>CM062813.1:557051517-558251517 GCA_031772625.1 Pinus tabuliformis | reverse complement strand
TCTCTTTTGGGATGCATGAACCACCTAAGAGCGACCAATCCACGTCAAAATTCCTTCTAGAATCATCTAGAATTAACCCAAAGTGAGTTTTTTAGAATAAACTTGCACCTTTTTGACTTTCTACAGTTTTTGTAAACAGGGAGTGCGGGACCGCAGGCAATAGTGAGAGAAAGTGCAGAACTAGAGCTCTGTTGATTTTCAATGTATTTCTCTCATTTTCAAAGCTTGACTTGAAGAGCTGAGGTCTGAGACTTGCTTAGGAGGACAGTACAAGTGATCATAGACCCATACTGACTGCAAATAATCATGGTGACGATATTTTTGTGTAACAGATATTTTCGAGTGATATAGAAATTCCTATGTGGATCCATATTCAATTTTAATATTAAACTTTCCATTCGTATTTATCCACAAATTTAAACCTTTGTAATATGTTTCAAACCTATGTAGTAAATCAGATCTTTGCTTCTCATGTCTTGGATTCCTACATTAAGATAATCCTCTACTCCCTTTGGATTTTGGACGACAAAGATAATATAGTTTGCCTCTTCTCGAATCTCTAAAGAATCATAGACTTTAGATTACTACCACTCTAGTGATACAAAAACTTGGACTTAAGCCTCTTGTGGTGACACTGAAATAGCACAGATCTCAGAATTATGTACAGACTTCAAACCTTATAGTTCTATATTTGGACTACATCAAACTATGGGTTTCTTTCTTCAAAAAGGCTTGGTTACAAACCTTCTTTAATGGTACTTTGAAAAGGTTCTTGAGAAATTGTCTTTTCAACAAGGTTTACAAATCAGAATTTGTCTATAAATATGTGCCAACATTACAAGTCATTACTAGGAGCATGAGTCATCTCTAGTCCACTCATCTTTTATTGAGTCAAACAGGGTGACCTTGCTGATGTTCACTCATTTTTAGTTGAGTCATCATCAGATCAATTATCTTTAGTTGGGATAAGAGCACATGAGCTTGCATGAGGAAGGCACCTTGTTGGACTCTAGTTAGTCATATTTAGTTGAGTGGAGAGAGTGCATGGCTCTTTTTCACTTCACTTCAACTAAGTTGCATGAGGGAGTTAAACTAGGAGTGCATGGCTTTTTCTCTCTCTTACACTTCACCTTACTCCACTCCACTAGAAAGAACACATGAGGCACTTGAGGAAAACATGTGGATTTAGCTTCAAATCACCTCTCTTCACTTCACTTCAACCAAGATGCATGAAAGAGTTCAATTGGGCATGTTTGAGATCACTTCACTCCACATCACTTTTTAGTGGGTACATGAGTTGAATGCATGGCCTTTCCTTCACTTCACTTCATCATAATTCAAGGAAGACACATTGCATGGGATTGGTGCCTCCTTTAGGAGGATCAAAGTTCTATAAAGTGAGGTTTAATGGCCATTGTTTGGTAGAATTTGTTTGATAGTAATCAACAATGCTTCATCTCTATCTCTTCTTTACTTCTTGCCTTGCTATCTATACTATATGCAAGGTAGGTTATTACAATCTATTTATTTCCATACTTCCAAAAATGTTTATGACAAGAAAAGAAATTGTTTTCTTTATTTCACTACTTCCAATAATGTTTATGACAGGAAAATAAAATGTTTTCTTTCGCTATTTCAGAAATATTGGTAAGGGTTAAAAAGAAGGTAGGAAATAAATTTAAAAACTTAATGTGAGAATGATTATTTGTTTAGTTAATAGAAATAACCTTTCTTTTGTTGAAATATGTCCTCTGGGGGACATGACCATAATGATCATGATTGGTTTGATGATCATGAGTTGTTCATTTCTCCTAACCCAATCGTAACAATCAATAAGATTATGGTTATAATGAACAAATAACTTGTTCATTTGATTTGTATTAAAGATAAAATTCCTGAGATTAAAGATAGGATCAACATCTTCAACGAACATATTCAGAGATATCAGGTAATAACCATATTTTAAAGTGATTTTTTTTTATGTCATAAGTTCAATTATGAATGTTTATTTTTTTACTTTTACATTATATAATCTAAAATACATTTTCTTTCTTATATAGTATTTTTTTGTCATGGATCACACCACAACATACAGACACCACAAACTAGCTTTGAATGGCAAAGAGTGTCATACATGAGGATCCTTTACCAAACGCAGAGCACAGGGCATTCATTCCAACGACGTTTACTAGTATTGACGAGGTAAATAATTATATTGCAAAGGTATTTTTTAGTATTAATGAACTAAAACAATGATATTTCCTTTGAATGAGTGTTATCGGCCTACTTTTCTTGCTAGGATTAGTACTTATGAGTCATTATGTTGATTGACCTTTTGTCAGGCATTAGCCACTCTTTTTCCTAGTTTCTTGCCACAACTGCATGGATCACAGCTTGTGTGTGTGGTTGGAACCTTCCAACCTCACGGAGGATACATTGTGTGTGCAATTATGGCCGAGATCTTCTTGTTTTGTGTGTGTGATTGAGGGACTTGTTCTAGATACTTGTGGTTCCTAGGAGATCAGTTCGACTCATCACCTTATCCTATCTATTCAAGTTGGATGGGACTCATTATTAAGAAGCTTATTTAACTTCTCTTTGTACTAAGCATCTACATTCATCCTCCTGGGAGTCCTCCTCTTCCTATTTATATTGGGCCATATTAGAGGGTGAGGATAGTTTTGGATCGCTAGAGTTTTAGAGAGTGAGATTTAGAGAGTTTATGTTGCCATTGTGATTCAGATTCAAGGGCTTCATGTTATTGTGATTACTTCTTCATTATATTGGGGGGACTCTACCGAGATGAGGAGAGGAGAACCAAAGCTTGAGGAATATTGATGTACTTTCATTTATATGGTTAATGAAATCTATGTTCCTTCCCCTTATATCAGTATTTACAGTTATTTGTAAGTGTAATTACTGGATGTTTTGAGTTGACGATATTATGTGGAATATCACTTGTCATCTTCATTTGTTTATGTTTCTGTGTAGGCTTTGGATCGAAATCAGATGAAAGGGGTTGTTTGATTTTAAAGCACAAGAATTATGCAACAAGCCCAAGACCCTTCACTGACCTGCGAGGAGGCAAGGTACTTGTTCATCTTTTGTAGCATTAAAACTTGCATAGAAGTTGCATGCATGGCCATCTAGTTTGGGAACTTTTGTTGGATTATATTAGCCCTTCTTCTTGTTGTCTAGTGATCTCAATTGGGCATGAGATCACGAAGAAATAGCATATCAACAGAACTAGTGATTTCAATGAGAGCATTATTTTCCTTTGCCCACTCTGCTTTGGGATTTCTTTGATTTTCTCCTATTATAGTTTTCAAAGCTCTCCCAAATTTTTCTGATCATTTGTGGTTGTTTTTTGAGTTTATTTTTCTGAATACTAGTCTTTCATTTCCACTTGTACACGAGTTTTTCAACAACAAAAAAATGGGTTCTTCCCCAACTGCATGCACAGAGCTTTATTTGTGTAATTGTAAGCCTTCGCTCGCTACCTTGTTTTCTCAAGCATGTGGTTGTAACTGCACTTAGCATGGATCATCTGTGTGGTTATATCTTTAACCCTAAAAACTTTAAATTTTCCCTCTGAAACTTTTGGGCTTTGATATGGACATGTTCCTGGATTTTTTTTGTAGCCTATGGTTGTTCCAAATCTGTTTTTCTTGACTAGTTTGTTTGGATTGGGACTTTCATTATTGAAAGGATATTTTGTTGTGTCTTAGCTTTCCATCAATCATTTTCTTCCTGGTCTGTCGATATCTATTGGATTGTTGATTTTTGTTGTTGTCAGTGGTTGATACATCTCTCGTCTAAAACCATATTGGTTGGTTTGATTGAGGTCTTCCACTTCTTGTGTCCTTCAAGGTATTCTTTGAGGTATTTTCATGTTTTGGTTGAGGCCGATGTCCTCATATTGAGATCTCATATTTTCAGATCTGCTTAGTTACTTGAGTGAAACCACCCCTTCTATATTTACCCATTTTCACTAGCCTATTAAACATGAGACGAGAGTTAATATGACATGACCTAACCTCCTAGATCTAATTAAGGAAGTGGGGTTGATTACTGACGACAAAATGACAAATCACAACCTTCCTTAGGATTATATGGATACTCAGGGGTCAAGGAACCACCCCATGTGACCAAACCCTGAGTTGGGTCTCTCATTCGTACACTTTAACCCCCTGTAGAATTTTCTCTACAAATCAGCTAGCTCACTGATATCATGTAGAAATTTCACCTGTAGATCAAACTGATATATGCAATGTACTAAAGCATAATACTAGATCTACATCTACCATAAAATTTGCGGAAGCTAATCAACCATGAGCAACATCAAGCATGGACACATATAAGTGATAAGAAGGAATCAATCACACACAACACAGAATAATTTCACTAGGGAAAGCACCAGCATAAAACCCCAACACTATATTATCAATCAAGTGGAAATCCTCAACAACATACAAAAAGAATTAGCTCAAAATCTGTCATGCTCTATCTGTACTCTGATGATAAAGCTCATGGAATACCTAGCCCTGTATATAAAGGTTGCACCTTAGGTCCAAGCTCCTATTTCCTTGCACAGTTTTGATTGGGGTCCAATTACAAAACACATGTAAATTGGCCTCATCATAGAAGGAAGAAGCTTCCTTCCCCATGCAAGGAATACTTACTAGAAATATCCTAGCATCTGATAGTACACTATCCCTCATCTGATCTCAACTAGGTCTCTTACAGAACTAACATGCATCAGTTATCCATGAGTGAATACACAGTTATCTGAAAATAATAGTTGTCACATGCATGCAAGCATCAACAAACTATATCTCATTAATTTAACAACTTGTTAAATTAATCTAACTGAACTTGAATAAGTTAAACTAAGTCAACTGATCCTCCCAATATAGAACTCATCCTTAATTCCTCAATCAGTGGAGCAAATCAAGGACACATTCCCCAATTAGTGGAGAAATAATTGCATGTTCTCATAAAGACTTCAAGTTTGATTTTCCTTAACTAATTAACTCATGGAGAATTAATTAATTAATATTCCAAACTACTGGTAAGACCAAATTCGAATTTACTTCCTATAGATAGACCAGGGACTGCTATAAATAGGAAGGGACCCAAAAATGCTATTTTTAGCAATTTCACCTCTCACCCAAGGTGGCCAAAATGCTCATTGGCCAAACTGCTATTTTTAGAAGTCCTATTTTTAGCAGTTCTATTTTTAGCACTTCCTAAATTTTGCATTTCTTGTTGCACACTTTTCAACACTCCCTCTCAACAAGAAAGGCTTCCTCTCGAACCCCATCCTGTAACTCTGGAATGTTCTGCATGCAACACATCTACCAAGTGTGATTGCTCCAGCAACACTTGGAACAAAAAAACTCCCAATTGACTTCTCGATTGGGCTAGAAACATACTCTGATGCTGAATCTCTACCTGCTGCTGACAAGTGCTCCCTCTCTGACCTCTGCACTACTGCAACATCTCCATGCATATCGCACCATTGCACCCATCTCTATGCTACCCTGCACTGTGCAACACACTTGTGCCTCTCGCATTGCTGCAGCCTGCATGCTATGTGTTGTCCTGGGATTCTCTGCACTGTAGCTCTCTCTGTCGCTCCATCTGCATCTGTCTCTACCTAATCAGTCAGTTCCTGCTACTCCACATCGGGGCTCCCGTAGCAAGGTCTCATCCAAGAGGTTGGGTACCTCAAGGATCCTGCCCCTCCTCCATGGGATGATCACTCTACATCGTCCCACCTCTTACCTGGAGATATGGCTGCATGTGATCCCTCTACCCACCTGGCTCGAAGTTTCCCCCTACTAGAGGTCTCTGCATGAGTAGATGTCTCTACTCATTATCCACTCAGCTTCCCATGTTGTGGCTGCTCCACAACCTCCTGAAGCTACTGCACCAATCATGGCTCCTCTACAATCGTCTGAGACTTCTTCTGGCGCTGCATGTTGAGAGGTAACATACCCTCCCTCTCAACCACCAAGTCTCCATAAGTTTCCTTACTTCCCAAGGCTTTGCATGCATCTTGAACCTCAATATCATACAGGTTCTTGACCCATGAACCAATCTGCTTCACCTGTCTAGTGATGATGTGTCTAAGGAAAACCTTTCCCTTACTGAAGACTACATCATAGCCTCTATCTTCCAGCATCCCGATTGACACCAAGTTTCTCTTCAGTCCTGGTACATACTTGACATCGGTCAAGGTAAGGCGAGCTCCATGCTCCCTCTGAAAAATAACCGTGCCTACACCTGAGACACTATACTTCTCATCATTACCCATTGCTATGAGTATCTGGAGATATTTCTCCTCCAAAGTTTTGAACAAACTCTTGTCACCTTCCACTATCAAGAAACCAACCACTTCCCACCATGGATGAAACCATGCATGTGAAGAGTGTGAAATCCAACTCAAACTGTGAAGCAAGTGCCTCACCTTCAGATCCTTCCCCGGATCCCTTCTTGGATTTCCTCTGTGGAAAATTTGCAACATAATGGCCCACCTCATGACAACGAAAGCATCGCATTTTTGACTTGTCAACCTTCTTCCCACCATTGGAAGAATTGGATTCGGAAAGAGAAACCCTCTCCTCCCCCTTCTTTGCCTTACTCGCTAAGGCACAGTTCTCCTCATCCTCCATGGATGAAGAACCATCTCTGGTGCTCCATCTGATCTCCTCCTGCATCAAATCCGACCATAGTCGTTCCTAATCTGGCAGTTTCTCCCTTCCATTAACTGAGTCCTGGTATCTATGCCAGCTCTTAGGAAGGCCAAGGAGTGTTAGACTCACCATATCATCATTAGCTGTCACGAGCCCTACACTTGCAAGCTCATCCCTGCATGCGATGAGCTTGGTCAGATACATAGATATCATCTCATCCTTTTCACACTTGATCTTTTGAAGTTTGTCCTTCAATGCCAGCTTCCTCTTATCACTGCTATTCTGATATAAAGCTTTCAATTTTTTCCACATTGCAAACGGAATCTTCTTCCCATGGAGGCTCGAGACAATGTGATCTATCACTCCCTCCAAGAGAATTCTCCTAGCTCTAGCCACACACTTCTTCCATTCCGCCAGTTGAGTAGCATCAGTAGGCTTAGGGACTTCTTGATCAATGAAGTCATTAAGGCCGTTATCTTCCAATACTACCTCCATGCGATTCTTCCAGGCTATATAGTTTGAGCTGCCATCAAGGGCATACTCAAGCCTCAAACCATAGAATGCCATCAGTGAAATAGATGTGATAAGAACTTGAGATCTATATCCCGAAAATAAACTTCGAATTCCTTCTTATATATTGTTCTTCCTTGATCACCTGTGCTCTGATACCATGTTGAATTTTCTCTACAAATCAGCTAGCTCACTGATATCATGTAGAAATTTCACCTGCAGATCAAATTGATATATGTAATGTACTAAAGCATAATACTAGATCTACATCTACCATAAACTTTGCGGAAGCTAATCAACCATGAGCAACATCAAGCATGAACACATATAACTGATAAGAAGGAATCAATCACACATAACACAGAATATATCACTAGGGAAAGCACCAGCATAAAACCCCAACATTGTATTATCAATCAAGTGGAAATCCTCAACAACATACAAAAAGAATCAGCTCAAAAGTTATCCTGCTTTGTCTGTACTCTGATGATAAAGCTGATGGACTACCTAGCCCTGTATATAAAGGCTTCACCTCAGGTCCAAGCTCCTATTTCCTTGCGCAGTTTTGATTGGGGTCCAATTACAAAACACATGTAAATTGACCTGATCATACCTGTGTCACCTCAAGTCCAACTACGCAGTCATAGAAGGAAGAAGCTTCCTTCCCCATGCAAGGAATACTTACTAGAAATACCCTAGCATCTGATAGTACATTGTCCCTCATCTGATCTCAACTGGGTCTCTGACAGAATTGACATGCATCAGTTATCCATGACTGAATACACAGTTATCTGAAAATAATAGTTTTCACATGCATGCAAGCATCAGCAAATTATATCTCATTAATTTAACAACTTGTTAAATTAATCTAATTGAACTTGACTAAGTTAAACTAAGTCAACGGATCCTCTCAATATAGAAATCCTTAATTCCTCAACCAGTGGAGGAAATCAAGGACACATTCCCCAATTAGTGGAGAAATAATTGCATGTTCTCACAAAGACTTCAAGTTTGCTTTCCTTAACTAATTAACTCATGGAGAATTAATTAATTAATATTCCAAATTGCTGGTAAGACCAAATTTGAATTTACTTCCTATAGATAGACCAGGGACTGCTATAAATAGGAAGGGACCCAGAAATGCTATTTTTAGAAGATGTTATTTTTAGCAGTTTCACCTCTCACCCAAGGTGGCCAAAATGCTCATTGGCCAAACTGTTATTTTTAGAAGTGTTATTTTTAGCAATTCTATTTTTAGCACTTCCTAAATTTAGAATTTCTTGTTGCACACTTTTAAACACCCCCAACCGCATGCATTACAAGGCCTACATGTTGTTATACGCCTACAACAACATGCATAAGCTTGTCTGAGTGTGGTTGTGACAAAAATTCTTTAGTTCTGAGCTTGCGTTCCCAAGATCAGTGCCTCCTTTTCAGGCATGCCTACAGATCACTGCCCATAATTTATTAATATTTTCTGGAATCATATTTAACATGGAAACAAATCTAAACATTCAATCACAACTAAAAAACTTGACCTAGATTGCCTAAAACATAATAGACATTTCTTCAAACACATGGCAAACAGGTAAGCTACAGGTCATGAATGATATTTGATCATAAAAGTATGAGACTCGTATGAGAATCACTGAAAAGGCCCTATGCCTTATCCACATAGATGCAACACCACTTATTAATCCAAACATTCATGACCGATATATAACTAATAATTTATGACAAGCGCCATAAAAGATACACATCATATAAATAGCATATAACCAGAAAATAACCATCATATAGACCATGGAAACCCAGCCATAATATCACCAACATATTGCCAAAAAATATACATGAATCATAATAGAAAAATAGTTCTTATTAACATATGAAATTACCAACCAAGTCAAGGACTTCCACGTACCACCTGAACATAGATTAGGCTGAACCAAATATTTCTTTCAACCAATCACCCCCACGCCATATTCCAAGCGTGAATGTGGGATCTCATGGAATAAACCAAAAAAAACCAAACCATGGCTTCCATAAGCTAAACCACCTCAACCCTCAACTGGTTGTTCAACCTTACAGTCAGACATCACTAACACCGACCAGATTGGTTTGTACCACATTGTCCAGGGCTCCAGGAACTAGTAACTCAACCCACAGCCTTCCAGGGCTTTAGAGTGTTTGTCCAACCCATCTCCAGGACCCGTAACTCAACCCACCAAAGGATCCAGATCATTATTCCAACCCATGATACAGGACTAGTAACTCAACTCAAGTTGTTCCAAGGATTCTAGAGCATTTATTCCTATCCACAACCATAAGGAATTATGAGCACCAACCATAAAACAATCAAATGGAAAAACCCACAACACCATGGTTATCCAGAAAACATAAAGGAAAGGCTAAAAACAACTATCAATCCAGGAAATACTCCATACCAATAAAAAAACATAACAAAATAACCACATGCATATACCATGCATCCATAAATTAGCAAGGAAATCCTACATGCAACCTGTTACCTACAAAGTAATCCAGTTGTAGTTGTTGATACCCTTATCCCCTTGCACTTTCCTGCTTTCTTTTGCCTTTTGCTCCAAATCCAAGGTATTCCAAAGTGCTCCAAGAGTGCTCCAATAAAACTCTAAGTGTGCAATAGTATAAGAGAATGAGAGAATAAAGAGAGAGCTCCACCATAAAACTATCAAAAGCCATGAACTGATCCTCAAAAGCCATTTTATCATTGAGGCCTCTATTTTCTTCAATTTCCCTCTCATGAAAATATGTGACCTTTCACCTTCCTTTTCTCCTATTTTCCTTTATTTTCATAAATAAATGCCAATTATTGCCACTTTGCCTCTGTCAATTTCCTTAGCCATAAAAAATCAAAAGTAACACCCACTAGGATGTTTTTACCACTATTCAACTTGAAATATGTGTCCCATGACTTTGGTCTCATATATATTTTTTACATGGAAATGAACCAGAAGCTATTACAAGCCCCTCCCCCTTGGGGGAACACTTTCCTTAGTGTTCTATGACACCTGTGACCAAAAAACTACTGAAAACAAAACATACTACCTATGGAGATTTATAACGTTGCAGAATTTACAATGACCACTTTTGAAAACATGACAATCATACCGTTTACTGGGACTTTCTAAAACCACTCATCACAGTATTTACAATAACAAACACATATAGTTATGTACATATGCGTCAACCAATAAATAATCATACTGTCTATGGAGCTTTATAAATCCAACTCAATACAATATTTACAATAATATACACATAAACACATATGCATATTTTCTCTAACCAGCAAATAAAATGATACGATGCTCGCATCAGCCAACAAGGGAATCCAAAGGCTCGCACCTCCACCCTCAAAAGTAGTACCAGGATTCACTTCCTTCCTAGGAAGTCCAAAATCCATTGTCAAAGTCAAACCTGCATCCAATGTCCAACGCTACAATCTGTGCGCAACTTTTTCTCTCAATGAACAGTTTCCATTATTCCAGGGGACACTCCCAATGTGCTTTTGATTCCATATAGTAATGATAATGGCTAAAAACAATTGTGTTCCCTGACCTTCCCTTCTCTGCTACATATCCCCTTAGGAAATATGGTCACCCCCTTCCGTGCAATCACACACCTTCCAAGTTTTGTTGGTGTCTCCTTCTCTACTACACAATCCCTCAAGTGATCCATCCCTTGGCAAGGTTTCCTCACATCAAAAGGTCCAAAAACGAAGGCATACCCCTACCTCAAAACCATCATACCTATCATAGCATGCTTATGGAAATCATTGGACACTATTCGGTACCAATGTCCGATAATATCCCTACTCCTAAAGTGCTTTACTAGCATATTGTTACATGTTCACATTCCTTTTTTCTACTACTGCTAATTCTTGTAACCAGTTTCAACCACCCAAACTGGGAATTTCCATGCTTTCCTATATCAAGCACATAATTTCCATTAGATTGAAATAAATTTAAGTCATACCTCATTGATGGCTCATCAATAAGGTACACTTGTACTTATGTTTACTTTCTGTCACAGCAAGTCAAACTAGCTCTTTGATCAAATCATCATGTGTAAACATATCATACCTGGTTAGCTCAAAACTTAACCATCATAAATCAAAATCATAAATCACATGTAACCATCATAAATTAGAATCATAGATCACATGCATAATTAAAACTGAAATAAAATATTGATACTTATCCTTTAATGGATTTTTTGCTTTTGTCTTTGTTCTTATCCTTTCTATACACACATTGAATTGGTTGCCAAACCTGGCAAGCACCCAGTGCCTTTGCTTCTCTTTGATCACATACACATACACACACATCACAACACATACACCCATATACATACACCTACACCTGGTGTACAACACAACACATATATGTACACAAAGTACACACAACAACTACACACATCATGATACAACAGCTACACAACACATAACACAGTACCACATGTACGCAACACAACATGTATGACATGTGCACAATACCACATGTACAACAACACCACATGTACACAACAGTACCTGCACAATGTGTACACAACACCACCTGCACAACGTGTACACAACACCACATGTATACAGGACCACCTACATAATGTGTACACAACATCACATGCACACATCACCACCTGCGTAACATGTACATAGCACCACATGTACAACATGTACACAACACCACATATACGAAATGTACACAACACCACTTATACAACATGTACACAACACCACATGTACAACACATACACAAGAGTAGTACTGCACATCTAGAGACCACATTGTATCTACCAAGCAACCTTTCTTCCAATGTCTTTTCACCATCCATGCTTATCTCGTCACACTGCAGATCACATTTCTTTCATTCTGTTGATGTATCCTTCAACATTACCTATCATAGCATAAACATAGGCATAGTATAAACACATAATATCAATTCATATACACAAGATACTGACCTCATAGATTTGTCAAGGCCACTCTTCCCACTTGATTCCTCATAAAACCAGGAACCTCTTCATGTCATTCACTTGCATAAACATTCATTCTTCCACATGAATGATCCTTGACGACCTTGTCAGAGAATGGCATACATACATATATGTATACATATATAGACATTATCATAATCATGATCACAACATAATTACCAGATATCATAAGGTCAAGGTTAAGAGAATTCCCTTTATCCATGCACAACATGCACAACATTGAGAACAATAGTTCCCAACATAGCCAAGGCATATGATGCCTCAAATCCATTTACTTTACCTTTCATGTTACCTTTCTCATGATTGTCCTACCACTATCCATTTATCTCAATGGACCCAACCAATCCAACTGACTGTCATACTCTTGCCTTCAGTTTCCCTTTGCTCATGCATTGGGCTTCATCTGGGTCTTACATCACCTGTTGGGCTTCATTCAGCTCTCCCTGAGCTCCATTAACTTCCTTTTTTTCCAACCAATTCCCAAGGCCCTCAAAACATAAAAGGCAAGAACAAGAAGCAAACAAGAAGAAAAACCATGGAAAACCAATAAAAATACGACACCACAAACAAAGTGGCATGGCCATGCACCATATATAAACAAAACTGTAAATCAATCACAAACAAATCACAAAACACCAATAGCACAAAACCATCAAAATACACCATAGATCAATCCCCATGGGTTCCCAATTCTTCCAAGGGAAAGCCCAACTTGAGCCTTCTTTAAGGTTTCATGGAAGTCTCTTTTGCCATGTAACCGCCTGTATCATACTACCATAAACACATAACCATCAGTGTATAAATAAATGTAACAATATACCAGTTACCTTATCTTGTTGTACCCAGCACACTGACCTATAATTGAACATGTACATATATCATCTCTCAAGGGACTCCAATTCCTTGACGAATCCAACCATAAATGGAAAACAATTTTTATACTTGTCAAATACATGTTCATGAATATAGGACATATTCACATAATGTTAGACAAAATCAAGGTTAAGAAGACTTCTTGTACTCATGCAAAGCACTCATTCATTTGGAATTGTGGTTTCCAAACATAGCCAAATGAATCCTCACTCAATTCCTTTATCTTACCTTTTTCCTTATTGCAATTAAGTCTTATTAAGTGTTATCACATCACCCAAATATTAGTTATAAAACAAATCAATTGTTACCTTGTCATGTTAAGTCCAAGCATGTTTCCCAACAACTATTCACACATGTCAGTCACATGTTCCAAATCTCAAGACATCATGTCTATTAATTTGAAATCAAAGTTTACCAAGGCTAACAACCGTTTCATAATTTGCAATTAAATCACAGTCATTAGTGATAATTGTCACATGGAATCTGTCAAGGGTGCGGACACGACTGACCTTCCTAGAAGTCTAAGACATTCTAATGACAAACAAGACAAAATGGAGTGATCTTTCTCTAAATACACCTTTTACAACATGAAAACTACAAGTGTTTAGGCTTACCTTATTCCAAAACGCTGTTGTTGAAGTCCGTTCTTGACGATCCGGATGAGCTCCTCCTTCAAGTCAATTCCTGCAACCACAAACAATTACCAAGCACTTGCATTTCATATAATAAAACATATATTCAACATGCAGACCAAGGAACACATGAAATAACTCATTAACACAAGCTATTGAGAAAAATAAACCAGTTTGTATTAATAACGAAACAAAGAAACTCTTACAACCTGGCCTTGGTGTTGTGCAAGTTCCTCCCAGGGTCCATCAAGGGTTTTCCTCTACTTTGACAAAGCTCACCCTCTCCCAAGTAGAATCAAGTGAAGACAATCTCTCCTCACAAAGGCTCTAATGGAAGACCTAAATCCTGCAGCATTTACCCAAAGAAAATGTATAGCTCCAACCTCCCCTCCCTCTGGCTCAATGTCTTTATTTATAGTGCTGTAAAGAGGTTATTCAGGTCCACCATCAATGGGATAATCCCCCTCTTTGGGTGGGATAGCTCCCT
Source organism: Pinus tabuliformis (assembly GCA_031772625.1). Lineage (NCBI taxonomy): Eukaryota > Viridiplantae > Streptophyta > Pinopsida > Pinales > Pinaceae > Pinus > Pinus tabuliformis. The sequence continues at coordinate 558,237,280 of CM062813.1, read as the reverse complement.
TATTGATGGGATAAGTTCCCCCTTAATAGAGATACATGAACCAACTGGAGGCGCATCCAAATCATCAAACCGACCTCTAGAAAGTTCTAGAAGTAACCACAAGTAACTTTTTTAAGATGAAACTCACGCATTTTGCCTTTTACAGAAGGACGCACCTGTCCCTTAACATACAGAGCGTCCAAGGACGCACCTTTTGTGAACATGGTCAGCGTCCCCGCAGGTAAGGCTAGAGAGAACCTGCGACCCCAGAGATAAACATATTTTTTACAAGACTTTCTCTCTTCTTTGAGTTTGAGATGGATAACAGAGGCATAAGACTTGCCTAAGAGGGTAGCATGACTGTTGATTTGAGCCATACTAACTGTAAGTGGTCATGGTGACATTTTTTAGTGTAACAGATTGCCCCCTAAAGTGCGAAGCCTGGAATAGATTTAGGGTTTTGTAATTCTAGGAAGGGTGAAGCGCTTTATCATTTCAAGGATTGTCTTGTGGATGGCCTGGTTGGAACCTGCAATTTTCAACACAAAATACATGTATAAGATTATATCATCACTGAGGTAGGCATTCCCATACTCAGATTCAAAACTTTAACTAATGGACTAACTACTCTGATACAGGAATGATCTTGCAGTACATCATTTTTATAGACTTTTGTAGACACAGTATGGACGCAGCCATCTGTTTATGATTAGTCTACATAGATAATGAATACAAAACTCCTCGCAGCCTGGATGGTAGAAACTAGATCCAGGGTCTTCACTTCTACTTCCCGAATTGGTACGATTCTAGCCATGTGATTAAATGATTTGATGTCGAACATGTTAGAAACCACTTGATTACCAGTCGATGATGTAAACTGTTAACAAGCATGAGAGAGACCACCAGTAATGTCAATGGTTCTCAAAGTACCAAGCACAACCCGTGAAATGTGAATAGATGTTTTGATGTCGAACACTTCACGGAATCCTTTGATCGAAAGTCAATGATGTAAATTGACGTCAAAGGCGAGAAACCTGCCATTGATGCATGCAGACTTCAAGGTACTGTTGATTCCTAAGTCATCTTTCTAGATAATGTGTCGATGTCGATAGAAAGCGACCCGTTGCAGGCAAGCCCGCAACACGAAATCATTGTTCAAGTTGAAGAAATGTTGCTGTAAGGACTGACTCAGGGATGGTCAAAAATGACAAGTATTTTGCAGATGAAAGTTTTGCTTGCAGACCTCTTGAACACATAACGACACGACAGATGGCTTGGTGACGAATAACTCAAAGTTAATCCCCAGAACCCGGTTAAAGACTTTCAAAGTGGTTTGGTCAACTGTGAGGTAAAAGATTTCCCAACCCAGGTGAATGAAAAGTGTCGTGTTCAAGAGTGGTAATAAAGTTTCTTTTGAGACAAAAGGTAACAAATAGGCCCATTCTTCTCTCTTTTCCCCCACCATTTCTGGCAAGTACCTCTTTATTTTTAACAAGCTTGAGGAGGATAACATATGCTTGATTATAAGCTTGTCCTTCGGACGAGTCCAACCTAGTTTAAATTCGAACCCTAGGAAGGAGTGGTTCGTTCCTGTTTGTAATTGAACAGGTCCTTTACTGTAAAAGTTTAACGAGCCCAGTATAGGAGAAACTTGGCGTTTTTCATTTTTAGAGAGTCTGAAAAAACAAAAGGAGACTCCACGTTGAACTTTTTCGTATATTTGTGTCCCTCAAGCCCGAAAAAGTATAAAATAATACCTGGGGGAACCGCTTGATCTTGCGACCAAGGAGTACTTTCATAATAGTGTCGTTGACCTGAAAAGTAAAAAGCGATCAAGGACACGTCGTTTTATTTCCTTATCGAGTTTGAAACGACAAAAACCCGGCAACCTTTTCCTGATTTTGCGGTCAGAAAAGAGCTAAAAAGGGGACCGTCTTTTAATTCCGTTTTAACGAGTGTAAAAGAAACGCTCGGCGATCTTTTCATATTTTAGGAGTCAGAAAAGGGCTTAAAAGATGACTCTGAGGTTTCACTTTTTCGTAAGTTTTAACGAGTTCGAAAAAGGGATAAAAATGTACTCATGGTTTTTACTTTTTCGTAAGTTTTAACGAGTTCGAAAAAATGATAAAAATGTACTCATATGGCCGACTTTCAATTTAATTTACGAGTAGGAAAAGACGGAAAGATCTCGGCATTTTCATTTGTTTTACGAGAATGAAAGATAGCAAAATAATCTCGGTATTTTCATGAGTTTAACGAGTCTTGAAAATAACTGAAATTGACTCGAGATAGGTTTCATTTTTACAAAAGCTTGAAACAGAGAAAAACTATGCTTCAGAGTAGTTTCATTTTTACACAAGCTTGAAACAGAGATAAAACTGTGCTTGATGCCCCCTAAGCATAACTGCTAGAGTGCATGCCCCCTAGCTTCATTTCATTCAACCATTTGGATGAAATGAAGGTTCATGAACGAGATCATTTGAAAGACTCGACCTAAAACTGTAAGAAAATTATGCAAAAACTGAAATAACTAACCTAAACGTACAACCTAACATCTATGAGGTCTAGTCAAACTCTCGACTCAATTAGAGGAGGATTTGTTTCATTTTTTAACGAGCTTGACACAGGAAAAGAACTATGCTCGGATTCAGTTTCATGTTTATGCAAGCTTGAAACGAAAAACTATGCTTGTTATAAGTTCACATGCCCCCAGCATAAAGATGCAAACCAAGGTACATGCCCCCCAAGCTTCATTGCATTCAATGAGGTGGATGGAATGAAGCTTTACTTTCAAGATCTTGGAAAGAATTGTGGGAGTTGTTTTATTTTTTAGTGAGCTTGACACAAGACAAGGAACTATGCTCATAACTACTCTCTACAATCTACCTAACAAAAACTTAACTCAAAAAACCTTGATTCATTTTTTAACGAGCTTGACACAAGATAAGGAACTATGCTCTAAAATCCTTGATTCATTTTTTTAATGAGCTTGACACAAGACAAGGAACTATGCTCATGACTACTCTCTACAATCTACCTACTTAACCTACCCTTGTTTCATTTTTTAACGAGCTTGACACAAGACAAGGAACTATGCTCAAAAAGTTCGCATGCCCCCAGCATAATGACGCAAAGAGAGGTACATGCCCCCCAGGCTTCATTGCATTCAACCGGCTGGATGAAATGAAGGTTTACTTTCAATATCTAACTTGAAAAGGGAGTTGTTTCATTTGTAAGGAGGTTGACACAAGAAAAGAAGTATCATCATACGTGATTCATTTTTTAACGAGGTTGACTCAGTAACAGGAACTATCCTCATAACCCTGATTCATTTTTTTAACGAGGTTGACTCAGTAATAGGAACTGTCCTCAAAATCCTACTTTCTACAATCTACGTACATATCCTAAAATCTAGCTGATTCATTTTTTAATGAGGTTGACTCAGTAAAAGAACTATCCTCATACTTGATTCATTTTTTAACGAGGTTGACTCAGTAACAGGAACTATCCTCGCGCTAGCCTATTTCATTTTTTAACGAGGTTGATACAGGAAAAAACTTTCCTCGTACTCACTGATTCATTTTTTAACGAGGTTGACACAGTAAAAGGAACTTTCCTCGTACCATCCAGTTTCATTTTTTAACGAGGTTGAGAGAGGAACAAACTATCCTCGTTCTCCTTGTTTCATTTTTTAACGAGGTTGATACAAGAAAAAACTATCCTCGTACACACTGATTCATTTTTTAACGAGGTTGACACAGTAAAAGGAACTTTCCTCACACTCACTGATTCATTTTTTAACGAGGTTGACACAGTAAAAGGAACTATCCTCACTACCGCCTGTTTCATTTTTTAACGAGGTTGATACAAGAAAAAACTATCCTCGCCCTCACTGATTCATTTTTTAACGAGGTTGACACAGTAAAAGGAACTTTCCTCGGACCATCCAATTTTATTTTTTAACGAGGTTGAAAAAGGAACAAACTATCCTCGTTCTCCTTGTTTCATTTTTTAACGAGGTTGATACAAGAAAAAACTATCCTCGCACACACTGATTCATTTTTTAACGAGGTTGACACAGTAAAAGGAACTTTCCTCACACTCACTGATTCATTTTTTAACGAGGTTGACACAGTAAAAGGAACTATCCTCACTACCGCCTGTTTCATTTTTTAACGAGGTTGATACAGGAAAAAACTATCCTCGCACACACTGATCATGTCAATGGACACACCTTGATCATGGCTTCCAAGAGATCTTCATCAGAAGGAAGAATAGTTCTCTGGAAGGAACACATGCCAAGGGACTCAAAAGGGATAAGAACATCGTGTTCAAGAAATCCCATAGAGTTTTCCATGTCAATTACCGGATCTAAATCAAAGGAAGATGAGCAAACAACGGGAGGCTCACTTACATCGGTAGCTGAAAACATGGGACCAGTTGCCACATAATTAACCCATGGCAGGGTAGATACCACTTTAGAATCAGGAACATTTAGGGCTGTCATATTATTGGTAGTTGAGACAAGACTAGGGAACAAAAGCTGGTCTACAGTCACAATACTGCCATTGTGAGGGAAAGACATCACACGAAAGAGTGTCGATACGACAGCTTTCATTGCATAAACATAGTCTCGCCCAAGGAGTAAATTGAAATCCAAGGGACCTCGAACTACCATAAGATCAACACAAACAGTTTTACCTTCCAAGGTAATAGAAAACTTAGGAAGGATCCCTAAAGGTTCACTAATTGTTCTGTTAAAAGCTTTCAGATTCTGCGTAATAGGCGCAAGCTGAGGGAACCCAAAGCTTTCCAAACAGCTGAGGATAAAATACTAACAGAAGCACCTTCATCTACCTGAGTACGATGTATGTCCCTACCACCAGCCTTGACAATGATTTGGAAAGGGATGGAGGAAGGAAGACGAGGTTCTGTCAGTCTATTCCAGTCAAAGGAAAAGACCTCAGTACTTGGAGGGGGTTCTGTAGAAACAGGTGAAATGCCCCCTGGCATAGAAGAATCTGATGTAACAAGAAGAACCTGAGCGGTATGAAGTTCACTCTCTAAATGGAAAGTGGGATCGACCGAATGTGAAATTGAATCGACCGCTTGATCAATTAATGGATCATCAACCTGAGTGACATGAGTTTCACTCTCCAATGGAGAGTGTGACCGACTGTATTTGAATTTGAATCAATCACTCCGTCAGTTGACGGTAGGTTGGGAGAAAGTTTACGGTAACCAGTTGGAAATTCTTGCTGTGGAACAGTAAGGTTTTCCAATAATGTTGAGGCTTCATCCATGTGAGGGCAAATGTGAGTTTGATGACTCCCTTTGCATAACTTACAAGGAAACCTAACTTTACCTTTTTTCCCAGGAACCTGACTATCACTGGTTGATGGATCAACGGAAAGTTGATGGGATTTTTCTGACCATACTTCCAAGACCTTTGGAATACCAGGACAATTGACAAGGAAGTGGTCACCCTTACAAAGCCTGCAAGGGTATTTGGGTTTACGATGCATGTCGGAATTTTCCTCAACACAACTAACACTTACAGCCATGGTTGGTTGGTTGACTTCTTTCTTATCTTGCTTCTTCTTCTTCTTCTTCTTCTTCCCTTTCTTCTTCTTCTTAGCCTCCTGGTTACTAACATCAAGGCTTTTACCAGGCGAAGAGGAAGAAATGGAGGAAGAAAAATTAGGCGAAGAAGGTAAAGTGTCAACAGAAGGTTGGTGATGTTGAGATGGTGAACTCTGTTGAGGTGAAGCATCCGGTTGAGATGGAACAATTGGAGTATTTTGGGCCAACGAAGTTGAAAATAACCATATCGGTAAACCTATTGTAAATCCAGGTAATGACAAAGTAGCCATATAAGGAGGACCAACATTTCCAAAGTAAGGAAAAGTACTAGGATTCTCATTAGGAGGGGTTCCTAGGTTGATAAATTCCGGAACATTTGCCATTATATTCAACTTCAGTGAATTTTATTAACAATTTAAAACTAAAATTAACAATTCACAATTCACAGTTAACAACTAAAATTCACAATTCACACCTATGGTCTCTAAAAGTAAAAACAAACAAATTAACACGCGCTATCAAATCTAGGAGTCAAACCACACACAAACAGTAAGCTCTCCGGACCGAAAACACTAGTTGGTGATGAAGCCCAACCTCGCAGAATTCAGTACAGAAATGGCGGGTGGAACAGTTACCCCGGCAACCTGCTTAATGAATAGACCGGCACAAGTTCCTCCACTTTAACCGTCTCGAAGTGAAGTGAACCCCCCGGAAAATCCAAGTGAGTATAACCGACGTCTGCTCCAGGTACAGTGGGACCTTCCCTCCACCGTCACCTCGGTAGAACCCTAAAGATTATGGTCACTAAGGTCACCAACGGCCACAAGTACACCTGGGGGAACAGTCTAAACTCCGACAGCACGCAAGGGCAGAGTAGCAAGCTCAATCCCCTTACCAGCTCCTTGACAGTAATCCAAGGTTTACCGATAAGTGACCCCTGGCTCCTCGACAATGGTTAATCCGAGGTTTACCGTTTGTAATACGTACTGTCTGGCGTCGTTCCCAACGAGGGGGAATGATCCCCTCACTGGTTCGGACACGAGCTCGTGCTTCTCCTTTAAGAGGAGCTTTCCCAGAGTGTAAATGTAACAATTGGATTTGATTCTATCACAAGATCGACTACTTGTTTGGTTTTACTGTCTTGGAGAGTTAAGTACTCACCTACTCCAAGACACTAGCCTAAGCTATGTTGGTGCTTCAGAGCCCTAGAAATATAAAAATTACTAGATGAATTTTAATTAAGCGTTGTGTTATTAAGGCTGTTATTACTCAAATGGGTAAATGGAGATGAAACCAATGGTGTTGTGACCCGACTCAACTGAATGCAATCGAATATGATAATGTAATCTTTTCAATTCGATGAATGCTAACTAAAGTAAGGAGAGAGTTTCCATTCACTTCCAACAATGCAAAAAATTGATCACTAAGAGAAAATATAACAAATTCTCTAATGCACTAATTTTATCAAGAAAAACTAATGCAAATCAATTCCAAACCTTTTTTATTTTATTTTTATTTTTGTGTAAATTCAAATCAAAGAAAGCTGATCTAAATCTACAATTGATTTTTTCAGAATGTAAACTATGCAATGGTAATCTAAGCACAATTCACTTGAAAAGTATGCAAATGTAATCTATGCACATTTTTCATTCATATTCTGAAAATGAGAACTCTAATTATGCAAATGTGATCTATGCAAGAGAATTCTCAAACACAAGACGATTCTAATGTAATCTAAGAACCAATCAAGTGCAAGTCGAGAAAATTGGGTGAGAGTTCCAAAGATCAAAAATAAAAACACTCAAAGGCGATTAACACTCATACACAATTTAGCCCCCCCCCGCGAATGAGGGGGAAATTTTTTTGCAAAAACAGAAGCAAAAAGATGCAAAATTGTGAAAGGACTGAGACAAACCTCCAAGTAATGACCAAAGGAAATCAAATTAAGAATTTCTCAAAAAAGAGACTCAAAACACCCAATTGATGAAAGCATAAAGTAGGAATGCTGATGAAACAAGATTAGGTGAAGATTCTTGGCAAGGGACTAATGAATCTGGGCAGAAAAAACTAAGAAAAAACAAAATCTAAGAGCAAAAAAAGCAAAAATGGAGTTTTCCTAAATTTTTACAGGAAGACGCAGGTAACCCGTTAGCACAGGTGCGGGCCCGCTCTGTGCACACAGCAAAAGTGCGTCCAGGGACGCACTGTGCAGCACTCAGAGGGTGCGTCCGTCTAAAAAACTCAAGAAAAACCAAAATAAAACTAATCCTAAGCTAACCCACCCAAAGACAGAATCACAGAGCCAAAACCAGAAAAATAAACCAATTTTCTCAAAGCAAAGTTCACATAAAGGAAAAGACTTTTCTCATCAATGGAATCTATCCCCAGCGGAGTCGCCAATTTGTCACACGGAATCGGTCAAGGGTGCGGACACAGCTGACCTTCCTAGAAGTCTAAGACATTCTAATGACAAACAAAACAAACTGGAGCTATCCTTCTCTAAACATACATTATGATATGAGAAATCAAGGTGTTTTGTTCTTACCTCTGTCCAAACGCTATTGTAGAAGTCCAAGCTTTGTTGATCCGGATGAGCTCCTCCCGTTTCTCCAAAACCTGTAATCACCAACAGTTCAAACAATTAAATAGCACCTGATTATAACATAAAACAAAGCATATTCAACATATAGACCAAGGAGTACATGAAATAACCCATTAACAACAAGCTATTGAGAAGAACGAACCAATTTGCATTAAAGGTAATCAAAAGGAACCATTACAACCTGAGCCTTGGTGTTGTGCAAGCTCCTTCCAGGGTCCACAAGAGTCTTCCTCTACTTTGACAAAGCTCACCCACTTCCAAATAGAACAAGTAAGGGTGACAATCTCTCCTCACAAACTTCTAAATGGGAGTCCTAATTCCTGCAGCATTTACCCTTAGAAATCTATAGCTTTCAACCACTTCTCCCTCTGGCTCAATGTCTTTATTTATAGTGCTGTAAAGAGGTTATTCAGGTCCACCATCAATGGGATAATCCCCCTCTTTGGGTGGGATAGCTCCCTTATTGATGGGATAAGTTCCCCCTTAATAGAGATACATGAACCAACTGGAGGCGCATCCAAATCATCAAACCGACCTCTAGAAAGTTCTAGAAGTAACCACAAGTAACTTTTTTAAGATGAAACTCGCGCATTTTGCCTTTTACAGAAGGACGCACCTGTCCCTTAACATACAGGGCGTCCAAGGACGCACCTTTTGTGAACATGGTCAGCGTCCCCGCAGGTAAGGCTAGAGAGAACCTGCGACCCCAGAGATAAACATATTTTTTACACAAGACTTTCTCTCTTCTTGAGTTTGAGATGGATAACAGAGGCATAAGACTTGCCTAAGAGGGTAGCATGACTGTTGATTTGAGCCATACTAACTGTAAGTGGTCATGGTGACATTTTTTAGTGTAACAATAATACTGCAACTAGCACCCACTTGCACTCAAGTGCATATCAATTGTCTCATAACATATTGTGTTAGTACAACTGTCTTAAAACAAAACCATTCCTTCATGTAATCCTATAGACAGATATTCATATCGTGTAATTAATCAAGCATTCAAACAACCTATAAACATACCATGTTAGATAAATGAAATAGAAGACATAATCAAAATCATATCTCAGTGTATCTTACGGGAGGCTATCACATTTGCACAAGTTAGTCCATATTAGTATGACACAATATCACAAATATATCGACTTGTGCCTTAATATCATAACAATAAACATCTACACAAGTCAATCCAGATTATCTTGATACATATAACATCAAGATCTTAAATGCAGTGACCATAATCAACATGCATATGACCGCAACACATATAACAAAAAGTTACTATCATTCATGACTATTCGACGCATGTACATATGACCACACTAATTAACTAACATCTATCATGCATGTAACAACAACAATAATAAAATGGCAGACATGTACATAACCCTAATGCTTATAACAACCATTAACCAACATGCATGCATGCCCAACATACAAAATTGTATGACGATCTGCTCTTACCCCAAGGTCCAGTGTTACAACCTCGCTCAGATGATTTGCTTCTCCTACTCTATCTCAACCAACATATTAGCATCATGATGACACAAATTGCAACAATGACTATCACAATGCATGCATAACACTCACATAGACAACTAACATGCATGCATGAGAAACATGTTCTGCCCATCCAATCCAAGTGTTTGAACCTAGGAGCTTTAATACCAATTTGTAACCACCCCTCCCACATTTACCTAGTTTCACACCAGCCTGTTAGAGTAAACATGAGATAAGCGTTACTATGAAATGACCCAACATCCTAGATCCAATTAAGGAAGTGGGGCCAACTACTGATGACAAAATGAAAACTCGCGACCTTCCTTGGGACTACAGGGACACCCAGGGGCAAAGGAACCACCCCAAGTAACGAAACCCTAACTTGGGGCTCTTTTGAAACATTTAAACCCCTAACCGCATGCATGAAAATGCCTATATTTAGTTATAGGGCTACAACCGCATGCATAAGCTTGTCTGGGTGCGGTTGTGACCCAAATTCTTCAATTCTGAGCTTATGGTCCCAGGATGAGTGCCACCTTTTTAAGCCTGCCTCTAAAACACTGCCAAGAATTGCTTGATACTTTCCACAATCATATTTAACATGGAAACAAAGCTAAACATTCAATCTCAACTCAAAAATTTGACCTATAGTGCCTAGAACATAATAGACATTTTTTCAAACACGTGGAAAACATGTAAGCTATAGGTCATGAATGCATATCTGATCGTAAAAGTCTAAGACTCATATGAGGATCACCGAGAAGGCCTTATGCCCTCTCCACATAGCTACAACACCACTTATTAGTCCATACATTCATCACCGATCAATAACTAAATAACTCATGACAAGAGCCATAAAATATACACATCACATAAACAACATATAACTAGAAAATAACCAACATATAGACGATGGAAACCCAGCCATAATATCACCAACATATTGCCAACAAATATACATGAATCATAATAGAAAATAACTCTTATTAACATATGAAATTACCAACCAAGTTAGGGACTTTTGCCTACCACCCGACCATAGATTAGGCTGAACCAAATATTTCATCCAGTCAATCGCCCATGTGCCATATTCCAAGCATGAATGTGGGATCTCATGGAATAAACCAAACAAAACCAAACCACTGTTTCAAAAGGCCAAACCACCTCAACCCTCAACCAGTGATTCCAACTCATGATCGAACATCATTAACACCAACCAGATCAGTCTCTACCTAGTTGTCCAAGGCTCTAAGAACTAGTGACTCAACCCACGACATTCTAGGGCTCCAAAGCATTTGTCCAACTCGGCTCCATAACTAGTAACTCAACCCACAAAAGGCTCCAGATCATTTGTCCAACCTAGGCTCTAGGGCTAGTAACTCAACCCTAGTTGTTCCAGGGCTTCTAGAGTCTTTGTTCCAACCTACATCCATAATTAATTATGAGCACTAACCAGAAAACAATCAAATGGAAAAACCCACAACACCATGACTATCCAAGAAATGGAAAGGCAAGGCTAAAAACCACTTTCCATCTAGGCAATCCTCCATTCCAGTGACAGCACATAACCAAAAAACCACATGCATATACCATGCATCCATAAATCAGCAAGAAAATCCTACATGCAACATGTTACCTGCTAAGAAACCTAGTTTTAGTTGTTGATCTCCCTGTCCCCTTGTGCTTTTCTATTTCCTTTTCCTTCTTGCTCCAAATCCAAGGTATGCCAAAGTGCTCCAAGACTGATTCAAGAAAATTGTAAGTGTGCAATAGTATGACAGAATGATAGAATATAGAGAGATCTCCACCATAGAAATTTCAAAAGCCATGAACTAATCCTCATAAGCCTTTTTATCATTGAGGCCTCTATTTTCTTAATTTTCCTTCATTTTTCCTCTCATGCAAATTTGTGACCTTTCGCCTTTCTCATATTTTCCTTTATTTCATAAATAAATGTCAATCATTGCCACTTTTCCTTTGCCAATTTCCATAGCCATAAAAAATTGAAAGTGACTCCCACTAGGATGTTTTTCCCATCATTCAACTTGGAATACATGTCCCATGACCTTGGTTTTATTTTTATATTTTTTACATGGAAATAACCAGGGGTTCTTACATTGAGTGACTATTTAAATTTGTTGGATCTGCATCTTTGATGCCTTTCTTTAGCCCTTATAACTTGCTTTTGAGTGATTTCTCTTGTTTTTCTTGTTTGTATCACAATTGGTGGTGTTTTGTTTGGTTGTGCAGTTGTCATCTATGTTGGCATTATGGCTAAGGTGTTGTCCTTGATGGAAACCTACTTGATAAATATGTCATCATTAACATAATGGTTATGCAGATTGATACATAGGTTACAAATGTCATGGACAGATAAATGGATGGTAATTTATGCAGATTGATACATAGGTTACAAATGTCATGGACAGATAAATGGATGGTAAAGGAAGTTTGAGAAAGTATACGTGAATCCTGTGAAGCAAGGTTGCGTACATACACAGGTATTGTGAAGAAAATTTGCATATAGAATCCACACCATGGTAATCTAGACACCAGGGATCTTTACCATGGTATTGGCCCATAGTAATGACACTGCCAACAATTATTTGAACCCATAAAATAATACTAGTGACACTACCAAGGTATTTACCTAAGGCATTGGCTAAGGGAAACTACTATATAAAGTGATGGAGATCAAGGTGTTAGGTGTGAAAATATTGGGTTGTCTATGAATGATTTGATATGAAACAGGCATGCACTAGAGAGCAAGGAGAAGACTCATATCTGCAAGATCTGAAGCATGTTGACATATATGCTTAATTTATTTATTCATTAAAAATAACTAAAAATGATAGATACTTGCTTCCAATGATGCTATATTCAGAAGTTTGTGGTTTTGACAATAAAGGTTGCGAAGAGTGATGTTTTGTTTTGTAGTGAAAGTTTTCAGATCTATACGTAGGTATGTTTGGGAATAGCCGCATACATATGTGGATTTGTCTTTGTAGGGTCGCATATATATTATGTGAAATATTTTTCAGTATGTGAAGATCTCTACGCGTGTATTGTGTAGTTTAAGCACGTACATATGCTGACATACCTTATGGAAGTAGCATATACAAACTAGGGTTTGAATTGATGCTTGATGTTTACATTCGATAATGTATGGTTTACTTGTTGTTGTTTGTCAATGAATTCTTGATCATGTTGATCTTTGTTTGACAGTGTTGATTGGGTTGGTTGTTCATATCGGTTGGTAATGATGCTACAGTTTGGTGAGTTGTGATTGGTTCAATGATCTGCTAATAGTTCAGTACTTGATTCAGTATTACAGCACTTCATGGTTTAGCTTTCGATGATTTAAGATTTGTATGCAAGTGTGATATAGAGGAAGCACATATATACGCGGGTTCTGTTCAAGACAATAGCGTATATTTTCTGATATTTATCTGGTCTGGTTGAGTTCTATATTCAGTGGTTAGATGCTTCAGTAACTCAGTTGATCAGTGACTCAGATTCATTATTTCAGTGTTTTAAGTCAGTTTGGGTTTATGGTTGATATGGGTCCAGTTTGAAAATATGATGAAATGTGGCTTACAAATTGTTTGATGATTTTTTGACAGGTGGATCTAGTGTAGAATATTCAGAAAAGTGGACCACAATGAGTTGAGGTTTGCAGCCTTCAGAAAGGGTGTAGGAGCTCCCTTCCAGTAGGAGCCGATAAACAAGTTCAGGCAGTTGTAGCTCCCTTCCAGTGGGTGATGGAGAAGGATAGAAGGTTGTATCCTTCTGCATGTGGGTGTCTATGTAATAATAAGAGTTTGCATCAGTACAAATGTAATGAAGAATTTTTTCTTTAAGAAAGAAGACAAAGACAGCAACAATGGTGGTTTTCTCCCACATTGGGTTTCCACCTAAAATCCTAGTGTTATATGTGTGTTGTTCATTTGTTGTGATTTCTTTATGTTCTTTACTACATAGTGAAAAGTAATTAATCTACTGATGCAATGATTGAAGATAATCATCTAATAGAATACAATAAAAATCAGTAAGCTGGATATACGATGGTGTCCTTCTCTAAAGTAGTGTGCATACGCAGGTTTCTTTAATAACAATAGCTTACATATTTCAGAATATAAATTTTTAAAATATGAGTTTAAAATATTGATTCACCCCTCGCCACCCCCCCCCCCCCCCCCCCCCCCCCCCCCCCCCGGTATTTTTTCTCAAAAATTGGTATAAGAGAAGGTCCCTTAGAAGAATCTTGATCGCTTAAAGGAAGATCCATCAAGTTGACAAATCAAGGGAGTATCTTATATTTTGGAAAGTCATAATGAGATCATATTTGCAGTCACTTGGAGCTAATGTATGGGAAATCGTTGAAGGAGGATATCAATACCCATCCTCTATTCCCACAGCTAACACAAGGAAGAAACAATATGAAACCAATGCAAAGGCAGTCAATGCTCTCTTAGGAAGCTTGGATGAATCAAAAGTTGTGAAGGTCATGCAGTTGAATACCGCAAAGGCTATATGGGACAAGGTTATCTAAATCTATGAAGGTGACACTAAGGTAAAAAGCACTAAACTTCAAACATTTAGAATTCAATATGAGACTCTTAGAATGCATGATGATGAAAGTATTGCAAGCGTTTTCCTTAGAGTATATGAGATCGTCAACTCAATGAAAAATCTTGTTGATGAAATAAAATATTTTATTGTTGTTGAAAAATATAAGATCTCTAACCTTAAAGTTTGATTCCAAAGTCTTTGCCATTGAAGAAATGTGGGATTTGAAGAATCCCATTATTGAACAACTTCATGGGATTTTAACAGCTTATGAAATGAGAAAATGGGTTCCATTAGATATAAAAGAAGCAACATTCAAGGCTACATAAAAAGGGAAGGAAAGGGGAGAGCTTAAGGAAACAAGTATATTTCAGACAAAGAAGAAGCAAATTTTGTGAATAAACTTCAGGGAAGAACTGGTAGGGAGTAACAAAGGGAAGAATTTTAGAAGAAGCTTTGATAACAAGAACAATTTTTATACTCATGAGGATAGTGAATATTCTTCCAATATTGAGGATGTTGAATATGATCAAGATTATCGGTTGCTTATGGAATTTGAAGAAAAATGTATAGATGAATCTGATGTTGTCTTTATGGAGCTCTAGAAGAAAAGGAAATTTGTATAAAAAATACTCTTATTGAAGAAATAACTCAGCTAAAAATCTGTTTAGAAGAAGCTAAATTAACTGAAGAAGTTTTGAAGAAACAAGTTCTAGAAAAGGAAAGACATTGTGAAAAAATAGAACTTGAAATAGTGAATCTAAGAAAGGAACTTGAGAAAACAAAGGCTCTAAATTTTATATTTGCTAAAGGGTATGAGGCTTTAGAAGAAATCATCAAAGTGCAACACACTCCTCTAATAAAGACATGGATTGGATATCATTCAAATGGTGAAACATAAAAAACTATAAAATCTTAAGAAACATGTGCAGGAAGCTACATCAATGCAGTAAAAGGACGCAATCATCAGAATTATAGTTCTCAGCAAAAGACTGAAGGATCAAATACTTCTCATAAAAACAACCTTATCATAATCCAAGGGCAAGCTACTCAAGAAGGTATTATACTCCTAGACATTCCTACTGCAATGGCCAATGCTTCACTTGTCACAATTTTGGTCACAAAGTTGTTCATGTGTTGCTTATAAAACTATTATGACTAAAGAAGCAAGAAAACAAATGAATGAGATCAGGAAAAATAAATATTCTTATAATGTTTTCTCACCACTTCGAGATGAAATTCAATGTTCTCTTTGCAATAATTTAGGTCATAAAGAAACCGAATGGAGAAGAAGAATGGGACCATCCTACCAACATGAATAGAATACAATACTAGCCAAGGTATGGAAAAGGAAAATTTCAGACACTGCAAATTGTGGTCTAGATTTGTATGAAGGAGATTAAGAAAACATGTGGTAAATTGACAGCAAATTTTCAAAGCATATGACAGGTGACAAAGATAAGTTTATTTATTTTAACGAAAAAAATAAAGGAAAGAATGTAACTTTTGGTAATAACTCACTTGTTGATATCAAAGGGAAAGGAATTGTTTTGTTAAAGAAAAAGGTTAAGGCTAGAAATGTGTTATTCATTGATGGATTAAGACATAATTTGTTAAGTGTTAATCCAATTTATGACCAAGGGAATGAGGTTGTTTTCATATCAAATAATTGTGTGGTAAGAAATATGGATACATGTAAGATCAGAATAAAAGGGACAAGGACTCCAGGCAATGTTTATGGCCTAGAAGGTGACTAAGAGCATTGCTATTTAAGAAAATCTGAAGAAAGTTGGATTTGGCACAAAAGGTTGGGACACCTTAACTTTTCTCAATTATACAATTAAAGCAGAATGGGAGTAGTTCGTGACTTGCCTAATATCTCTCCACCTAAAAATATCATCTGCAAATCATGTCAATTTGGTAAGAAACCAAAGTTCATCTTAAAGCTAAAGAAGTTACTTCATGTAAGCCACTTGAAATTATTCATATTGATTTATGTGGTCCTATGGGAAATAATTCTCCTCGTGCTGAGAAATAGTTCATATTATTCATTGGTGATTTACAAGAATATGTTGGATTGGATTACTAAAACATAAAGATGAAGAATTTGATAAATTCAAAGTATTCAAGGCTCTGTTAGAAAATGAGTTAGATATGAAAATCAAATGTCTTAGATCTTATAGAGGAGGAGAATTTATATCAGATGAGTTTTTCAATTTTTGTGAACAACATGGCATCAAAAGACAATTCTCTGTAGCTAAGGCTCCTCAACAAAATGGAGTGGCAAGAAGGATGAACAGAATAGTCCAACAAATGGCACATGCCATGCTTGATGAGTCAGGAACACCTCACACCTTCTGGGGAGAAGTAGCACATACATACGTGAATATCCTTAACAACGCTCATGTTTGAGTAAACAGTGTTAAAACTCTACACGAACTATGATTTGGTAAGCCTGCAACTGTCAAACATTTTAGAATTTTTGGAAGCAAATGTTACATAAATAAAAATGATGATAAGCTTGGGAAGTTTGAATCTAGAGATGGTGAAGGAATCCTCCTCATATATTCTTCTAGAAGAAAAGGAAATAAATGTTATAATAAAAGGCTTCAAAATATTGTTGAATTCATAGATGTTGTGATTGATGAAGCATCCATGGGTTCCAAAAGTCAAGCACCACCAGATGACAAACATCTCCTACTACAAGGCAAAAGGTTGTAGAAGAAGGAAATAGAGAAGCATCAGAACAAGGAAATGAATATATAGATACATCATAAAAGACTCCATCAAGGTATGTTCAGAAAAACCATCCTGAATCTCAAATTCTCAGAGAAAAGGAAGCATAAATACAAACTAGAAGAACTCTTGTTGGAACTTATAGTCACTTAGTCTTACTATCCACAATTAAACCTAAAAATGTGAATCAAGGAAGCAAAGATGAATGTTGGGTCAAGGTAATACATGAAGAACTTGATAAAATATAGAATATCCATACATGGGAATTAGTACCAAGATCTCATGATAAAAATGTAATTGGGACAAAATGGGTATTGAAGAACAAATTGAATGAAAATGGAGAAGTAATTCGAAACAAAGCAAGACCTATGTGTAAAGGCTATGCTCAATAGGAAGGGATAGAACTTGAAGAAACATTTCCACCTGTAGCTACATTTAAAGCCATAAGAATGTTTCTTGCATTTTCAAGCTTTCATAACTTTAAGGTATATCAAATGGATGTTATATTTGCATTCTTAAATGGAGATCTAGCAGAAGAAGTTTATATTGAACAACCTGAAGGGTTCATTCTTGGAAATGATAAAAATATTGTGTGCAAACTTAAGAAGACATTGTATGGGTTAAAACAAGATCCTCGTGCATGGTATTATCATCTTGACAAGTATCTTTAGAAACAAGGCTTCAAAAGGGGTCTACAGGTAGAAACCTATATATCAAATTTGATAAAGACAAACTTTTGATCATTGTTGTTTATGTAGATGAAATCATATTTGGAAGCAATATAGAATCTATGAGTCAAGGCTTTGCCTCAGTTATGCAGCAAGAATTTGAAATGTCTCTACTTGATGAACTAACATATTTTCTTGGCCTTCAAGTACAACAAACTAAGAATGGTATATTTCTCTCTCAAACCAAGTACCTCAAATAAATTTTGAAGAAATATGGAATGGAAGACTATAAGCATGTATGCACACAATGGTAACTAGATGCAACCTTAGTCAAAAGATGATTCTCCTTCAGTCAATTAACCAGAATACAGATCTATGATTGGCAGCTTGCTCTATCTTACAGGCACAATACCTGATATTATGCATGTAGTTGTCATTTTTGGACGATTTCAATCAAATCCTAAGAAAACTCATCTCTTAGTAGTTAAGATAATCTTCAAGTATCTAGAAGGAACTCAAGGTTTTGGTCTATGGTACCCCAAAAATGTATACTTTTCCCTTCATGCTTACACAGATGCAGATTGGGCCGGTAATGTTGATGATCGCAAGAGTACTAGTGGAGGAGAATTTTATTTGGGACCTTGCTTGGTTTCATGCTTCAGTAAGAAACAAAGTTCCATTTCTTTATCTACTGTTGCATCTTATTGTACTCAACTTTTATGGATGATCCAAACACTTTAAGTTATTCAAGTCACTTGTCCTTAACCTAAACCCATTCTCTGTGACAATACTAGTGCATAAGTATCTCTAAGAATCCTATCATGCGTTCAAAAACCAAGCACATTCCAATCAAATATCATTTTCTCAGAGAATAGGTGCTTGAAAAAAAGGTCAAACTAGAGTATGTTCCTTCAAAAGAACAAGTCACGGATATATTTACAAAGCCACTTCCATGTGATTCCTTTGAATATCTCAGACATAAATTAGGAATGCTTCCTGCCTCATCACTTTGTTGATTGTTCTAATACTTATATCATGTTCAGGGGGAGTTGTGACTATAAATTACTACAATTTACATTCTATACATGGATGGTGTGAAGAATAGTCAAGTATATACACGGTTTCTAAGTTAAACATATGTGTATACATCTTAGTGATTGAAAAAGAGTGGCACAGATTCAGGGGGAGTATCCTATATGTCTTCATCATTTCATGTTTGGTATTTTGGTACTAACAGTGGTTTGTTGCAGTCTGTTGGTTCAAGGGGAGCAGTTGTTATGCCACTATAGTTCCTTGTTTGCATTATGATTCCTAAGCATGTCTTGTTACATATTCTTGCTTATGTCTGGATATTTTTACTGTTACTACTAAAGATTTATATTTTTCTAATTTTGTCACTAGTTATCAATGATGCATGATTCCAAATGATGAATGTATGGTTGGCATTGTTGATTGTTGTTGGTTATTTTTGGAAATTGATGCTACATTTCCCCATCTTCCTTCTATGTTGTTGTGATCAGTTGTTTGTGGGTCCCAATATGGTGTATGGTGTTTGTTGATGACTATCATGGCCTTGCTACATCACTATTTAGGTCTTTGGTTTTGTTCATAAATGTCATGTCTCTTGATGTAAAAGTCATGTAAATACCAATGTTGTAAATATTTGTAAAATTCAATCATATTTGGGCTATTGGGGTCAAGTCATTTATGCATGTAATCCCATTATTTTGAGAATTTTATGTAATCAAATATGTAACCCCACTGTGTTGGGTGATTGATGTACTCATGAGTCATTGGTCATTGGGAAGGTCATTTGTTTGAGTCATTCAGTCTTGTACTCTATTGAATACATTTAGAAATTTCAGCATATGCTCAGGGGTAGCATGGTCAGTATGTAGTGATCATATTTAGTAGATCAAACTTACAATGATCCTCTCTACAAAGAAGTTTTCATCCAGCATTGGTCATTCCTTTGCCCTTGATGTCAAAGGGGGAGAGAAGCTTGGTGTTTGAAGAAGTATGCTTGGAGAGGAAGAATAATTCTTGGAAAGAAGCTTGTGGTATGTTTACAGATGTATTCGCGAGTATTTACAGGTAGTGACCAAACACCAAAGTGGTTGCCATCAAGTCCAAAGGGGGAGATTGTTGGAATTATGGCTAATGTGTTGTCCTTGATGGAAACTTACTTGATAAATATGTCATCATTAACATAATGGCTATGTAGATTGATATAGAGGTTACAAAGGTCATGGACAGAGAAATGGATGGTAAAGGTAAAGTTTGAGAAAGTATACGCGAGTCCTGTGAAGTAAGGTCGCGTACATATGTAGGTATTGTGAAGAAAAGTCGCATACAGAATCTGCATCATGGTAATATGGATACCAGGGATCTTTACCATGGTATTGGCCCATAGTAATGACAGTGACAATATATATTTGATCCCGTCAAATAATACTAGTGACACTACCAAGGTATTTACTTAAGGTATTGGCTAAGGCAAATACTATATGAATTTATGGAGATCAAGGTGTTGGGTGTGCAAGTATTGGGTTGTCTATGAATGATTTGATCTAAAACAGGTGTGCACCAGGGAGAAACGAGAAGACTCAGATCTGTAAGATCTGAAGTATGTTGACATATATGCTTGATTGATTTATTCATTACAAATAAATAATAATGATATATCTATTCTTACAATGATGTTGTAGAAATTCCCATTGTAGATCACTTGATAATTCAATGTACTAAAGCAAAATACTTGATCTACTTCTACAAACAATTATGCGGAAGCTTAATCGAATTGAGCAAGATCAATTGAACACATATAACTGATAAGAAGGAATCAATCACACATAACACAGAAGAAATAACCCGGGGAAAGCCTCAGCCTAAAACCCTAACTTTGTATTATCATACAAGTGGAAATATAGTCCGGATTACAAAAAGAATCAGCTCACAAGATATCCTGCTCTCTCTACAATCCCTTTTTTGCTCATAGACAGTCAAAGGTCGCTCTCAAACCTTCTCCTCTGCCCTCCAAGCCTCTTATTTCTTTACGCAATTTTCTTGGGGTCTAGTGAAGCCACATGTGTGAATTGGCCTCTTCACACACTCACTAACCTCTGATCTAACTGCACAGTCCTGAAGGAGATAAATCCTTCTCCATGGATGAGTTTCCTTTATAGGAAAAATCCATCCAACTAATAGTACATTTTCCCTCCTTTGATCTCAACTGGGTCTCTGTTTGAACTGACATGCATGAGTTATTCATGAGAGAATACTCAGTTATCTGAAGTGCAGTAGTTACATGCATGCAAGCATTAACTAATTGAACTTAAATTAATTTAAACAAATTGTTTAAATCAATCTAATTGGACTCAACTCAGTTAACTGAGCCAACTAATTACAACTCAAATTAGAACTCATCCTTATCTCTTTAACTGATGGATAAATCCCTCAATCAACGGAGAAATTGTTGCATGTCCTCACATAGACTTCATGTTTGATTTTTCACAACTAATTAACTCATGGTGAATTAATTAATTTATTTTCAAACAGCTGTTAAGTTCAAATTCGAATTTTACTTCCTATGTTTAGTCCAGGGACTGACTAAAATAGGAATCCATCCTGAACTGCTAAAAATAGAATGTTATTTTTATCACTTCCATTTTTCATTCCCTGTTGCTCAATCCAGCACTAGTACCCAAACTGCTATTTATAGCAGTGCTATTTTTAGCACTTCTATTTTTAGCATTTCTTGTTGCTATTTTCAACACTCCCTCTCAATAAGAAAGGCATTCAACTCAAACCCGATCCTGTACCTTTGGAATGTTTTGCATGCAACACTTCTCCCAAGTGTGGTTGCTCCAGCAACTCTAGAAACAAAAAAAACTCCCAACTGACCTCTCCGTTGGGCTAGAAACATACTCTGATGTTGAAGCTCTACCTGCTGCTGACAAGTTCTCCCTCTCTGACCTCTAAGCTATTGCAACACTCCATGCATCTCACACCGTTGCACACCTCTCTGTGTCATCCTGCACTAGTGCAACACTCCTGTGCCTCTCGCATTGTTGCAACCTGCTAACTCTACACAGTCCTGGGACTCCTGCACTGTAGCTCTCTCTACCGCTCCATCTGCATCTATCTCTACCCACTCATCTAGTCCTACTACTCCTCATCAGGGGTCCTGTAGCAAAGTCGGATCAAAGAGGTTGGGTACATCAAGGATCCTACCCCTATTCTAGCCTTCTTAGGACGATCACTCCACATCGCCCCACCTCCTACCTGGAGGTATGGATGCATGTGATCCCTCTTCCCACCTGGCTCAAAATTTCCCCCTACTGGAGGTCTTTGAATGATTAGATGTCTCTACTCGATCTCCTCTCATCTTCTCTAGTTGTGGTTGTTCCATAACCTCCTAAATTTGCTTCACCAATCGTGGCTCCTCCACAATCGTCTGAGACTTCTTCTGGCACTGCATGTTGATAGGTAATGTACTCTCCCTCTCAACCACCAAGTCTCCATCAGTTGCCTTGCTCCTCAAGGCTTTGCATGCATCTTGAACCTCAAAAGCATACAGGTTCCTGACCCGTGAACCGATCTGCTTCACCTGTCTAGTGGTGATATGTCGAAGGAAAACCTTTCCCTTACTAAAGACTACATCATAGCCTTTATCTTCCAGCATCGTGATCGACGCCAAATTTATCTTCAGTCCTGGTACATACTTTACATCGGTCAAGGTAATGCGAGCTCCATGCTACCTCTCAAAAACAACCGTGCCTACACCTGAGACACTATACTTTTCATCATTACCCATCGGTATGGGGATCTGGAGATCTTTCTCCTCCAAAGTACTAAACAAACTCTTGTCGTCGGTCATGTGGAAAGAAGCTCCACTATCAAGAAACCAACCACTTCCCACCATGGATGAAATCATGCATGCGAATAGTGTGAGATCCAACTCGAACTGTGAGGCTAGTGCCTCACCTTCTAATCCTTCCACAGTTCCCCTCTTGGATTTCCTCAATGGAAAATTTGTAGCAAAATGGCCCACCTCATGACAATGAAAACATCACACTTTCGATTTGTCAAACTTCTTCCCACCGTGGGAAGAACTGGATCGAGAAAGAGAATCCTTATCCTTCCCCTTCTTCACCTTAATTGATAATGCACAGTTTTCTTCATCCTCCATGGATGAAGTACTATCTCTGGTGCTTCTTCTTATCTCCTCCTGCATCAAATCCAACCAAAGTCGTTCCCAATCTGGCAGTTTCTCTCTTCCATTAACCAAGTGCTGTTAGCTATGCCAGCTCTTAGGAACACTGAGGAGAGCAATAATCACCATGTCATCATCAGCTGTCGCGATCCCTACACTTCCAAGCTCATCCCTGCATGTGGTGAGCTTGTTCAAATATGTAGAGATCGTGTCGCCCTTTTCACACTTGATCTTCCGAAGCTTGTCTTTCAGCACCAACTTCCTCTGATTGCTGCTATCCTGATATAGATCTTTCAATGTTTTCCACATTGAAAACGATGTCTCCTTCCCATGGAGACTCGAGACTATGTGATCTCGAACACCCTCCAAAAGGATTCTCCTTTCTCTAGCCACACATTTCTTCCATTCAGCCAATTTAGCAGCACCAATCAACTTGGGTACTTCTTGATCAATGAAGTCCTTTAGACCGTTATCCTCTAGTACTGCTTCCATGCAATCCTTCCAGGCTATATAATTCGAACTTCCATCAAGGGCATATTCGAGTCTTAAACCATTGAATGCCAGAGGTGAAATAGGGATGTGATAAGAACTCGATTTCTATATTCAGGAATCACAAACTTCAAACTTCTTCCTTCTTGTATATTGTTCTTCCTTGATCACCTTTGCTCTGATACCATGTAGAAATTCCCACTGTAGATCACCTGATAATACAATATACTAAAGCAAAATACTTGATCTACTTCTACAACCAATTATGCAGAAGCTTAATCAAATTGAGCAAGATCAATTGAATGCATATAACTGATAAGAAGGAAACAATCACACATAACACAGAAGAAATAACCCGGGGAAAGCCTCAGCCTAAAACCCTAACTCTGTATTATCATACAAGTGGAAATATAGTCTGAATTACAAAAAGAATCAGCTCACAAGTTATCCTACTTTCTCTGCAATCCCTCTGCTACTCATTGATAGTCAAAGGCCTCTCTCAAACCTTCTCCACTGCCCTCCAAGCCTCCTATTTCTTTGCGCAATTTTTCTTGGGGTCCAGTGAAGCCACATGTGTGAATTGGCCTCTTCACACACTCACTAACCTCTGATCTAACTGCGGAGTCCTGAAGGAGATAAGTCCTTCTCCATGGATGAGTTTCCTTTATAGGAAAAATCCATCCAGCTGATAGTACATTGTCCCTCGTCTGATCTCAACTGGGTCTCTGTCTGAACTGACATGCATGAGTTATTCATGAGAGAATACTCAGTTATCTGAAGTGCAGTAGTTACATGCATGCAAGCATTAACTAACTGAACTTACATTAATTTAAACAAACTGTTTAAATAAATATAATTGGACTTGACTCCGTTAACTGAGCCAACTAATTACAACTCAAATTAGAACTCATCCTTATCTCTTTAACTGATGGATAAACCCCTCAATCAATGGAGAAATTGTTGCATGTCCTCACATAGACTTCATGTTTGATTTTTCACAACTAATTAACTCATGGTGAAATAAATAATTTATTTTCAAACAGCTGTTAAGTTCAAAATCGAATTTTACTTCCTATGTTTAGTCCAGGGACTCACTAAAATACAAATCCATCCTGAACTGCAAAAAATAGAATGCTATTTTTAGCACTTCCATTTTTCATTCCCTGTTGCTCAGTCCAGCACTAGTACCCAAACTTCTATTTATAGCAGTGCTATTTTTAGCATTTCTTGTTGTTATTTTCAACAGATGTTTTACTTAGAAGTCTGTAGCTTTGACAGTAAAGGTTGCAAAGAGTGAAATTTTGTTTTTCAGTGAAAGTCTTCAAATCTATACGTAGGTATGTTTGGGAATAGCCACATACATACGCCGATCTGTCTATGTAGGGTCATGTATATATTCAACGAATTTTTTTTCAGTATGTGAAGATCTGTATGCGGGTTTTGTGTAGGGTAAGTGCATACATATGCAGAAATACCTTGTGGAAGTAGTGTATACAAACTAAGGTTTGAACTAATGCTTGAGGTTTACAATTGATAATGTCTAGTTTACTTGTTGTCTGTCGATGAATTCTTGATCATGTTGATCTTTGTTTGACAATGTTGATTGGGTTGGTTGTTCATATTGGTTGGTAATGATGCTATAGTTTAGTGATTTGTGATTGGTTTAGTAATCTACTAATAGTTCGGTACTTGATTTAGTAATTGGTTCAGTATTACAACACTTCATGATTCAACTTTCTATGATTTAAGATCTATACACAGGTGTGATATTTTCAAATATGTTCAGGCCAATAGTGTATATTTTATGTTCAGGGCAGTAGCGTATATTTTCTGATATTTATCTGGTCTGGTTGCGTTCTATATTTAGTGGTTAGATCCTTCAGTAACTCAATTTATCAGTGACTCAGATTTAGTATTTAAATGTGTTAAGTCAGTTTGGGTTTATTGTTGTTATGGGTCCAGCTTGAAAATATGATGGAAGGTGGCCTATAGATTGTTTGATGATTGTTTGACAAATGGATCAAGTCTAAAATATTCTAAAAAGTAGTCCACAGTGAGTTGAGGGTTGCAGCCTTCCAAAAGGGGGTAGGAGCTCCCTTCCGGTAGGATCTGATAAACAAGTTCAAGGGGTTATAGCTCCTTTCCAATTGGTTGGAGAATGACAAAAAGTTGTAGCCTTCTGTAGGTGGGTTCCTACATACTAATAAGAATCTGCATTAGTACAAATGTAATGAAGAATTTTTTTATAAGAAATAAAACAAAGATAATGGCAGTGGTGGTTTTCTCCCACATTGGGTTTCCACCTAAAATCCTAGTGTTTTATGTGTGTTGTTCATTTTCTATGATTTCTTTATGTTCTCCACTGCATACTGAAAAGTAATTAATCTACTAATGCAATGATTGATGATAATCGTCTAATAAAATACATGGCAAAATAGTAAACTGCATATACGATGGTTTCCTTCTCTGAAGTAGCGTACATACGCAAGTTTCTTGAATAACAGTAGTGTACATATTTCAAAATATAAATTTTTAAAGTTTGAGTTTAAAATATTGATTCACCCCCCCCCCCCCCCAGCTCAATATTTTTCTCAACAATCTAGAAAATATTATTTGGGTGTGTTTTAATTGTCTATTATCACTCCCATCTAATCTTGTTTAGGCATTCCTACCTCTAGGTTCTAGTTTTGACCTTTGTAGAACATTGTCTTTTGTTTAGTCATTGTGTTACAGCCCTAGCTTGTTGACATTTCCTTCCTTTCTCCCTTTTAGCTTCCTTGTTGATTGCCTGAGTATATTTTCTTCTTTGGCTTTTTTTCCCTAGCTTTAACCTTTGGAAGTGCTTTGCATTCTAGCTTGGGGACTTTTCTTTAGCCTCTTTTCATATGCTTTTCCTTTTTGGTTTGTTTTTCGGTTAAAATTTTATAAACTGGGGATTTGCATTTAGGAATTTAGTGAGAGAAGCATTCTAATAGGCATTGGTGTGTTGTGGAAACTAATCTTACCCTCCTGTAGTTAGCATTCATCAAAGTGAAAAGAATAATTTGCATATAACAACATCAAGGTTACTAACAAGAGTCATTCACACCATCTAAGTTTCACGTCACATCCCAAATACGTAAACAACATCCACTTAAAATTAATGCCATAAAAAAAACAACTAGACTTGTCTTTTATTTTTGTTGGTAGCACACCAACATTAGCTTAGGCTAGGGTCTTGGAGATAAGAGTGTGATTCAACTGCTCCAAGACTAAAAAAAAAAACTTAATAAGCCTGAGTCAAGGAATTAAAATCCTTCATCATCTCACGGAAAATCTGGAGCGCGTTAGAAACCTAGTTGGTAGGGGGTTAGGCTAGGCCATAGTGTCAGTGGTTCTCCTCAAGGCCACCCACCTCGTGGCAAGGAATCTCGTGTTGTGGTTAATCACCAATAAGCTTAAGATTCATGTGCCCTGTGGGATGGAGGTAACATAATGTCCATTCCTAGGAGAACTACCCTATAGGTGGTTGTTGTGGTAGGAAACCATACCTCTTCCTTACCTCTATGTAGCTCTACTTGTGGAATTAGGACCCCGCAATTAAGAAGTCTCTTGGAAGGCCATCTTAAACATTGAATAGGATTGATTTGTGTGTGTGTTTAACTTCTAGGACTTTTCTAGTGTGTTTTATTTGGTTCGCGTCAGTAATCATGGCATTAGGGTGTTTGCACTAACATAATTGTGTTAATTCACAATTTATCACCCTAGTTGAATATAGTCATCGTCAGTCACGTTTTGCCACCTAAACGAAGTGGACCTTCTACTCCTACATGGAGAGTGCCTATCGGTGCTCAAGACGCTGACTAACCCATATTTGTGGAGTCTATACCCGGTCCTTCTGGTAGCAATTTCATTTCTATTGAAACATTAGTAGACGACTCAACTTCTCCTGCTAATCCACCTTTGACTGATCCTCTAGGACCTAAGTTATTGCGATTGAACCCCGATGATTCCACACCTACCTATACTTAAGTTACCTTGTTAATATTTTATACTATGATAGAATCTAAGTCATCTTTACCTTATGCATCGGTAATTTTAGTTTCCATGTCATCATTGCCACCATTCCGTGTGGCTGCACCTACTCCTCCATCTACGCCTCTCACATCTTCTTGGGGCATTCCACCAGTCTCATTTATGGCGCCCATAAATTTCCCTCACGTCTCCATTCCTACTCCATCATCTATGTCGACCATGGTCATTAATCTTAGTCAATCAGTGGGGTTAGGAGTCTTTTCTCCTAGCTTTGCTTAACCTATGATTCATGTCCCTCAGTTAGGTGTGGTTACTTCTAGAAATGTGTGGAGGGGGCATCAGTGTCTCCTAGCTAGCCTGGGGGTAACGTTGCAGCATGTCACAATCCTAGTACAATTCATTTTTTAGAGGGACACCAACTTCCAACACTTTTCCTAGAGTTGTTAGTTTGCCTGGGGGCAACCCTGTTGCTAGTATTATCAATTCTATGAGTTACCCTCCTTATGTTGGTGCTACCGCTCAGGTTGGTTCATCCTTTCCCATTGGGTACAAACCTATCATCAGTCATGCTCTCGGGGGTCCATTTCTCTCTGGAGGCACTTACCCTGGGGAGGGAAATCCTTTCACCAATCATCCTAGCCTGCATCATTTATATGTTGGGGTGAACCCTTACCAGAGAAAACAACTGTTACATCATAATCCTTATATGGGGGGGCCTCATGGTTGGTTGGGTAATTCTCCTACCTATGACCTGTTTAGTCAACTTCATAATCCATTTTTATCTTCTCTTGATTTATCATATTTTCCCAATTTGATCAACGACCCCATTTGACACGACCCCTGGTGGCCACCTATGCTCGCAAAATTATCCTCTAATATCCCCAAATTTTAAGGAAAACTTGAAGAGAATCCATTCACTCATATCGCCACATATCACCTATGGTGTTCCTCCAACTCTTTAGTGGACAATTCGATTAAGTTAGGCTTGTTCCAATGCACTTTAACTGGGGATGCTGCTAAATGGTACATCGAATTGGACACAACATCCTATAGTGATTTCTCATCCTTAGCTCAAACCTTTTTGATGCACTTCTAGTTTTCTACAGGGTATGATATTGATTCCGAACTCTTGTACAACTTCAAACAGGATGATACCACCTTGATTTCTAGTCATATTCACAAGTGGCATCACCACAAGAGGTTGGTTAGAACCAATCTTCCTGATGAGATCTTGTGTAAATGGTTCATTTGATCCTTAAGACTTAAATTTTCCAAACATGTGTCTATGTTTAGAGTTGTGATTGAGTAGCAAGCTATCTTAGCTGCCCAAGAACTGAATTTGATTCACAGTCATGTACACTTTATGAAGTACTTCCCAATGTTCCTAGGCCTTCCATTGACCCACTGAAGCCTACTTTTAGCCCACACGGTGATGGTGAGATTGGGCATGTTTCTGATTCTATGAGACAACTTGTTGCCTAGCTTGGGTAATTGATCGTTAAATCGCAAGCCCCAGCAAGTGCTTGTGGCTCTACAAAATCACTTTATTTTGAGCAGTCCACCGATGTTCTTACCGTGAATTCCACAACACCTAAGAACAACCAACAAACTAGTGGTAAAAATAATAAGAAAAATAAACAAAAAAATCAACCTGCTCAGGAATCTCAACCAAAATCACAAAATGAGGGAAGGAGCACGATTGAACGCCATCGAAAGATTAAGTTCCCTTGTAAATTTTGTCAAGGTGAACATTTAACTCACGAGTTCCCTCAAATAGATGAAGTTCATAAGCTTATTTCTCCACCACTAACTACCAAATAGCCTATTGTTTTAACTCATCCATTCCCTACACAATCGCAACTTCAAATGATTGCACAACCTCCTCCACCTTCGCAAGGGGGAAATGAGGGGCCATGTTTCAATCCTGTAAATAGCTTTTCCATCCTTACATGTCAATAGAACGAAAATGTGACCATGCAAGCTAAGTGTTATGACATTATCGAGTCGAATTCTTCTCCTAAGGACTCACCCATTCCACCTCCTTCCACTTGACCTCTCATGTTAGATAAGCCTTTGGAACCTGTTTATCACCCCCCTAAGAGTGTCATTTGTAACACAACACACAATCCATCTACCTGGGCTGCTTGACACTATAATATTGTTGAGCATTTTTCCCAGTCCCTTTGTGCCATGTCTACAATGGAGGTTTTGAAAAGTTGTCCTCAACATTGCAAGGCCTTGTTGCCTATGATCAGTGGAGTATACCCCTCCAAATCAAACCTCATCACATTTAATGTTGACAACGTTTTCATTAGAATTTCCCACCATATGAAATTGTGTGTGTTTTTCACAAAAATATTCATCGCACTTTGGTGGATGAAGGTTCTTCCACTTGCATCATGTCAACATCATGTTGGAAGGCTCTTGTCTCTCCAATGCTCACTACGTCTAAAACCACTCTACAATCATTTGATGGGCATAACTTTGTACCAAGGGGGTTCTCCCCAAGTTTTCCATTGATCTAGGAAGAAAAATTGTCTATGTCGATGTTGAAGTCATCAACGCCACTTTGTATTATAACCTGCTCCTTGGTCATAGTTGGTTATATGCCATGATCATTGTTGTCGCATTTGTATTTTGTATACTTTTCTTCTCACATGAAGGAAATATTGTTACTATTAACTAGCTTTATTATTGTGTGTCATCGACCCAAATTTCCACTATGGGGAATTAATTCCCCTTGTGGGGGATAACCTTAGTCAGTATCATATTATAAGCATGGGTTTGTTTAGAAGCTCATCCCTTATGGGTGTTTTTCCTCAATTACCCCCACCTAGAACTCCTTCCACGTCTATTGTCGCTTGTGTCCATATGATCTCTTCTCACGCCTATGGACCCTAACCTCTTTATGATCCTTGGGTGGTGCCATCTGAACCTTATATTAATCAATATAGTGACCATATGCCTTTAAGCCCAACGGAAATTGGTTATCATACTATCCAGCTGGCATCTACTTCTGATGATTCGGGTGGTGCTATTTTGGTACCACTTGATGACTGCCTTATGCCTTCTTAGGCCTTTGACCATCCTCTCTCTTGTGACTTCCTCGACTTCCCACTACATTTTGATGAAGTTATTCGAGAATTCATGTCAACTTCAGACCATCCTTAGGGAGATCCTCCTCATCTTTCTTGTTTTCTTCCCCACGTAGAGAGTTTGGACGAGTCTCATCAAATTCTAGTTTCGTTTGGCAATGCCAATATTTCCCCGAATCTAGATTGGATTTTCATTGTTTCTTATGAAGGAAACTTGGCTAATATATCTGCTATAATTCCTATTAATATTGCCACGAAGCATGGTGTCATGGAAAATATTTTTTCAGGCAGATTGTACTCCTCCTGAGATTGCAACTTACACTGCCATTTTCAAATAATTATACGATGTTTTTGCTTGGTCTTATAATGAAATTCATGCAATTGATCCCCGAATTGTACAACATGAGATTAAAATTTATCCTAGAGCCAAACATGTTTCATAGAAAATTCATTCGGTAAACCCATGTAAGGTAGTTGCTATTAAAGTTTAAGTCAAAAAAAATTCTAGATATTCGTTTTATCTATCTTGTACCCTTAACAAAATGGGTTTTTAATCATGTTCTGGTTGATAAGAAACAAGCAATTGTTCGATTTTGTGTTGATTACATGATTCGAACGGAAAATGGCATCCACCCATGGTATTCATCCACCCATTAAATTTACCCATGGTATTCATCCACCCATGGAATTTACCCATGGTATTGTAAGTGGCATCCACCCATGGTACGCATTCACCCATGGTATTGTAAGTGGCATCTACCCATAGTATTCATCCTCCCATGGTATTTATCCACCCATGGAATTTACCCATGGTA
The DNA here is from genome assembly GCA_031772625.1 of Pinus tabuliformis. Classification (NCBI taxonomy): domain Eukaryota; kingdom Viridiplantae; phylum Streptophyta; class Pinopsida; order Pinales; family Pinaceae; genus Pinus; species Pinus tabuliformis. The sequence continues at coordinate 558,206,012 of CM062813.1, read as the reverse complement.
TTTACCCACCCATCGAATTTACCTGTGCTATTGTAACAATAAAAAACATATAAATAATAAGTCGCATTTTCTAAAAGGACAAATTTTCCACCACAATGTAGCCGTTACAGTTATTATCTATTTTAATAATAAATAAATAAAAGTTTCTTTGTGGTTTTTTTATTGTGTGTTCTCCTCTTTTGTTCTGGCATTTCAATTTTTTAGATCTTGGGGGCCTCCCCCCAAGATCCAAATCATTACCGTGACTTGAACCTCGCCTATCCCAAAGATAATTACCCTACACCTTTTATTGACCAAATTCTTAATGTGTGTTATGGTAATATTACATTTTCTTTTAGGGATGGTTTTTCTGGATATAACTAGATTGAAATCACACCCGAAGACTCACAAAACTACTTTTATCTACCCATGGGAAACTTTTGACTATCGTAAACTACCTTTTGGTGAAAAAAATGTTGGTTTTACTTTCTAGTGGGCCATGTCTTACATGTTTCACAATATCAAGCACCAGCTCTTAGGAAGACCGAGGAGTGCAAGAATCACCATGTCATCATCAGTTGTCGTGATCCCTACACTTCCAAGCTCATCCCTACATGTGGTGAGCTTATTCAGATACGTAGAGATCATGTCGCCCTTTTCACACTTGATCTTCCGAAGCTTGTCTTTCAGCACTAGCTTCCTCTGATCATTGTTATCTTGATATAGATCTTTTAATGTTTTCCACATTGAAAACAGTGTCTCCTTCCCATGGAGACTTGAGACTATGTGATCTCGAACACCCTCCAGAAGAATTCTCCTTTCTCTAGCCACACATTTCTTCCATTCAGCCAATTCAACACCACCAGTTGGCTTTGGGACTTCTTGATCAATGAATTCCTTTATACTGTTATCCTCTAGTACTACTTCCATGCAAACCTTCCAAGCTATATAATTCAAACTACCATCAAGGGCATATTCAAGTCTTAAACCATTGAACGCCATAGGTGAAATAGAGATGTGATAAGAACTCGATTTCTATATTCAGGAATCACAAACTTCAAACTTCTCCCTTCTTGTATATTGTTCTTCCTTGATCACCTTTGCTATGATACCATGTAGAAATTCCCACTGTAGATCACCTAATAATGCAATATACTAAAGCAAAACACTTAATCTACTTCTGCAACCAATTATGCAGAAGCTTAATCGAATTGAGCAAGATCAATTGAACACATATAACTGATAAGAAGGAATCAATCACACATAACACAGAAGAAATAACCCAAGGAAAGCCTCAGCCTAAAACCCCAACTCTGTATTATCATACAAGTGGAAATATAGTCTGGATTACAAAAAGAATCAGCTCACAAGATATCCTTCTCTCTCTACAATCCCTTTGTTGCTCATAGACAGTCAAAGGTCGCTCTCAAACCTTTTCCTCTGCCCTCCAAGCCTCTTATTTCTTTGCGCAATTTTTCTTGGGGTCTAGTGAAGCCACATGTGTGAATTGGCCTCTTCACACACTCACTAACCTCTGATCTAACTGCACAGTCCTGAAGGAGATAAATCCTTCTCCATGGATGAGTTTCCTTTATAGGAAAAATCCATCCAACTAATAGTACATTTCCCTCCTTTGATCTCAACTGGGTCTCTGTCTGAACTGACATGCATGAGTTATTCATGAGAGAATACTCAGTTATCTGAAGTGCAGTAGTTACATGCATGCAAGCATTAACTAATTGAACTTACATTAATTTAAACAAATTGTTTAAATCAATCTAATTGGACTCAACTCAGTTAACTGAGCCAACTAATTACAACTCAAATTAGAACTCATCCTTATCTCTTTAACTGATGGATAAATCCCTCAATCAATGGAGAAACTATTGCATGTCCTCACATAGACTTCATGTTTGATTTTTCACAACTAATTAACTCACGGTGAATTAATTAATTTATTTCAAACAGCTGTTAAGTTCAAATTTGAATATTACTTCCTATGTTTAGTCTAGGGACTCACTAAAATAGGAATCCATGCTGAACTGCTAAAAATAGAATGTTATTTTTAGCACTTCCATTTTTCATTCCCTGTTGCTCAATCCAGCACTGGTACCCAAATTGCTATTTATAGCAGTGCTATTTTTAGCACTTCTATTTTTAGCATTTCTTGTTGCTATTTTCAACATATGTTTTACTCAGAAGTCTATAGTTTTGACAGTAAAGGTTGCAAAGAGTGAAGTTGTGTTTTTCAGTGAAAGTCTTCAGATCTATATGTATCTATGTTTGGGAATAGCCACATACATACGTCGATCTGTCTCTGTAGGGTCGTGTATATATTCAGCGATTTTTTTTTCAGTATGTGAAGATCTGTATGCGGGTGTTGTCTAGGGTAAGTGCGTACATATGCAGACATACCTTGTGGAAGTAGTGTATGCAAACTAAGGTTTGAACTAATGCTTGAGGTTTACAGTTGATAATGTCTAGTTTACTTGTTTTCTGTCGATGAATTCTTGATCGTGTTGATCTTTGTTTGACAATGTTGATTGGATTGGTTGTTCATATTGGTTGGTAATGATGCTATAGTTTAGTGATCTACGATTGGTTTAGTAATATACTAATAGTTCGGTACTTGATTTAGTAATTGGTTCAGTATTACAACACTTCATGATTCAATTTTCTATGATTTAAGATCTGTACACAAGTGTGATATTTTCTATTATGTTCAGGACAATGGTGTATATTTTATGTTCAGGACAATAGTGTATATTTTATATTCAGGACAGTAGCGTATATTTTCTGATATTTATTTGGTCTAGTTGGGTTCTATATTTAGTGGTTAGATCCTTCAGTAACTCAATTTACCAGTGACTCAAATTTAGTATTTAAATGTGTTAAGTCAGTTTGGGTTTATTGTTGACATGGGTCCAGTTTGAATATATGATGGAAGGTGGCCTACAAATTGTTTGATGATTGTTTGACTAATGGATCAAGTCTAAAATATTCTGAAAAGTGGTCCACAGTGAGTTGAGGGTTGCAGCCTTCAAAAAGGGGGTAGGAGCTCCCTTCCGGTAGGATCCGATAAACAAGTTCAAGGGGTTGTAGGTCCTTTCCAATTAGTGTTGGAGAACGAGAGAAAGTTGTAGTCTTATGTAGGTGAGTTCCTACATACTAATAAGAATCTGCATTAGTACAAATGTAATGAAGATTTTTTTTATAAGAAATAAAATAGATATAATGGCATTGGTGGTTTTCTCCCACATTGGGTTTCCACCTAAAATCCCAGTGTTCTATGTGTGTTGTTCATTTGCTATGATTTCTTTATGTTCTCAACTACATACTGAAAAGTAATTAATCTACTAATGCAATGATTGAAGATAATCGTCTAATAAAATGAATGGCAAAATAGTAAACTGCATATACGATGGTTTCCTTCTCTGAAGTAGCATACATACGCAAGTTGCTTGAATAAAAATAGCATGCATATTTCATAATATAAACTTTTAAAGTTTGAGTTTAAAAGATTGATTCACCCCCCCCGTCTCAGTATTTTTCTCAACAATCTAGAAAATATTATTTGGGTGTGTTTTAATTGTCTATTATCACTCCCATCTAACCTTGTTTAGGAATTCCTACCTCTAGGTTCTGGTTTTGACCATTGTAGAACATTGTCTTTTGTTTAGTCATTGTGCTACAACCCTAGCTTGTTGACATTTCCTTCCTTTCTCACTTTTAGCTTCCTTGTTGATTGCTTGAGTGTATTTTCTTCTTTGGCCTTTTTTTCCTAGCTTTAACCCTTTTGAAGTGCTTTGCATTCTAGCTTAGGGACTTTTCTTTAGCCTCTTTTCAGATGCTTTTCCTTTTTGGTTTGTTTTTCGGTTAAAATTTTATAAATTTGGGGATTTGCATTTAGGAATTTAGTGAGAGATGCATTCTAATAGGCATTGTTGTGTTGTGGAAACTAATCTTACCCTCCTATAGTTAGCATTCATCAAAGTGAAAAGAATAATTTGCATATAACAACATTAGGGTACTAACAAGAGTCATTCACACCATCTAAGTTTCATGTCACATCCCAAATATGTAAAAAACATCCACTTAAAATTAACGCCATAATAAAAACAACTCGACTCATCATTTATTTTTGCTATTAGCACACCAACATTAGCTTAGGCTAGGGTCTTGGAGATAAGAGTGTGATTCAACTGCTCCAAGACTAAAAAAAACTTAATAAGCTTGAGTCAAGGAATTAAAATCCTTCATCATCTCACGGAAAAGCTTGAGCACATTAGAAACCTAGTTCTGAGGGGGTTAGGCTAGGCCATAGTGTCAGTGGTTCTCCTCAAGGCCACCCACCTCGTGGCAGGGAATCTCGTGTTGTGGTTGATCACCAATAAGCTTAAGATTCATGTGCCCCGTGGGATGGAGGTAACATAGTGTCCATTCCTAGGAGAACTACCCTATAGGTGGTTGTTGTGGGAGGAAACCATACCTCTTCCTTACCTGTCTCTAGATAGCTCTACTTGTGGAATTAGGACCCCGCAAGTAAGATGTCTCTTGGAAGGCCATCTTAAACATTGACTAGGATTGGTTTGTGTGTTTGTTTAACTTTTAGGACTTTTTTAGTGTGTTTTATTTGGTTCGCGTCAGTAATCATGGCATTAAGGTGTTTGCACTAACATAATTGTGTTAATTCACAATTTTTCACCCTAGTTGAATATAGTCATCGCCAGTCACGTTGTATTCATGTTTTGCCACCTAAATGAAGTGGACCTTCTACTCCTACATGGAGAGTGCCTATCAGTGCTCAAGACCCTGACCAACCCATATTTGTGGAGTCTATACCCGGTCCTTCTGGTAGCAATTTCATTTCTATTGAAACATTGGCAAACAACTCAACTTCTCCTGCTAATCCACCTTTGACTGATCCTCTAGGACCTGAGTTATTGCAATTGAACCTCGATGATTTTGTTATCACAAAACCATACCCTAATAGGAAGCTTATCAAGAAGACTTTGAGTAACTATTTCAAACCAATCTTTTGGCTGAGGCTTAGCTTCCTCAACCTGAGAGGGCTCTCTCACTAGGTTAAAGATCTTAATTTGAAAATTAGATGGCTAACTCTATGGAAAAATCAAACAAAAATGTATAAATGGTTGAAATACCAATCAACAAACATCTATTGGGTTATGGAGTCAAAGTATGTTTTAGTACAATAGCAAGATCAGCTTAACATGGAAGTCAGGGCATAAAGAGTCTTAATATATCAACAAAACATAAACATATTGCAAGGAACACAGCTTATAAACACATGAAGGAAGTTAGAGCATTATCAATGAATTCTAAGTAACATGTGTTTATGTTATGAAACCAACTCACAAAAAGATAGAAAAGATAGATGAACGCCTTAGACATAAGCCTCTTCAAGGGGACAACCTCCTTTACATTACACAAATGAACAATTCTTTGATGATTCAAATGACAAAACCTCCTTTCTATACATAGGAGTCTAAGGAGTCACAATATAACCCAGTCGACCTAACAATAATAATATAAAGGCACAAAAATAACAATAGAGGGATTCTATGGGGCACAGTAATAACAATATGGGGACAATAGGGGCACAACAATATTAATAAGGGATACAACTACAGTAGTAATGGGATAATCACTAGTATTATAGGGATCTAACATGCCCCTCTCCTTCAAAAAAGTGTTTTCCTCAACACTTAATTAGTTTTGGATGCTTTTGCATAAAATTTTCATGAAAAGTTCTTGAAAATTAAAAGGCTATTGTACCCAAGGATTGTAGCCATTAGACTCCTAGTACAACATCAACGCCTCCCATTGGAATGGAAAGCATTGGGCTAGTCAATACATATTCTCCCATTGATAGCTTGATATTATGGCACTTTCCAGAGCAATTTATTGTTCCTCCATTTGCAACCATCACTTGACACTTTGGTGCTGGATATAGGAAGCAATTCAATTCCTTTGCTACCTTACAATGAATAAAATTGTGGGTACTTCCTGAATCAATCAACACTATTACCTTTTTCTTCTTGATTTGTCCTTCTATCTTGATGTTTTGAGGAGTGGTAATTTCAGCCAATGCATTACAAGATATGGTCAGATTCATTTCTTCTTTATCTAGGCTTTGTTCCTGGAGTATATCCTCTTCTTTTGACCTTTCTTGCTCCTTTTCTTCTTCCTCTTCACAATCTATGTAGAATAATTTCTTCTCAGCACACTTATGACCTTTAGTGTATTTGCTATCACAACTATAACAAAGCCCTTTTGGTCCTTTTTCTTCCAATTTTTGTGGTGTCAACCTTATAGGTTGTGGAAGACTAGGGGCAACAATACTTCCATCTTTATAGTTGTGAGTGGTATGCTTCCTGGTTGCCATAATTTTGCTTTCCATTTTTCTTGTAGCCTGAATGCCTTCTCTAATGAATCAGGTTCCCAAAGGCGAACATCATGCTCGATATTATCCTTTAAAGTCCCTATGAACATATCAATCCTATGCTCCTCTGGAATATTTTTTACCCTTATGTTCAATTTTTGGAACTCCTCAATGTGATCCATTATTGAACCCTTTTGTTTGAGACTTATCAATTGGCTAAAAAAAATGCTCCTTTTTGTATCCTCATAATGTGCTGTCAATTCTTCCGTAAAAACTTCCCAAGTGATAATTTGTTTACGAGAGCAAAGCCATTGATACCATACAAACTGATTTGGTTCCAAATATAAAGTTGCAATACGTACCTTTTGTGTGTTTTGCACATTATTGAGATCGAAAAATTGCTCCATCTGTAATATCCATGTTGCGGGATGCTTGCCATCAAACTTCCTCATATCGATTTTTGGAATATGGTGGGTCTTTGATCCAACATTAGAGTCTATGAAATCATGATTAACATTTCTTTTGTTCGCATCATGAGTTTCCTTTACTACCCTTTCACCGTGTTATCACTTAGAACTAAAATTGATATGTGTAACTTTTCATCCTAGTCCGATGACAAAGGTCAGTGCTTGTTTATTTTTGTTTTAATTTTCTTCCCTTAGAATCTGAAGTTTTGAAGAGTTTTTGAGTCAAGTTATTCTCAGCTCCCATTGGTTCCCCTCCATCTACCATTGTTTTATAGCCACCTATTATCTTATGTCAGTCACCGTGCCTTTTTGTAATTTTGCAGCGCAATCCTGATTAGGCAGTTTCGCAGCGCATCATTCAAATTTAAAACTGACAGCGCTGCGAAATCATGGATTCGTACATTTCGCAGCGAATCTTTCCCGAAATGTCAAATCCGTTAGGTGAGTCATAGGTCGTGTCTTCTCATGTCAGCTCATGTACCCCTCTTATCACATTTCACCACTCATTGCCACTATCACCACCACTAGATCTGTTGATACGCATGAATCATCATTTCCAAGAAAGACCATCGTGCATAAAACTTAATGATGGTCGTAAGTTTTGCATGAAATGACAAATCTGCAAGATTACAACTTGAAAGATTTTAAACGGCAAAATTTAAAATTCAACTTCAAAAATAATCAAGCGAGGCTGAATTCAAATAGAAGCTGAATCACAATTCCAACAGGAGCTGGTAGTTATTGTTTGCGAAGATTTGGAAGAATCAATGGAGAAAAAGGAGCACAGATCCGGAAAATGTCTAAGGACTGAGCCTGAAGGCTTAGATATAACGCTGAGAAATAAAGAGGTGGAGAAAGCATTTAAAAAGGTCAGGTGCTGGAATTTTTGCAAAAAGTTACAAGGAGGGCACGCACAGGTAACTAAAGAATTTGCACTTAACTTCACAGGCTTGAATTCAAAAGTAGCCATGATAGAATTGCAGGTTTCGCCAGAAGTGATATCTACTGTGACAGAGATCCCACGAGGACAAGAGCAATGGTTTAAAAATTTCAAGTTTGACATGAATCCTTGCAAGGAGTTTTTGAAGGATGAATTTGTAAATGAATATTTAAGTAAGGCAGTGCCCAGGAGTTATGTCAAAGAATATTATGCTCATTTACTCACCTGCATACAGAAATATCTGACTTGTGAAGGAAGGTATAACAAGGTTTACTCTTACCATTTTAAACTCCTTTTGCATTTCACTGGGAAGGTCTCCATCGACTTACCTTTTTATCTTTTCCGTAGTTTGAGTAAGATGTGTGATAAGGTACAGCTGAGGAAAGAGGATTGTGAAACCTCTTTGTTTCATCATGGTTTGATCAAACTACTGGTTTTAGATGGGCTCCAAAAGGTAGACAGAGATTGGAATTCATTCATTTTTATGGCTGGCTTCAAAAGCCAGACTGGCCTCACTCCTCTACCTGCTAGAGATTCTACAATAGTTGAGCTCCAAACAGAAGCAAGAGCTAAAAGAGTTCCAAATTCACAAGTAAGAAAACAAGTGAAGCCACTCATCATCCAAGATCAACCTCAGCAATCAGATAAGGAAAAAGCTCATGGTAAAAACACTATACCTGAAACAAGCACATCTGAAGTAGTCTCAAGGATAAGAACAAGAAGCCAGATGAATAAGGAAAAAGGTAAAGTTGTAGCAGTCGAAGAAAGTCCAGTGTCCAAGGGAAGTTTAAATGCCTTATTACAGGCTATTGACTTTGAGCAGTCTCTACCAGTTCAAATCGAGTTGATACAGACAGAACAAGAAAGCACCAAGAAAGCCAAGGCCTCAAAAAGGCTTAAATTTGATGAGCCAGCTGAAGAGTTTGTTTTTAAACCTAGAAGACCTATGACAAGGAGATTCCAGCAAGTACAGGAAGCACTGTCAAGAACAGAGGAAACAGGGGAAGGGACACAACGTTGGCAAAAGAAAAACACAGGCAAAACAGTCATCACATCTAAAGAAGATAATATAGCAGACCTGAAGAGCCAATTAGAATCAGCTAAGCATGAGATCGCCAAATTGAAGAAAGCTGCTAGAAGACATGCAGTCATACAAGCAAACTATTATAAAACTCTATGGAAAGGGAATGCAACTGTAGAAGCCCAGTTGAATTCAGTGGTTGATGGCCATTCACAATTTCACACCTGGACAGTACCAGCAATCAAAGAAGCCAAGTACATCAGAAGGATCAATATGCAACTGAGAGCTGGGAATAAGGTTATGAAGAAACAAATTGAAGATCTGAAGGCACAGTTAAGCCAGCTTAAAGGACCTGCTAAATGAGTTTTCATTTCAAGTAAGATTCTATTTCAAAATTTTGATAAGTTTGCTTGATCTTATCTTTCTGAAGAAATCTAAATCCCTATTCGGCCTTTGGAAAGTCTAAAGAAGTTTTTGGCAATCAAGCACTCGGTTAATAAAGGTCTCAGGTTAAAAACAAGCTGTTTTAAATAACTCAGCAGTTTCGTAGCGCGCTACGAAACTGCTGAAAGTGATGATTTCAACATAAATCAAGCAGTTTTGAAGTTGAAGCGGGAAAATTTTGAAGGACAGTTGTATACAACGAGAACACCTGAAGTTACAACAGCCAATCAGACTAGCACAAGTGGAAATAAATAGTTTGAATCAAAAAGTGGCATTTTGTCATATCATAAGGAAATTGAAGCATGTATCAGACAGCTTGAATACGTTTTCCTTTTTGTTTTCGAAATAGTGGATGACACATCATCAAATCAGGTTTCATAACAGCGGACAACACATCAAAACGTGGCCACCGTCATATTTTGAGGGACAACAATTAAAAAACCGACTTATGAAGATTCGAAGATCATACAGCCGAGAAGCAAGGATAGTCTCCTAATTTTTCTGGACAGTGAAGAAGATACAACATCCAAGGTTAACATGAAGCATTAAACACCCATCTCAGCCAAACTGAAAGAGAACCAGATGTCATAGAAAGGAATCATCTTAATTAAAGCCATCATGCATGTAATATGGAGTTAGAATCATAGTTGATTTAGATCTCTAAAAAACTCCAGTCAACACTTTGTTGTATTTATTAAGTAGTTAGAGTTTAAGAGTTGTCAGTAATAGAAGTAGTTTTCGAATTCCCCTCATGCTTGAGGAGGAATCTCGATCAGTTAGAATAAGAGCTCTATATATAGCTGAAACAGCAATGTAATAAGGGTTGGAAAATTTTATGGAAAAGCTTGTATTTGGCCTATGTAAGACTCATTTTCAGTAATACATGCTTGACTTTACTTCTCAGGATTCATGAAGGATTTTTTATGTTCAAAATATGTGATGTTGTCCTTTTCTTAATTCTTACAGTGGTATGGATGTATAATCACTCAGAATTCACTAAATGTGCTCTGACTTCCTGTATACATTTATAAACTGTGTGGTCCCATATGAGTTTATGTTCTGAATGTTTAAATGCTAAATGCCCTGACTTCCATGTAGGGTTGAGTTCATTGTTATATTGAGGTGTTGTTGACTCCATAAGCCCAATGGATAGTTTTGTTTAATGTGTTTCCACCATTCATATTTTTCACAGTTGTTCTATAAGAGATAGCCATCTTATCTTTAATCAAAATCATTAATCCATCAAGAGAGAGCCCTCTCAGGTTGAGGAGGCTAAGCCTCAGCCTAAAGTAGGTTGAAATAATTACTTAGAGCCAACCTGACCAGCAGCCTATCAGGATCTGATTTTGAGATAACACACCGTTAGTAAGTATTTCTTGTAGAAAATTTGTCAAATTTGTCTTCAAATCTATCTTCAAATCGACAATCTTAGCTTCCAAACCATTTATCTTAGATTCCACGCCATCTATCTTAGCTTCTGTTAGCTTTTGTGACAGTGAAATTTGTTTCACTTGGTCTTGTAATTTTGATATATCATGTAGCATTTCTTCCTCTTCTTCATGAGTCATGCTAGAGCTTTCAGGTTGATTACTAGGTGTTTTCATTTTCTTTCCTCGGGCCATCAGTTACCAATAATAATTCTCTACCATGCCCTTTGAATTCCTTCAAAATGATTTTTCAAACCAAGCTTAAGCAAAAATTTAAAAAATTATACACACCTTTTTTCACTTTGTACGAGCTCGATATTTCCTCTGATGTATCTCTGTAATTTCGGATCATCCAATTCTGAAATTGTGACCTGTAGTAGCCCTCTATGTCCTCTATCTAATGTCACCAGTCTGATCCCAATTGTATTCTCCAAGGAAGAGTTATGCCAAATCTCCCACAGTGACCTGATTATAAACTAGTTCAGTAGAGTGAACTTGTACGACGTGCCACGTGTCCCTGTTTCGACCTTTGGCGCTGAAAAATATATATAAGAAACTACAGCCCGTTCTCTTTCTGCAACTTCTTACGAAATATAAATCCGATGCTCAGAGAGAAAGTTATGACGATTTTCCCCAGGTCACCTATTTGGAATGTAATTCAGGAGTCTACAAAACGGCCAACTTCCTCAGATCATATCTCCGCAAATACAGCGCAAAAAGCTCTAAAATTCGGACCCAAGCTTCAGTGCGATCTCATCTAAAATGGGTTTCTTTTTATGTTCTGAAACATCGCAGAAAAAAATTTATAGCGAAAATTCCACGATGACCTATTTGGAGCAGCAAAACCCTAGAATCCAAAGCTCTGATACCAAATGTTATGAAACCAACTCACAAAAAGATAGAAAAGATAGTTTAACACCTTAGAGATAAGCCTCTTGAGGGGGAAACCTCCTTTACATTACACAAATGAACAATTCTTTGATGATTCAAATGACAAAACCTCCTTTCTATATATAGGAGTCTAAGGAGTCACAATATAACCCAGCCGACCTAACAATAATAATATAAAGGCACAAAAATAACAATAGAAGGATTCTATGGGGTACAGTAATAAAAATATGGGGACAATAGGGGCACAACAATATTAATAAGGGATACAACTACAGTAGTAATGGGGTAATCACTAGTATTATAGGGACCTAACAGTTTATACCACTGCAAGTAAGTAAATGAAGAAATCCATGAGAAAATCAAACATTAAAAACCCTCTCTGAATCCTGAGTAGTGAAGCCAATGTCTCTGTATTAACATGAAAACATACAGTCTCATACAATAACACAGTGTGCTTGTTTCTTTTGAAAATTGCCAACCTCTAAGGAATTCCACCTCTTGTCTTTTATAGAGTTATCATTACAATCTTGGATTCCCTTATCCAACTTGAGGGGAATTTGAATTTCCTAGCTTGACACCTATTCATACCTAAAACAGACTATTAATTACAAGAATCAGTTAACTGACTGTCTTAGAGTCCTAATACAATTAGGAGTACAACTCCTTATTATGATAACAACAACCTAATCTAGGAATTAAACTCGATGCTTGATAGCGGCTCCTCCTTGACTTTGACCTTGGTAATGTCCATAACCCTCCTGCTGGCCTTTAATAACTTCTCCTTTATCTACCCTCAAAACTAGGAATATGTCCCCTGCACTATAGCCTTGGTCTTCAATGATGTTCCTCGAGTCTTCTGATGACAAAACTAGCCCCTTTAATCATGTAACATATGTTAAGTTAGCCATAGAACCCTGCTCCTTCACTTGTGCAAAAATTGAACTCCTTGAAGGTGCATGAAGAAGGTCAATCTAGATGTGCTACGAAACTAATTGTTGTTTTTGTAGCGCAGAACTTTGCTTTTACATATATCCTTTATCCTTTGAGTTTTTTCCTTGCTTGAGCTTTAAACTTTCATAAGTGACCTCCTCACATTCTCCAAAAAATAACCGCTTCTTTCCTTTGAGAATTGATCAAAACATCAAAACTGCACCTACAACACTTTTGTAGCGCACTACGAAACTGCTGTGTACGTCACCTATAACAGTTTTGTAGCGCGCTATGAAACTACTGTGTGAATCAATTTACACAGTTTTCTTCCAAAAATTTTCTTTCTAAGGATTCTATACAGTTGTTCCATTATGTATATATGCCATATATACTTAACATCCCCCATCCTTGAAACATCTATGATTTCTTCTTTCTTCTGACATTTTTCCTTTGAAATCTCTGTAGACAGAAAACCTGGAAGAAAAATTCCTTGCTTAACTGAGGAACTGCCTTGCTTGAACCCTGTGGAAGAACTTTGGTTTCTGCTAACCCTGGGCTTGTTTACTCGAACTGAGAATAGCACCAAGTGTCCCTTGCATGAATATGACCAAGATCAACACGAATATGACCAAGATCAACTAACCCTTTTTGAAATTTAAAATGACTAATGACAAATGACCCATAACGAATCTAATGATGGATATGAATGGTTGCATGTGAGAGGAAAGGTTCGTGGACTGACACCTGATGATGAAAATTTAACGGTTTCTGGTGGATTTGACAGCTAGACAGGATTGATCACGAATCCTCGATTTCGTAGTGCACGTAGTGTAATTTCAGGGCTTTGCGCTACGAAAACGACTAAACAGTTTCGTAGCACGTTCAAATTTTTGAAATGACCAGACACATGAAACTTAAAACATGATATGGGATCCATAAGGGGTCAAACAATGCTGATGGACTTTATTAATGATGGAAATGAGACTCTGATGCTATAATTGAAACTCTTAAAAACATTAAAAAATGACTTGACCATGTCTAACACAAAAAATTAGGAACCATGCAGGTTGTCCAGAATTTTAAAAACTTTTACAATGATAATAGTGGCTCCACTTGGGATAGTGTGCCCCAGTGGTACATTAAGAACTGGTAGCTCCAGTGCTGCTATCCATCCTTCAGAATAAAACTCTGAAATTCTGCCCAATCTGCTTCCCAAGCTTTAATGATTTCTGCAAGAAGGACTCAAACTGCACCTACTAAAGAAAAAATGCTCAGTCAACCTACCTTGAGCTTATTCACACACTCTTACCTACCCTATCAGCTGCAATCTCCATTTGTAGCTCAAGGAACATAAAACTTCCAATGAAGCCAATTATTGATCTGATCTGACACTTGAATCTCTTGGTTGTGCTTGAAACAAAAATAAACATGATACTAAAATAACCAAGGCAGCTTGAGATATATCTGATCTTCATAATGGAAATATACTTGGAAATCTAGACTATAGAACTTTCCATGTAGCTAGCTATAGGATCAAAAAGCACATGGTCAGTTTGATGTTTCTTGTGATATTCTGCAGCTTTGGACAACTCACCAATACTTTGATCATTTACATAAGGCTTCAGATATGTGCTCTCAAACTGCTCCTCAAATTGATTTTCAAAAATAATGTATTCTTCCTCAATCTCAAAAGAGAAAGGAAGCAACACCCTCTCTTTGTTTTCTGCCATGGAAAGCTTTTGAAAAGTATGATCATGATCATGAAGACTATATGATTGAATTTGACCTTGTAAACCTTCAATGTCTTTCTCAATGTTCTTAGCAACTTCATCCAAAAATTGCATCTTATCTTCTTTCTTGCACTCAAATGATTTTAGATAAGAAGACAAGGACAAAGAAAAAATTTCATCTATTTCTTCATTAATATTATCATCATTCCATTGTTTGAAACCTTGAATTGAAGGAGAGAAAATGTTATCACAAAACCAAACCCTGATAGGCTACTTATCAGGAAGACTTTGAGTAACTATTTCAAACCAATCTTTTGGCTGAGGCTTAGCCTCCTCAACCAAAGAGGGCTCTCTCACTAGGTTAAAGATTTTAATTTGAAGATTAGATAGCTAACTCTATGGAAAAATCAAACAAAAATGTATAAATGGTTGAAATACCAATCAACAAACATCTATTGGGCTACAGAGTCAAAGTATGTTTCAGTACAACAGCAAGATCAGCTTAACATGGAAGTCAGGGCATAAATATTCTTAATATATCAACAAAACAGAGACATATTGCAAGGAACACAATTTATAAACACATGAAGGAAGTTAGAGCATTATCAATGAATTCTAAGTAACATTTGTTTATACCACTGCATTAAGTAAATGAAGAAAGCCATGAGAAAATCAAACATTAAAAACCCTCTCTGAATCCTGAGTAGTGAAGCCAATATCTCTGTATTAACATGAAAACATACAGTCTCATACAATAACACAGTGTGCTTGTTTCTTTTGAAAATTGCCAACCTTTAAGGAATTACACCTCTTGTATTTTATAGAGTTATCATTACAATCTTGGATTCCTTGATACAACTTGAGCGGAATTCAAATTTCCTAGCTTGACACCTATGCATATCTAAAACAGACTATTAATTACAAGTAACAGTTAACTGACTATCTTAGATTCCTAATACACTTAGGAGTACAACTCCTTAGTATGATAACAACAACCTAATCTAGGAATTAAACTCGATGCTTGACAGCTACTTCTCCATAACTTCGACCTTGGTAATGTCCATAACCCTCCTGATGGCCTTTAATAACTTCTCCTTTATCTGCCCTAAAAACTAGGAATATGCCCCGTGCACTATAGCCTTGGTCTTCAATGATGTTCCTCGAATCTTCTGAGGACAAAACTATCCCCTTTAATCATGTAACATATGTTAAGTTAGCCATAGAACCCTGCTCTTTCACTTGTGCAAAAATTAAACTCCTTGAAGGTGCATGAAGAAGGTCAATCTGGATGTGCTACAAAACGAACTGTTGTTTTTGTAGAGCAGAACTTTGATTTTACATATATCCTTTATCCTTTGAGTATTTTCCTTGCTTGATCTTTAAACTTTCACAAGTGACCTCCTCACATTCTCCAGCAACATCATTCTCCAAAAAATAACTGCTTCTTTCCTTTGAGAATTGATCAAAACATCAAAACTGCACCTACAGCAGTTTCGTAGCGGGCTCCACTTGGGATAGTGTACCCCTATGGTACATTAAGAATCGAAATCTCCAGTGTTGCTATCCATCCTTCAGAATAAAACTCTGAAATTCTGCCTAATCTGCTTCCCAAGCTTTAATGATTTCTGCAAGAAGGACTCAAACTGCACCTACTAAAAAAAAAATGCTCAGTCAACCTACCTTGAGCTTATTCACACACTCTACCTACCCTATCAGCTGCAATCTCCATTTCTAGCTTAAGGAACATAAAACTTCCAATGAAGCAAGTCATTAATCTGATCTAGCACTTGAATCTCTTAGTTGTGCTTGAAGCAAAAATAAACATGATACTGAAATAACCGAGTCAGCATGGGATGTAACTGATCTTCAAGATAAAAATATAACTGGAAATCTGAACAGTGAATCTTTTCCATGTAATCAGCTATAGGGTCAAAAAAGACATGATTAGTTTGATGATCATCATAACATTCTATATCTTCAGACAACTGATTCTCAACCACACAAGATTCCTTTGATATGCTATCCAACTGCTTTTCTGAATGATTCCCACAAACAATGTAATTTTCCTCATTATTATGATCATTCTTTGATGTAAGCTGCTGCAAAGTATGACATAAAAAATCAACCTTTTCCTTTGCCTGAGGGTTATAAAAGCTATCTTCCAGTATTTCTTCTTGGTGTTTGCAATGATTTTCATACTCTTTATGATCAAAAGACTGGCAAGTTTGTTGCATCTTTACATTAATCTCAGAGGATGTAACATGGTTTTCATAAGTAAACCCCTGCTGATTTTCATGTTGCATTTCATGGGATGTTATCCTTTCTTCTTGGTGTTGAAATGTATTATTATGAAGAGCCTCTAAAATTTCTTCATCCATGAATTCATCATCATCATAACAATCCTCCAAATATTGAATAAAACTCACAGAATGTTTACAGCAATCTTTGACCAGCAATAAGGAGGGATGACACTCTTTATACATCTCATAGAATACATCATGGAAATTAGCAAGCGAATATATTGAACCATTTTCCAAACCTTTATACCAAGACCATGCTTTTCCTTCTAAAGTGGTCATAAACATCTTCATGAGACAATCTTCAGGGAACTGAACCTTAAGACTGTGTACATGCATATGGAACCTAACCAAATGAAGAGTGGCATTGTCTTTCCTTTCATCTTTGAATATTGGAAGATCAACTAACCATTCGACCTTTGGCATAGGATTTGGAAAACCAGGGATATGAGACCGATTCATAGGGGCATACCTGCCATTCATTCTTGCAATGGCACTCATCTTGAAACCTCATCAAGCTACTGATCTTCTAGCAGTGGAGTCACCTTCCAATTCGTTATTTGATGTGTGGAGTCGCCAAGGTATATGCCGCCTCAAACAGCTTCCTGAGCTCCTGCTACCTTTAGAAGTTCAGCTTCTTGATTTCGAGAATGAGTAATCTTCAGGCTCCTAGCATACGCACCAAAATGTTATCACAAAACTAAACCCTAATAAGCTGCTAATCAGGAAGACTTTGAGTAACTATTTCAAACCAATCTTTTGGTTGAGGCTTAGCCTCCTCAACCTAAGAGGGCTCTCTCACTAGGTTAAAGATTTTAATTTGAAGATTAGATGGCTAACTCTATGGAAAAATCAAACAAAATTGTATAAATGGTTGAAATACCAATCAACAAACATCTATTGGGCTATGTATTCAAAGTATGTTTCAGTACAATAGAAATATCAACTTAACATGGAAGTCAGGGCATAAAGAGTCTTAATATATCAACAAAACAGAGACATAATGCAAGGAACACAGTTTATAAACACATGAAGGAAGTTAGAGAATAATCAATGAATTCTAAGTAACATGTGCTTGTACCACTGCAAGTAAGTAAATGAAGAAAGCCATGAGAAAATCAAACATTAAAAACCCTCTCTGAATCCTGAGTAGTGAAGCCAATATCTTTGTATTAACATGAAAACATACAATCTCATACAATAACACGGTGTGCTTGTTTCTTTTGAAAATTTCCAACCCTTAAGGAATTCCACCTCTTGTCTTTTATAGAGTTATCATTACAATCTTGGATTCCCTTATCCAACTTGAGGGGAATTTGAATTTCCTAGCTTGACACCTATTCATACCTACAACATACTATTAATTACAAGTAACAGTTAACTGACTGTCTTAGATTCCTAATACAATTAGGAGTAAAACTCCTTATTATGATAACAACAACCTAATCTAGGAATTAAACTCGATGCTTGACAGCTGCTCCTCCTTAACTTCAACCTTGGTAATGTCCATAACCCTCCTGCTGGCCTTTAATAACTTCTCTTTTATCTGCCCTGAAAACTAGGAATATGTCCCCTGCACTATAACCTTGGCCTTCAATGATGTTCCTCAAATCTTCTGATGACAAAACTAGCCCCTTTAGCCATAGAACCCTACTCTTTCACTTGTGCAAAAATTAAACTCCTTGAAGGTGCATGAAGAAGGTCAATCTGGATGTGCTACGAAACTAACTGTTGTTTTTGTAGTGCATAATTTTGCTTTTACATATATCCTTTATCCTTTGAGTTTTTTCCTTGCTTAAGCTTTAAACTTTCATAAGTGACCTCCTCACATTCTCTAGCAGCATCATTCTCCAAAAAAATAACCACTTCTTTCCTTTGAGAATTGATCAAAACATAAAAACTACACCTACAGCAGTTTCGTAGCGTGCTACGAAACTGCTATGTATGTCACCTACAGCAGTTTCATAGCACGCTATGAAACTGCTGTGTGAATCAATTTACACAGTTTTCTTCCAAAAAAATTATTTCTAAGGATTCTTTACAACTGTTCCATTATGTATATATGCCATATATACTTAACATCCCCCATCCTTGAAACATCTGTGATTTCTTCTTTCTTCTGACATTTTTCCTTTGAAATCCCTGTAGACAGAAAACCTGGAAGAAAACTACCTTGCTTAACTGAGGAACTGCCTCGCTTGAACCCTACAGAAGAACTCTGGTTTCTGCTCACCCTGGGCTTGTTTACTTGGACTAAGAACAGCACCAAGTGTCCCTTGCATGATATGACCAAGATCAACACAAATATGACCAAGATCAACTAACCCTTTTTTAAATTTAAAATGACTAATGACAAATGACCCCTAACGAATCTAATGATGGATATGAATGGTTGAATGTGGGAGGAAAGGTTCGTGGACTGACACCTGATGATGAAAATTTAACGGTTTATGGTGGATTTGACAACTATATAGGATTGATCATGAATCCCTAATTTCGTAGCGCATGTAGTGTAATTTCAAGGCTTTGCGCTACGAAAACGACTAGATAGTTTCATAGCGCATTCAAATTTTTGAAATGACCAGACACATGAAACTTAAAACATGATATGGGATCCATATGGGGCCAAACAATGTTGATGGACTTTATTTATGATGGAAATGAGACTCTAATGCTATAACTGAAACTCTTAAAAACATAAAAAAAAAAAAAATGACTTGACCATGTCTAACATAAAAATTTAGGAACCATGCGGGTTGTCTAGAATTTTAAAATCTTTTACAGTGATAACTTTCAATCCACTGTTTACATTTCCCTTGAAATGAATCATAGAACAACATAATGCAAACATCCTCATGTTTGACTCTAAGAAGCTCGGTAAAATCACAGAAATCTGATATATGCTTCAAAGTTAAACTCAAATCTTCTCCATTGAATTTTGGACCATTCCTTAAAAAATATGTATCCTTGGGAAAATGATTTTGGAAACCATGAATTTCTGAAAAATTTATACATGCATACCTTGAAACAAGAATGGAAGCAACTGAGTTCTTCATAAGTTTAGTAGAATCACCATAAATCTATGAAATTTGAATTCTTCAACAATGGAGTCGCCAAGGTAGTTTTGCAGCCTCAAAAAGATTCCTGAGCTCCTGCTACCTTCAGAAGTTCAGCTTCTTGATTTCGGGAATGAGTAATCTTCAGACTCCCGGCAGACGCACCAAAATGTTATCACAAAACCAGACCTTGATAGGTTTCTGATCAGGAAGACTTTGAGTAACTACTTCAAACCAGTCTTTTGGTTGAGGCTTAGCCTCCTCAACCTGAGAGGGCTCTCTCACTAGGTTAAAGATTTTAATTTGAAGATTAGATGGTTAACTCTATGGAAAAATAAAAAATAAAAATGTATAAATGGTTGAAATACCAATCAACAAACATCTATTGGGCTATGGAGTCAAAGTATGTTTCAGTACAACAGCAAGATCAGCTTAACATGGAAGTCAGGGCATAAAGAGTCTTAATATATCAACAAAACAGAGACATATTGCAAGGAAGACAGTTTATAAACACATGAAGGAAGTTAGAGCATTATCAATGAATTCTAAGTAACATTTGTTTATACCACTGCAAGTAAGTAAATGAAGATATCCATGAGAAAATCAAACATTAAAAACCCTCTCGGAATCCTGAGTAGTGAAGCCAATATCTCTTTAATAACATGAAAACATACAGTCTCATACAATAACACAATGTGCTTGTGAAAATTGCCAAACTCTAAGGAATTCCACCTCTTGTCTTTTATAGAGTTATCATTTCAATCTTGGATTCCCTGATCCAACTTGAGGGGAATTCGAATTTCCTAGCTTGACACCTATTCATACCTAAAACAAACTATTAATTACAAGTAACAGTTAACTGATTGTCTTAGAGTCCTAATACAATTAGGAGTACAACTCATTATTATGATAACAACAACCTAATCTAGGAATTAAACTCGATGCTTGACAACTGCTCCTCCTTAACTTTGACCTTGGTAATGTCCATAACCCTCCTGCTGGCTTTTAATAACTTCTCCTTTATCTACCCTGAAAACTAGGAATATGTCCCCTACACTATAGCCTTGGTCTTCAATGATGTTCCTCGAATCTTCTGATGACAAAACTAGCCCCTTTAATCATGTAACATATGTTAAGTTAGCCATAGAACCCTGCTCTTTCACTTGTGCAAAAATTAAACTCCTTGAAGGTGCATGAAGAAGGTCAATCTGGATGTGCTACGAAATTAACTGTTGTTTTTGTAGTGCATAACTTTGCTTTTACATATATCCTTTATCCTTTGAGTTTTTTCCTTGCTTGAGCTTTAAACTTTCATAAGTGACCTCCTCACATTCTCCAGTAGCATCATTCTCCAAAAAATAACCGCTTCTTTCCTTTGAGAATTGATCAAAACATCAAAACTGCACCTACAGCAGTTTTGTAGCGCGCTACGAAACTGCTGTGTATGTCACCTACAGCAGTTTCGTAGCGTGCTACGAAACTGCTGTGTGAATCAATTTACACAATTTTCTTACAAAAATTTTCTTTCTAAGGATTCTTTTGCAGTTGTTCCATTATGTATATATGCCATATATACTTAACATCCCCCATCCTTGAAACATCTGTGATTCCTTCTTTCTTCTGACATTTTTCCTTTGAAATCCCTGTAGACAGAAAACCTGGAAGAAAACTGCCTTGCTTAACTGAGGAACTACCTCGCTTGAATTTGATGAAAAACTGCCTGACTTGAACCCTGTGGAAGAACTCTGGTTTCTGCTCACCCTGGGATTTTTTACTCGAACTAAGAACAGCACCAAGTGTCTCTTGCATGAATATGACTAAGATCAACATGAATATGGCCAAGATCAACTAACCCTTTTTGAAATTTAAAATGACTAATGACAAATGACCCCTAACGAATTTAGTGATGGATATGAATGGTTGCATGTGAGTGGAAAGGTTCGTGGACTGACACCTGATGATGAAAATTTAACGGTTTCTGGTGGATTTGACAGCTAGACAGGATTGATCACGAATCCCTGATTTCGTAGCGCACGTAGCGTAATTTCAGGGTTTTGCGCTACGAAAATGACTAGACAATTTCATGGCACGTTCAAATTTTTGAAATGACCAGACACGTGAAACTTAAAACATGATATGGGATCCATAAGGGGCCAGAAAATGCTGATGGACTTTATTAATGATGGAAGTGAGACTCTAATGCTATAACTGAAACTCTTAAAAACATAAAAAATGACTTGACCATGTCTAACACAAAAAATTAGGAACCATGCGGGTTGTCCAGAATTTTAAAACTTTTATAGTGATAACAGATTCCACACCTACCTATACTTAAGTTACCTTGTTATTATTTTATTCTATGATAGAATCTAAGTCATCTTTACCTTATGCATCAGTAATTTCAGTTGCCATGTCATCATTTCCACCATTCCGAGTGGCTGCACCTACTCCTCCATCTATGCCTCTCACATCTTCTTGGGTCATTCCGCCAGTCTCATTTATGGCACCCATAAATTTCCCTCACGTCTCCATTCCTACTCCATCATCTATGTCGACCATGGTCATTAATCTTATTCACTCAGTGGGGTTAGGAGTCTTTTCTCATAGCTTTGTTTAACCTATGATTCATCCTCAGTTAGGTGTGGTTACTTCTGGAAACGTGTGGGGGGGGAATTAGTTTCTCCTAGCTAGCCTGGGGGTAGCGTTGCAGCATGTCACAATCCTAGTACAATTCATTTTTTAGAGGGACACCAACTTCCAACACCTTTCCTAGAGTTGCTAGTTTACCTGGGGGCAACCCTGTTGCTAGTATTGTCACTTCTATGAGTTACCCTCCTTATGTTGGTGCTACCGCTCAGGCTGATTCATCCTTTCCCATTGGGTACAAACCTACCATCAGTCATGCTCTCAGGGGTACATTTCTTTCTGGAGGCACTTATCCTGGGGAGGGAAATCCTTTCACTAGTCATCCTAGCCTACGTCATTTATATGTTGGGGTGAACCCTTACCAGAGACAACAATTGTTACATCATAATCCTTATATGGGGGGGACTTATGGTTGGTTGGGTAATTCTCCTACCTATGACCTGTATAGTCAACTTCATAATCCATTTTTTTCTTCTCTTGATTTATCATATTTTCCCAATTTGACCAACAACCCCATTTGACACGACCCCTGGTGGCCACCTATGCTCGTAAAATTGTCCTCTGATATCCCCAAATTTGAAGGAAAGCTTGAAGAGAATCCATCCACTCATATCACCACATATCACCTATGGTGTTCATCCAACTCTTTAGTGGACAATTTGATTAAGTTACACTTGTTCCAATGCACTTTAACTAGGGATGCTGCTAAATGGTACATCAAATTGGACACAACATCCTAGAGTGATTTCTCATCCTTAGCTCAAACCTTTTTGATGCACTTCCAGTTTTCTACAGGGTATGATATTGATTTTGACCTCTTGTCCAACTTCAAACAGGATGATACCACCTTGATTTCTAGTCATATTCACAAGTGGCATCACCCCAAGAGGTTGGTTAGAACCAAGCTTCCTGATGAGATCTTGTGCAAATGGTTCATTTGATCCTTAAGACTTAAATTTTCTGCCCAAGCTATCTTAGTTGCCCAAGAACTGGATTTGATTCACAGTCAAGTACACTTTATGAAGTACTTCCCAATGTTCCTAGGTCTTCCATTGACCCACTGAAACCTACTTTTAGCCCACACACTGATGGTGAGATTGGGCATGTTTTTTATTCTATGATCCAACTTGTTGCCTAGCTTGGGTAATTGATCGTTAAATCGCAAGCCCCAGCAAGTGCTTGTGGCTCTACAAAATCACTTTATTTTGAGCAGTCCACCGATGTTCTTACCGTGAATTCCACAACACCTAAGAACAACCAACAAACTGGTGGTAAAAATAATAAGAAAAATAAACAAAAAAATCAACCTGCTCAGGAATCTCAACCAAAATCACAAAATGAGGGAAGGAGCACGATTGAACGCCATCGAAAGATTAAGTTCCCTTGTAAATTTTGTCAAGGTGAACATTTAACTCACGAGTTCCCTCAAATAGATGAAGTTCATAAGCTTATTTCTCCACCACTAACTACCAAATAGCCTATTGTTTTAACTCATCCATTCCCTACACAATCGCAACTTCAAATGATTGCACAACCTCCTCCACCTTCGCAAGGGGGAAATGAGGGGCCATGTTTCAATCCTGTAAATAGCTTTTCCATCCTTACGTGTCAATAGAATGAAAATGTAACCATGAAAGCTAAGTCTTATGACATTATTGAGTCAAGTTCTTCTCCTATGGACTCGCCCATTCCACCTCCTTCCACTTGACCTCTCATGTTAGATAAGCCTTTGGAACCTATTTATCACCCCCCTAAAAGTGTCATTTGTAACACAACACACAATCCATCTACCTGGGTTGCTCAACACTGTAATATTGTTGAGCATTTTTCCCAGTCTCCTTGTGCCATGTCTACAATGTAGGTTTTGCAAAGTTGTCCTCAACAATGCAAGGCCTTGTTGCCTATGATAGGTGGAGTATACCCCTCCAAATCAAACCTCATCACATTTAATGTTGACAAGGTTTTCATTATACTTTCCCACCATATGACATCGTGTGTGTTTTTCACAAAAATATTCATCGCACTTTGGTGGATGAAGGTTCTTCCACTTGCATCACGTCAGCATCATGTTGGAAGGCTCTTGGCTCTCCAACGCTCGCTATGTCTAAAACCACTCTACAATCATTTGATGGGCATAACTTTGTACCCAAGGGGGTTCTCCCCAAGTTTTCCATTGATCTAGGAAGAAAAATTGTCTATGTCAATGTTGAAGTCATCAATGCCACTTTGGATTATAACCTGCTCCTTGGTTGTAGTTGGTTATATGCCATGATCATTGTTGTCTCATTTGTATTTTATATACTTTGCTTCCCACATGAAGGAAATATTGTTACTATTGACCAGCTTTACTATTTTGTGTCATCGACCCAAATTTCCACTATGGGGAATTAATTCCCCTTGTGGGGGATAACCTTAGTCAGTATCATATTAACAGCATGGGGTTGTTCAAAAGCTCATCCCTTATGGGTGTTATTCCTCAATTACACCCACCTAGAACTCCTTCCATGTCTATTGTCGCTTGTGTCCATATGATCTCTTCTCACGCCTATGGACCCTAGCCTCTTTATGATCCTTGGGTGGTGCCATCTGAACCTGATATTGATCAATATAATGAACATATGCCTTTAAGCCGAGCAGAACTTGGTTATCAAACTATCAAGCTGGCATCTACTTCTGATGATTCGGGTGATGCTATTTTGGTACCACTTGATGACTACCATATGCCTTCTTAGGCCTTTGACCATCCTCTCTCTTGTGACTTCCTCGACTTCCCACTACATTTTGATGAAGCTATTTGAGAATTCATGTCAGCTTCAAACCGTCCTTGGGGGGATCTTCCTCGTCTTTCTTGTTTTCTTCCCCATGTAGAGAGTTTGGACAAGTCTCATCAAATTATGGTTTCCTTTGGCAATGCCAATATTTCCCCGAATCTAGATTGGATTTTCGTTGTTTCCTCTGAAGGAAACTTGGCTAATATATCTGCTATAATTCGTATTAATAATGCCATGAAGTGTGGTGTCATGGAAAATATTTTTTCGGGCAGATTGTACTCCTCTTGAGATTGCAACTTACACTGCCATTTTCAAATAATTATACGATGTTTTTGATTGGTCTTATAACGAAATTCATGGAATTGATCCCTGGATTGTACAACATGAGATTAAAATTTATCCTAGAGCCAAACATGTTTCGTAGAAAATTCATTCGGTAAACCCACGTAAGGCAGTTGCTATTAAAGTTTAAGTCCAAAAATTCTAGATATTCGTTTTATCTATCTTGTACCCTTAACAAAATGGGTTTTTAATCATGTTCCGGTTGATAAGAAATAAGGAATTGTTTGAGTTTGTGTTGATTACATGATTCGAATGGAAAATGGCATCCACCCATGGTATTCATTCACCCATTAAATTTACCCATGGTATTCATCCACCCATGGTTTTTATCCACCCATGGTATTGTAAGTGGCATCCACCCATGGTACACATTCACCCATGGTATTGTAAGTGGCATCTACTCATAGTATTCATCCTCCCATGGTATTTATCCACCCATGGAATTTACCCATGGTATTGTAAGTGATATACACCCATGGTATTTACCCACCCATCGAATTTACCTGTGGTATTGTAACAAAAAAAACATATAAATAATAAGTCACATTTTCTAAAAGGACAAATTTTCCACCACAATGTAGCTTTTACAGTTATTATCTATTTTAATAATAATAATAATAAGTTTCTTTGTGGTTTGTTATTGTGTGTTCTCCTCTTTTATTCTGGTATTTCAATTTTTTAGATCTTGGGGGCCTCCCCCATGATCCAGATCATTATCTTGACTTGAACCTGGCCCGTCCCAAAGATAATTACCCTACACCTTTTATTGACCAGATTCTTAACGTATGTTATGGTAATGTTATCTTTTCTTTTAGGTATGGTTTTTCTAAATATAACCAAATTGAAATCAAACCCGAAGACTCACAAAACTACTTTTATTTGCCCATGGGGAACTTTTGACTTTCGTAAACTACCTTTTGGTGACAAAAATGTTGGTTTTACTTTCCCGTGGGCCATGTTTTACGTGTTTCACAATATCAATCACATCCTTGAATTCTATCTTGATGACCTTACTACTCATTCTCTGCTTTGTAAGGATCATCTTGCCCATCTTTGAGAAGTTTTTCTCCAATGTCATTATTATAAAATTTGGCTTAATCTGCACAAGTGTGTTTTTTGTGTACAATATGGGCGATTGTTAGGCTTCATTATTTCTCAAGAAGGGATTCATGTTGATCCCTCGAAGGTTGAGGCTATCATCAACTAGCCTCCTCCTCGTATTGTTTGTCGACTTCAAAAAAATTAGGGAAAAAATAATTTCTTATAGTGATTCATTGTCAATTATGCTAACATTACCCAAGGCTTCATGTTCCTATTGAAGAAAGGAGTACCTTTCATTTGGGATGACCAAGCCCAACATACTTTTGATGCCCTTATGCAAGCTTTGTTGTCCACACCTTTACTGATTCCTCTTTATTCCAACCAAGATTTTATGTTATATCTCGCTGCCTCGAAGTCTTCCTTAGGTATGGTCCTCTTCCAAGAAGATAATATGCGCAATGAAAATCCCATTTACTATCTTAGAAAAGGCCTTTTAGTTCTCGAGCTTCATTATTCCCATATTGATAAGTCGAACCTATCAGTTGTTATTGTTGTGAAACGATTGAGCCATTATATCTTATTGTGAAGACTATCGTCATTATTGAATCCAACCCCATGAAGCATATTCTTAGCCATAAAATCATTGGGGGGAATACTCCAAGTGGATTTTTATCCTTTGGGAGTTTGATCTAGATTTCGCCATTGCTAAATCCAAAAAATCCTTTGCTTTCGTTGAGCTTCTTGCTGAATTTCCTCAGGCTGATGAGGAAGTTGTGCCCATGGATCCTTTACCTAACAAATCCATGTTCTTCATTATTACTTTTGACCCTTGGTGTGGAGACATTCTTTTGTATCTCCAAACCCAATGTTTTCAACCTGAACTATCTCATGATGACCATCGACGCATAGGCCATCAATCTCGACACTATCTTATTATCAATGATAATCTATACCGTTGCGATGTTGACATTGTTTTCCATTGATGCCTTACTCATGAAGAATTCAAACACGTCTTGAATGATTTCCATGCTGGGGCATGTGGCGGTCATCTCTTTAGGCTTGCCACCACTCTGAAAAACTTACGTGCATGGTACTTTTGGCCTTCACTTTTTAAATATTGTATCTTAGTGGTCCAAAAGTGCCATCCATGTCAGATATTTTCTAGTAAAATGTGTGATCATCCTGCCCTGTTACACCCAGTAATTATCGTCAAACCTTTTTCACATTGGAGTATTGACTTTATGCAATGCAACCCACCCTCAGCCCAAGGTCATCACTACATCATTGTGGTTGTTGACTATTTTACCAAGTGGGTTGAGGCTATGCCTACACAATTAAATGATGGTGCCACTGCTGCTTTATTCCTTTTCAATCATGTCATCACCAGGTTTGGTGTGCCTAAACGCATCATGACCAATCATGGTAAACATTTTTAGAACCATATGATGCAGGAATTAGCTTCGACGTTATCTTTTTGTCATGAACACTCAACACCTTATTATCCTCAAGTTAATGGCTAAGTCAAAGTCGTCAATGAAAATTTGAAAACCATGTTGCAATGGATAGTAGGGAACCATAAGTATAATTGCATTCTTATGTTGTTTTATGGCCTATGGGCATATCGAACCTCGGTGAAATATGCCATTGGATTTACTCCTTTCCAACTGGTTTATGGAGTGGAGTTAGTTCTTCATATCCAATGTGAAATCTCTTCCCTTCAAATAGTTGTCGAATTACTCCCTGACACTTCAGCCAAGGAAGAACGCCTCTTACAACTCGCCCATCTAGATGAACAATTCTTTCTCACTCTAGTCAATAATGGAACTAATAAAAAACTTGTTAATGCCCAATATGAAAAGTATGTTCGAGCTCATGTTTTTTCTGATGGTGATCCCGTCTAGGTTTTTAATCAAGACCACGACAAGTTAGGGGTAGGTAAACTTGAACCCATGTGGCATGCTCCCTACATTATTAAACATGTTCTAAAGAAAGGGGCCAATGAGTTAGTTGGTTGTGATGGGAATCTGTTGTCATAGCCACGTAATGGGATCTACCTGAAATGCTACTATGCTTAGTTTATTTACATGGTCACTTGTACATACTGTATATCGGTGTGTGTGTGATAATTTCTTTGATTGTCTTGTATTTTTCCATAATTTCTATGCGTGATTCATGTTTTTGGTATTTGATGTCAACACCCTCGATTCCTTATAGAGGCTTTGCAGAGGGTGCAAGTTGTTACACTCAGAATGCTGCTTCTGCTACTTGGGTCATCTTTTCTTCCACTGATAAGCTTTTGAGTTATGGGGGTATTTGTCTTCACCCGGTTACCAACAATATGGTTGAATATAGTGTTGTCATTGAGCTCTTGTCCAAGGCTAGTTTCCTTGGCATACACCACTTAGTTGTTCATCTTGACTCCCAGCTCATAGTGTCTTAGCACAACCATCTCTATTCAATAAGGAACTCTATTATCCTACGTTATTTATTGAGGGTATGTCTCTTGGAACGTTTGTTTGATTACATTTCTTATGTTCATATTCCTTGATATCAAAACACATTGGACGATTCGTTAGCTAATTATGTGTTAGATTGGCATTTGTCAGATCAATAGTTTTAACCATGCACATGATAAAGTAAACATCCATTGTACATACACATCATTTCAACACAAACATATAGAAGTTGTCATTTTATTATATATCAAAAGTTTGGGTACATAAGTTCAAAACGTGGGCATCAGAGGCCCTCGCTATCCCACCATAGATATGCAGTCACATTAGAAACACACAACCCTAGGTACACCATTATCCCTGCTCAATGGTTCTCATGGTAACATAACACTACATTCAGAATTTGGTGGAGGAGGCTCCAACAACAGATTGAAGTGACTCCATAGGTTTATTTGTGATACTCCTCAGAGGAACCCCAAGTGTTAAACCCTCGACATGAGTGAATTCTCACAACTCCTCGTCCTTGACCTCTTCTACTGTTGCATGTATCGCTTGGGCTTGAGACGATGGCACATTTATCCTCAGCGGAAAATATCCTACAATGTGTGTGGATGCCACATATGCATATCACTTTTATCACATATCAGTAACTTTATACCCATCTCAAAAAAAATTACATATTCTAAAAATCCAAAAAAAAAAATATAAAACAAAAAAACCAAAAATATTTTACCTTTGTCGTCAAAATCCATTCTAGGGGGAAACACAATGTCCAAATCTCCCTGGAAGTCTACTCCATCTTATCGATAATATTCCACTACCAATGATTCTGCTCTCAACCACTTCCAGTATGTATCTAGGAACTAGTTGCTACTATGCACACCATCTTCCCTCATCATGAGATTGCACCACCTCATCATCTGAGGCTCGGTTGGTGGTGGATATACCACATAATCAAGTGACATTGGCCTCATGACCGAGATCTTCTCCAGAAATAAACTCACTAGTAGACTCCCATAGCCAAAGTTTTTGATCTTCTCTCTCTTCATTTTGGTAAGTTGTTCCTTGACATTGACCAACATGCCTTCACACCAGTTGAACAAGGTAGGTTGCATGCATCTAAGAGCCAACTCCATGTGTGGTTTGGTTACACTATGAGGTGTTGGTGTACCTACTGTCTGAGTCACCATGTATACTATGGTCTAAAGTGTGATATCAGCAAGGTCTTCAATCATAATTCTATCCTTGTCCCTCTGAGCACCCGCTCTACAATGTTATTGAATGTAGCTTCGCATTGTTTCTCCACTAATACTGCACACCCCTTCCAACACAACTAGAGCACCTCGCTTTGAAAAAATTGTGAGGAAACATATGTCCTCCAACTCTATGGAAAACAATTATGGCCCCTCTTTAAATTATTGGGTGTCTACATCCCACCATCGAATTATTTCTCCAAGTAAAATGGGTTTGTTAGTCATGCTAGGGTCCATAAAAAGCTTGTATAACCCACAATTCCTTAGTTCATCGAAAGTTGGTTGATGTGCCATGGCCTACATCTTATTGAATGCATGATCTCTCTCCCTCTCCATTCAACCATGATTTCTCCTACACTCACAAATAAAAACACTTATCAGTAGGGTCGCGGTAAAAAATGAAAACACTATAAAAAATCAATTTTGGGCAAGAAAAATGAAACATTCCTGAATTTATTTAACCCTAACCGCACCCTAGGAATGCACAATTTTTGGTTACGGTCGCACAGAATGCGTTACATTTGTGCGGTTGGACCCTTTCAACCGAAAATTTCTCGATTCATGCATGTTGTCAAGGGATTTTCCTCATAAAAAAATTAATTATTTTCTTAATCATTACTATGGCCTAAGGAAACCTGCACTTAAATCCACAAAAAGAGGGACAAATCCACTTACCTTTGATGGGGAAGCTTCCCCTTTGGCTACTCTTGCTCGTCCTTTCCTTTGTACCACCAAGCTTGGAAGTTATCTCTACCTCTCTTATTCAAGACACAATGACCAAATGAGGAAGTATGGGATATTCTTATAACATTTTTGGGAATCTTTAGAGAATATTCATTTTTTTTATTTATGGGCTTGAGAGGGTTTTTGTTTTATAATTCTTTTTCCTACTCAATTTTTTGCGTAAGTTTGGTGAGCTACCTTTTCGTGTCACATTTTGGGGGTCTCGATCACTACAATGGGCCTAAGGTATGATTCCTTTCATGGCATATAGGAGTAGGTCATTTTTACCATCACTATTGCATTTTTTACTTTTAGTGCCATTTTAATGCCTTAGGTCTGACGTCATGCGACGTTATCCATCTTCCTTTATGCATGTCGCCAATTGATGGTAGAGCTTACCTAATCATGGATAACCTAGTATAACACCTTTTTTTCATCTTGGTGTCCATGAAGTCATTTTATTCCCTTTTAGGAATTCCTCCTTTTGACCCACCATGACTTAGAATCTGAGCCTCATGTTCTCTTCTTTGTCTTATTTCTGGCTATACCCCAATAGGATTCCACTATCTTTACCCCTTGTGATTTCCACTTCTATAAACCTATTTTTGCAGATTAAGCCTTGACTTCTCTCTTTCATCGTCATCATCTGCTTGACCTATCATCCGCTTTCACTTAGTGTTTTACCCTTTCGTGGAAAAACCGCTACGATGAGTGGTCCTATTAGCTAGCCTCTTGTCCTCTTTATGGCATGAGAAGTTCCATCATCACTAGAACTAGTTGTTATCCCCTATACCACTTGTTCATCCAAGAGGAGTTTCATTTAAGCTCTTTTTACACTCCTTAATTTATAAAAGATTGTCAAGTGAACTTGTCTCCTTCACGCTCACTAAAATACTTGAAGGGTCATATACCTAGTACATGTTTAACCCTTTTCTAGACTAGGATGGAATAGTTATGAAAAAGGAATACTCTACTCTACTATGGCTAGAAGGATCTCCCTTGTATACTTTTATCTCTTTTTCAAGAGTGGGGGACTAAATTTACGAAAAAGGAACTTTTAAAAAGAGAAAGGGAAGGAAACATTCATTTTCATTAGTCATCAAAAGGAAGCATCAATTGCATCACCCCTGAACACAAGATATGTCTGCTTCATTATCTCACAATTAGATTTTATCTTGCCAAGGAGTCATACAATACATACGAGTATGTCTACTCCTCTGGTTGATTACTCTTCTATTCATATGGAGAATTCTTCGATGCCTCTTGCGTCGCTGCATGATATCACCTGGTGCTCATTAGTCATGCTACCGAGTCACCCTTGTGTCATGTCGATATGTGTTCAAGGGAAGTCTCAACTTGTGTCAACCATATGTAGTAACATGTTGACCTTTTCGAGTCAACCATCCCTGTGTCATTTGTACTTCATCATCTCATAACTTCATCCATACATCACATCATCCTAGTTTGTTTCGAGTCAATTGATGGGGGATACATTAAGGCCCTCCTTCGACAAATCTTCTCCTATCGAACTCAGCTCATTATCCAGTAGTTTGATCTAGGAACTAGTAGTACCTTGGAGCTTGCAGACCTCAGTGGCAGGCTTCCTCTCAATTGACAGTGGGACATCATTGGCTCCTAATTAGTTGATTCCACTAGTGTTGAAAGTCATCTCATTTATTCACACTTGGTGTACCATACTAGGTGCCTTGGGAACCATTTTCCTCATTGGTGGATTCCCTCGCGTATGTTACTAGTTTCCCTCATTAGTTGGTAATCAAGCGATTTCTACCATGCTCAACATCATCCCATCTATTTGCATAATGTAGATTCATACCATCGGGGTTATGTCAAAGACCCTGGGCTAGGGACATCTCACTCTTATATGGCATCCTTCCCAATCTACATTGGATTTATGTATCATTTATGTACTTTGAGGACTATCTTGAGACACTTCTATGTCTGTCGTGTGTCCATAGTCCTATTGATGTATATTGTGACATAGATCCACATTGTATTGGCTAGTGCATATAATTTATATGTTGATTCACATGTATCCACTATATATTTCTTCGTGGCCATGTTCTATCATTTCATGTCATGGATCCGCAGTGTATTTTTTGGCATCCATGTTCAATATCATTTTATGGCCTGGCATAGGTATGCTCACCTCAAGGATGTTTTTAGCAGAGATGAGACTTCATCTTTTGGGTCTTCCGATCTAAGTCCTTGGCTTTGTCTCCTCCCTTCTATTTTGACCTCTGAGCTCTGTTATAATGCATTTCGGCCATCAGTTACTCTTTTAAACTCGTGCATTATGGGGCATCTTTTATTAGCCTATTTGGATTCCTAAGGTTAGTACTTATGAGTTATCATGTTGATTGACCTTCTATCAGGCCTTAGCCACTCTTTTCACCAGTTTATTGCCACAACTACATGGATCCCAGTTTGTGCATGTGGTTGGGGCCTTCCAACCACATGGAGGACACCTTGTGTGTGCGTTATAGCCGATATATTCTTGTTTTGTGTGTGTAGTTGAGAGACTTGTTCTAGAGACTTTTGGTTCCTAGGAGATCACTTTGACTCATCACATTATCCTATCTATTCAAGCTGGTTGGGACTCATTATTCAGAAGCTTCTAGCACTTCTCTTTGTTCTAAGCATCTACATTCATGCTCCTAGGAATCCTCCTCTACCTATTTATACTAGGCCATCTTAGAGGTTGAGGCCAATTTTGGATCGCCAAAGTTTTGGAGAGTGAGCTTTAGAGTGTCTATGTTGACATTATGATACAGATTAGATGGCTTCATGTTGTTGTGGTTCCTTATTCATTATAGTGGGGAGACTCTACCTGGATAAGGAGAGGATAACCAGAGCTTGAGTTATATTGATGTACTTTCATTTATATTGTTGACGAAATTTATGTTCCTTCCCTTTATATCAGAATTTGCAGTGATTTGTATGTGTAATTTCTGGATATTTTGAGCTAACGATCTTTTGTGGAAGATCAATTGTCATCTTCATTTGATTGTGTTTGTGTGTAGCCTTTGAATCGTAAGTGGATGAAAGGGATTGCTTGATTGGAGTGTAAGGATTCTGCAGCACGCCCAAAACCCTTCACCATCCTATGAGAAGGCAAGGTACTTGCTTATCTTTTATAGCATTAGAAATTGCATAGAAGTTGCATGCATGGCCATCTGGTTTGGGAACTTTTGTTGGATTGTATTAGCCATTCTTTTTGTTGTCTGGTGATCCCAATCTGGCATGAGATCACGAATCAATAGCTCCTTGTGTGTAGAATTTACAACAATAATGACTTCATTGAATCGTTGGGTAGTCTCACCTTTTCTTCATGTAAAAAGAGGATTACAGTTAAAAATATTTAATTGAAAATGGTGTATTAATTTTAAATTTATTGTTTCAACTCGAGAGTATGTAGAGGATGAGGCTACACAAGAAGAGGAACATATGGACGCATTCAAAACTAATCCTCTTACCTCCGCTACTGAAGCATGTAAAGAAAACGATAATGCTCTTTTTATTAATGAAATACTTGTAATAATAATAACAGAAAATATGAATTTAACATTTCTTTTTTGTTACAGTTGATGATCCACCCTTCTTGCGACAACCTCGATGACATCATGAGTACATGACCAGGTCATCAAAAATAAATAAAATAAAAATAAATAAGTGTACTAGTTATATCATTGGAAATATCACGTACCATATTATGAAAACATATTTTTGGTGAAAAAAATTATTGAGATGAAGTATTTTGTGTCTATGATTAATGAATGAATGTTATCTATTAATGAATGATTGCTATATGTTTCTTTATGTGCAAAACCACATATGTGTTTTTCCGCAATTTTTTGTTTTTCTATTGTGTATGCATGAATATTAACGTGTTCCTATCAACCTTTTTTATAGTAGATAGATTGGGTATTGGGGAGTGGAGAGTGATGTGAGGAGGGGGGAGGGGCCATAAGAGCTTTCACCTTCATGTGGTTGGTCATGTTCAATAGAGAATAAATTAGGATTTGGATAGTCCTGGAGCAAACCTCCCTCGTTCCTATAGACAAACAACCAAGTCAATGTTGACGTTGATGCTACTCTGTCAAAACGAGGAATGTTTTCTCCAAGGTTAGACTACTCCAATAAATTATTCTTGAAACCAAGAGAAGCAAATTCACGTATTCATCCACCTCAGTATTGTCTACTTTTTATTTAGTCATAAAAATGCTTCTTAATTTATTTTATTATTTTTCTTATTTTGTATCTACCTTTAACACATTTTATGTGCATTGCAGGTATTCTTATTCAAGAAAGTTGTCGTCCACAAATGTAACATGGTTAGATAGAAAGTGGAAGAATTTATTCTCTTGAGTAATCATTCCTTGTCAGGTGCGCACCCTATCTATTGCATTTCAATTATGATCCTCCTTTCTTGTCAGTTATTTGCTAGTTAATTGTCAGTTATTACAGTGTTTGGCGTCCCAAGAGAAGGAGCTTAGAAATTTTCTTGCAAATTGTTTGTGTTGTCAAAGCTTTCATTGTGCTAACATTGTTTATGATTTTCTAGGTATGGAAATGAAAATGTTTGGAAGATATTTACATACCTTTTTTACTACTTCCAAGTGTTATAATTCTAGTGTAGAATCAAATTCTTAGACATGATAATTACTTGTGAGCAATATTATAGTTCTTCTTATTAGTTTGTTAATCTACTCTATCAAGTAATTATACAAGACATTATAGATCATAGAGGACAAGATTGATAAGCATATTTATCATCATAACCAACATTGTCAAATGACCAAGGCCTTGTCAACAAGCTTTATCTCACCAGAGCACATAACAAACTTTATTACACAACAAGCTCTATCTCTCCACTGAAAATTCTTTCAAGCTGCCAACAGGGCTCTTCTTGGTTCACATGGATTGCATAGTCATATCAAGGTGATCTACCAAAATCTCACAGGATTTTCCTTCATTGTAATGAGGTCAACTTCAACAAACCTTCCTCAGGTTCCTCAGGTTCTCACAAACCATTGTTGTTCCCTCGGGTCTCAACTATTGCAACCTCTAATTCTCTTTTATACATTTTTGCCTCTTAGGACTTGTTATTTTGTATGATCCATTAGATTCTCGTTGTCCTTAATAGTGACTATGCCTGGATTGAAGAACCTTACCATCCTTATATCACTTTGGGGGTAAGGGGTTTTCATGGGTTAAAACTTTTTGAGTGTGTATCATTTCACTCTAGTTATTCTTTTTAACTTTTTCAAGCAATATATATATATATATAGTAATTTCCTTCATTGTAATGAGTTCAACTTCAACAAACCTTCCTCAGGTTCCTCAGGTTCCTCAGGTTCCTCAGGTTCTCACAAACCATTGTTGTTCCCTCGGGTCTCAACTATTGCAACCTCTAATTCTCTTTTATACATTTTTGCCTCTTGGGACTTGTTATTTTGTATGATCCATTAGATTCTCGTTGTCCTTAATAGTGACTATGCCTAGATTGAAGAACCTTACCATCCTTAGATCACTTTGGGGGTAAGGGGTTTTCATGGGTTAAAACTTTTTGAGTGTGTATCATTTCACTCTAGTTATTCTTTTTAACTTTTTCAAGCAATATATATATATATATATATATATATATATATATATATATATATATATATATATATATATATATATATATATATATATATATATATATATATATTGTAAGTCAGTAAAAGTATATTAATTCACAAAGTTACATAAAATACAAGGTCGATATGACCAAACAGACCATTCCATTATTCGCTTGGTCGATCAAAAGTTGTACTGATCACTATAAGAGAACTAGCCTGCAAACTAAGAAGGTCTAAGACAGGCCTGACCAAGACATAGACAAAACAAACTAACTGAAATTTCCATATAGTACAAACAACTTGAAAGGGCTAACTACGCAGGGCTGCCTGAACCCAAAGACAAAACTAAAAAGTGACTAGGATGACCTGAGACTCAGAACAGGATCAAAATTTAAATAAGAAGTCTTCAAAGGCTGGCGGGCGCAAAGCATAGTGCGCAAACATCTCTACAGCTCAAGTTCCACATAATCTTTGAAGGTGGCACTAGGGCCAGCTGCTGCATTAACATGTTTCGATTCCTGGGCTTTCTGGTCATTCTGGCGTTGTCCCACAAGAGCGTTGGTATATTCAACTGAAATATCAACAACAATGTTCATACCTCGTTGGACAGAGAGTTTAAAGAGCCTAGTGAAGGCCCTCAGATCCTCTGCCAGCATTTTGATTTCCTCTGTGAGCAACTTCATGCAGATTTCCAAAGCGTCAAGTCTGGCAGAGTTTTTAGCCGAAGCCAGCATTGTGGTGTAGTATGCTTCTTTCATGGCTTCCCCCTGCTTGACGAGAGCTTTGGCCATCATGATCTTCATTCGCCAAGCCTCACTCTGTGTCCTAACAAACTGCATGGCTCTAGTGGTTGAGGTTCCTGGATCTGAAATCCACTCAATTTCCTCCTCAATTGATTGCATATCTAGCCTCTCTTGCTCCTCATTTACTTCGGCTTCCATCTCATCAATTATCTTCTTCCCTTTGGCCGAGACTGGAGTTTCATATGCCTCCCTAGATTTTTCAGCTCTTTGTTCACTGACTCGTTGCGACAACCCCTAGTTGACATAGTGTTGTTGAAGGTGACAGCAGGTGATGGAAACACTACAGAGAACCAGACAAAGAACAATGCAGCGCGCTCATTACGAAGAATTGGGCGAGGAGCATAAGATGCAAGAGCTCTTTGGTAAGACACTGTAGTTATAATGGAAGGATGAGCGTATAGGTTGATCGAGGTTTGTGTGGATCTCCAGATTTTGGCAGCATTACTTCTCTTTCTTTTCTGGCGTGTCTTCCCCTACCTGCGATCCAAAGCAACGGATTTGTCATGCTTGAGGTTTCTTGTCATGGGCCACGCGTCATCTGCTGGGCCTAGAGTTCTCTGACAATCATACTTTTGCAAGATTTCCTTCATCTTCTGTTGTGGATGATGGTGCCTACCCTCCCCAATCCATTTCAGGGTATAATGATCTAGGAGGTGAGCCTTAATGGCTATCTTCATTCGTTATTAAGGTGTGTCCTGTCGTACTACTGCACCCCTCCTCCCTATAACGAATGTCTTTTCTCGAAAGATGTAAACACTTATCTCGAAGTTTTGTGCATGTGACATCATGCCAACAGGTGTCCGGGTAAGTAATGTGGTGATTGATCCCGTAGTTGGCCAGACAATCAACCACCGCATTTGTCGTTCTTCTTACCGCTTGCAAAATAATTCCATCAAGGCTTGAGAGATCCTGTGCTATGAGCTCTATGACCTTGGCCAACCTCCAGTGCTTCATTCCCTTACCCGGTTTCAAACCCATCTACATTTTCCTTGCGGCATTGATAGCCAAAAGAGAATCCCCTTCCACCACTGTAGCTCCTGTTCCCAGGCGAATTAGTATTCGGAGCCCTTGCTCTAAAGCCACAAATTCCATCTCATTGTTGGTGCCTTCTCCCATAGATTGACTGAAAATATGTTGAATGTCACCTTTGTAATTTCGGAGGACACCTCCTATACCTATTGGTCCAGGATTGCCTCGAGAGGCCCCGTCAAAGTTCAGTTTGTGAAAGCCTGTTGGTGGTGGTTGCGACACATTAAAATAGTTAGTAAAAGACCATAGAGAAATATTTATTTTGGTACCCAACCCAAGAACCAACTAAATGTGCTTAATAACATAAGGCTCTCGTAAATAAATAAATATTTCATAGTTATGTTGTTTTGCTTTAATAACATAAAGATTTCTATCTTTAGTTTGTTGTTTGATTGTTTTTGTGTTTGATTTTCCACCTTTTTTATTTGCTTTTACTTTAAGATACAATTGTTGCTACCTTGAATTACCATTTTTGTTCCCTCAAGTAACATTTGTTGTTCCCTCAAGCCACAAATTGTTTTCTCTCGAGTCTCAACTACTGTGACCTCTAATTCTCTTTTATACATTTCTGCCTCTTGGGATTGTTAGAAATTGTAGCAAGAGAGGCTCAATTTGACTTGTGCCTTGGTCAAATTGAATAATTCAATTTTCCACATCAACAGGATGACTTGGATTGCAGTTATCTAGAGTGACATGGCCTTGTCTACTAGTTATATCAACAAATTCGAGTTTGTAGGCTTCAAGTAGAGTTTTGCATGTAGTGATAACTAAAATTTAGCAACCTTGTTCAGTTATTTTCAATTGAACTCAGTTAAATGAGCTCTAATCACTAGTTGAGTTAGTTGAAGGTCAGTTGAGTAGTTATTATTGTTAACTCACTGATCTCTTAGTTAACTAGTCAATCAGCCGAAAATAGCCTAGACGTGCATGGAATTCGAATTGCCTAGTTGGAGTGGAGGAAAAGGCACATTGTAATTATCAATTGTATACTAGTTGAGTGTACAGGCTTAGCAGTTAAGCAGGTGATATGTTTTCTTAGATTTGCGCAAGGAAATGGGGAATTCCCCTATTCTTTAGGATTATCCAGGGTAGCGCAAGGAAATAGGAGGAAGTTGGGGCTTAAATAGGCTAAGTGTTAGCCAGAGATATTCATTCAACAAGAGAACATGTTTACAATGCAGGGTGTGCTTCAGAGCTAAATCAAGTCATTGTAATAGCTTCTCTTTCATTTGAAATAATGCAAAGTAGAATAGGAGTTTTCACATTTGGGTTCCCTTGTAAATCATTTTGTTCTTATGGTTTTGATGGTTGCATGTCATTGCATGTGTTTCTAAATTGTGATTTCCATTCGGTATAATTGTAGAGGAAATTTGTAATCTCTTGTTTTCAGTTTGAAATCATCATTAGTAGCGAATTTTTATTAATTTTTACATGGTATAAGAGCTTGAAAACACAATAGAAACCAATCAATAGATCTTCTCCTTCAGAAATTTCGATTTCCAGATTCAGTGAAGTAGTTCTTCTTTCATTCGGGAAAATGTCTTTCAATGGGTTGAGATTGGAGTATGCCTTGGAGGGAACCTCACTAGAAGGACATGATGGAAATTGTACTCGATGATAATGGAGTGTTGGAATACACCCAAATTGACATTGCAAAACTAGCAGCATTAGATGCATAACAGTTAACCCAATGGAAGAAGGATACTGCAAAAACCAAGAGAATCATCTTAGAGGGTGTGAGAGACCACATAATCTCAAATTTACATGCTAAGGAGACTCCATTTACTATGTGTAAGACCCTCACTAAATTATTCAAAAATAATAGTGATGTCAAGAAATTGGCATTAAGGGACACGCTCGAAAACATCTGAATGCAGAAAAATGAAACCATTCCATACTACCTCTCTGATTCACTCAGGTTCGAGATGAACTTGGAGGAGTAGGATAAAATGTGCCATCTTCTGAGCTAGTGAGTCTAGCTCTCCTTTCCCTTCCAAAATCCTGGCACAACTACCAGGACTCTATAAATGAAAGTGAAAAAATACCAAATTGGGAGAGAATTTGGTCCAATTTGGTGTAGGAAGAAATTCAAAGGAACACTAGAGATGGAGTAACATCCAAAGCTAAGGAGGAAGAAAAATTTTCCTTTCAAGAAAGGGAAAGATGACCAAGGGCAAGAAGGACCAAGACAAGCCTGATTCCAACCAGAACAATGGTAAGAAAAAGGACCTCAACAAGATAAAATGTTTTCACTACCACGAATATGGACATTATGCAACCAAGTGTCCACACAAGAAATCCAATAAGAAGACCTCAGGAGGAGTAGGAGGTGATGCTCTCACCTCCCAATTCGAATTGGACTTCACCTTGATTGCATGCATGAAAAGCACTGTAATGGGGAGTGTGTGGTACCTAGATTTTGGTGCCTCGTTCCATATGACAGGATGCAAAGAATTCTTCAGTAGCCTAGAGGAGAAGGATCTCCAGATGCACATAGAACTTGGAGATGATGGGAGCTATAGTACCAAAGGAATTGTCACTATCACATTTAAGGGGGATTTAGGCTCCCATCTTCATCTGAAAGATGTTATGTATGTACCTGGGATGAAGAAAAAATTTATCTCTTTAGCTGTATTGGAGGACAAAGGTTATGATATTGTGTTCAGCAAGGGAAAGGTTGTTCTAAAGCATTTGGCTACAAGCTAGGTGAAAAATATTGGAGTTAGAGTGAAAAATATCTACAAACTTGAGTTTGATACTTGCATTTCACTTAATAGTAAGGCAGAAGAGGTATAAATTCAAGATGTTGGATAACTTTGGCATAGGTGCATGGGACACTTACACCATGGGTCCTTAAAAATCATGCAATAGATCACCATTGGTCCCCCGAAATGCACTCTTGACCAGCATGATATCTGCAAGGGATGCACACTTGGAAAATATGTGAAATCCGCCTTCGAAGGTCGAGATAGCCGAGTTGGAGCAATCTTGGAGCAAGTCCACTTTGATGTATGTGGACCATTTTCTACAGCCTCTACAAAAAAGCATACGTACTATGTGATTTTTGTTGATGACTTCTATTGAAAATGTTGGATATTCTTCATGAGGAAAAGGATGAAGTTTTTTCCAAATTTGTTGAATTCAAAGCATTGATTAAAAAGGAGATTGGTTAGAAAATAAAATCCCTAAGAAGTGATAATGGAGGTGTTACACTAAAAAATGTCACCATGACTATTTGCAGTTAGTATGGCTCCATCCACTGTCATACTATCCTCCTTGGCAAGTCTCATGCCTCTGCTTTCCATGTCAAACTTCAAGAAAGAGAGAAAAGTCATTTAAAGTCAATTATCTCTGGTACGCAGTTTCTCTTAGCCTTACCTGCGGGTACGCAACCCAAGTTCACAAAACCTGCGTACTTGTACGCTCTGTATGTAAAGGGGTGGGTGCGTACTCCTGTAAAGGTCAAAAGGCGCAAGTTTCACTCCAAAAAAGTTACTTTTGGTCATTTCTAGAGTCTTCTAGAAGCATGTTTGACGTGTATGAAGCGCCTCCAGATGGTTCATGTATCCCTACCAAAGAGGAACTTATCCCATCAATAGGGGAGCTATCCCATCCAAAGAGGGGCTTATCCCATTGATGGTGGACCTGAATAACTTCCTCTAGAGCACTATAAATACAGGCATTGGGCCAAAGGGAGGGGAGGTTGAAAGCTGAACATTCCTAAGGGTAGATGTTGCTGGAATTAGGACTTCCTTGTAGAAGCTTGTGAGGAGACATTACCATCTTTACTTGTTTCCATTGGGAGGTGGGTGAGCTGATCAGAGTAAGGGAGAACTCTTGTGGACCCTGGGAGGAGCTTGCACAACACCAAGGCTCAGGTTGTAATGGTTCCTTTTGTTACCTTTTAATACAAATTAGTCCATTCTTCTCAACAATTTGTTATTAATGAGTTGTTTCATATACTCCTTGGTCTATATGTTAAATATGTTTTATTTTATGTGATATTCAGGTGCTATTTAATCGTTTGATTGTTGGTGAATGCAGGTTTCGAAGGGAAGGAGGAGCTCATCCGGATCAACGAAGCTGGACTACTACAACAGCGTTGGATTACAGGTAGGATCTAAACACTTGATTTCTCATATTGTAAAAGCATATTTAGGGAAGGATTGCTCTTATTTGTCTTGTTTGTCATTAGAGAGTCTTAGGCTTTCTAGGAAGGTCGGTTGTGTCCGCACTAATGACTCTTTCCGCGTGACAAAATGGCGACTCCGCTGGGGACTCCATGAATGTGTTTGAGTTCTTTTTGATTTGATATTTTGATCTGAGAAAAATTGCTTGTTTTCTGATTTTTGGTTGTCTAGCTGTGTATTTGGGTGGGTTAGCTTAGAGTCAATTTAGTTTTTTATTTTTCTTAGTCTTGCCAGCAGTACGCAGTCTCTGGGTTTAAGACAGTGCGTACTTGTACGCACTACGTCTTTGTGCACAGTGCGTACCCACGCCTGTTTGAACAGATGACCTGCGTACCCCTGTCAATTTTAAGAAAATTTCAATTTTTGCTTTTTGCTCTTTTAGATTTTGCTTTTACTTTGTTTTTACTGCCCAGATACATCAGTTTACTGTCAAAGATCTTCACCTGAACTTGTCCCGTTAGTGTCGAGGGTTTTGATGGAATTCATACGGATTTTGCCTTAGGGTTTGATTTTTAACTGGTCCTGTAGTGACTTTGGCGTTAGGGGTTGTCAAACTTTGGATCTCCCTGGTTTTGATCAGTCCTCTTAGGAGTCGGGCCTGTCATAGAAGTCACCCTAGTGAGAGACCTACCTTTGTGTCTTCTCTTTGCGAATCTCGAAAAGTTTGTTTGTTAAAGCCTTGAATTCCATTCTTGAGAAAAAAGAACAAAAAGATTTCGATTTTGTTTTTTTTGGTTAGTTTATGATTCTGCATGAACTGATCCTTAGTTGCATTTTGACTAAGTAAAACATCCGGGAATCATCCTTGTAGGCTTTTGTCCTCATTATTTTTACTTTTAGGTAAATTTTCTTTTGATTTGCTTTTGAATGAATTTGATTTGATTGTATTAGATTTGTTAAAGTCGATTTGATAAAATGGTTTTATATGCTTTATTAACATAGAAAAAACACAAAAATTCTTTTGGAAAAAGTTTGCTTTGGTAGCATTTGTAGACTTTTGGGAGAAAAAGGAAATTTCGTAGAGTAATTAGTGGTCATGAGTTGTGTGTTTTGAAAAGATAAAGAGAATTGTTTCTTTGATTGTCTTTACTAAGAAAGTTGTTTTCTATAAAATTTGCATTTTCCAACTCTCTTAGTTAGGAGATTCATTGAAAAGGAAAAGTAGTGTAAATCATCTTAGGTGCATCTTTGTAGTGGTTGCGAGTCGAGTCTACACACCACCAGTTTCATCTCCATCACCTTTTGTCTTTAAGAAAAACCATAAAATTAACGCTTAAAGTAAAATCAACTTAGTAACTTTTATTTACTAGGGCTCTGAAACACCAATTTAGATCAGGCTAGTGTCTTGGAGTAGGAGAGTAATTAACTCTCCAAGACAACAAAACCAAACAAGTAGCTTATCTTGTGATAGAATAAATCCAATTGTCTCATTTGTACTATGGGAAAGCTCCTCTTAAAGGAGAAGCACGAGCTCGTGTCCAAACCAGTGAGGGGATCAATCCTCCCTCGTTGGGAACGACACCAGACACGCACGTATTACAAACGGTAAACCTCGGATTAACCATTGTCGAGGAGCCAGGGGTCACTTGTCGGTAAACCTAGGATTATTGTCAAGGAATCGGCAAGGGGATTGAGCTTGATACTCTGCCCTTGCGTGCTGTCGGAGTGTAGATTGTTCCCCCAGGTGCATTTGTTGCGGTTGGTAACCTTAGTGACCATTATCTTTAGGATTCTACCGAGGTGACGGTGGAGGGAAGATCCCACTGTACCTGGAGCAGACGTCGGCTAGACTCACTTGGATTTTCCAGGGGGTTCACTTCACTCGAGACGGTTAAAGTGGAGGAACTTGTGCCGGTCTATTCATTAAGCAGGTTGTCGGGGTAACTGTTCCACCCGCCACTTCTGTACTGAATCCAGCGATGTTGGGTTTCATCTCCAACTAGCGTTTTCGGTCTGGAAGGCTACTGTTTGTGCTTGGTTTGACGCCCTAGATTCTTTAGGCATATGATTCAAATTTGTTTGGTTCTTTAGAGACTTTAGGTGGTTTGTTTTGAGATTTTACTTTTTTTGCGTGTGCAGTAGTTAAAAGTTTTTAACTGTGGCGGAATTACCGAGACAGTCCCGTAGACTTCGGGGCAAGTC
Source organism: Pinus tabuliformis (assembly GCA_031772625.1). NCBI lineage: Eukaryota > Viridiplantae > Streptophyta > Pinopsida > Pinales > Pinaceae > Pinus > Pinus tabuliformis. Next base: position 558,161,392 of record CM062813.1, on the reverse strand, counting down.
TCCTGAGGTTGTTTCTGTGGCCGAATTGTTGAGAAGATCCCGTAGACTTCGGGGTGAATCTCCTCAAGAGGTCCCAAGTCATTACGAAGGTTTAAAGGTCCTTGTAACTCCTCCTAGCGGCAGTAGAGTAGGTTCACCAGAAGAAGGAGAGTCTTCATTGGTAGTCCATCAAGATTACCAAAGTCTAGAGACAGGTTATAATCCTGAAGCAGTTGAAGTTTCTGAGCTTGCTGGTAGTTTTTCATCTACTAGTGATATAGGCGAAGAACCTGAAATATCTGAACCTGTTACTCTAACTTCTAGTGTACTAGATTCACCTAGGGTAGAAAGAGTCATCACTGAAAATCTTCCTACTGGTTTGATAGCTATTGAAGAACTTGCTCCAGAGGAAGAATTAGGCGTATCTACCCTTGAAGATCAACCTACTATTGATCTCAGGGAGCATGAATCTATCTTTTACAGTCCTCCTAGAAGTACTACTTGGTACCTTTCGTTAACCAATTATTTAGACAACTCAGGGGTAGGTTTTTCTCCACCTTGTACTCCTTTTCCACCTGGAGGCATTTATACTCCTGTAAATATGTCTGGTCAGTCGTCCGTGTTCACTCAATCTCCTGAATCTTTCTTACACGGCGGTCCTTCTGTTCCCACCGGGTATCAATCACTTTCTGGTACCTTTGCGGGAGCATCTCCTCAACCCATTGATCATGGGTTATTAGCTGGAAACAATGGTAATAAACCGTTGGGTGTAGGGGACATTTACATGATGTCAGGTTCAGTTCCCGTTTCTCAACCTCAAGGTGGTCAATTACCGCCTGGGGGGCAGCCTCAATTAACGCCTGGGGGGCAACCTCAAGGTACACAAATTGTGTCTGGGGGGCAGCTTCAAGGTCAGTATGTACCTATGGTACAATACATGCCTCAAGGTCAACCCCAGCCTCAATATGTACCCCAGGGTCAACCTCAGTATCAATATTTACCTCAAGGGTATCAACCTCAAGGTCAAGGTCAACCCCAGTATCAGTATTTACCCCAAGGTTATCAACCTCAAGGTCAATACTCGAGTCAAGGTTATCAACCACCTCAAGGTCAGTCATATGTTCAAGGTATGGGAACTATGCCTTTCAGTTATCAATCCTATCCTCAATCCGGTTATGGATCTCAGTATCCTCAACCTGTTACGGGTCAATACCCCGGAATGATAGTGTGGGATCCATCACAGGGTCAACAGGTGTTGCAGCCAAGTATACAGTTGGTACCTCAAACTGGAGAACCCGTAGTTTCTAGTCCACCCCAGCAACCGCAACCTGTCTAGTCAAATGTTCAAACTTCTGTAACTTCGGTAGTTACTCAGCCGCCAATTGCACCTAGTACTCCATCTCAAACGGCTGCTGCAACTACCGCGACATCTACCGCACTTACTTCTGGAGTATCGACAGCTCCGGTTTCTACTGTTTCTGCAACCACTCCTCAGACATCTTTACCGTTGTCCGGATCTACGATTCAAACCACGGTCCAGATGCCTGTAGGGCAGCCTGGTTTAAGTACTGTTGTAACAACTCAACCTCAATTTACTCACCAACAGTACCAGGGACAGTACCAATTCGGTCCTGCTGTCCAACAACCGGTTTACCAGTATCAACCGTATCCTGGGTACACTTATCAACAACCCCAGTACGGTCCGGTTAATCCTGGTTTTCCAGGAGGATATAATATCCCTAATGCGATTCCTGTTCCTAGTTATCCTGGATATCCTCCTCCTGGGACTGGTCTTGTGACCCAGAGTTTTAGAGATCCTAACCGGCAGTTACCGTTTATCGCAACTTTGGATTTACCAGACTTGACGCGCCTAACGAACGATCCAATTCAATATCTTCCGTTCTGGCCGCCAATGCCAAATAAGTTGCCCGGTGATATACCCAAGTTCGAAGGTAAGTCTGGAGAGGATCCGTCCAATCACGTGATGACTTACCACCTCTGGTGTGCTTCCAATTCTATCTCGGATGATTCGATCCGCTTACGTCTTTTCCAGCGTACGCTCATTGGTCTCGCGCCCAAGTGGTCCATTGAGTTACCACGGGCCTCTTTTTACAATTTTAGCCAGTTAGCTACCTCGTTCCTAACTCATTTTCAGTTGCCGGTCAGATACGATAACGGCACGGAGCTATTAACTTCATTAAAACAGTCGACCTCCACTTATATTTCCGATCATATTCATGAATGGAGACGTCGAAGACGTTTAGTGAAAGTTTTTATCCCGGACCAAATCTTAGCTGAATGGTTTGTAAAATCATTATTACCGAAGATTACTGAAGATGTAGCTAAGGCCGGAGTAGTTACTGAGGAGCAAGTCATTGCTCAAGCCCAGTACCTTGACTTAGTTTACACTCAGTCGGGCACGTTGCACGAGAAGATCCCAGATCTTCCTAAGTCGAATCAAATTGTTGCTGCTCCTTCGGGGTCTCATGCTGCTGATGGCATGATTGGTACGGTGAATACTAAAAGTAAGAAGAAATCCTCAAAGAATTCTTCTCCAATAATAACCCTACCGGACTCCCCGACAGGAGAATCTTCTCCTGAAATTACTACCGATATTCATGCTGTAGAGTCATCTACGGCTAAATCAAAAAACGGTGGTAAGAAGAAAGGCAAGAAGAAGGATAAAGCAGACAAGGCTCCAAAGGAGAAAAAAGAGAAGTCGGAATCTAACGACGAAAAGCGCAAACCTCGCTATCCTTGTTTAATTTGTGAAGAAGATCATTTCACAAGAGATTGCCCTCATCGGGCAGAGGTTGTGAAAATCGTTAAAGGTTCCCCAACTCCTGCTGTTTTGAAAGATCCATTTCCAAAGCAGGAGAGTAAGATGATAGGTTCTTCCTCGAGTGCCAGTGAAGAACCCATATTGATGATGTCTCATGTACGGATTGCGACTCGATCGCAAGATTATGGTAGTAAGAATCCTGTTGATGGCAAAGAAGCAGAATCTTCTCATTCTAATCCATCAACCTCAGCTCCCGGTTCCGATCCACTACAGATCGAGAAACCTAACCCGGACTTGATAATTAAACCGCCCGCCAAGGGTATACTTCGAAAGTCTGCTTTCAATCCACATGCGAGAGCAGCTCAGAATTATAACATTGTTGAGGATTTAGCTGTTTCCCCCTCAGCAATGTCGGCTTTGGAAGTGCTGCAATCATGCCCAGCACAACGAAAGTTACTCTTGTCGGCTATAGGAGCTGTTGATATTCAGGACCCGAACCTGATAATCTTTGATCTAGAAAATAGTACACTGCGTCTCCCTCATCAAATGGCTTTCCAGATTCCAGTGATAGTCAAAAACAGGCCTATTCATCGGACTGTAATTGATGAAGGAGCTTCTACGTGTATTATGTCGATTCAGTGTTGGAGATCGCTTGGTTCTCCTTCATTGAACCAATCCCCGACGATTCTTAAGGCCTTTGATGGCCATGGGTTCCATCCGTTTGGCATTCTACAGGATTTGCCTATAGGGGTTGAAGGAAAAACCGTTAGTCTGGATGTGGAGGTGGTTGATGCCCCTCTAGACTACAACCTTCTTTTGGGTCGCAGTTGGTCTTACGCTATGACAGCAGTCGTGTCATCGGTCTTCAGAGTTATCAAGTTTCCACATAATGGTAAGATCGTGACGATAGACCAGCTGGCTTACTTTTCATCCGACCCAGCCTCTTCAGAGAGTATCCAGCATGTTGGTAAAATGACTATCCCTTACAGGGATGTTGGTGTAGGATTGGTTAAAGATTCTGGTTTACTGGGAACTTTTCCCTTTCCTTCGATCAATGCAGACCCTTCATTCGCATCCATTCATATGATTACTTCAGACACTATTATTTACGATGATCCTTGGATTGTCCCATCTGAATCTGAAATAGACTCCTTCGGTAATGCAATGCCTTTGAGTCCATATGAAATTGCTTATGAGGCCGTGCAGTCTTTTTCGACTCCAGTTCAACCCAATTCGACCAAAAGAATGTGGTCCGTGAGGAATCACTTTTCACATCAACCTCAGAACAGATAATGTTTCCTGAAGTCGTGTCATCTGACGAACAACTTCGCGAAATCCTAAGTGTAGACGATCTACCATGGGAAGATCTTCATCATCGATCTTCGTTTTTACCTGAGGCTGATGACTTTGAAAATGATTTTTCATCAATTTTTATAGCTGAATATGTCAAGGACGCTCAGAATCCCATGAAACATCCTGATTCAGAGTTGAATTTGGGAAACATTTCCCAAACTATTGCCATCGACATTTCAGTCAAAACCGGAGTTATTGAAAACATTCATATAGGTGCCTCGTGTACAGATAATGAAATTCAAACATACAAGGTCCTATTTCAAGAATTCCGCGACGTGTTTGCCTGGTCCTATGAGGAAATGCCAGGAATTGATCCCTCCATTGTTGTTCATGAAATCAAGACCTACCCGGACGCTAAACCCGTTCGGCAACGTCTGCGTCAGATACACCCTAGGAAAGCGGCTGCGATTAAAGCAGAAGTCGAGAAGCTATTGAAAGCAGGTTTCATTTATCCGATCCCGTTAATGGATTGGGTATCGAATATTGTTCCGGTTAACAAGAAACAAGGAACAATAAGAATATGTATCCACTATAGGGATATAAATCGTGCTTGTCCAAAAGACAACTATCCTACACCCTATATCGATCAAATAATTGATGATTGTGCCGGCAGTGAAATATTTTCCTTTATGGATGGTTTTTCGAGTTACAACCAAATCAATATTCTACCTGCCGATCAACCAAAAACGGCTTTCATTTGTCCTTGGGGGACATTTTCTTACTGCAAATTACCTTTTGGACTTAAGAATGCCGGAGCCACTTTCCAACGGGCAATGTCTTACGCGTTTCATGACATCAAACACATTGTGCAACCGTATCTCGATGATTTGCCTGCTCATTCTTTACATCGAGCTGATCACCTTGTCCACTTACGCGCTATTTTTATGAGGTGTCGGCATTATCGAATTCGATTGAACCCACACAAATGTGTCTTCTGCATAGAAGTGGGACGATTGCTAGGATTTGTTGTTTCAAAAGCCGGTATCCGCGTCGATCCCTCGAAGGTCGAAGCTATCATCAAATTGCCTCCTCCTTCGAGTTTACGCCAACTCCAAAGTTTGCAGGGGAAAGCAAACTTTTTACGTCGATTCATTCCTAACTACGCCGAGGTTACAAAGGGTTTCACCCGGTTGTTGAAACAAAACGCTCAATTTTCTTGGGATGAGATAGCTCAAAAATCTTTTGATGCACTTAAGCACGCGTTGACCCATGCACCGTTGCTGCATCCTCCCAACTACAACCAGGATTACTTTTTGTATCTCGCCGCCTCCCACTCCACCATTGGAATGGTCTTAGTTCAGGAAGATGAATTCGGAACGGAACATGTGATATATTATCTTAGTAGGACGTTAAATCCCACTGAGCTAAAATATTCGCATGTGGAGAAATTGGCCCTGGCAGCTGTGCAGGTTGTCCAGCGTTTTCGTCATTACATTCTTCTCCGTAAAACTACAGTGATTTCAGATTGCAACCCTATGATCTATATTTTGACAAAACAACTGCTAGGGGGAAAGTACGCCAAATGGATTGTTATCCTGCAGGAGTTCAATTTGGAGTTTGAGAAGTCCAAGTCTAAGAAATCCTTAGTTTTTGCGGAATTGATGTGTGACTTCCCGCGTGCTGACACGGAGACTGTGGCAGAGGAACCCATTGCAGACGAATCTCTGTTTCTTATCAGCGCTTTAGATCCGTGGTATGGGGATATAATCGTCTATCTCCAAACCCAATCCTTTCGGCCTGAAGCTTCAAAGTCGGAACGCCGAAAAATTCGATTCCAATCCCAACAATATAGAATTATTGGAGATACTCTTTATCGTCGTGGGGCGGACTTGGTTTTTCGTCGTTGCTTAACTCATGAAGAGGCAGAAAGGGTTTTGAATGACTGTCATTCTGGAGCATGTGGCGGTCATATGTCTGGGTATGCCACAGCTCAGAAGGTGTTGCGTGCTGGCTATTTCTGGCCGTCCATGTTTAAAGATTGTATCATTGCGGTCCGAAAATGCCACAACTGTCAAGTGTTTGATCGCAAGATGCGCGCACCACCTGCTCCTCTCCACCCTATAATTGCCGTTGGTCCTTTTGCTAAATGGGGTATCGATTTTATTACTTGTAACCCTCACTCGGCCGGGGGGCATGCGTATATCATCCTTGCGGTTGATTATTTTACTAAATGGGCCGACGCGATGCCTACATTCGAGGCAAGCGGCAAAACAGCAGCGATTTTCGTATTCAATCATATTATTGCTAGGTTTGGTGTCCCACAAGCGATCATCACTGACCATGGGCGCCATTTTCGAAACATTATGATGACAGAACTTACAAGCCAGCTTGGTTTACGCCATGATAGTTCTACTCCTTATTATCCTCAAGCAAACGGTTTGGTTGAATTCATCAACAAAGTTCTAGTTATCATGATCCGACGAATCATTGGTATTCATCGGTCGAATTGGCACAACATGTTATTCTCAGCGCTTTGGGCGTATCGAACCTCAGTAAAAACATCAACAGGGTTTACTCCTTTCCAACTAGTTTATGGTTTGGAAGCAGTGTTGCCCATTGAATGCGAAATCCCATCACTTCAAATGGCTATCGAATTACTCCCAGCTACTTCTGAAGAGGAGAAGCGTCTGTTATAATTAGCTAAATTAGATGAGACTCGACGTGATGCTGCTTTGGCAATCGAGACTCACGCAAAAAGGATGAAAGCTCAGTATGATCGTAACGTGACCCCTCGTAATTTTTCGGAAGGAGACCTAGTGCTATTATATGATCAAGCTAACGATAAATTAGGTGCTGGAAAATTCGTTCCCATGTGGCATGGGCCCTACATTGTCAAGCGAAAGCTGGAAAAAGGGACCTATGAGCTGGTAGATTTTGATGGGGACTCTTTGGGTAAGCCCAGAAATGGACTTTACCTAAAGAGGTATTATGCTTAAATGGTGGGTATGGAGATTTAGTTAGTTCTAGTTAGGTTAATTTTCTTTTTAGCTGGTATGTTTGCTTAGTTTAGGCTGTGTGCTTAGTTTAAAGAGTGTGTTTTTGTCGTTATTCTGGCTTATCTTGGTTTTACTCTTGATATTGCAGATGTCGACGCCTCTCCAAACGTACATTGGATTTGCTGATGGTGCTTGTCGTAGTACACGGAATATCTCTTCCGCAGCTTGGGTTATCTACTCACCCTCTGACGAGTTAGTTTCTATGCATGGGGTGAGCCTCGGTCAAACAACAAACAACATTGCAGAATACAGTGCAGTGATTGAGTTATTATCTGAATCTATTTCATTTGGGATTCGGAGTTTGATAGTGAGGTTAGATTCTGAACTCGTTGTATTACAGCTTAATAGAGTCTATGCCATTAGAAATCCAGTGTTATTAAGATTGTTTTTTAGGGTGCGTCTCTTGGAACGTGAATTTGATTACATTGAATATCAGCATATTCCAAGGTCTTTAAATACATTAGCAGATGCAATGGCGTCTCGAATGTTAAATAGACATTTGTAACAATCATAAATGTAAATTTATAAACATTTCATCACACATGTTTAACAAAATAAGTCGGTAATAATGATATATATAGATAGGAGTGTGTCAAAAATATACATCGTCTTCGATCATAGGTTGAAAAACACCTTATGATCGGCAAAAATGATAAGTACAAAAAACCAAAAATGTCATATGTGTCTACAAAGTGACTAGCCAATCACTGGTGGTGCTCTCTATACGAGACCACTGCCCGCGCTACCCTACACAGGAACCTCCTGAAAGGTCCTGGGACTGCGACCACGTAGCGCTGAAGTCGGATAGGAATGTCATCTATAGTGGTCTCTGGTATATCCGCCGTCAGACGCTCTAGATCCTGTTCCAGCTCGGCTAAGGTCTCTGCGGCCGCATCCTGTGGGGCTGGTGCTGGTACAGCTGGTACTCTCCTCTCAAAAGCCCGGAGGTTGGCCGGACGCCGTGGACCTACATCTGCATTTTGAAAATTTGTGCTGTCAGTTTTGAGGCGATATATAAAAAACAAAAAAAAATACATAATTTAAAAACTTGTGAAAAATGAAATACCTCTGTCGTCCCATTGTTCTCCCTGTGGAAGAACCATGTCTAGATCATTGCGAAAATCCATTTCGGCGTACGGAAAATCCTAAATCGCAAAGACCTGGTCCTCCAGCCAGTGAAAGTAACCATCAGGAAATCGAACAACTGCTGCTCCCTCGTCAGGATGTCGGGCCATTACCGCAACCCATCTCGTCAACTTAGGCTCCCGAGGAGGCCCAACTGGAACTGTAAGATGCTGGGGGATCAGCATTGGAACTCTCTCTAGGGCAAAGCTCACAACTAAAGGCCCATATCCAAAGGTCTTTAGTTGTCCTCTCTTTGCCCTGGTTAGTTGGCCCTTCATATTGGCCAACACAGCATCGCACCAGTTGAAAATGGTGCCTTGGAAGCAATCTATAGCCATCCGCATTTGGGAACCAGTGGCTATGTGTAAAGCGGCAGCGCCGCAAAGTCTGGTAACTGTAAAGGCAATTACCATGAGTTCAGGTCGGGATATATATTTGATTTCTATCCCCTTCTCCTGGTTTTGATTGTTGCACCACTCTAGCCGGAGACTAGCAAGGGATTGGCCACCCGGCCTAGTCCCGAATAGAGAGAGTTGCTCGCCCCTGTTAGGCAAGCCAGTGAGAAAGTATATGTCAGAGGACTCTATCTTGAGCTGGTTTTCTCCGATGTAAAAACATTGATCCTGAATATTCCACCTTTCAACCAGCCACTCTAAGAATGGCACCTGGGCCCTCATGCCAGGTATAGCCCAGTACTTATAGAGACCGCATGCCTTTAACACATCAATAGAAGGTTGATGACCTATTGCGGCCAAATCAACGTCTTCGTGCTCTCTTTCACGCCAATCTAGCATGGTGAGTGACCTACACACCAAGAAACAATAGTTAGAATTCATTAAATAAAATTTGGTTGGTTAAAATTGGAGTTTGGGGTTTCAAAATCCGTGTTTCACGGGGTACGCACCCCGCGTTCAGAAGACAGAGCGGCGGTACGCAGCTGTCCTGAAGGCGGGCTGCGTACCCCGACCTTTTTCCCATATACGAAAAAGTCGGGGTACGCAGGTCGCCCATAGGGCACCTGCGTCCCCCGAGAAACATATTTTAAAACCCTAAACCCCCCAAAAAATCAAACTAAAACTTGAAATGAAATTCTAAACGGATGAAATTGAAGAGGAGGATGTTGTGAAATACCTGAAAGAGACGGCGCTCGATTCTGACGGTCGGATTCTCCGCAAAGTCCACGGGAAGTTTTCTTGTCAAAAGCCCTTTTCTCAACCTCAACAGTAAAATGGTAAAAATGACATGGTAAAAAGTCTTTTTATAGGTTTTTTGGAAGAATGAATGCTAAGTTTGTTTATTTTTCACCATGAAAGGACATTTTTCAATGTATTTTTACCCATCTTAAACAGGTATGAGTAATGTGTCGTTTTTGTGCAGGACAAAAGGACTTTAGAGTAAAATCATCATTTTTCACGAACCAAAACATCAGAGTCATCTTTTAAGCTCTTTTCTGACTCCTAAAACATGAAAAGATTGTCGAGCGTTTCTTTTACACTCGTTAAAATAGAATTAAAAGGCGGTCCCCTTATAGCTCTTTTCTGACCGTAAAAACAGGAAAAGATTGTCGGGTTTTTGTCGTTTCAAACTCGATACGGAAATAAAACGACGTGTCCTTGATCGCTTTTTAATTTTCAGGTCAGAGACACTAATCATGAAAGTACTCCTTGGTCGCGAGATCAAGCGGTTCTCTCAAGTATTATTTTATACTTTTTCGGGCTTGGGAGACACAAATTTACGAAAAAGTTCATCTTGGAGTCTTCTTTAGTTTTTTCAGACTCTCTAAAAATGAAAAACGCTGAGTTTCTCCTATACTGGACTCGTTAAAATTTCACAGTAAAGGACCTGTTCGATTACAAACAGGAACGGACCACTCCTTCTTAGGGTCCGAATCTAAACTAAGTTGGACTCATCCGAAGGATGAGCTTATAATCAAGCATATGTTATCCTCCTCAAGCTTGTAAAAAATAAAGAGGTACTTGCCAGAAATGGTGGGGGAAAAGAGAGAAGAATGAACCGATTTGTCATCCTTTGTTACAGAAGAACCTTATCGCCGCTCTTGAACACGACACTTTTCATTCACCTGGGTTGGGAAATCCTTTGCCTTAAAAGTTGATCAAACCACTTTGAAAGTCTTCAACCGTTTCCGGGTATTAAATTTGGGTCAATCGTCACCAAACCATCTGTCGTGTCGTTATGTGTTCGAGAGGTCTCTGCAAATAAACCATTCATATGCAAAATACTTGTCATCCATTTGACCATCCCTGAGTCAGTCCTTACAGCAACATTTCTTCAACTTGAACAATGATTTCGTGTTGTGGGCTTGCCTGCAACGGGTCGCTTTCTATCGACATCAGCACATTATCTGGAAAGATGACTTAGAAATCGACAGTACCTTGAAGTCTGCATGCATCAATGGCAGGTTTCTCGCCTTTGACGACAGTTTACATCATTGACTTTCGATCGAAGGATTCCGTGACATGTTCGACATCAACTCATTCATTCACATTTCATGGATTGTACTGGGTACTTTGAGAACCATTGACATCACTGGTGGTCTCTCTCACACTTGTTAACGGTTTACATCATTGACTGGTAATCAAGTGGTTTCTACCATGCTCGACATCAACTCATTTATTCGCATGGATAGAATCGTACCAATTCGGGAAGTAGAAATGAAGACCCTGGATCTAGTTTCCACCATCCAGGCTGCGAGGAGTTTTGTATTCATTATACAGTAGACTAATCATAAACAGATGGTTGCGTCCATACTGTGTCTACAAAAGTCTATGATTGTGATGTACTGCAAAATCATTCTTGTATCATAGCAGTAGTTAGATTGTTAGTTAAAGTTTTCAATCTGAGTATGGGAATGCCTACCTCAGCGATGGTATCATCTTATATATGTATTTTGTGTTGAATATTTGCAGGTTCTGACCGGGTCCTCCGCAAGATACTCCTTGAAATGATAAAGTACTTCACCCTTCCTAGATCATAAAAACCCTAATCTACTACAGGCTTCGCACTTTAGGGGGCAATCTATTACACTAAAAAATGTCACCATGACTATTTGCAGTTAGTATGGCTCCATCCACTGTCATACTATCCTCCTTGGCAAGTCTTGTGCCTCTGCTTTCCATGTCAAACTTCAAGAAAGAGAGAAAAGTCATTTAAAGTCAATTATCTCTGGTACGCAGTTTCTCTTAGCCTGCGGGTACGCAGCCCAAGTTCACAAAACCTGCGTACTTGTACGCTCTGTATGTAAAGGGGTGGGTGCGTACTCCTGTAAAGGTCAAAAGGCGCAAGTTTCACTCCAAAAAAGTTACTTGTGGTCATTTCTAGAGTCTTCTAGAAGCATGTTTGACGTGTATGAAGCGCCTCCAGATGGTTCATGTATCCCTACCAAAGAGGAACTTATCCCATCAATAGGGGAGCTATCCCATCCAAAGAGGGGCTTATCCCATTGATGGTGGACCTGAATAACTTCCTCTAGAGCACTATAAATACAGGCATTGGGCCAAAGGGAGGGGAGGTTGAAAGCTGAACATTCCTAAGGGTAGATGCTGCTGGAATTAGGACTTCCTTGTAGAAGCTTGTGAGGAGAGATTACCATCTTTACTTGTTTCCATTGGGAGGTGGGTGAGCTGATCAGAGTAAGGGAGAACTCTTGTGGACCCTGGGAGGAGCTTGCACAACACCAAGGCTCAGGTTGTAATGGTTCCTTTTGTTACCTTTTAATACAAATTAGTCCATTCTTCTCAACAATTTGTTATTAATGAGTTGTTTCATATACTCCTTGGTCTATATGTTAAATATGTTTTATTTTATGTGATATTCAGGTGCTATTTAATCGTTTGATTGTTGGTGAATGCAGGTTTCGAAGGGAAGGAGGAGCTCATCCGGATCAACGAAGCTGGACTACTACAACAGCGTTGGATTACAGGTAGGATCTAAACACTTGATTTCTCATATTGTAAAAGCATATTTAGGGAAGGATTGCTCTTATTTGTCTTGTTTGTCATTAGAGAGTCTTAGGCTTTCTAGGAAGGTCGGTTGTGTCCGCACTAACGACTCTTTCCGCGTGACAGGAGGAGAATTTGTATCTAACACCTTTAAGGAACTTTGTGTCAAAGAGGGTATTAGAAGAGAAATGATAGCACCCCATAACCTAGAGAAAAATGAGGTGGTTGAAAGGAAGAACAAAAGCATAGTGGGAGCAGCAAGAGCCATGTTGCATGATCAAGGGTTGCAATTACATCTATGTGCAGAAGCATGAAACACTATCATTTAGTTGCAGAACAGTAGCCTTCACAGAATACTTGGCATGATCACACCCGAAGAATATTTCTCTAGGAGAAAGCCAGATGTATCCCATTTTCGAATTTTTGGAGCTATTGTGTATTTTCATGTCTCCAAGGATAGCAGGAATAAATTGGAGCCTACAGTTGAGATGGGAGTATTTGTAGGATACATAGAGACACCACATAATTACCGGGTGTATTTTCCCTCACTCAGGATGATAGTGGTGAGGAGAGATGTTAGATTTGATGAGGAGAAGGCTATGAAATTTTCTCTAGAGTGAGAGTTGAGTGTCCCACTAGAGGAGGAGCTTCTAGCTCCAAAGGAGGAGCCTCTGATGGAGCTTTAGGATGTTGTCAAGTAACCACATATGGAGGAGCAGAAAGGAGGTTGAGTGGAGGCACCCACTCAACCAAAATCTTCCAGAGAGGGGATGAAGAGAACCATAGAGGATGACAGGTTAGTAGAAGATGTTAGGTAGAATGTGGGAGCTCCTACATCCTTATGCAAGAAGAAGAGGTCACCAAATAGATACAATGGTTATATGGCTCTCATGACAGATTTCGTTGAGTTAAATCCTTCCTCATTTGAGGAAGAAATTTCTCAACCAGTGTGGTTTGATGCCATGGTGTAGGAGTATGACTCCATCATGAAGAAAAGTGTATGGGAGGTGGTCCCGAGACTAGAGAACAAGTCAGTGTTTGGTTCTATATGGATTTACAAAGTGAAGCATGTAGCTGATGGGAGTATAAAGAAGTACAAGGCCAAATTTATGGCCAAAGGCTTCTCATAGGTAGAAGGAGTTGACTATGAGGAAACATTTTCCCTTGTGGCAAGATATTCCTTAATTAGAACCATTATAGCATTAGTTGCATAGATGGGGTGAAAGATCCACCAAATGGATGTGAAGACTACCTTCCTCAATGGAGTGATTGAGGAAGAGATTTGCATATAGAAACTGAAGGGGTTTGAGAGATATGACATGGAGACACATGTGTGAAGACTCAGGAGAGCCCTTTATGGTCTCAAACAAGCACCCCAAGCATGGTACACTATGATTGACACATATCTCAATGGATTGGGCTTCACCAAAAGTGAAGCAAATGTCAATCTCTACCATATTGTGGTAGATGAAAAGTTTCTTATCTTGGTATTGTGTGTTGATGACTTGATACTTACAGGGCATGAGAAGTTGATCCACTCTTTCAAGGGGGACCTTGCAAGAGAATTTGAGATGAAATACATGGGCTTGATGCATTACTTCCTTGGGTTGGAAGTATGGAAGGGTTATGGTGAGCAGTTTGTGAATCAAGGAAGTATTCCTCTAAAATACTTCAAAGATTTCACATGAAGAACTGTAAGCCTATGGACACTCCTCTAGCTACAAACTGGAGGAACGATTATGCTACTTCAGGAGAGGTAATAGATGCTACCATACATAGGAAACTTGTGGCATCCTTGATGTATTTGGTGAACACAAGGCACGACATATGCTATGTAGTTAATCAGTTGAGTCAATTTATGTTGACACCTACCAAGCTTCATTGGAAAGCAGCAAAGCATGTGCTCAGATACCTCAGAGTCACAACAGATTATGGGTTATGGTATAGGAGTACAAATGGTGTGAAGCTCCAAGGCCTCACTAATGCAGATTGGGTAGGGAGTCCATTAGACTTGAAAAGTGCTTCAGTAGCTATCTTCAGTGTTGGGTCTGTAGATATTTCCTGGTGTAGCAGGAAATAGAGGTCTATGGTACTTAGCTTAGAAGAGGTTGAATACATGGTTGCAAGTCAAGCAACATGTGAGACGATATGGATGAGGAAAATAATTGTGGGTCTTTTCAGTCGGAGATGGATCAAATAGTGATTTATTGTGATAATCAAAGTTGTATTAAACTCTCTGAGAATCTAGTATTTCATGACAAGTCCAAACACATTTATATCAGATACCATCACTTGCGGGATTGCGTGCAAAGGAGAATTATGATGCTACAATACATTCCAACTAAGGAGCGGGATGAATATATCTTGACAAAGGCATTGTCAAGAGGAAAATTTGAATTCCACAGGTGCAGGATAGGGGTGGTGCAAAATCCCTTTCATGGTAAGAGGGAGTGTTAGAAATTGTAGTAAGGCTCAATTTGACTTGTGCCTTAATAAAATTGAGTAATTTGATTTTCCACATCAGCAGGATGACTTGGATTGCAATTAGCTAGAGTGGCAAGGACTTGTCTACTAGCTAGATCAACAAATTTGAGTTTGTAGGCTTGGAGTAGAGTTGTGCATGTAGTGATTCCTAAAATTTATTAATCTGGTTAAGTTATTTTCAGTTGAAATTAGTTAACTAAGATCTAGTCACTAGTTGAGTCAGTTGAGTAGTTATGATTGTTGTTAACTCACTGATCTCTTAGTTAACTAGTCAATCACCAAAAAATAGCCTAGACATGCATGGAAATGAATTTCCTAGTTGGAGTGGATATAAAGGCACATTGTAATTATCAATTGTATACTAGTTGATTGTACGGGCTTGGCAGTTAAGCAAATGATCTATTCCCTTTGATTTGCACAAGGAAACAGGGAATTCCCTTATTTTTTAAGAGCCAAATTTCTCCAGTATTACGAAAGGATATAGGTAGAATTTGGGGGCTTGAATAGGCTAAGTGTTGGCCAGAGATAGTCATTTAGTAGGAGAACAAGTTTATAGTGCAGGGTCTACTTCAGAGTTAAAGAAAGTCATTGTAATAGCTTCTCATTCATCTGAATTAATGCAAAGTAGTGGAGGGGTTTTCCCTATTGGATTCCCTGTAAATCATTGTGTTTTTGTGGTTTTGATGGTTTCATGTCATTGCATGTGTTTCTAAATTGTGATTTCCATTCCGCAAAATTGTAGAGGAAATTTGTAATCTCTTGCTTTCAGTTCGAAGTCATCAGTAGTAGAAATTTTCTATTAATTTCAACATGGACTTGTTATTTTCTATGATCCTTTAAATTCTCGTTGTCCTTAATAATGACTATGCCTGGATTGATGAACCTTAGCATCTTGAGATCACTTGGGGGGTAAGGGGTTTTCGTGGGTTAAATTTATTTGATTGTGTATCATTTCATTCTAGTTTTTTTTTAACCTTTTTCAAGCAAAATATATATATATATATATATATGCCTTTCCAAATCAACACTAGTTATATGACTTTCTATAGAGGACCATTTTTATAAATATCTCCATAACCTTTAAAAAAACAATGTTGGCATGTATAAATATTTAGGACCTTTGGGCTATTTTGCAGAATGACCCATCATGGCACACATTAAAATAGTTTATAAAAGGCCATAGTGAAATATGTGTTTTGGTACCCAACCCAAGAACAAACTAAATGTGTTTAATAACATAAGGCTCTCGTGTGTGTGTGTGTGTGTGTATGTGTGTGTAAGAACAAACAATGCCTGGATTGAAGACCCTTACAATCTTGAGATCACTTGGGGGTAAGGGGTTTTCGTGGGTTAAATTTTTTTGATTGTGTATCATTTCATTCTAGTTGTTTTTTTTACCTTTTTCAAGCAGTATGTATATGCCTTTACAAATCAACTCTAGTTATATGACTTTCTATAGAGGACCGTTTTTATAAATATCTCCATAACCTTTAAAAAAACAATGTTGGCATTTATAATTATTTAGGACCTTTGGGCTATTCTCTAGAATGACCCATCATGTCAAACATTAAAATAGTTACTAAAATGCCATAGTGAAAGATGTGTTTTGGTACCCAATCCAAGAACAAACTAAATGTGCTTAATAACAGAAGGCTCTTGTGTGTGTGTATATGCCTTTCCAAATCAACACTAGTAATATGACTTTCTATAGAGGACCTATTTTATAAATATCTCCATAACCTTAAACAAACAAACAAACAAACAAACAAACAAAAACAAAAACAATGTTAGGATTTATAATTATTTAGGACCTTCATATTATTCTCCATAATGCCCCATCATGTCACACATTAAAATAGTTAATAAAAGACCATAGTGAAATATGTGTTTTGGTACCCAACCCAAGAACAAACTAAATGTGCTTAATAACATAAGACTCTCGTAAATAAATAAATATTGCATAGTTATGTTTGTTTTGCTTTCTATCTTTAATTTGTTGTTTGATTGTTTTTGTGTTTGACTTTCCACCTTTTTTTATTTCTTTTTACTTTAAGATTGATCCAAGTGAAAAATAATTACCACATTTAATAAAAAAAAATTATCAATGGTTGTTAAAACCATGGATAATGCATGATAATAAACAAAATAAAATCTAATATGATTTCAATTTTACCATCATAATTATGATACTCACCCATGGATTTTGTAAACCATGGTATTTACCCATGGTATCATAATTTATTATATTTACCTATGGTGTCATAATTTATTATATTTCCCATGGTATTCACCCATGGATTGTGTAAATCATGGTATTTACCCATGGTGTTTGAAATGTAACACGGGGCATGACTCTTGGTGAAAGATACATGTAGAAAGTATAAACACATAACTTCATTGTAGAGTAAATCATCTTTTTTCTCATAATGTATTCGCATGGTATATTACCCATTTCAATAAATATTTGAGTTCCTCTTTTATTATTTTTCTGCAATTTCTCTTACACCTTGAGATCTTATTATAATGTTTTTATACAATTATTGTTTTACGGATTATGCAACATTTTGAATTCTTATTATACAATTGTTTTGCAATATGTCTCTTAAGCATTGTGACATACTCCTTTGCATTGGTGAAGTTTCCTTTGTTAAACAGCTTGGATCACAATGACATTTATCTCATGAGAAATTTGTAGCTGAGTGCGCTTAGGTCAGAGTAGTACTGGGACGCGTGACTTGCTAGGAAGTTTTAATTTTTATTTGTGTCAATATTTAAGTCTCATTCTTCCAACGATTTGGATCAGTGGTATCAGAGTGGGGTTTATCTTGACTATTTTTTTTGTGTATGTCCCCAACGATGTTAGGGTACAAGGAGCTCATACTCAAATTATTGCAACCTTTACAAGACCATCCTTGGATATCCTGAAAACCTCACATGGTGCACAAAAAGAAAAATGACAGCAGGAGATCTTGTCAAATTATTGCACGAGGAAGCACTTACATGACATAGGAGTGAGATGATGGAAGCCTTTACAATATCTCATTGGATGGTGAGAATTTACAAAGATAAGCCACCAAATCTCTACAAAGTGGATTGACAAGCGAACTATTTCAATACGGTTATGGGTCAACCACACAAAACTCGTGCCACCGAAGTCCATTTGCTAAGCTGCACAATGTCAACATCACAGTTGGCCCACAAGCAATACATGGTATCTCTATTTTGGGATCTTAGTTCATCACCATTATGGATCAACCACACAAAAACCTTGCCATTGAAGTATGTTTGCTAGGTCGCACACTGTCAACATTACAGTTGGATCACAAGCATTATAGGGTATCTTTATCCTCGGATCTTCATTCATCAAGGTTAAGGGTCACCCACAAACCCACAATTATGGATCAACCACGCAAAACCCTTGTCTTCAACAAAACTTGGTTTTGGGTCATCCACAAACCCACGGTTATGCTCTTATTCAACAAAAGCTTCCCTGGAGGGGACTTTATAGAATTATTACCATTGCTTCTTAAGGGGGGAGGATTGATCTAGGTGGAAAATAATTATGCACTTAATAATCATTTTTTTGTCCATGGTTGTTAACACCATAAATAATGCATGATAATAAACAAAATAAATCATAATATTAAAGTGAGAATCTAATCAGATGATTACTTCAGTTTTACCATAGTAATTCTCATACTCACCCATGGATTTTGTAAACCATGGTATTTATCCTTGGCATCATAATTTATTTATTTTTTTCCAAGGGAAAAGTATCGTAATTTTCTTTATCAAGGAAAATTACATATTGTAAATTCCATAGGCATATGCAGAGTAAGTGACCATAGTCATTTGTGGTATGTTTAGATCTGAAGGAGTCTATACAAAAAAAACAGAGGGTATGTTGTTTGTATCTGATCATATACATTATATATACATATATTCAAAAAATTTCAAAATGTCACCCATGGTGATTATTATTCTGTAGTAATAGATTAAAAAGATAATAATAATAACAATTAAAAAAATTAAATTAAAATTAAAATTTAAAATTTAAAATTTAAAATAAAAATAAATTAATTAATTAAAAAATTAATTAATTAATTAAAAAATAAAATAAATTAAATAAATAAATAATAATAATTAGGGCATGTCAGCCCTCTGCAGATCCTGATCGATGTATGGTCTATGGAAGTATTGGTAGATCTGCTCTGGTCTGTGCTCACTGATCAACCATTCCCCTCTAGGATGATGTGTTGCCTCTTTTGAAAGCCTATCCATGAGTTCATTGCACTCCCTATAGATATGAGCACATGAAATATGATCAAAATGAGTTTTAAAAACAAAACATCATCCAATATGGTTCTGAGAGTATGAGCATGGCATATAGAAATGTAGTTGAACCAGTTAATAACAATCTTGGAGTCCCCAAAAACTTGTAAATGCCTGCAGTTTTTGTTTAATGCAAAGTATAAAAGATGACGAAGTGTAAGGAGCTCCGCAAAATTATTTGTGCCATCCCCCAACCCCATGCAAATATGGAAAATATGTGTCTCAGAAAAATGTAGGATAATGCCACCGCCACAACCCTGATCTTGTGTTGAACCGTCGAAGTAGGCCCAAGGGTGCGATTTATCTATGACCTCCGGAATGATGGTTTGAGCCATGGCTACCAGTTCATCATCCAAAATTTCCATGTAACTGTTGCATATCTTAGGTATAATGAGTGGCCAGAATATTTGCTTTCCCCGAAATATGTTGTTGTTTTTGCTCATCCAAATGTGCCAGCAAACCATTAATGGGAGATTTCAGGCTTTTGGATTAGGGGCTTCAGACCACCAACAGTTCCAGGCATTTAGTATACAATCTCCATCCCAATGCAGAGATAAATTTAGAGTGTGTATCACCTGCTCCCAGACCTGCTGAGTTATAGGGCATGAGAGAAAAAGATGGTGATTTGATTCCTCCTCCCCACGACATAAAACACACCATGAAGGTCCCTGAAAAGAGTGTTTCCTGAGATTTGTTCCGGATGGGGTCTTATCCATAATTATGTTCCACATCAGGAGACGAGTACATGGTGGGCCTTTCAGCTTCCATATCCAACTCCACCAGCTTTCCAATGAGTTTGGTTTATGGCTAGCATGGATAATAGGATATCCCTCCTTTGGTGTATAAATCCCCTTCTGAGCGAGGCCCCAAATCAGTTCATCATCTGCGTCCCTGTTAGGTCCCTACACTAGTAGTATATGGACCTAAAAATAATAATGTAAGGGCACAATAATAACAATATGGGGACTACATGACCACAACAATATAATAAGGGGGTTTTACTAATAACAATAAGGGGTTACACTAATAGTATAGGGACCTAACAGTCCCTAAGTGTTATAGACATTTTTGGGCACTGCAACCCCAATCATATATGTCCATAAACCAAGGGCTCCTTAGTCCCTAAAAGTGTTGTTTCATGCCCTAAAGGAACAAGGTCGGTGGTGGGAGGAGTGTTGTACTGGGGCCTCCACCCCGATTGAGGTGCATTCCACTGAGGCTGTGGCTAGGCATGTGAGTGATACGAATGAGTAGTGGGTTGAGTATGGTACTGAGGTGGGTAAGACCATGGAGGAGGCATGGACCAGGAAGGATGAGCAGGGGGACCCCAGGAAGGCATAGGAGTAGATTGGTTGGGGCTGTAATAAGCTTGGGGTGCCCCTTGTATCCCCTGCTGGTAAGGTCTAGGTCCTTGTGGCCTCCTTTGGTTGAGGAAATAGAGAGGTTCGGTGGGGGCTTCTGTCCCTTGATACATGGCTTTAAGCCCAGGTAAGGTTGGACATTGGTTTGTGGGGTGGTCCTCCTCACAAACAAAACATACTTCAACCAAATGTAATGGGCATTCGTTCTTAGGGTGTTTCATTGTACACCTAGGGCAGAAGATAGCCAAGGCCCTCTCAGCTTCTTCCTTCTTCTGCTGGATCCTGAATGTATCAAGTTGCATGGAAATGGTCTGTCTCACCTCACTCTTGAGATCCTCTAATTGATTTGCAAACTCATGTTTGGAGAAAGGAATACCAGCTGAGAGGAGGTTTCCTCTACCTCGTTTCCGGGCTGCCCTAGAGTGGTTTCTAAACACAGTCTTTATGTCCTCATACGACAGTTGGTAAATATCTCCTCCAGCTAACATGTGAAGGGTATCTAAGAGGTCTTCAGGGACTCCTCGGAGTAGGACCAACTTGAGGGATTCAGGGTCAAGTGTGCACCTGGCCCTTTTATAGCTAAGTTGGAACCTTTCCTCGTAATCCTCTAAGGACTCATCATTTCCCATGGTCATCGAAAGATTTCTCCCTTGGTTTCCTTGGACCTACAGTAGTCCCGGTACTTGGTATTGAAAGCTTGCTGCATCTGAGCCCAAGTGGTGATACTGTTCCCAGGTAAGCCCATGAACCAGCGTAATGCTGCATCCTTAAGGGTTGAGGGGAAGAGTTTCAACTTCTGCTCATCTTCAGTATAGTCATAGGTTCGACAAAGGACAGCAAACTCAAACAGGAAGGTATCAGGATCTTCAGTAGTCAGTCCATGGAAGTGAGGTAAAGCGGAGGGGCTAATGTTCTTCATTTTCATGTCTCCATTAGTCTCTCGGATGGGGAAGGCACCTTCTATTCTCTCATCTTCTCCCCTATTGTCAGCCATAGCTTCAGATGGAATGATCTCTAACTCTTCTTCTGCTATAGGATCTTCGTATATCTCAGGAGGTTCACCTATAGGTTCTTCTGGATCACTGTCACCAAAGAAGAGAGAAGGGTGACTCAGTGATGTAGTGGGGGTGTTGGGTAAGAATTTGCCTGTTTTATCTCGATTCCTACGAGGCATGAAATGGAAAGGCTTTTGATTGCTTTTGTTTTTTTCTGTACCTGCAAAAACTGAAACAGATGGATCTACAACTAACTATCTTGCAGAATTGAAATGAAAGCAGGAAAGAACTAATCTACTTTGCTCAAATAAAATTGCAGGAATGGAAATGCTAGTCTACGCTTGCAGAATTGAAATGCTAATCTATGCTTGCAGAAATGAAATTGCGGAATTGAAATGTTACTCTATGAAAGCAGGAAATGTCTATGCTACTTTTGCAGAATGGAAATGAAATAGACTACTTGGCAGAAGGCGAGAGTAGGAAAATAGAAGAAAAGCAACAATTACTAATACTCTGACGCTTCCCCGGCAACAGCGCCAAAAAGATGGTGGGCTCCAGTATTGTAGCAATAATGCTACAACTCCTGGAGCTTCCGTCTCTAATTTTATCAACCCGGTAGTTCGTAACAAACTTGGAAGCGACGGTGCTGTATGCACAAGTACTAGCTCTTGTCGCAGTTGTCACTTGGTCAGCTGGCACAAGTCCGCTAGGGCTCAAGCCAACTTCTATGATTTCTTAGAAGAAGCTTTTTTAACCGATGAACGAAAGCTATCTCAAAGGAAATTAACCTACTGTAGGAAGGCACTGAAAGTCAACAAGAAATGAAAACCCTAGCAAACCCTAATTCTACCAGCTAGTCCTACTGATGCAAAGGTGGGAATGCAAACTACTGAAAGAGGTGCCATTACTTCTAGGAGGGTGAGATGCATGTGTCTAGACTACTTTGATCTAAAGAAAGCATATTTTTTTATTTTTGTTCAAGTTGTTGGAATTATTATGTGTGTGCTTCTAACTGGGTCTTGACTGTGCAGGGATAGATCAAGGAGGGAAATGCTTGGAAAAGGTCAGGAAGGCTCAGAGAGGGTCTAAGGAATCTCTAACACAGAGAAGTTCACAACGTTTAGATGCCTGGCAACCGTGTTTACAAGCTTCTACAGGAAGTCTGCAGGGGTTCTACAGGATGTTCAGGATTTCTACAGGAAGTTCAGTAATTCCTACAGGATGTTCTGCAATAGGATTTTTGGGAGATGGATGAGTGGAAGGGGCTATATGGATGGATAGGGAGGTAGGAGGGGAGCTTGTGATGGCTTATGGACAGAGAGATGAGATGAAGAGGGGGTGTGCAAAGCTGGTTGGTCTAGAGGAGGTTAGAGGAGATGGAAGGCCGAAAAGGTAGAGTCACGTGGGTGATAGAAGAGTTAGGAAGCAAGTGGTCTGACTGAGGGATGAGTGGATGGCCTAGGCACAGCTTAGAAGGATAAGGGAGTGAGGGAGTAGGACTGCACAGTGTAAATGAAACAAATCATCCATGTCTAGCACATAACCGAAATTTCATCACCCTATTCTAACTGTTTTTATGAAACCACAGAACAACAACGTGATTTTGTAATGAAACTCTTGCATGGTACTGAAGCAAAGATTCATTCCACAAGATCTGAACGCATGGACGCTGCTACAACCGAGAACATTGCATCAAAGCTTGCATGAACATGTAAAACAGTGTTTTTGGTGGGTGGCACGGCCTGCAATTCCAGTCCCTAAACAGAGGTGGAAGTGAGTGTGCAGTCAACCCTTTTTGGAACTCTGATTAACTCCAATCTCCTTACTCTAATCTAAACTACTGAAAGTAACTTTGTTCATAACACTAACCTACTTAATTACACCACGAAATTCAACTCAGCAAACTGTGTTTCCAAACGCATGTAAAGGAAAAGAAATGCAATGCTGAAAGAAAGGTAACAATACAAAGGAAGGAGGCCTATTGCTCTCAGGTTGGGCCCAACCCTGAGAGCTATGGCTCCTCTAAGAACTCAGAACTGAACTCAAATCTGCCTGCTTTTCATTAAAAGATAATAGTTATAAGTCAAATAACATGCCAAAAATGGCTTACAAAGAGCAAAACAGAGCTATCAGCTCGTAGTTCAGAATATGCAACAAGGTTTCAAAAGTCCCCATCGAAGGCTACAGCCTCATCATTTATACATTACGAGGGCCAAGCTGGCCTCCTAAATTAGTGGGGTTTGGCTGACCAAACTAAGAGTAATCTGCTGCTTCCTCAAAATCCGTTTGGCTGCCTTCTAGCTCGGTGGTGGTGGCTGTTGGAGCTCGAAGTTGGGGTGGAGATCACGAGGAAGGCCATTCAATGCTGTGGACAACCTTCCTACAAAACCTCAATCCCATCTTGGCTGTCTCCTAGCCCTCATCTGCGTGGTTTTGCTCCATTAAATGTCAACAAACCTGAAATAAACATGTGTTAGCCACCTAGGAATAGTGACTACCCTCATTCGTACAAATGACATAAATATACTAAGAAATGACGCATAAGTTATGAAAAATGAAGGGTTGAGCAAGGGTAGTTAGGCCAAATGAGCCCAAAATGTTACCAAATTTGGGGCTCATCAGTCGGCTGATTATATCATCTCCCAGAAGTTCTCCACAGGAAACTGCTCAGAACTGGTCAAAACTAGACCATACAGGTTGCTCAGTGCTAAGGGTGTGATGCATCTCACCTGCCCAGTGTAAAAGGTGTGATACATACTGAAAATCCCTTCTGTAGGGTGCAATGGGCGAGAATGGACAAATGGCAGAGACAGTTTGCGAGGTGGATGATCATAGAATCTTCCAGAAACTTCTCCTGTGACACTTGCCTCTCTGAATTCGCCCAGGGATGAGTAAGAGATCATTAATCTCCAAGTGGAACCAAGAACTATCAAAGAGAGAAGACACTAATCAAAATCCCAGAAGCTGACTCACCTCCCTGCAATCATCTATATATGGATCCCTCATCCCAGAGATCCAGAGGCTGGAATTTTGTATCTTGTAAGGAAGTGTTGTTGGTTTCCTGGTGGAATATCATAGTGTTGGGTGATCTAAGCTTTTCATGAGGTGAAGAAGGGCTTTCATGCTGAGAGGATGACGCTGGGTCAAAACAATGGGTTGTAATCCTCTCTTCTAATCTTCGTATCAATAATGTTATTCAAGTTTTCCTCCACATTCTTATATGTCTGATAGTATATGTATTTGTGTGGTCAATATATATCTGGTCCTATATTGTTTATGATTGTAGATCTCTGCACTTTGAAGGTATTATGCTGCTTTGACTTTACAGGTACTCTTTGAAGCGGAGTGGTCAAGGGAGTAGCGGCAAAGACCGGTTGGTGAGGAGAAGGAACAAGCAAAGAACCGAGCGAAGGATTGAGCTTGGTGTTCTTTGATCTTCTCTTATCTACTTCTCATAAAGGAAAATGAAAGTTACTTTAATCTATTTGTTTCTAAGATAGCTACCCATCTTAGTGGGACTAGTAGCTTTGCATAGACACTAGATTTCCCGATAACACTAAGTCTCACATGGGATTCAATTAAAGTCATGGTGTATCTCCTCCACTCCATATGCCACTGGGTTGGTATATCAAGGGCATCTGCTGATAGCCACCCTTGCTGATATATAGATGTGTTTAATATGTCCCTAATTTGTGCGATGGTTTCCACTCCACTATGATTAAGGAAATCAGTCAAACCAGGTGAGAGGTTGTGTAAGTTGCCACATCCAATCCATGGATCGGTCCCAATGCGAGCAGACATACCATTTCCTATCCGCCAAGTTAGACCACTTCTTATGATGGGAAGGGTGTGTATAACAGCTCTCCAAATCACTGATATTCCTTTCCTGTTCCAAGTGGCTAACCGTATCTAGTCCATAGTTGTACAAGGCTAGATATATTTATAGGTCACCACCTTTGTCCAGAGGCTCTTGTGCTTCAGGAGAATCCATCCTAGTTTAGCTGCCAGTGCTTGTGCAAATGCAGAAAGGTTTTTGAGGCCCCAGCCTCCCCATTTTTTGGGAGCTACAATTCTGTTCCATTTGACCCACGCATAGGGTTTCCCATCCTTGTGTCCCTTCCATAAGAAATGGCAACATACTCGCTGAATCCTTTGTAAGATACCTTGGGGGATCTAGGCCAGAGACATCCAGAAGATCGGAGTTGCTTCCAGAACAGATTTAATGAGCACCAGTCTACTAGCTCTGGACAGTAACCGATGGCTCCAAGTGTTTAATCTTTTTTCCACCTTGGCGATCAACCAGGTCCAATCTGCAATTTTGTATCCATATGCTTTGATCCTGAAACCCAAGTACTTCAATCCATCCTCCATTATCAGGTTTTGGAAGGGGAAGTTATGATGTGCTTGACAGGTCTCTTGTTGAGAACAAGTTGATAGAGTAATAGTGGATTTGGCCCCATTTATTTCCATCCCTGTTGCGGCACAAAATAATTGCATCACTTCAGAGAGAGTATTGTTGTCCTGAATGCCTCCATCTAAGAATATTAGAATATCATCCACAAAAAGCAGATGTGTAAGTGTGCATTGCTCTGTGATCTTAAGGCCCTTGAGCCTCCCGGCTCTTTTTTCCGAAGCAATCAGCCTGCTTAGACCTTCCATTACAATGAGGAAAAGTAATGGGGAGAGTGGACACCCCTGCCTGATTCCTCGCTCCACCTGAAAGGAATGGGAGGTTGATCCATTGATTAAGGTTCCAAAGGATACAATGGTGATACAACACATGATCCATCTGATGAATGCTAGTGGAAAGCCCAAGTGAGTAAGGATCATCCTAATAAATAGCCAGTTGACCCTGTCAAAGGCCTTAGAGAGGTCTATTTTGAGCATAACCCCTTTAAGCTTCTTTTGTTTGATGGAGTG
The DNA here is from genome assembly GCA_031772625.1 of Pinus tabuliformis. NCBI lineage: Eukaryota > Viridiplantae > Streptophyta > Pinopsida > Pinales > Pinaceae > Pinus > Pinus tabuliformis. Next base: position 558,135,106 of record CM062813.1, on the reverse strand, counting down.
TAAGGCCTCTTGTGCAGTACTGATGGCCTCATGTATTTGTCGATTATGTAGGAAGGCAAACTATTCAGAGGATATGTTGTTTGATAGAATCGGCTTGATGCAATTAGCAAATAATCTTAGCAATAATTTTGTATAGGCAGTTACAAAGGGAAATGGGTCGGAAGTCATTGAAGGATAGCGGGGAGTCTGTCTTGGGTATGAGGGCTATATAGGTGGAATTTATAGGTTCATACATTCTGCCTGATGAGCGACATTCCTCGATCACATTGAGTAGGTCCGGGCCAATAATGTCCAAGAAGGTATGATAGAATTCCACTGACCAACCGTCCAGCCCCGGACTTTTGTCCTTCTTAAACCACTTCAGGGTACCCTCCAGTTCCCCCATAGTTACAGGTTTGATGAGGTCCTCCTCCGAATCTGGTTCCACAAATCTGGGATAATGCCCCGCAATGCGAATAATATCAGCAAGGGTTGTGCCTGGTGGGGCTTTGAAAAGCTGCTTGAAGTGAGTGGTCCCCAACCTAGCCAACTGATTATATGTATTAGCAATTAGGCCCTGTTCAGTAGGCATCTGCTAGATAGTGTTGCTGGCTTTCCTTCCATTGGCATATTTGTGAAAGAATTTAGTGTTGCCATCCCCAGCTTGTAACCAAATTTCTCTACTTCTGAGTCTCCATGTTTCTTCCCATTCCAGCAAAATCTTGGATTTTTGGGCTTCCAAGTCCACAAGGTGTAGTTTTTCATGAATAGAGGTGTACCCTCTACCCCGATCATCCATTAGTGAGGCCAACTAATTTTCAATGACATAGAGGGTATGTTCCTCCCTGGCCTTTTTTCCCTTGGCCCAATCAATGGATAATCTCTTGAGATTGACCAGGTTGCGGCAGAAACCAACGGCCTTCCTCTGATCATTTGGTAGGGGATGGGCTTTCCAATAATCCGTAACTAACCTGAGATATTCAAGGTCCTTTAACCAGGTCGAGTTAAACTTGAAAGGAGCCCTAGGTTTATTAAAGGAGCCTGCCACTTCCAGATAAATGGGAGAATGATCCGAGATCCCTCCAGTGCCCACCCACTGTCTGTAATTAGTGAGGGAAGTGAACAGGTCTTCATGAATAAGAAACTTGTCAAGTCTCTGACCCAGAGCTACGACTCAGTCCTTCTGTTGTGCCAAGTTGGCATATTCTTGTTCATAGGGACATCAATAAGTCTATGTTGCTCTAGAAGTAATCCCAGCTGATCTGAGAGTGGATCCAGCTATGAGTGGTGTCCCGAGATTCTTCATGACCGATGGTGAAGTTAAGATCTCCCCCTATAATAGTGGAATGGTCTATCAAGGGGTTCTCTAGTATCTTCTGTCAAAAGTCCAGTCTACTGAGATTGGGTGCATAGATGTTCATAATACGGAGATTTCTTCCCAATTCAGCTGAAAAAATATCCATACCTAGGAACCCATGACCTCCCCAAGTAGGAGTGACCTTGATGGATTGAGGGTTTATCCCAAGCGCTAAACCCCCTGGTCTCCCAACAGCATCCAGAGCTTGGAATTGCCATCCTGGCTTGATAGTTTGGAGGGTCCTAACAATCAACTCAGATCTACCCAGGGTTTCTTGTAGAAAGATAATATCACAAGGCTCACTGCTCAAGAGTCTCTTGAGAGGTAATTTTTTAGAGGGGCTAGCTAAACCCCTGCAATTGAAGGATAGCCACTTCATGGGGGAACATTTCCAAGGGTGTCCTATGCTCTAAGTACCCTTTCAATGGTGTTTTGTTTGCCCTGAGCAACATCTGCCCCAGCAATCTTGATCGATTTGGACATCTTGGAAGGCCTCACCTAGGAGGGGTTGTGCTTGACTTGTGAGGGAGTAATGCCTAATCCAAGTGAATTAGGAGCCTGGTGGTGGGAGCAAAGGTTGTATGGATGAGAGCCCGATGTAGAAGGGGAAATAGGAATGTCTTGGAGCCCATGTATTTGTACAGCTGGGGGAGTGGTGGAAAAAATAGGGAGCGGGGGATCAAGTGCACAGGTAATGGGGGAGGTAACCATACAAGATGTAGATGCAGATGATGCCAAAGAGAAATTAAAATGATTAACATTTAGTGCAAAGGAAAAGGGAATAGAAATTGTACCCGTTGTAGGAGAAGCCACCGCAGTAGACTAGGATGTAGTCATAGGAGGGGAAGTAGGCGGCATCTAGGAAGCACAGGATGGTTGAACAGTGTCCCCAGCCACTTCCTTTGGACTATCTAGACTTGTGGGCTGCTCATCCACAATCGGGTCTTTTGTCTAGCGATGCTTCGTTCCCTTTGATGCAGGAGGAGCATGTTATGAAACCAGCTCAAGAAAAGATAGAAAAGATAGATCAACGCTTTATAATTCAGCCTCTTCAAGGGGGAAACCTCCTTTACATTACATAAATAAACAATTCTTGGATGATTCAAATGACAAAACCTCCTTTCTATATATAGGAGTCTAAGGAGTCACAATATAATCCAGCCGACCTAACAATAATAATATAAAGCCACAAAAATAACAATAGAGGGATTCTATGGGCACATTAATAACAATATGGGGGTAATGGGGGCATAACAATATAAATAAGGGGTATAACTACAATAGTAATGGGGTAATCACTAGTATTATAGGGACCCAACATGCCCCTCTCCTTCAAAAAAGTGTTGTCCTCAATGCTTGAGTAGTTCTGGATCTTTCTGCATAAAATTCTCATCCTCCCATGTGGAATCTTCAGCGGATAAGTTCTTCCACTTGATAAGGTACTCTGAAATTGATCGATTTTGTAGCTGTCGAGTTCTTGTTTCTATAACTGCTTCCGGTTCCAATATAATATTTCCTTCCTCGTCAAGTTCTGGAAATATTGTTTGAACTGGGAGCTTGTCGCCTATAACCTTCTTTAAGCATGAAACATGGAAAACTGGGTGCAATCGAGAAGCTGCAGGAAGCTCCAATTTGTATGCCATAGTACCAATCTTTTGCAACACCTTGTACGGACCATAATACTTTGGTGATAATTTATTATCCTTCTTAGCTTGCTTGAGGGACATTTGCTTATATGGTTGTAGCCGTAGGAATACCCAATCACCTACATCAAAACTTCTTTCACTGCGATGTTGATCTGCCTGTTGTTTCATTCTATTCTGTGCCAACACGAGGTTATCCTTTAAGAGTTGGAGGACTTGTTGTTGATGTTCGATGTGATGTTCCACTGCCTGAACCTTAGAATTTTCTCTTAAATATGATGTGATGGATGGTGGTTGATACCCATAAAGTGCCATAAATTGGGTCATTTTTGTTGTTGTATGAAAGGAAGTGTTATACCACCATTCAGCCATAGGCAACCATTTGACCCATTGTGTCTGTTTATCATATACAAAGCAATGAAGATATCCTTCCAAACATTTGTTTACTATCTCAGTTTGCCCATCAGATTGAGGATGATAAGATGAGCTATGAGCTAACTGAGTACCAAGACGAGAAAATAATTCTGTCCAAAAATTTCCAGTGAAAATGGGATCTCTGTCACTTACAATAATCTTTGGGTTTCCATGTAGCTTTTGAATTGTTTCCATAAATGCAGTAGAAACTGTACTGGCTCTAAATGGATGTGATAATGCACAAAAGTGTGCATACTTGGTAAGTCTGTCAACTACCACCATGATGACACTCTTTCCCTCAGACTTGGGTAAACCTGTGATAAAATCCATTGATACCTCCTCCCAACGTTGGCTTGGAATGGATAAAGGTTGTAATAGACCCGGTGTCTTAATTGTTTCAAATTTATTTTGTTGGCAAACCAAACATTCTGCCACAAACTTTTGAATATCTGATTTAAGGCCATCCCAAAAAAATTCCTTCTTAACCCTGTGGTAAGTTTTTAAAAATCCTGAGTGCCCTCCTAAGGGAGAAGTGTGCAATTCCATAAGAATCTTTTGTTTTAGCTGGGAATTCTTACAGAGGTATAAGCGATCTTTGTACCATAACGAATCATTTTTCCAGCTAAATGTATCAGACATACTGGAATCTTGTTGTAGCTTTCGAATAAGTGCCCACACTTCTTTGTCATTCTTCCATTCCTCCCTTGCTTCATTTATCCAATCTGGTTGGATGATAGAAATAGCGCACAACAATGCTTCCACATCCTCATCCTTTCTTGAGAGTGCATCTGCCACCACATTTTGCTTCCCTTTTTTGTAGATGATTTCAAAGTCATAACCCAACATCTTTGTGACCCACTTTTGTTGCTCTTCAGAGGATAATCTTTGTTCTAAAAAGTATTTAAGGCTATCATGATCCGTTTTTACCTTGAAGTGTCTTCCCATTAGGTAGGGTTGCCATTTCTTAAGTGCATGGAGTATTGCCAACATTTCCTTCTCATAAATAGCTTTTCTTAGAAACTTTCCCTTGATTGGACGACTTTCAAAAGAAATGGGTCTTTCATCTTGCATTAGAACAGCACCAATTCCATTTCCTGAAGCATCACATTCCACAATAAAGGTTTTTGTGAAGTCCGGTGTAGCTAAGACCGGTGCTTGGCACATTGCCTCTTTACGATGTTCAAAGGCCTTTGTTGCTTCCGGAGTCTATGAAAATGAATCTTTCTTCAATAATGTCGTTAGAGGTGCTGCTATTCTCCCATAATTCTTAACAAACTTGCGATAATACCCTGTCAACCCAAGAAATCCGCGTAAATGCTTTATGGATGTGGGGATTTTCCATTCCTTAATGGCTTTAATTTTGCTAGGGTCTACCTTAACTCCTTCATGAGATACAATATGACCCAAATATTCCACCTCCTGGACTCCAAAAAAACATTTTGATCTTTTGGCATATAATTGTTTCTCCTCCAATAGTTGTAGCACCTTTTCAACATGTTCAATATGATCCTTCCAAGACTTGCTGTAGATAAGTATATCATCAAAAAATACTAACACAAATTTTCTAAGGAATGGTTTGAAAATTGAATTCATCAAACCTTGAAATGTTGAAGGTGCATTGGTAAGGCCAAAAGGCATGACCAAAAATTCATAATGACCCTCATGAGTTCTAAATGTCGTTTTTGGAATGTCTTCAATCTTCATTCTGATTTGATAATATCCAGAACGAAGATCCAACTTGGTGAAGTAAATTGATCCATACAATTCATCCAGTAATTCATCAATGACAGGAATGGGGAACTTATCTTTAATAGTGAGCTTGTTGAGCTCCCTATAATCCGGACACATGCGCCATGATCCATCCTTCTTGTGCACCAATACTACTGGAGCAGAGAAAGAACTTTGACTCGGTTGAATTATACCAACCTCTAGCATTTCTGCAACCATATGTTCAATTTCACTTTTTTGGACATAAGGATATCTGTACGGCCTGATGTTTGGAGGAACACTTCCTGGAATCAGATGAATAGCATGATAATGATCACGCATGGGTGGGAGACCTTTGGGAGTCTCAAATACCTTGGAATGATTGTCCAGGACTTTTTGGAGATCTGGAGAAATAGATGATTCTAATGTGGAAACATCTAGCGAACATAATTGTGCAATTACACCCCTTTGCTCCTTTTTTAGAAGCTTTGTCATACCATTAGAGCTGATTATCTTTCCTGGTTTCCCTGCAATACCCCTTAATTCAACTTCCTTTCCTTCCGTAGAAAATTTGATTAAAAGTTCTTGAAAATTAAAAGCTATTGTACCCAAGGATTGTAGCCATTGGACTCCTAGTACAACATCAGCACCTCCCATTGGAATGGAAAGCATTGGGCTAGTCAATACATATTCTCCCATGGATAGCTTGATATTATGGCACTTTCCAGAGCAATTTATTGTTCCTCCATTTGCAATCATCACTTGACACTCTGGTGCTGGATATAGGAAGCAATTCAATTCTTTTGCTACCCTACAATGAATAAAATTGTGGGTGCTTCCTGAATCAATCAACACTATTACCTTTTTCTTCTTGATTTGTCCTTCTATCTTGATGGTTTGAGGAGTGGTAATTCCCGCCAATGCATTACAAGATATGGTCGGATTTATTTGTTCTTCATCTAGGCTTTGTTCCTAGAGCATATCCTGTTCTTTTGACCTTTCTTGCTCCTTTTCTTCTTCCTCTTCACAATCTATGTAGAATAGTTTATTCTCAGCACACTTATGACCTTTAGTGTATTTGCTATCACAACTATAACAAAGCCCTTTTGCTATTTTTTCTTCCAATTGTTGTGGTGTCAACCTTATAGGTTGTGGAAGACTAGGGGCAACTGCACTTCCGTCTTTATAGTTGTGAGTGGTATGCTTCCTGGTTGCCATAATTTTGCTTTCCATTTTTCTTGCTAACCTGAATGCCTTCTCTAATGAATCAGGTTCCCAAAGTCGAACATCATGTTGGATATTATCCTTTAAAGACCCTATGAACACATCAATCCTATGCTCCTCTGGAATATCTTTTACCCTTATGTTCAATTTTTGGAACTCCTCAATGTGCTCCATTATTGAATCCTTTTGTTTGAGACTTATCAATTGGCTAAAAAAAGTGTTGCTTTTTGTATCCTCATAATGTGCTATCAATTCTTCTGTAAAAATTGCCCAAGTGATAAATTGTTTACGAGAGCAAAGCCATTGATACCATACAAACTGATTTGGTTCCAAATATAAAGTTGCCATACGTACCTTTTGTGTGTTTTTCACGTTATTGAGATCGAAGAACTGCTCCATCTGTAATATCCATGTGGCGGGATCCTTGCCATCAAACTTCCTCATATCGATTTTTGGAATATGGTGGGTCTTCGATCCAACATTAGAGTCTATGGAATCATGATTAACATTTCTTTTGTTCACATCATGAGTTTCCTTTACAACCTTTTCACCATTAGTAAGTATTTCTTGTAGAAAATTTGTCAAATCTGTCTTCAAATCTGCCATGTCTGTCTTCAAATCTGTCCTCAAATCTGCCTTCAGATCATCCATCTTAGCTTCCATGCCCTTTATCTTAGATTCCACGCCATTTATCTTAGCATCTGTTAGCTTTTGTGAGCGTGACATTTGTTGCACTTGTTCTTGTAATTTTGATATATCATGTAGCATTTCTTCCTCTTCTTCATGAGTCATGCTAGAGCTTTCAGGTTCCTTACTAGGTGTTTGCATTTTCTTTCCTTGGGGCATCAGTTACCGATAATAATGCTTTACTATGCCCTTTGAATTCCTTCAAACCAAGCTTATGTAAAAATTTAAAAAAAAAACTACACACCTTTTTTTACTTTGTAGAAGCCTGATATTGAATCTGATGTATCTCTGTAATTTCGAATCATCCAGTTCTAAAATTGTGACCTGTAGTAGCCTTCTATATCCTCTTTCCAATGCCACTAGTCTGATCCAAATTGGATTCTCCAAGAAAGAGTTATGCACAATCTCCCGCAGTGACCTGATTATAGACTAGTTCAATAGAGCGAACTTGTATGAAGTGCCACGTGTCACTGTTTCAACCTTTGACTCTGAAAAATATATAAAAGAAAACTACAGTCCGTCCTCTTTCTGTACCTTCTTACAAAATTTCAATCCGATGCTCAGAAAGAAAGTTATGACGATTTTCCCCAGGTCACATGTTTTGAGTGTAATTCAGGAGTCTGCAAAAAGACCAACTTCCTCAGATCATATCTCCGAAAATATCGCGCAAAATGCTCTGAAATTCGGACCCAAGGTTCAGCGCGATTTCTTCTCAAATTGGTTTTTTTTGCGACTTTTGAAACGTCACAGAAAAAAAGTTATAGCGAAAATGCCACGATGACCTGTTTGGAGCAGCGAAACCCTAGAATCCAAAGCTCTGATACCAAATGTTATGAAACCAGCTCAAGAAAAGATAGAAAAGATAGATCAACGCCTTAGAATTCAGCCTCTTCGAGGGGGCAACCTCCTTTACATTACATAAATAAACAATTCTTGGATGATTCAAATGACAAAACCTCCTTTCTATATATAGGAGTCTAAGGAGTCACAATATAATCCAGCCGACCTAACAATAATAATATAAAGCCACAAAAATAACAATAGAGGGATTCTATGGGCACATTAATAACAATATGGGGGCAATGGGGGCATAACAATATAAATAAGGGGTATAACTACAATAGTAATGGGGTAATCACTAGTATTATAGGGACCCAACAGAGCAGATGGCGAGAGCAGTGGGAAATCTTTGTAAAGATGTCCAACCTTATGGCATCGCCGACACCTGAATGGAACACCTTCATAATCAAGATTTTGTCTGCGTGAGAAGTGCCTCCAATGTAGGGTAATATTCTCCTCCAGGCCTTCTCTCGTATCCAGATGTACCAGAATGTGAGCCATAGTCATATTCCCTGATGTTTCATAGGACTAGTCATGTTCCAAATAGGTGCCCAGCGCATTGCCAATGCGCTTGAATACAACCAGATTCCAATATTGCATAGGTAGCCCTGGTAAACGAACCCAGATTGGCCCAGCTCCCAATTGTTCCCTCTCAGGGTCAAATAATGGATCCCATCTTTTCAGCAGTACTGGGGCTAATTCAATATGCCAGAACCTAGAGAGTATCCAGTCAGTATACTCTTCCCTATGAAATCGAAGGGCGAACCAACCTCGCACGAGCACCCGAATGGTGGGCAATTCTTTGAGTAAAGTGCCCCAAATCTCCAAGGTCTAGAGATGAAGTCTCTCCACAGTATAACGTTGCCTCGAACGCGTCCCACCATAACCTTTTTGGTTGTATCAGCAACTTCCCCCATCGAGAGGTCTTCCCCTAGAGAGAGGTTGATATCCCTGTCAATGGCCTTCAGACACCTCCCTTTCTTAACTTTTTCTGACCTGTGAGCAGTCAGGTAATCTCGTAGGAGACCCCTGATGCCCTGGTTAACGTCTGTGGGGTGGAAGGGGTAGATTTAGGGTTTGGGACCGACGTGCTGAAGCAACTAGAACAGATAAGGGTGCAAGGTGTAGGACCACTAGGATTAAGGGCGCTTCCAAACTGAGCAGGAAAAGGGTGGGTAGTAGCCCCAAGTGGAGGGATGCCTGAGGAGGAAGGATTACAGGGTGGGGCGGAGATGTGAGGTAGATGGGGTAGCGGCGCATCGAATGTAGGGGATGGTTGCAGGCAGGTGCCGAGGAGATTCAAGGTAGCCGGGGAGAGCGGAGGGCAGTCCAAGCCGGAGGCATCTTCGAGGTTGATAGAGGGTGGCGGATGGGTCACAGATGGCCCAGGTCGGTCCGGTGCAGCGCGAGGTGCAAACAGAGGTCGCAGGGATGAACCAAAGGAGTCAGAACCCGACACATCATGATGGCAAGTCCAAATAACCTCATGGGGATTGGGGTCCTCAGAATAATCAACCACGTTCAGCGCCATTGCTAACCGACAGGAAGTAGGTCAATGGAGGTTACGGTATGCATAGAAAGCGGGAGGACCACAGTAACGGAACGCCAAGGAACCCATGGGAGGGAGGTAGGAAGAAACGAAGTCAGGTGAGCTGTGGAGGTTAGCCCTAACCATCAGGTGAAATGCAACATCGCCTCAGGAACTCCATGTGCGCCAACCATCAGAGCTCCACTAGGGTTTTTTTCATCCTCATCATTATTATTATTCGTGATCTTAAAAGCCTCATAATTTATTATATTTATCCATGGTGTTGTAATTTATATTTTCCCATGGTATTCACCAATGGATTTTTTAAGCCATGGTATTTACCCATGGTATTTGAAATGTAATCGGAGGTACGACTCTCAGTGAAAGATACTCGTAAAAAGTATACATACATAACTTCATCGTGGAGTAAACCATTTTTTTCTCACAATGCAGTCTCTTGGTATATTACCCATTTAATAAATATTTGAGTTCCTCTTGTGTTATTTTTCTACAATATTTCTCTTACGCATTGAATTCTTATTATAATTTTTTTATACAATATCTCTTTTACGCATCATGCCATATTCTTAGTTTTTATTATACTATTGTTCTGCAATATTTCTCTTAAGCATTGTGACATATTCCTTTTCCATTTGTGAAGTTTCCTTTGTTAAACAACTTGGATCACAATGACATTAATGCATTAGATCTCATGAGAACACTATAGCTAAGTGTGGTTGGGCCAAAGTATTATTCGGATGGGTGACTTGTTGGGAAGTTTTAATTTTTATTCTTGTGTCAATATTTAAGTCTCATTCCTCCAATGATCCAGATCAAAGATACAATTGATGCTACCTCGAATTACTATTGTTCTTTCCTCAAGTGACAATTTTCATTCACTCAAGTAATAGTTGTTGTTCCCTTAAGCCACAATTGCTGTTCCCTTAGGTCTCAACTATTGTAGCCTCTAATTATCCTTTATAAATTTATGCCTCTTAGGACTTGTTATTTTCTATGATCCTTTAAATTCCCATTGTCCTTCATAGTTACTATGCCTCGATTGAAGAACCTTACAATACTGATATCACTTGGGAGGTAAGGGGTTTTCGTGGGTTAAAACAGCATCTCGTACTTTTTCTCTAAGACTAATTAATGAAAGTGTTTTTTGATTAATTCCAAGGTTTATTTGTGTATTCATTGACTTGAGTTTTTAACAAGGAGGCTGACTCCTGGGAAGTTGGGCCCACTTCCCTTGGTAAGAATTGTCTCTTTGTATAATACAGATTAGTTATTTTTTGATTAAATACAGTTTCCTTCCTATGTTGTTACTTGGATTGGTTAGTGTTGTTTCTTAGTTAATCGATAGATAGTTCTTAGCATTTAATTTTATATGAATAAGTCTATAATTATTCCTTTTCACTTGTCATTTCCTTAGAATGTACATGTTGTTCCTTATCTTCACAATGTTATTTCTTAGAGAGAGCTTGTTGTTACTTAATGTTTGATTCAGATTTCAGAATACTTAGTTGTTTAATGGGTGCATGACACTAGAACACTTTCTTACGTTATTTCCTTATTCAAATCTAATTTTAATTTCTATAGAGTCATGTTTTGATTTACGTTTGTTCTCAACTGATTCCTAATTCCTCATTCTTATAGTTTTTATTCAATGAAGAACATAGTAGATTCTACAAATTTCCATTATGTAAGAGCATAGTTGATTTCAAATAGGAGTGAAGTTGTCAATTGCTTTAGGAATGAATGAATGAATAATTAGATGCAACTGATAGTATAGAAGACTTCATACATAACCATCATTAGTTTTTTATAACTACTTGCAGAGACTTTACTTGATTGCCTTGAAATAAGCAAACATTTCCTAGGTTGACAAATCAATGTTTAGGTAGTTAATAGTTTAACTTTAAGCAGTTAATCATCTCAACAAAGAGTATACGCAAAGATGCTTTCAAAATCTATCTGAGATAAACTTATGCAAATAGGTACAAATTCCAATGAGCATAAAGGTTAGGAGGGAGGCCAAGGAAGGAGCTAGAAGAGCTCATATATGTACTTCATTCTAAATTGATGCAAGAGTAATAAAAGTTTGACCCCATTTCATTTCATTCGCATATCTCTTCTTATTGTGTATATTTTGATGTGGATTTCATATATGTGCACCGACATTGTTATTCTAAGAGAACGGTAATTGCTTGTTCTCTTTGTGTGTAGGTTAAAGGGAAGAATTAGGAGTAAAGATTGCTAGGATAGCTTCCCCAAGCTGACCATAATAAAATATTCCAATTCTCGCAATAGGAGGTAAATCTTTCACTGTATCTTTGTGATTTCTAATACATGTTTGGGATTACTTGTCTGCTTTGCATCAATTCCACACACACACACACACTATCTTAGGAGACTATGAGAAAGTTTGTTGGGCTTAAACTAGCCTACTCTTGTAGGTGAAATTTGTTTTTAAACAACAAGAGGGCTTGTAGAGTCAAAGAATGTACATTATTGATATTGCTCAATTTCATTTTCCCAAAGGGACATGTAGTGAGGATATCAAGTGATTGTACATATTTTTTGACATGATATGGAGACATGATATCAAGTTGGTACTTATCACATACATATATTTTGGATGTAGTGATTTACTATGCACTATATCTTTATTGTTATGATTTTTTTTCAATAAAATGGGTAGTAGATATTATATTAATAAAAAATAGGGAGAGGGCCCTGGTCCCTTACATCTGTTGTCTTAAAATATCAAAACCATTTCAACTAACTAAACATAAAGATTATTGTCACCAGGACTACATGACCAACTATAACATAAAAGATGACAGTTGTATAGCTTGCAGTAGGGCTTCAACAGAAATATACACTTGCAAAAATACATTATAAACCAAAATTGGTAGACAGGAGTGACCTACAGAACCAAAAAATACCTCTAGTGAGCACAATGACCATGTGAAATTTGCTCTTAAACACCAAGAGGGCTTGCAAAGTCAAAGATATTCCTTAGTTGTGTTGTCCCAAAGGGACATGTAGTGAGAATATCAAGAAACTGTCCATATCTTTTGACATGTGTTGTAGCGGCTACAACCACCCTCCAAAATTTTGGCTCGCATGCAAATTTCGGAGCCTACCTCGGATCCTATGATCGATTATCCTTGGTCGCTTGTTGGTAAGTTGATGATTTCAAGCTCCCCGCCTTGATCTTAAGAGTTGTATGTGTTCTCATATTCATACAACATGCGTCATATTTCGACATAGGGGTTGTTGTTTGTCATGCAAAGGGAATGTTGTCTTTCTTCAAGGGAATTGTGTGTGTAAGAGTGGTTGTCATCACATAGACATGTTTCACACTTACCTCATGCACTCATGACATGAAGGTTGTTGCATTAAGAAAAGTATGTCTTATGTATTTTGGATGGTCTACATTATGTCACTAAGTGTCTGTGTGCGGTCAAAGTCAAGTCCTATCATTGTTTACATATGTTTCACTGGTCTCACACTTAGCCAGTTTCCTAAGTAACCTAGCCTCATCCAACTTCCCAGAACTGTGCGCTTTGCTTCTGCAACCATCAAGCTTCCTCCGTTACCTTCTGAAACCCCGCAGTACGTAGAGACACCAACCTCCCTTGCCTCTTGAAACCTCGCAGCCTGCAGAGACCCCAACCAACACTGCTCTCCAAAAATGCGTAGAGCAGTCAAGTATCCAACACTGCTCTCCAGGAATGCGCAGAGCAATCCAACTACACTGCACTCAGAAATTGCGTAGAGGTGTCCTCCCAGAACCCTTGTCCCGCAACAGTACCTTGAGCCTCAAAACCGTGTAGTTGTCCAAGTTGTCTTGTCTGTCTTGCATGCAAAAACTGTGCAAGCGGGCCTCTCAGGGCCTCATTCCAGCAGCAGTTACTGTCTGCTGAAATTGCACAAATATACCTCTCAATGACTACAGGAAAGGGTGACATGTTGAAATCACTTCCAAGAAGCTGAGGAGAGAGACCAAGGAACCAATCAATGGAAAAGATCAGGATTGCATGCAAACTTCGTCGGATGCACGATCATCTTGAGGGTAAGTATGGTAAGTAAAGAACAACTTTCGAAGTACACCTCATAGTTGAGTTTGTAGGACTACTTGTCATTGTCATATCATCCTGTCCTCAGTAACATGCATATGCGCAAACACGAAAAGTCATCTCATGTGTTTCTTCTAGATGTCTTGCTTGCTTTTCACTCATTTGACGAATTGTCGTCTTCGACATGTTGATTGCTATGTCATGCTTGTGACCTCATTCTCATGATGATGAAGGTTGGGTTTGAGTTGTGTTCGCTATGTACACATCTATCGCACTCACACAAGATTTTGTATGCACTATCACGCAAGTATTGTCGCAGTCATTCAACGATCTATCACAAGTGTCAGTCACACTAAGTGTTGTTTTCTTGATGGTTCGAGGTATATTTTCGTTGAGTCATGTTGAGTGTGTGTTCGCAAGGCCACACATGCACAAGTTCACTCGTTCACACACTTAGTAATTTTTTTGAAGTTCTATCAACTAGACCATCCTCCAACAATCGGACACTTGTTGAGATGCATTGTATAGTTTCAACTCTCAGTGATTATGTATTGTTGCCTAGAATTGTACAGTGCTTAAGGCTACCTCACAAACAGTCTGCACTGTGCAACCCTATAATTGACTTGACCGAATGTCACCCAGAACAATGCAAAATTTTCCCAACAATCCATTTCAATATGCGTTGCCCACAAGGACATCAACCAAGCCTCCAGCTGGTCAACTTGAGAGTTTCACTGGGCAGTGACCCCGAGACTCACTCCCCCAAAAAAATGTGCAAAATCTGTAAAGCATGCCCACTTCACTGACTGAAGAAACTGCGCAGACATGCCGGACAGACACCCTATGTCCATCATTATCTCCCTCAAAAAATTGCACATTTCTTCCAACCAGTCAATCGGCCTGCTGCTCACCCAGAAAACTGCACAGTTTTCATGAGCAGTCACCAGCTACCCAGCATCCCACTCAGCTCAGAAACTGTGCAAGGATTTTCATTAGGCCATCCTCCCAAAAATTTCTCAGTTTTTGCCAACAAATTCCCACGGCCCATTTCCATCTCCCCAGGAAAATTGTGCAATTTTTCCAAGCAAGCCTCCTTAAGCCCGCTGCCAACTCCCCAGAGAAATTACGCAGTTTTTGCTGCCAACCCCTCTGATGCCTACACTTATTCCCCCAAAAAATTGCGCAGATCTTCCCTCCAACCGAGCCAGATCTCGTGGACTGTCACTGTTGATCCAGATTGTCCATCCCAGTCTCCCAGTGACCTCTGCGCAATTTTCAACGGCAGTGCCCGGAGCCTGCATCCCGGCTTGAAATCTGTCTTGCGCAATTTCAAGAGCCTTGTCCTTTCTTCCGGTCACTTGCATCTGAAAGTGAAGGATAATGCATCATGGTAGACTAGGAGATTTCTGGATTTGATGTTGTCTCGTCATGAGTGATTGCAAATACAAGTACATGGATGAGACATGACATGACGACGAACGGGATGAACAAGGATATCACATGCAAGGGGATTTTTATACGAACAGACAAACAAGGAATGCATGTGAGGAGATTTTTTAGCGAACTGAAGAACGAGGAATGCATGCAAGGTGATTTGTTCACGAATGGATGAACACATGAAGCATGTCAAAGTACAAGCAAAGGAGGAACATGCATGTGCAAACATAAAGCGAACACCAAGACCATCTAAGACTCCGCACACATTGTCATGCAGAGGTGAAGCTATGATGCACCCAGAGCACATCCATCACTAAGGATCATTGCAGCTCAACATGGACACCACCACCAGCATGAACATACCAGCACTTTCATGTCAAGTCATGTCATGAGTCATTTCGACCACATCACTATTGTGGAACA
The DNA here is from genome assembly GCA_031772625.1 of Pinus tabuliformis. Lineage (NCBI taxonomy): Eukaryota > Viridiplantae > Streptophyta > Pinopsida > Pinales > Pinaceae > Pinus > Pinus tabuliformis. The sequence continues at coordinate 558,119,779 of CM062813.1, read as the reverse complement.
TATTGTTGTAAATCAATGTAATGTAATGTGGAAGTCCAAGAGGCCGACATGTAAATCTGAAGAGTCATGTAAGTCAAACAGTCATGAGGGAAATCAAACAATCACAAGGGCCAGTTTTACCCTTGTCTATAAATACCCCTCATTTTTACATGCAGTGGACTTTTCACCTTGGCTCCTCCCACATAGCCTTGAGAGTCTGTAATATTTTCTTTAAGGAGCGAGAAGTGGCTCCAACATCCCGCTTCTTCTAGGGTTAGTAATGTATGGTGTACCGATGTGTCTTGTAACTTTCTCTTAATTCATAAACCTGTTAATAAGCCAACGCATTTTCACACATGTATTGCAATTGTTTGTAAGACTATTCTTTGGACACTTGTAATGCATGTTGCTTTAACATGTGTTAAGATAGTTAAACTATTTCGGTTGTTCTAATACATATCTTTATGAAAATGTGTTGTATAAGTTGTTAACATTGTCTTGCTAGTGTGGGCTGCCTCGCTAGACACTAGACAAAACCATTCCAATAAACTTGTTATAACGACTGTCGCACTCTCGTGGACTACTCCGCTAGGTGTTGTATGTGTTATCCGCTCTGTGTTTATGACTATTGCATCCATGTGGACTACTCCACTAGAAGTTGTGCATGTCCTATTGTGTTATGTGTCTTTGACAGAGGTTGGACTCTTCCCTTTCGATTGGAGACTCACATCCACCCTCTCTGTCTGCGGTGAAAGAACCTTGACACAAGTAACACTAAGCACTCACCAGGCACATGAACCTCGTTTTTCGAAGACGAAGCAGACCACTCTCACATGCTGACAAGCAAGATCTAAGGCATATCTTTAAGATAACGGCAACTGGGCCATCATACCAGATGGGACTCCTACACCAAACGGTGTGAGGTCTAGTTGGGACTTCATACCGGGGAGATCCCCTGAATGTTGGCGGGTCCAGCAGCATCAACATTTCTGGTGCTAGAAGGAGGGTCATATGACAAATTTTTTCCTCATAATCTATTTTGAATCTTCACATGTCTATCATGGAGTTTGTTATAGTTCACCCTCTGAAATGTATGTCCAACAAACATATCTTTCACATCGAGAGGGAGTTTTGGGATGACTTGTCACAAATCACATATGATGGTGAAGTCGTAGTGGCATGGCCTAAGCACTTAGATGACTTCCATGTGCTCATGGAGAATGTGGAAGGTTTTAATGATACATAGGTCGGTTCGTTTCTTGCACACACACTTCACGTAGGAGTAGGAGTAGTCTTTTCTTCTTTCTTTGCTTTGCTTTCTGGTTCACATGTTTGTTTGTTTTCTTTCTTTGCTTACTTTTTTTGCTATTTATTTACTTCTGCTTTTTTATTTTTTCTTTCTTTACTTGCTTGTACCCCTATGTTAGCCTCTTGTGAAACTGTGTTCAGCTCTCGAGACAAGCCGGGCAAATCTAAGAGGACTTGTACAACTATCAACATCTGGTTATCTTTTGTTCTCTCTCTTCATGAAGAACTTGTTGTCTTCAATCAATGATGTCTTGATGGAAAATACGTTCTATCAGAGTGAGTCTTGGGGAAAACACAACGGTTGCATTGTTAACTAATACCGCCTACTCTAATCGGTTCTTTTGGGTTAACCCTTGTCTGCTCAGTCAAGTAGAGTAAGGTGAGGGGAAAACCTTAGCAAGTATGTCAGAGGTATGTATAACATACTTCTCTGAAGCAACAACCTCTCCTACTCTCAATAAGTTGGGATCCCTCTTCCGCCTCTGAAATAAATAAGTGCATATGCACAGTTCTTGAAAAAAATAATGAAAAGTGAATAAGGCGAAAGAAGAGAAAGGCTTCCTGTGCAGAGAGGTGATACAAGTAACTTTGCCAGGGTACTAACTAGGCTCGCTAGAAGCGGAACGATGCTTGTGTTCCTGCGTCACTCTGTCCGGTACTATCGAGGCCTACTCATAGTGGAGCAACACCAGAGATGAAACTTAAACTCTGACAGTTATATTACTTGTGCACCAATATACCCCTCATGCCTAATCGAAATAACTAAGTTGAATTTCCTTGGAATGTGTGCTAATTGATCAAGAGAATGGTAGGGACTACATCTTTCACACAAGCTAGTGTGGAAGCCATCACAATCAATGAATCGAACAATACTTCTGGAAGGGTTAGACTCGCTTCTCACGGAACAAGGTCCATTTAGAGAGCTGGAGTTCTACCAGTGTGTCTAGACTCGCTTCTCACGGAACAAGGTCCATTTATAGAGCTGGAGTTCTACCAGTGTGTCACCAAGTGTTGTAGCGAATACAACCACCCTCCAAAATTTTGGCTCGCATGAAAATTTCAGAGCCTACCTCGGATCCTGTGATCGATTATCCTTGGTCGCTTGTTGGTAAGTTGATGATTTCAAGCTCCCCTCCTTGATCTTAAGAGTTGTCCATGTTCTCATCTTCATATATCATGCGTCATATTTGGGCATAGGGGTTGTTGTTTGTCATGCAAAGGAAATGTTGTCTTTCTTCAAGGGAATTGTGTGTGTATGAATGGTTGTCATCACATAGACATGTTTCACACTCACCTCATGCACTCACATCATGAAGGTTGTTGCATCAAGCAAATTATGTATTATGTATTATGGATGGTCTACGTTGTGTCACTAAGTGTCCGTGTGTGATCACAATTGAGTCCTATCAATGTTTACATATGTTTCACTGATCTCACACTTAGCCATTTTCCCAAGCAACCTAGCCTCATCTAGCTTCCCGGAACTATGCACTTTGCTTCTACAACCATCAAGCTTCCTCGCTTGCCTGCTGAAACCTCACAGTACGCAGAGACACCAACTTCCCTTTCCTACTCAAACCTTGTAGCCCGCAAAGACCCCAGCCAACACTACTCTCCCAAAATGCGTAGAGCAGTCAAGCAGCCAGCATTTCTCTCCAAAAATGTGCAAACCAGTCCCATTGCACTGCACTCAAAAATTGCGCAGAGGTGTCCTCCTAGGACCCCTTTCTCGCAGTAGTGGCATGAGCCTCAAAATTGCACTATGTTGTCCAAGTTCTCTTGTCTATCTTGCATGCAAAAACTGTGCAAACAGGCCTCCTAGAGCCTCATTCCGGTAGTAGTCATTGTCCGTTGAAATTGCGTAGATCTACCTCTCAATGACTACAGGAAAGGGTGAAAGAACACATTTCGAAGTACACCTCTTATTTGAGTTTGCAGGACTTCTTTTCATTGTCATATCATCTTGTCCTTAGTAACATGCATGTGCGCAAACACGAAAAGTCATCTCATGTGTTTCTTCTACATGTCTTGCTTCCTTTTCACTTGTTTGGCGAACTATCATCTTCACCATGTTGATTTCTATGTCATGCTTGCGACCTTGTTATGGTGATGATGAATGTTGAGTTTGATTTGTGTTTTCTATGTACACATCTATCGCACTCACACACGATGTTGTATGCACTATCACGCAAGCGTCATCGCAGTCGTTCAACGATCTATCATAAATGTCGTGCTTGCGGTTAGTCACATTGATTGTTGTTGTCTTGATGGTTCGAGGTGTCTTGTCGTTGAATCATGTTGAGTGTGTGTTCGCAAGGTCACGCATGCACAAGTTCACTCGTTCACATACTTGGTCATTTTGTTTAAGTTATGTCGACGAGACCATCCTCTAACAAACGAACATCCGTTGAGCTACATTGCGCAGTTTCAACTCTCAGTGATTATGTACTGCTGCCCAGAATTGTACAGAGATTGAGGCTGGCTCCCAGACAATCTGCACTACACAACCCCGGAATCGACTGAAGCGACTGTCACCTAGAACAACGCAGAAGATTCCTAGCAAGCCATTTCAATTTGCGCTGCCCGCAAGCACATCAACCGAGCCTCCAACTGGTCACCCAGAGAGTTTGACTGGGTAGTGATGATCCAGGTGGATATTGGTGGCCACCCGCCAATTCAGCTTAGACCCCCCGCCATTGTTTCTTTCAGTTTTTTGGTTTCCTTAATTGTAGCACAGTTTATTATTTTTAGTAGTTTTTCCGGTCGTAAACTTCCGGAGCTGTTTTGAGGCCCTAAACAACAACATTTTTTTGGAAATTTACCACCAATGATTTTTTGACTAAAATCATCTTTTCCGTCGTAGTCCTCGAAGAGATCTTTCCAATGGGTTATCATGCGTTTCAAAGAGAGATAATATGACCAAGTCGCGACCCTGGGAAGTTGGCTATCCAACTCACCCCAACGGGGCCCATAAACTCTTGGTGTTAGATCTCCTAGGGTTAGGGTTTTGGTTGTTTAGGGTTTGCTCTTATTGTGCAATAATAAAAAGGCCCTTGAGCCTCATTGCAATGCAGTTCAGAGGCATGTAGCTGCCACATCTCTTCTCAAAGATAAGATACCACCACCCGAGCTAGTCTTATTTTGCATTTTTTTTGTAAGCATATTTCAGTATTTGATATTAATGAAATGAAGTGTTATTTCTACTACAACCTTGTATTTAAGGTTATATTTGTAATTTGTTGCATTCATGTTTAAATCCGAACCAGTGGTATCAGAGCGGTTTGCTCTTTCCCTGTTTTTCTTTGCATGTCCCCAATGTGGTCAAGATATAAGGAGTTAGGGATTGAACTGGTCGAACCTCTGCAAGACCAGCCTCGCAAATCCCAACAGCCTCCCAAGCCAGATGAAAAGAAATATGAGGGGGCTGGAGATCCTATCAAAATATTACTCGAGGAAGCCCTCAAGTGACAAAGGAACGTGATGATGGAAAACTTTGCCTAGATCCTTCAGCGGCTACCCAGGAGCGATGCATCTACTTCCGGCAGCTACTCTGGAAGCGCCACACCCTTTAAGGTACAAGTTAACTTTAACATTCCCATATTTGAGGATCAGATAGATGCAAACGTTGTAGATAAATGGTTAAATCTGCTAGAAGGATATTTTTTTGTTCATGATTTTTCCAGCCGTGAAAATATCACCTTTTCACTTCTCAAAGTAGCCCCCCACGTCAAGGACTAGTGGAAAACCTACTGTGAGCAGAAGGATGAAAGTACAAACTCACTGTTTTTAGCCGCACCCACTTCGAACTCATTCCAGGATGCCATCAAGGAGTAGTACTACCCTGTCAGGAGCTATGAGGATAAATACATAAAGTAGACCATGCTGCGACAGGGAAGGGACCAAGATGTGTGAGAGTTTACCAATGTTTTTCATGCCCTTCGCATGAAGTTGGGTATCAAGGATTCTGAGAAGCATTTGGTTCTCAAGTACTTCAGCTGCCTGCACAGGTACATCCAGAACGAGATGGAACTCTTGGACATCTCCTCGCTCGGCACCGCATACCGATATGCGGTCAGGATCAAGCAAAATTTTAAACAGAAGAAGCAAGACCTTGGATCTGTGAATCCGAAGCAAGGGAAAGGTGCCCCCATATCATAGAACAAAGGACAAATTGAAGGCAGGGCAGCCCAGGACAACACGCCAAAGCCGTAAGCAAAGAACAACACTGCAAAACCGAAGAAGGACACGGGAAAGTGCTATGAGTTCCATAAGAGCTCCACTCACAACACAAGTGAGTGTCAGGCCAAACAATCACTGGTGGTTGAGTTAAAGGCTTCAGAATCAGATGCATGTTATGATACTGAGTCAGAACTTGACAAGGGGAATGACAAAGGGAAGCAGATTATCAATGTGGAGCCCAATGCCACCATTGCCACCATGAAGATCCAGAAGGAGGAACCCGAAGATCCAGAGGAGGAGGATCACCTCTTCCTCTCCCAGATGTGGGTAAAGGTTGCCCTGCTATAGTTCATTGTTGACAGTGGAAGCCCAAAGAACCTCATTTAGATAGAGGTCGTGAAGCGGCTAGGCTTACCAACCACAGCACATCCACAACTGTACACCATCGGGTGGCTTCACCAAGGATGAGATCTTCGCATGACCCAGAAGTGTCGCCTTCCATACAACATCAAGCCCTTCACAGATGAGGTATTATGCGACATTTCTCCCCTTGATTTTTGTGATGTATTATTAGGCCAACCATACTTATGGAAGTGACATGCTGTGTATGAGTCAAGGCCTCATGTTGTTATTGTTACTTTGGGAAATAAGTTGTACAGGATACTGGAGGTAGCACCGCCTACAGCCATCTCTTTGGTTACTGTAAAACAATGCAATAAGCTCATTTCCAAAACCGGGAAATTTGTTTTCCTGATGATATGCCCTCAAGGAAAGAAGAATACGGTGGCCACGACCTCCATGCAGGGCACCTCCACACAGAAACAACAAATGAACAAGGTTGTGGAGGAGTACGAGGACATCTTCACCTCCCCCACAAGGGTACCTCTGCACTGTCAAGTCAAGAACTCCATCGATCTGACCCCAGGTGCGTTGCTTCCCAATGGACCAATCTACCAGTGCTCCGTTTTAGAGAATGATGAAATCAAGAGGCAGATTCAAGAGCTACTGTACAAAGGTCACATTCGTTCTAATGTGTGGAAGATTGCCTTCAAAGCCAAGGAGGGCCTTTTCAAATGGTTGGTTATGCCTTTTGGGTTGGCGAATGCTCCTGCAACCTCCATGAGGCTGATGGATGACATCTTGCGTCCATTCACCAACTCATTTTTTGTGGTGGATGACATCCTGATCTCTAGCTAGAGTTGGGAAGAGCACCTCCACCACATCCAATAGGTTCTCCAAACACTGCGACAACACAAGCTATGTGCCAATTTGGCGAAATGCACTTTTGGCAAGACCCAGGTTTAGTATCTAGGATACATTATTGATGAACGAGGGGTGCATGTGGATCCAGCCAAGATCCAAGTCATTCGAGATTGGCCAGCCCCAACCACTCTAACAGAGCTCTGTAGCTTTCTAGGTCTTGCCAATTTCTACTGCAGGTTCATGTTGGGATTATCTCATATCACTTGGCCCTTGATTCAAGTCACCATGGGAGGAGTGAAAGAAAAATTCTTTTGCTCTGAATCTCAACAGAAGGCATTTGCAGAGTTGAAACATCGCCTGTGCTCTGCACCAGTGCTCAGTTTACCAGACTTGCAACAACCATTTGAGATTGAGACATATGCCTCTAACTATGCTATTGGGGCAATCCTTACTCAATAGGGGCATCCAGTGGCATATCACAGTGAGACACTTTCAGACACAATCTGAAAATATCCCACTTATGATAAAGAGATGTATTCCATTATGCAGGCTTGCCGACAATGGAAGCATTACATTTTGGGGAAGGAAACAGTCATCCACACAGACCACCGACCCCTGCAGTTCATGCACATGCAAGGGAAGTTGAAAAATGATCGCCATTAAAAGTGGTCCACTTGCCTGCAGCAGTTCCATTTGAATATCAAGTATAAGAAGGGTAGCACCAATAATGTTGCATACTACCTCATCCAACCACCGATCATGGCGTTAACCACCACTCTCAATTCTTATGGGCACGAGACTTCTGATTGGCCACTTCTCTACAGAAGCGACCCAAAGTTCGGCCACACATAGCAGATGCTCTTGGAGGGTCAACAATTTCCAGATTTTCACCTCCAAGATGCCCTGTTATGCCACCTCGAACACCTTCGTGTTCCTTTAAGCGAGCGAGCCAAGATGATTTGGGAAGCGCACTACAGTCGGGCCGCTGGGCATTTCAGGGTCGAAAAAATTATGGCAGTACTGTAGAAGTATTTCTACTGGCCGAATCTTTGACAGGATGTCGGGAAGTAAAACAGATCCTGCACTACCTACACCATTACCAAACCGACCATCAAGAAGCAAGGCCTCCATACTCTATTGCCTACCCCTAGTCGACCTTGGGAATCCATCTCCATGGATTACATGTCGGGCCTTCCTTCTACTAAGCATGGCAATGACTGTGTTTTTGTGGTTGTCGACAGATTCTCGAAGATGGCCATTCTGGTGGCCTGCAAGAAGAATATCACAGCAGAAGCCACTGCTAAACTCTTCTTTGAATGAGTATGGGTACACTTTGGGATCCCATAGTCTATCATCTCATATCAGGACATTAGGTTCCTCAGTACATTTTGGTCCAGTCTCTGGTCGATGCTGGACGCCATGCTTGCTAAGTCCACAGCTTTCCATCCCCAAACTAATGGCCAGATAGAAGTCGTCAACAGGATGATTGTACACATTTTGCGCATGTACAACTCAAAGCATCCACGCATATGGGATGAGAGCCTTCCCTATGTCAAGAACAGCTATAACCGAGCTCTCCACAGCTCGACTGGCCACAACCCTTTTCAGGTAGGCTTGGGATTACAGCTGTTATGTCCCATTGATGTGGCTATACCATTTGCAGCTACTCAGGCAGATTCGGCTCATATCTAGTCGAAAGCTGATAAGGAAAACATCTTCATTTAGCACATCCAACATATCTACCAGCATGTCCATGACATTATGGAGAAATTAAATGCCAAGAACAAGCATCAACATGATCAACATCGGGTGCCACACAAGTTTCGAGTAGGTGACAAAAAGTCTAGTTGCATTTGCAAAAGGAACGCCTTACCAGAGCCTATCGTAAACTAAGACCATTCTAATATGGTCCTTACACCATTACCAAGGTTGTGGGTGACAATGCATTTGAGCTCAGCATTCTCCCATTCCTTGGCCTGCACCCAATGTTCAATGTGGACTGCCTTCGACCATACTTCCCACCATTGCTGGACACATCAGACATTGCAAAACAACTCACACCTACAGAGTTAAATCTAGATTGCATGGAGCAAGCCACAAATGATCAGATCATGGACACGCAGATCAAGAACATTCGCTAGCAGAAGATCCAACTGTATCGAGTTGTCAAAATAGGCCAAGTCCTTCACCAGGGCAAGTGGCTCATGAGGGACCAAGGTCAGCAAAAGTTTCCTCATCTCATGGAGGAACTCAACGCAATGGGGACCATTGCTTCCTAAGGGATCAAGAATGATCCCAGTGGATATTGATGGCCACCCACCAATTCCACTTGGAACCCCCACCATTGTTTCTTCCAGTTTTTCAATTTCCTTAATTGTAGCATAGTTTACTATTTTTAGCAGTTTTTTCAGGTCTTAAACTTACGAAGCTGTTTTGAGGCCCTAAACGATGTTTTTTGGCAATCTACCACCAATGATTTTACAACTAAAATCGTCTTTTTTGTTGTAGTCCTTGGAGAGATCTTTCCGACAGGTTATCATGTGCGTCAAACGGAGATAATATGACCAAGTCGCGACCCCGGGAAGTTGGTTGTCCAACTCACCCCAACGGGGCCCATAAACTCTTGGTGTTACATCTCCTCGGGTTAGGGTTTTGGTTGTTTAGGGCTTGCTCTTATTGTTCAAGAATAAAAAGGCCCTTGAGCCTCATTGTAATGTATTTTAGAGGCATGTAGCCACCATGTCTCTTCTCAGAGATAAGATACCATCGCCCGAGCTAGTCTTATTTTCCATTCTATTTGCAAGAATATTTCAGTATTTGATATTAATGAAATGAAGTGTTATTTCTAATGCATCCTTGTATTTATGGTTATATCTGTAATTTGTTGCGTTCCTGTTTAAATCTGAATCATGTGACCCGAAACTCACTCCCCCAAAAAATTGCACAAAATATGAAAACCATGCCCGCTCCGCTGACTGAAGAATTTGTGCATACATGCCAGATAGACACCCTCTGTTCATCACTATCTCCCTCAAAAAATTGCATAGTTTTTCCAGCCAGTCGACCAGTAAGTTACCCTGCTGCTCACCTGGAAAACTGCACAGTTTTCATGAGCAGTCACCACCTGCCCAACATCCCGCTTAGCTCAGAAATAGCGCAAGGATGTTCAGCAAGCCAACCTCCCAACAATTGCGCAATTTTTCCAGCAGACTCCCACATCCCACTGCCACCTCCCCAGAAAAATTGCGCATTTTTTCTAAGCAAGCCTCCTGCAGCCTGCTGCTAACTCCTAAGAGAAAATGTGCAATTTTTGCTGCCAACCCTCTGATGCCTACGCTTCTTCCCTAAAAAAATTGCGCAGATATTCCCTCCAGCCGAGCCAGATCCCGCGAACAGTCACTGCTAATATGGATTGTCCATCCTAGTCTCCCAGTGACCTCTGCGTAATTTTCACCAGCAATGCCCAGAGCTCGCATCTCAGCTTGAAATATGCCTTGCGCAATTTCAAGAGCCTTGTCCTCTCTCCCGGTCACCTGCATCCGAAAGCAAAGGATAATGCATCATGGTAGACTTGGAGATTTCTGGATCTGATGTCATCTCGTCATGAGAGATTCCAGATACAGGTACATGGATGAGACATGACGCGACGACGAACGAGATGAACAAGGAGAGCACATGTAAGGAGATTTGTTTGCGAACATACAAACAAGTGATCTGAAAATCACTTATGTATGATCTTAGTTAATTAATGTAGGTATTACAGACTCATGCACTGGGATATGCCTATGTTATTTTAAGCAACAGATCGATAAGATTGCGAAATACATAGGCATTGGAAAATAGTAAGAGATCACAGTAAGCAAAACAAAACACAACAAAATTTAATAAGGAGTTCACCCAATCCTCCTGGGCTATGTCTCCTGGTGCAGCTTTCAGTGGTGGCCTTTTCTATTTTGTCTTTAAGCAGAGTTTTTACAATGAGGAGCTCAATTTGAGTCTCCTGTGATAGATGATGTTTAGTAGGGTGGTACTTGGATTCCCCAAGCCACTAGAGTACACAGACTCCCCCTTACCAAGTCTCAACCTCAACTGGTCTTAATGGGATGAGTCCAATCTAGTACTCAGTTCCCGACTGATATCCTCACAGGGATTGCTTGAACCTCTCAAGCCTTCTCGATTCTGTCTGCTCGTTGCTGCCTTAGCTCTGCATGTCAGCTCGACTTCTCTGTTCTCTACTTCTTGCTTCACTCTCTCTCATGTCTCTCCCTTCTATTCTCTGTCTGTTCGTGGCTTAAAGCCAATCCGTCCCTTGACTATTCGCTTCCTCTTCCGTCTCTTCGGATCACCTACCTCTATCCTCTAGAATTCCCTGCTTTTGTGTCATCGCCACTATGTAACATTTCACAGAGAGGTGGCCACTTGTCTCCTTATGAAATGGGCGCCAGCTCTTCCTTGAACGACCGTTATTTCGGTTATTATGCAAAATGATTCATCTGCCAGCTTAGTGGTCATGTTGGACTTCAAATCTTTATGCGTCGTAGCTTATTTCTCCCTCGGTTCTAGTCATCCATCGGGTTGAACCACGTCGTTTGATCTGGAGCCCCCAAATCCTACGGTCTTCGCTTATATCGCGCGGTTGAGTTTCTCGACCGTTAGCCCATGATGTGAGTGGTTTTTCTCTCTCCCCGCTGGACACACGTCACTTGGTGTATGGAATCGCTAGGTCTTCAGCCAAACCCACTTACCGCCCAAAATGCCTTCGATATTCTGCCGGTTTTGAGTGCTGGACCCGCCTTTCGGTCTTAGAGCTTTTCCCACGGTTTTCTGGTTTCCCTTGTGACCGAGCGCTTGGGGCTTTTCCTTCTCAAGGGGTTTTGTCCAGCGATCAGAAACGACCTCTGTTTTCTGATCTGGACTCCCTATTTGCTAGTTTGCACCACTGCATGGTCTCCATGGGCCAATGGTCAACGTGCTTTGACCGAGGGTCCTCATTGTTCCATGGTAGCTGCAACTACCACTGTTCAGAGGTCTTTCCTGATAGCTCGTTGTTCACAAGATTTTGAAGTTTGACATGATTTGAAACAGTCATAAAAACTCTGATAATTTTCAAGGATCCAATTGGGATCACGGCCTTCCCACTGAAAAAGCTTTTGGACCACCAAAAGTTGGTTTTCAAGCATCAACTAAGTGAGGGTACAACTTTCTCACCTGTCCAATCTCTATCCATTTTGCATTGCTCGGATTTGAACCCCTGAGCCCAATTCTGAGGTACTCAACATCTCCCCTGCTCGTCGTTCTTACCTTCCTATCCAGAACTGTGTCTTCCTGCAATTCATTAAGATATTCAAGTAGCAGATCATCAATAGAAGGCAATTCACTTTGTTCTTCAGGATCTTCAATTAACGAAGGTTCAAATAGTCTCAAATTGTCTGAATTGACGACTGAGTAGATAAGCATATAAGTTGGAAAATCAAGGCGAAAATCATTCTCACCAATTTTCTCAAGGATCCTAAAAGGTCCATACCTGATAGGCTTTAGCTTTTTACCTTCACCTTGCATCCTATCCTTGTTGATATACAACCAGAATTGATCACCAACTTGGAAACTATGCTCCATCCGATGCTTGTCATGCCTTGCCTTGTATTTGGCCCGAATCTTTCTGGTTGTTCCTCTACTGCTTGATGGATCTCTTGGATTTGTTCAATGAACCTAGTTGCCTTGTCCACATCGTTGTGTCCCTCAACTGTTGTGTCCTTACCAAAGACAAAATCCAAGGGAGACCTCGGTGTGAAACCAAAACAGGTCTCAAAAGGAGATCTGTGTGTGGAAGAATGTTTGGCTCGGTTGTAAGCATGCTACACATAACACAAATGTTCATCCCAAAGCTTAGGATGCTTGCTGCAATATCCCTTGAGTAACTGGATCATTGTCCTATTGACTACTTCTGTCTGGCCATCGGTTTGTGGATGGAAAGTTGTGCTTTTCTTCTCTTTGGTGTCCATCAGTTCCCGCAAACTTGACCAAAACTTTCCCACAAATCAAGTGTCTCGATCAGATATAATGGAAGTGGGTAATCCAAAATGAACCCATATGTTGAAAGAACAATTTTGCAGTTTGTTTAGCTGTAATCGGTTTATTACAAGGTATCAAAATACACATTTTGCTGAACCTATCCACAACAACATACAGATAATCATGACCTTTCCTAGATTTAGGCAGTCCTCCAACAAAGTCCATGGAAACACTTTCCTAAGGATGAGAAGGAACTGGTAATGGAGTGTACAAGCCTAGTTTTATACTGATGGGCTTGCTTTTAGCACACATAGTACACCTTCTTACATATCTAGAAACTGTCTCGTTCATTTTTGGCCAATAACAAAATCTTTGTAGTTGTGAAACTGTTTTACTTACCCCAAAGTGACCTGATATTAGAGAAGTGTGTGCTTCTCGAATTATCTTTACTCTTTCAGTTTGTGGAATGCATAGCTTCCCACAATGATATAGGAGTCGGTCCTTAATATGATAATCCAATTCTTCTACTCGTTTGCCTTGACTTAAAGTTGCATATACATCTTTAAAGTCTATATCTTGAGCATATTGTTCAATGTAGCTTTCATGTAACACAGAATTATGCTTAAGTATAGTAGATGCATTTATAATGGATCTAGATAACATATCTGCAACTTTATTGTGTATGCCCTTTTTATATCTCATGACTAAATCAAACTGTTGTAGAAAACTTATCCATATATAGTGTCTTGATTGTTGCAAGTTAGTTTGGGAGTGTAGATATTGAAGTGGTTGATGATCAGTATGTATAACTGTTTCTTTGCCCATTAAGTAATGTTTCCACTTTTTCACACTCTGTACTAGTGCATACAATTCTTTATCATATGTAGGATAGTTAACTACTGCAGAATTAAATGTCTCAGAATGATAACATATGGGTTTACCATGTTGTATCAACACTGCTCCCATGGCATAGTCATTGGCAGCCATTTGGATCTCAAACGGTCTTTGAAGATCTAGCAGTGCTAGTACTGGTGTTGTACTAATTTTTTCTTTCAAGGTGTCGAAGGCTTTCTGTTGTTTGCCTCCCCACTGAAACACCTTGTTCAATCCTGTTAAAGCATGTAAGGGAGCTACAATTAAGGAAAAGTTAGAAATGAACTTTCTCCAATATTGTGTTGCTCCTAAGAAGCTCCTAACTTCTGTAACAGATTTGGGTTTAGGCCAATTTACAGTGACTGCCACCTTAGAGGGATCTATCTTCAATTCACCACCCCCTACTATATGTCCCAAATAATTCAGAGATGTTTTGCCAAATTCACATTTTGAGAGTTTAACATAATGTTTTTCTCTTTCCAAAACATATAGTGTCTGCTTAACATGCTTTAAATGTTCTTCCCACATTTTGCTAAATATCAGAATGTCATCCAGATATACAATAACAAAATCATCAAGAAAAGGTCTGATTACATCATTCATTATTCTCATGAAAGTAGCAGGAGCATTAGTTAAGCCAAAAGGCATAAATAGCCACTCATACAATCCCTACATTGTTTTGAAAGCAGTCTTCCATGCATCTTGTTCTGCAACTCTGACCTGATGATATCCACTATGCAAGTCTAACTTGGAAAAATAAACAGCTTCTTTCAATTGATCTAAAAGATCATCTATGCGAGGAAGGGGATAACGATTTTTTATTGTTATCTTATTCAGTGCTTGGTAATCAATGCACATTCTCCACAAGCCATCTTTCTTTCTCACCAAAACGAGTGGAGATCCACATGGTGATGTGCTAGCTCTGATGAACCCCTTCTCGAGCAACTCCTGCACCTACTTCTTGATTTCTACATTCTCTAAAGCAGACAACCTGTACATTCCAATGTTAGGCAATGGAGCATCTTGCTGCAAATTAATTTCATGCACTATTTCCTTTTTGGGTGGCAGACCTTTAGGTTCTTGAAGCAAGATATCACACTCTGAAACAACTTTTTCTAAATCAACTTGTTGTTTAGCATCACAACCCTCAAATACATTGGTTTTATCAGGTTTCTTTTCCTTTACAACCATCAATAAAAATTGTTTGCATGAATTTATAATTCGTTTCATCTACCTTGAGTTTATGAGAGTGTAATTATTCTTGAGCTTATGAGCTCTTACAAAGTATTCGATTCCATCTTTAACGAGTAGATTCTTGTTCTCAACTCTATATAAAATAGCTTTTCTATCATACAAGTAAGGACTTCCTGAAACAATTCCACATATATCCAAAGGAATTATGTCTAACTCAACCTCATCTACAAATGTTGACCCAAAAGAAAACTTGAGTTTGCATTGTCTAGTCACTTGTAGTTGTGCTTTATCACTTAACCATCCTAATGGTTATGGTTTCTTGTGAGGTGTAGGCACTAATCCCAACTTCTTTACAATTGCTTCAGAAATTAAATTTACTTGTGAGCCACTATCAAACAAAGTATCAATCTTTTGATGTTTGGAAATAACTCGAATATGGAAAAGCTCATGTCTTTTTCTATCATTTTCTTCATCAATAGTAGATTGTGCTTAATTACTAGTAGATGCTTCAGAATTATTATCTTTTATACATGTGGTTGCAATGGTTGTTTCATCTCCTGAGTCCGACCCCAAATCTTTCTGAATAGCTGCAACAGTCTTCTTCTTCTTGCCCTCAAACTTCTTAGGTCTCAGCTCCGGATGCAAAATCCAACAGTACTCATCATCATGCCCATCCTTCTTACAGTGAGTGCATGAAGATTTGCTTTTCTGTGCAGTGTTGGCCTTCCTTGCTTTCCATTTCTGTTTTCTTTTCTCCTTATTCTTGCTTGCATTGGGTTGGGATGATCCCCCAACTTCTGGTGAGTCTAATGAGATTCCTAGAATCAAAGCTCTCTTCCTAAATTCTTGGGTGTAACCTTATGCACTTTGCCCTTTCAATTGTCGAAGAGTTTTCCAGCTCATCATGGCTTGCTGCATGCAGGCCAGTGGATAGAACTGCTTTTTGATT
Organism: Pinus tabuliformis; assembly: GCA_031772625.1. Classification (NCBI taxonomy): domain Eukaryota; kingdom Viridiplantae; phylum Streptophyta; class Pinopsida; order Pinales; family Pinaceae; genus Pinus; species Pinus tabuliformis. The sequence continues at coordinate 558,104,082 of CM062813.1, read as the reverse complement.
GCAGAAACAAATTCACTCCAAACAAAAATAGTCTTACCATGTCTCTTCATGTCAGCTTGGGTCCCGCCTTCCCACCAAACCAAGGCAGTGCCTCCAAGGCATAGGCTGGCCAGCTGAATCTTGCTCTTGTCTGAATCAATACTCTGCACTCTGCAATAGACATCAATTTGTCTAATCCAATTGTCCAGCTTTTCTGCATTCAACTCTCCATCATATGTTGGTAAATCAAATTTAACATCTAGTTTAATCAAAGATGTCTTCTTTTTATGTTCAGGGCTATTAGGAGGTGTGAGAAAGTTTTCTTCTTTTCCTTTGCCTTTTGAGTTGTCATGGAGGAGAGACTCTTATTCTCCTTTATCTTGTTTGGAGCCTGATGAATCTTCATCTTTATGTTTTCTAAATTCCTTATACATTTCCTCTACCATGGACCTTATGGCTGGGAAACTATCTATAAATTGAGGTTTTGGCCCCACAGAACCTTCCTCTAACATTGTCTTCTCAAGATAGACTCTCCCAATTTTAGGATTAGTTTCGACCAACTCTCCTTCTCCTAATTTGATCTTTGATCTGGTTAGCATTATACAACTAAATCTAGCATAAGCTTGTCTAACCTTAACAACCTATGGGCTCTGATACCACTTGATCTGAAAATCACTTATGTATGATCTCAATTAATTAATGTAGGTATTATAGACTCATGTGTTGGGATATGCCTATGTTATTTTAAGCAATGGATCGATAAGATTGCGAAATACACAGGCATTGGAAAACAGTAAGAGATCATAATAAGCAAAACAAAACACAACAAAATTTAATAAGGAGTTCACCCAATCCTACTGGGCTACGTCTCCTGGTCCAACTTTCAGCGGTGGCCTTTTCTATTATGTCTTTAAGCAGAGTTTTTACAATGAGGAGCTCAATTGAGTCTCTTGTAACATATGATGCTTAGTAGGGTGGTACTTGGATTCCCCAAGCCACTAGAGTATACAGACTCCCCCTTAACAAGTCTCGACCTCAATTGGTCTCAATGGGATGAGTCCAATCTGGTACTCAATTCCCGACCGATATCCTCACAGGGATTACTAAAACCTCTCAAGCCTTCTTGGTTCTATTTGCTCGATGCTGCCTTAGCTCTGCAGGTCAGCTCGACTTCTCTGTTCTCTGCTTCTTGCTTCACTCTCTCTCCTGTCTCTCCCTTCTGTTCTTTGTCTGTTCGTGGCTTAAAGCCAATCCGTCCCTTGACTATTCGCTTCCTCTTCCGTCTCTTCGGATCACCTGCCTCTGTCTGCTGGAATTCCCTGCTTTTATGTCATCGCCACTGTGTAACGTTTCACAGAGAGGTGGCCACTTGTCTCCTTACGAACTGGGCGCTAGCTCTTCCTCGAACAGTCATTATTTCAGTTATTCTGTGAAATGATTCATCCGCCAGCTCAGTGGTCATCTCGGACTTCAAATCTTTATGCACCGTAGCTTATTTCTCCCTTGGGTCTGGTCATTCATCAGGTCGAACCTCCGTCGTTTGATCTGGAGCCCCTAGATCCTACGGTCTTCGCTTATATTGCACGGTTGAGTTGCTTGACCGTTAGCCCGCGATGTGAGCGGTTTTTCTCTCTCCCCACCGAACATGCGTCACTTGGTGTATGGAATCACCGGGCCTTCGACCCAACCCACTTACCGCCCGAAATGCCTCCAATATTCCGCCAGTTTTGAGCGTGGGACCCGCCTATCGGTTTTAGCGCTTTTCCCACGGTTTTCTGGTTTCCCTTGTGACCGAGTGCTCAGGGCTTTTCCTTCTCGAGGGGTTTTTCCCAGCTCGCATATTAGAAACAGCCTCTATTTTCTGATCAGGACTCCCTATTTGCTAGTGTACGCCACTGCACGGTCTCCATGGGCCAACGGTCAACGTGCTTTGACCAAGGGTCCTCGTTGTTCCGTGCTGGCTGCAACTGCCACTGTCCAGAGGATCTTCGTGATAGCTCATTGTTCACAATATTTTGAAGTTTGACATGATTTGAAACAGTCATAGAAACTTTGATAATTTTCAAGGATCTAATTCGGATCAACAAGGAATGCATGCGAGGAGATTCGTTCGCGAACGGACAAACAAGGAATGCATCCGAGGAGATTTATTCATGAATAAACAAATAAGGAATTCATGCAAGATTATTTGTTTGCGAACGGACGAACACATGAAGCATGTGAAAGTACAAGCGAAGGAGGAACATGCATGTGAAAACATCAAGCAAACACCAAGACCATCGAAGAATCCGCACACCTTGTCATGTGAAGGTGAAACTATGACACACCAAGAGCACATCCATCACTCAGTAGCACTGCAGCTCGACATGGAAACCACCACCAACATGAACATACCAGCACTGTCGTGTCAAGTCATGTCATGATTCATCTCGGCCACATCACTACTGTGGGCCATACTATTGTAAATCAATGTAATGTAATGTGGAAGTCCAAGATACCCACATGTAAATCTGAAGATTCATGTAAAGTTGAAGAGTCATATAAGTCAAACGGTCATGAGGGAAATCGAATAGTCACAAGGGCCAATTTTACCCTTGGTTATAAATAACCCTCATTTGTACATGCAATGGACTTTTCACCTTCACTCCTCCCACATAGCCTTGAGAGTTTGTAATATTTTCTTTAAGGAGTGAGCAGTGGCTCCAATGCCCCGCTTCCGGGGTTAATGATGTATAGTGTATCGATGTGTCTTGGAACTTTCACTTAATTAAGAACCCTATTAACAGGCCAGCACTTTTTCACACATGTATTGTAATTGTTTGTAAGACTATTCTTTGGACACTTGTAATGCATGTTGCTTTAACCTGTGTTAAGACAATTGAACTATTTCAGTTGTTCTAATACATGTGTTTATTAAAATGTGTTGTATAAGGTGTTAACGTTGTCTTGCCCTTTTGGGCTGCCTCCCCAGACACTAGACAAAACCATTCCCATAAAATTGTTATAACGACCGTCGCACTCATGTGGACTACTCCGTTGGGTGTTGTATGTGATATCTGTTCATTATGTGTTTGTGACTGCCGCAACTGTGTGGACTACTCCACTGGAAGATGCACATGTCCTGTTGTGTTATGTTGGGACTCGTACCTTTCAACTAGAGACTCACATCCATCCTCTCCCTCTGTGGTGAAAGAACCTTGACACAAGTAACACTAAGCACTCACCAAGCACACGAACCTCATTGTTCAAAGACGAAGCAAACCACTCTCATGTGCTGACAAGCAAGAGCTAAGGCATTTATTTAAGATAATGGCAACCGGGACATCGTACTATATGGAACTCCTACACCAAACGATGTGAGGTCTAGTTGGGACTTCATACTGCAGAGATCCCCTGAATGTTGGTGGGTCCAACACCATCAACAACATGATTTGGAGACATGATATCAAGTTGGTTATCACATACATACATTTTGGATATAGTAATTTACTGTGCAAATTATTTTTTTGACGGGAAGGGTAGTAGAGATTATATTAATAAAAAACAGGGAGAGGGTGTTATAGACATTTTTGGGCACTACAACCCCAAGCATGAAATGTCCATAAACCAAGGGCTCCTAAGTCCCTAAAAGTGTTGTTCTAACCCCTAAAGGAACAAGGTCAACTGATTACAGCTTCTCCCAGAAGTTCTCCATGAAAAACTGCTCAGAACTGGTCAAAACAAGATCGTTTCAGCTGCTCCATAGGCAAAGTGCATTGCATCTTACCTAAATACACTGTGTGGGTGCGTTGCATTTCAAAAAGCCCTTCTATGGGGTGCGATGGGCGAGAAGTGACAAATGGCAGTGTCATTCTGTGAGGTGGAGAGGCATGGAATCTTCCAGAAACTTCTCCTGTGACACTTGCCTCTCATAATCGCCCAAGGATGAGTAAGAGATCAATGAGATCTCCAAGTGGAAGCAAGAACTATCAGAGAGAAGACACTAATCAAAAACCCAGAGCTGACTCACACCTCTGCAAATATCTATATATAGATCTCTCATCCTAGAGGTCGAGGAGGTTAGAGGCTAGAATTTTGCATATTGTAAGGAATTGCTGTTGGTTTCTTGAGACAACATCAGATTGTTGGGTGATCTAAGCTTTGTATGAGGTGAAGAGGGGCTTCCTTGCTAAGAGGATGATGCTGGGTCAAAACAACTGGTTGTAACTCCCTTGGCTCTTTCTTGTTTATCAATAAAAGTTATTCAAGTTTTCCTCCATACTCTTGTGTCATTTATGTTTTATGCATTTGTATGGTCAATTTACATCTGATCCTAGATTGTTTATGATTATAAATCCATGTTCTTGTATAGTGCTATGCTACTGTGATCTTACAAGTACTCTGTGAAGCTGGGCGTACAAGGGAGCAAGTAGCGAAAGACTATCAAGAGAGAGAGGAATCGCACTAGGAGATTAGCGCAAGACAGAGGTTGGTCTTCTTTGTTCTTCTCTCATCTATATTTCATAAAGGAAAACAAAAGTAGCTTTACTTTGTTTGTTTCTAAGGTAGCTACCACACCTTAGTGGGATAAGCAGTTCTGTGTAGACACTTTTCCCTGTAACAGAGGGCCCTGGTCCCTTACATCTCCTATTTGAAAATATCAAAACCATTTCAACCAAGTAAACATAAGGATTATTTTCACTAGGACTACATGACCAACTATAACATAAAAGACGGCAATTGTATAGCTTGCAGTAAGACCCGAACATAAATATACACTTGCATAATACATTATAAACTAAAATTTGTAGATAGGATTGAGCTACAAAACCAAAAAATACCTCCAGTAGGTGTAGTGACCACACTAGGTGCTTGGGTCATTATTATTCAGACCTATTCATGGATGATGAGGCCTCTTACGCGCAGAAGGAACCACGACCATTGTTGTCAGGGAGATTTCTGCTACCATAGGAGGATGAAGCTTCCAACATGACAACACAAGAGCTGAGCCAGTGTTGTGAACGGGTTCCCCCAAGGACAGTTTTGGGGCTAAAATCCCATGTTTTGGGACAATTTTGTAATAAAGTTGTAAAGTCTCCACATTTTGTGGTCGCGGAGCGCGAAGGTGTCAAGGGTCATAAAGGGTTGTCCACCCTTATTTTGTAAAGTGTAAATTCGGCTGTAAAGATCCACCCATGGTCTGTGGACCATGGGATTGTATAAAAAGGAGCTAAGTAGGTAGCTCTAGGTAGAAAGAAAAAAGTTCGAAGTAGATAGCGAAGAATGAAGTAAGGAGTTAAGCATTGGAGTCTAAGTGTTCTCGGGTCTTAGCGTAGGTAGACGCTCTGCAATAGAGTGCGCAGAGGCCTAGGGTGGAAGCCTGCAGATGAGTGCACGGAATCTTGCAGCTGTGTGCGTAGGGCATAGAGTCTGTATTAATTTAAAGATATCAATAAAGAGAAGTATTCTGCAAATTCTGTATATTTATTTCTTGTGACTGCATCTGACTACATTGCGTTTTGGGTTTAATTTACAATGTTTATGTGATGCGCGAATATATATGATAGTATTGGTTAATTGAATACAAGTAAGGATATCAGTTTACGTGGCGCTAACTGTGATTGATTAGTAAGATAAGTAGAACACTTAAGATAACTTGGGAACCGATACATTATGCTATCATAGCTGCGGAAGTACCTAGATCACGGGTTAAGGCTGCGTGAAGGTCAGTCGTACACCTTCGCAAAGGTACTGAAGGCCGGAATAAAGGGTTAGACTGACATGGCCCTCAAGCTTAGTAACCTGTGTGAAAGTAAGGACAGATGGTATAAACCGACATCACGACCATCTTAGGGTGCAGAAACTTGGTTCCAACATCCCCCCATACTGCTTCGGGTGAGACTTCGGTCCGCGCTCCGTGGGTTAATGCTGAAAGGGCCAGTAGTGTAGGGATTTTTTTAGCTAACTAACGCTGAACCTGGGTCAAGCCCCACAAATCCAACAAATGGTTCCATTGTTGGGACCTAAATCTGTATAAGAGATGTGTGATGTCATATCACTGGAATCCAACTAAGAAAGAGGTCAAAGACTGGTTATCCACGAATTCGCGGCATAGGAGAACATAAATCCGCAGCTGACAAAGTTACAGTGGCTGGACAGGTACCTACATACAGAAATCCACGATATATTTTTCTATTCCTTTCCAGTTGAGTTATACGAGTGGATCGCCAAGCTAGCGGATAACCCAGAAAGGTGGAGACTTGACGGTCCTGTTGCTTGAACCCCAAAGTTAGTACAGAGACTGGAAGCCTCTGAGAATAACATCTCCTGTGTTGTCGATCGTTGGCTCAATTGCATCATAGGAGGATTCATGACTGAATTCACGGTCGATACCTCAGTTAGTTACAACGAGGTGGAGCGGCACTTTTTCAAAGGTATGCGAGGTAAGTACTTGAAGTCTTTAAATACTTGGATTAAGATGTTATTGTGTAGAAAACAGGTTATGCATCTACCTTGATGTTCGGAGCTACACGAAGTGGAAATACTTACGGAAACGAAGGAAGAAAGGGTCCTGAATATAGCCCACTGATTTCACCTCTGTTGGGTGACGAAGAGGGAGTAGTGCAGGCTTCTCCGTGAAGTGCAGTTCAATTCATAAAATAGGAACTCGCATCATTTCCACCTCCACCTACACCACCTCCACCGTAGTTCAACATGGCAAATTCAATGAAGCTGCCTTTGTTTAAAGGCTTGGGAAATGAGCACCCGAACCCGTTTTGGTTCGTTGTGAAAGTTGTATGGGAAGCTCAGGGCGTCACAAATGATCACATGAAGAAGGCAACATTGGTTAGTGCTTTGCAAGATCGCATGCTAACTTGGTACATCAAGTACTCTAATGATAACCCAAACACTAGGTTGGTAGAGATATAGACCGCGTTGAATAAAGAGCTTAGTAGGCCTAAATTTGAGGCACAGTCGATTGTGGGGTTCAAAGAAATCGCGATGAAACTAGGTGAGACACCTTGGGAATTGGATCAGAGATTGAAGTGTAAAATCTATGAAGTCAATATTAACTTAACAGATGGACAGCACCGTGAATGGTTCGTGGCTTCGATCCTACCTCACTAAGGGTTACACTGTCACAACAGAATATTACGACTCAGGCAGAGGCCTTGGAGATTGCAATAAGATTACATGAAACATCGATGCAAGATCTGAATCTGGGGGTTCAGAAAATCCATGCGCAATTGCATAATCTTTGCCTTGAAATGCAAAGTTTGAAGTAGGACAGAATTGTTCGATCGGAGGTGCGCGAAGAGATATGGTGCCTGAAATGTAAAGGTCAAGGGCATGACAAAGACCACTGCCTGGTCTTTGAAAACTATATTGCAGGAGGAGGACCGATGCCTTTGAGGCCAGAAGCCCAAGCAGGACCAAGCGCGAGGCCTACGTTGTGGTGTGTTGTATGTCAGGTAGCAGGGACACATATGACTAATAACTGTCATCTGGTGCAGAATTTTGTACAAACACCGCAACAACTGTTCTGCAACTTCTGTAGGTCGGTAGGGCATGATGAGTGCAACTGTCGAACTTATGAATTGATGATGGACAGAACACCCACCTATAGAGTTTAGGCAGAAACACAGCCTCCTGACCAAAGCGCTAGGATGGTGCGAACAGGCTTTTAGGGGAGCGGAGGAGGACCTGGTAGAGGTCGGGGACAGCTGATTGGTTACAATTGTGGAGGTCCAGGATACTGTGCCCATGAATTTACTAACCCAACGCGTCCATTGTGTAAATATTGTACTCAGTTAGATCATGAGATTGAGGATTGTCCTACGCTGAAAGCGAGGATATGTGACAAAGGGGTGCTACCACCTCAGACGACTCAAAACCTACAGATGATGAGGTCTGAGCTATGTGAGGAGGATCCAAATGTGAATATAGTGCTCCAAAGTGGAATTCAAATGGGCGTCGATAAGGGGAAACAGACTGAATATAGCACATGGGTTTGCAAATCTTTGGTGAAGGACGTTCAATTTGATTTGGAGCACACACGTGAAACGTTCATGGAAGCAAAGAAGAGTTTCACGGAGGCCTCTACCTCAGAGAGCAGGATAAGCCTAATCAGGAAATGGACCCTTCTATGCTTACAACCTTTCTAGAGACCTGTAAGAAGTTGCTGCGCAATAGCAAGGTTGTGAAGGGGTTATAGGAGCTTATAAATAGATGCGTCGGAAACACTCTTGGTGATTCGCCCGTTGTACGAAAGATTGGTAAGCATAAAGCAAGGATAGGGCGTGAGATGAGACTGACCATGCAGGTAGGAGAATATGAAATGGATCAGTTTATTCTGGATTTGGGGTCAGACGCAAAATTTTTACCAAAGCAGACTTGGGAGCAGATGGGAAGACCTACGTTGCAGTGGTCTCTAATTCAGTTAAGGATAGCAAACCAACAGAAGATCATCCTCATGGGATGGCTACAAGGAGTAAATGTAGATATTGAAGGCGCGAGCGCATTGGCTCACTTCGAAGTGATAGAAATTGTGGATGACAGCAACCCCTACCCTGCACTCCTTGGCATTGATTGGGCTACTGACATGAATAGGGTAATCAACCTAAAGAAGTGAAAGATGATATTTGAAAAGAAATCGCTTTGCGTAATATTACCCCTAGACCCTGTTGAAGGATCGTGCTATACTGAACCAGTCCACAATTACGAAAGCGATGACGATTTGGACTGCACATATAAGATAACAGCACAAGACCAAGATTGGGTGAATTTGACGGCGGATGGACGAATTACATGGGATCGTGAGAGCTCCTGCACCTCAGAATCTGATGAAGAATTAGAGTGTTGGCAGAATCGGCTACATGAAGTGAGCACGATAAGCTGTAACATGATGACCCGGTCGTTGCATTGTGTGTCGTCAGAGGTAAGAAATATGCCCACTTACAATGGCTTGAATGATGTAGATGTATTTTTGGATGCATTTTAGAAGGAAGTACTAGAGAAGCAGCGCTTCTAGGCTTTGGACTAGGCACTGCGTGCTACACTTGCAAGATTGTGGGGTACGCACAAGAGTAGTTTTGACGATTGGTGCGAGTGTAGGAGGATGATGCGAACACGCTTTGGGAAGCCAAAGGTACGAATGACATATAAATATAATGGGAAGGATGATAGGTGTGCACACTTGGCCAAATGGGCTAAGCCTTATGGAGCCAAGTCCCAACTTGAATGGGTGCACTTGTTCTGTCATACTCTTGGATGTCATCCCAATGAACTGGTACTTGGAGACAAAGCTCTTCTATGGTACAGGTGAATGGGATATTCTGCGCGAAGGATTCATAATGACGTACAGCTTCGAAGACGGGTTTGATTGTATTGACAAAGCGATACAAGAAGTTAAAGCAGCAATCTTTAGGATACCACATAATCCTTTAGATCTGGTTCAACTTGATTAGACCACTTAGCTGAGCCAGGCACTGGAATGCTACAACGTGATTGCTGAAGAAGAAGATGAGGATCCACAAAATATTAATATCCCTGAAACTGAGGGTCACCGCGAGTTCGAGGGACTGTAGATCGAGAATCCTGATATAACGCACCATTGAAAATGAAACAGGTAAATATTGGTACAGAGGGGGAGCCCAAATTTGCGAAGATTGGAGATTACTGGGATGATGCGGTGGTAGATAAGGTCGCCGAATTGCTCTGTGAATACTAGGATTTGTTCCCTACCAAGTTCACGGAGTTAAAAGGGATAATAAGAAACCTGGGCATTATGAAGATCACGTTAAAACCTAACGTGAAGTCGGTTAAGAAAAGACCTTATCGTCTCAATCCGAAGTATAAGGAGAAGGTTCGCTTAGAGCTAGACAATCTGCTCGTTGCAGGCATCATTGAACCTGTAGAAGAATCTGATTGGGTAAGCCCAATGGTGGTACAGGAAAAGAAGTAGAAGGACAAAATAAGGATATGTGTCGATCCTAGGAAGTTGAATGACACTTGCATATATGATACTTTCCCGACTCCGTTCACTAATGAAGTATTGGATAATGTAGGTGGCCAGGAAGCGTACTCCTTCACTGATGGGTTCTCTGGGTACGATCAGATCAAAATCGCACCTGAGGATAGAAGAAAGATGACCTTCGCGACTGAGTGGGGATGTTTTCAGTACACTGCAATTCCTTTCGGATTGAAGAATGCGCCTGCAATTTTTTTGCGCATAGTCATTGCTGCATTCAAGGAATTTATTCATAAGTTTTTGGAGGTGTACTTTGATGACTGGACTATGTTTGGGTTGGTAAAACGCCATGTGGCAAGTTTGCGCTTAATGCTAGATACCTGTCGAAGGTACTAGATTGCGCTCAATTTGAAGAAATGTTTGTTTTGTGTGCCTTTTGGGACTCTGCTGGGTCATGTGGTTTGAAGATAGGGACTGACGGTAGATCCCACAAAGATTGCAGCGATACTTAACTTGGAGGCGCCGAGGAGTGTAAAACAGTTGCGCGCAACCTTAGGACATATTGGGTATTACAGGAAGTTTATCAACGGCTATGCCCAGATCATCGTGCCTATGGAGAAGATGTTGAAAAATGATGTCACATTTTGTTGGAACGAGGACTCCCATAAAAGCTTGGATGTATTGAAAGGAAAATTAGTCACCGCGCCGATTTTAGTCTTCCCATATTGGAAGAAGGAGGTTCATGTACATGTAAACGCGTCATGTATAGCACTGGGAGCAGTACTGACACAGGCTAGCGGAGGAGAATTAGACCATTCTATAGCATTCGCAAGCAGGAGGTTATCCAAGGCTGAGAAAAACTATTCCACCACCGAGCGCGAAGGGTTCGCAATGGTATACGTGCTCCAAAAGTTTAGACACTATTTGCTGGGTGGACATTTTAAGATGTATATAGATCATTCTGCGTTGAAATACCTAGTCAATAAGCCTGTGTTGGGGGTGAGAATCTGTAGGTGGTTGTTATTGTTTCTGGAATATGATTTTGAAGTTATTGTGAAGCCTGGACGACTGAATGCGGGACCAGACCATCTGTCGCTCATCAAAACAAGGGAAGAGCCCACTAATTTGGAGGAGGGATTGCCTAACGCGTAGCTATTTGTAGTGCACATTGCAAATGGTCACTTTGAAGACATCATACACTTCCTAACGATGGGAACTGCCCTGAAAGGTTACACCATCCAGCAGAAAAAGGAGTTAGTGGTAGGCGCGGTAGAATTTTCTGTCCTTGCCGGACATCTGTACAAAATGGGGTCTAATGAAGTATTACGACAATATGTACCAAAGTTTTAAAGGAGTAGTATCCTCGCAGATGCTCATGGGGGCGCCGCGGGAGGGCATTATGCTGGAAGAGCGATTGCACAGAATATTCTATACGCAGGGTTATGGTGACCAACCCTCCATCAGGATTCAAAAGCTTACTGCAAGGCATGTGATGTGTGTCAAAGGACTGGCAGGCCATCATGGAGGGATGAGGTGCCTCTGAACCCACATATGACATTACAACCTTTCGAGAAATGGGCGATAGGTTTTGTGGGACCCATTCATCCCCAAGGGAAGAAGACGGGTCGCAGTACATTATCACTGCGACTAAGTATTTGACTCGATGGGTGGAGGCACAACCTGTGAAGGATTGCACAGACGCAAATGTTGCGAAATTCCTCTTTGAGTATGTAATGATGCGATTTGGGTGTCCAAAGATTTTGATGAGTGATTGTGGTATGCACTTTCGAAATGAAACCAGAAAAGCACGCCTTATCACCCACAGGCTAATGGGACGATGGAAGCATTCAATAAGGTGCGGGAGAATGTGTTGACCAAGGTTTGTAATGCTCAGTGAAGTGATTGGGACCTACAGATACCCGCAGTACTATGGGCCTATCGACGACATGCAAAAAGCTGACTGGACAAACACCCTTTAGGCTTGTATATGTTATTGAAGCAGTGATGCCCATGGAATACATTGTGCCTAGTCTATGCATAGTGGCACTCACAGGATTATGGATCGCGGAGCCCTGGAAGAGAGGCTCGCACAGCTTGCTGATCTTGAGGAAGAGAGATTTCTAGTTTGATTTCACCAACAGGTCCAAAAGCAGCGCGAAAAAACATGCCATGATCAACACATTACGTTGCGCACCTTTAAGGTAAATGATCTGGTTTTGTTATATGATAACAAGTTTGGTAAATTTCCAGGGAAATTTAGAATGCACTAGCTAGGGCCCTATGTCATTAAGGAGATTACTGATGGTGGAGCAGTTCAGTTGGTTAAATTGAACAGAGATCCCTTCCCAAGAAAGGTCAATGGCAGCCGATTAAAGCCATACACTGGTGATCCGGCTAGGTGACTATATAAAGGTATCACAGTCTTAGCACTCCAGGCAGCCGAAAGGAGACGCGGGACTATAAATACACTACCCAGGTTGGGGAATTGTGCGATTAGAGGATTGTGCAAGATGAGGAAATATCACAAGGTTCGCGACGGTGCGAAGAGAGTTGCACTACCCAAGGAGAAATCGCGCAGGTCAGTCGGAAAGTGACCGTTAAAGTCATTGTTCATGATTTCACAGTAGGAATGCGGCCAAATGGAGTGGGTAGCCGGCATTTAAGACAAAATTTATGGGTAAGATCCTTGGAAATCTGCCGCCAATCTGACATTAATGAACTGATTTTGGGGGGAATGGTCGGATTTGAACTTGAAAGTTCTAATAAATTATAAGTGGCTACCCCGCGAAATGTTGGGTTGTGTTATATTCTTTCCATGACTAGCCCACGTAGTCAACTGGGGGGTTAGAAGGGGGGCGGAGCCCCCCCTTCGTTGCACTGATTTCATGGGGGGGAAGTCATAGGGGGTTTGAGGGGTGCAGGTAACCCCACTCTATATTACGTTGGGCGGACCTACCTATGGTTTTGTGCATGTTTTTTGCACATGGTTTTGGATGCGATGGTTTTCGGTCCATGGTTTTGGACGCGATGGTTTTCGGTCCATGGTATTGGATGCTTCAGCATGTATAAATATGTATTGTGACATTGAAACGAACATAATGAAAAATCAAGCTGGTAGTCCCAGTTTTGGGATCCAGGGGAAAATCTCTGTGTATATGTGTTTTATGTGTTATGCTCTCGCATTGTTTATTTTCTGTGTTTTAGAATTCGTATGCAGGTAATTTCTGTACAGGGTTAAAACCTACATTTGGTATCAGAGTCGTTTTGGCTTCAAGGGGATGCCTTTGCTGCTGAAGGGTTTTGCTCGGGCCTATGGTAGACCGTGTTCAATGGGAGATCTGCGGGATCGATTCTGGTGGTGAAAGAAGATGGCGAGTAGTGGAAAGATAGAGATCGAGAAATTTAATGGTCAAGTTTTGAGCTATGGAAACTCAAGATGGAGGATCTGTTGCTGGATAAAGATCAGTGGATCGGGGTAGATCCAGGTACTAAACCAACGGGAGTGTCTGATGAAGAATGGAAGAAGTTGGATCGGAAGGCAAAGAGCACAATACGATTGTGTGTCTCAAATTTAGTTTTGCTGAATGTATCAGGGGAAGCTACCACGAAGGCTTTGTGGGACAAGATAGGGACTTTATACCAATCTAAGTCTCTGGTGAATAAACTGTTCCTACGGAAAAAGTTGTATAACCTGAGGATGAAAGATGCAGACTCAATGATAGAGCATCTGAACGCATTTAATACTGTGGTAAGTCAGTTATCATCTGTTGATATTAAAATTTTAGATGAAGATAAGTGCATTAGTTTGTTGTGTTCTCTACCAGATTCGTGGGATAGTCTGGTTATTGCAATAGGTAGCAATGCAACTACCTTGCAGTTTGATGAAATAATCTCATCCTTGCTGACGGAGGAAATGAGATGGAAAAATATGGAGAGCCAGAATGGTGATGCCTTGTTCGTACGAGGACGGTCCCAGAACAGAAACAAAAATAAGTCATCAAGTGGGAGGTCTAAATCTAGAGGGAGATCTAAATCTCCAGGAAAACCTGTAAAGGTGGTGTGCTAGAAATGCGGAAAGGAAGGGCACTACAAAAGGGACTATAAATCTAAAGCTCCTGATAAAGGAAAGAAATCTGATGATGCTCCTTTTGTAGAGGCAAAAACCACCTCAGATGAAGGTGGGGATGTGTACTTGGCTTCTTCAAGTACAAATGTAGATCACGAGGCATGGTTGATTGACTTAGGTGCATCCTTTCACTTCACTCCCCATAGAGAGTGGTTCTATGAGTATGAGAAATATGATGGTGGTGATGTCTTTTTGGGGGATGATAGGAAGGCTAGAATCGTTGGTCGCGAGAAAGTAAAGTTGAAGTTGCAAGGTGGAAGGGTTAGAACACTTCCGGGTGTTCTGCATATTTTGCATTAGCCAGAAATCTGATTTCTGTAAGTAAGCTAGATGATGCAGGTGTAAAAATAGTGTTCGAGAAGGATACCTATAAGATGGTTCGGGGGGCACTAGTATTGATGCGGGGAGTTCGAATTGGAACTGTGTACAAGCTGCAAGGTAGCACTGTTGTTGATGGGTGCAATAGTTCAATGGTTCCTGAAAGTGGAGCAGAAAATCTAGTGGTCTCTAGAGAGAAGACCATGTTGTGGCATCAAAGGCTTAGACATACTGGAGAGAAGGGCCTTTGAATACTTAATGGTAAAGGTATGGTAGAAGGTATGAGTAATAGCTCTCTGGATTTTGATTTCCGTGAAAATTGTGTATATGGGAAGTAGAATCGGGTGTGTTTCCCCTTTGGTGGTAAGAGGGCGAAACAGATATTAGAGTTTGTGCATAGTGATGTGTTTTGACCTATGTTGGTTCCATCACTGGGAAATTTTGTGTACTATGTATCATTTATATATGACTTCTCAAGGAATACATGGATATATTTCCTCAGGAAGAAATCTAAAGTCTTTGACAAGTTTAAAGAATTTAAGGCTTTGGTGGAAAACTAGACAGAAAAGAAGATAAAGGCGTTGAGGACAGATAACGGTGAAGAGTTTTGCAAAAAGGAATTTGAAGAGTTCTGTAAGAAGTGTGGTATAGCACGGCAACTACTCCATACACACCTGAGAAAAATGGAGTTGCATAAAGAATGAACAAGACGTTGATGGAAAGGGCAAGAAGCATGCTCAGTAGTGTCGGGATAGGACAAGCAGAAGCAGTGGAGACAGCATGTTACCTTGTCAAAAAATCACCTTCATCAACGTTGGAGGATAAGACTCCACAAGAGATATGGACAAGTAAGAAACCCTATCTTTCACATCTAAGGGTATTTGGAAGTGATGCATATGTACATGTTCCAAAGGAGAAATGAACCAAGTTAGATAGTAAATCTGAAAAGTGCATATTTATTGGGTATAAGGATGGTTTAAAGGGTTATAAGCTTTGGAACCCAATAACAAGGAAGGTTGTGTACAGTCAAGATGTGGTGTTCAGAGAGGTAAAAGATGTTATCAAACATGAGGTCCAACCAAAGGAGCCTAAGGAGATATAGTTTGAGCGAAAGGAGGAAGAATCATACTCTACAGCAGAGGAGGAATCAGAAGATGAAGAGACACAAGCTCTGGGTGTGAGAATATCAATTCGAGAAAGAAGGCAGCCAGAAAGGTATAGTCCATCTGCTTTCTGTTCAAATTGTTCTTTATCTATTACTGATGATGATCCTAGAACTGTGAAGGAGGTAGTAAATTCAGAAGATGGAAAACTCTGGAAAGAGGCCATGGTTGATGAAATGGCATCTTTATACAAAAATGAGGCTTGGGATTTGGTGGAGTTGTTGGTTGGAAGGAAACCCATTGGAAGCAAATGGGTGTTCAAGAAGAAGACAAATGCAGTAGGAAAAGTGGAGAAATACAAAGCTCGGTTGCTAGCAAAAGGTTATTCCCAGGTGCTGAGAATTGATTTTGGTGATATTTTTTCTCCTATTGCCAAGGTAACTTCTATTAGATTACTTTTATCTATTGTTGTTGCTTTTGATTTTGAGGTAGAACAGATGGATGTGAAGACAACGTTTCTTCACGGGGATCTAGAAGAGGAGATCTACATGAAGAAACCTGAAGGCTTTGCGGTGAAGGGTAAGAAAGAACTAGTATGCAAGTTAAAGAAGTCTTTGTATGGGTTAAAACAATCACCAAGGATGTGGTATCAGAAATTTGATACATTTATACGGGGACTTGGCTTCACCAGAAGCAAAGCAGGTAACTGTGTGTATTTTAAATTAATTGGTGATCGTGATATATATTTGGTCTTGTATGTGGATGATGTATTGTTGGTTGGAAATGACAAAGAAATTATCCAAGATTTGAAGAACCATTTGTCCTCCAAATTCGACATGAAAGATCTTGGTGCTGCAAACTATATTTTGGGCATGGAAATTAAAAGAGATCGGACAAAGAGGAAGCTCTGGTTAAACTAGAGGAAGTATGTCAAGACAATATTGCAGAGGTTTAATATGTAGGACAGTAAACCGGTGAAGGTTCCTATTCCTGTAGGTGTAAAGTTATCTACTGAGCAGTGTCCCAAGACATGAGAAGAGGAAGAGGACATGTCCCGTGTTCCATATGCAAGTGCAGTTGGTAGCCTGATGTATGTGATGGTCTGTACTAGACTAGACATTGCACATGTAGTGGGAGTATTGAACAAGTTCATGTCAAAACCATGGAAGGAGCACTGGACAACAGTGAAGCGGGTTTTCAGGTATTTGTGTGGCACTAGTACTTATGGTTTGTGCTACCAAGGAAGACCAAGATTGGATAGAGTGTTGGATATTTGTGGCTTTGTTGATGCAGACTGGGCTAGAGATCTAGATCAGAGAAGATCTACAAGTGGGTATGTGTTTAACCTATTTGGAGGTGCAGTCAGTTGGATGAGTAAGAAACAATCTATAGTGGCACTATGAACTACAGAGGCAAAATACATGGCAGCCACTCATGCAAGCAAGGAAGCAGTTTGGTTGGAGAGATTGTGTTCAAGTATGGGGTTAGTACAGGGAGCTATAAGGATAGACTGTGACAGCCAAAGTGCAATTTTATTGGCAAAGAACCCTGCATATCATTCAAAGACAAAGCACATTGATGTTCAGTATCATTTTGTGAGGGATATGATTGAAGACAAAAAGGTGTTGCTAGTAAAGGTGGACACTTTGAAGAATATTGCAGATGCAATGACAAAATCTATGAGCTCTAATAAGTTCTCTTGGTGTAGAGAAACAATAGGCATTGTAGGGCTGGATAAATGACTAAGCTCTCTTGTGGCCCCCTGTGGAAAGAAAACAACAAGTGGGAGAATATTGGGTTGTGTTATATTCTTTCCATGACTAGCCCACATAGTTAACCAGGGGGTTAGAAGGGGGGCGAAGCCCCCCCTTCATTGCGCCGATTGCGTATTGGGGGGAGTCACAGGGGGTTTGAGGGGTGCAGGTAACCCCACTCTATATTAGGTTGGGCGAACCTACCTATGGTTTTGTGCATGTTTTTCGCACATGGTTTTGGATGCAATGGTTTTCGGCCCATGGTTTTGGACGTGATGGTTTTCAGTCCATGGTATTGGATGCTTTGGCATGTATAAATATGTATTGTAACATTGAAAGGAACATAATGAAAAATCAAGCTGGTAGTCCCAGTTTTGGGATCCAGGGGAAAATCTTTGTGTATATGTGTTTTATATGTTATGCTCTTGCATTGTTTATTTTCTGTGTTTTAGAATTCGTATGCAGGTAATTTCTATACGGGGTTAAAACCTACATGAAAAACACTTGGCATTTTGAGAATTGAGTTGTTGAGCTCTCAGGCGCACATGAACCATGAAAACTATGAAGTTTTGTTAGAAAGTTCAGTATTTGAGACATTGCCAAAGGAGACACAGGAGTTATTGCATAGCATCATGTCGACGCCCGTAGAAGCTATGAGCATTGAAGTAGTGACAGCCGAGGGGGTTTTTCCGAGGGCTGTTAGGGAAGCAGATGGAGTTGCTCCAGAGGTTGCAGAGGTATTAGCTAAAGTTCCCAAATCACCACGGACACCTAGACCGAAGCCAACCCCAACCAAGGAGAGTGTGAAGGATAAGAAGGGCAAGCAGGCTGTGATACGGGTGCACGCGTCGCTTAGACGAAACCCACAGAAGGACAAGCCCACCGCATAGGAAAAGGGAAAAACCATTAACCTGGAGCTAGAAGAGGAAGAAATTGTGGACATCCTGATAGATGACGAGGACTTGGGGGTAGAAGTGGAGGAAGTTGAAGTCCAGGGTTCTAACCCTATCACTAAGTTTCCTGAATACGTCCCTCTATGCAAGGGCAAGACCAAGATGCCAAAAGACATTGACGAGAGCAAGGTCGCCTTCCACACCTCTCTGTTTTTGGAAGAGATTGTCTTTGAAGGACCGCACTTAAGGTAGGTTCCTCTGTTAAAACAAGAAGATTGGGACTTAGCTAACCATGAAAAGTTCCCGCACTTGGCAACAGATCAGCTAATGCACCGCGTTGTTACACAACCACCGGGATGACTGCATTGGAACCACGGAAGTGGCTTAGGGGAGTAGATAAGGCAGGTCTGCTCAACCTACTATGGGTGCCATACTACAATCGCATCCCTATTATAGTATTGGTTATCAAGCAGCTGCTATGCTTGGTGCCCGATGGGTGTCTATAGTTGGAGGAGCCAATACCCATCATCGACAGATTGATCCATAGGATCACGCGGCTGCCCTACACAGGGGAAAATCTGGCCATGATGTTTGGCAGAAAAGGTGGCGAGCAGTCCCTCGCAAAGGCCATGGAGAAATTCAAGCTCGTGAAGAAGCCGCGAGGCCATGCCATCTCGAGTACTTGCGACCCTACGGTTAAGGTGGCTACACAGATTTTGGCAGGAAAGGTTATGAGGAAGTGTCGCGCAGATGAAGTGTCGGCACCAGTCGTTTCTCTTGCAACCCAATGCGCCGAAGGAGTCCAGTTTAATTGGGCATGCTATCTCTGCGATGAGTTCCTTGCGAACTGCCACAAGACATAGGAGCTCAACAAGACCTTCCACTATGCGTGGCTCTTACTGTTTATTGTGTTCGTAGCCTGGGAGCTGCCAGAAGACAATCAATTCCCCTCAGTAGTGTCAGACCTGCCAGAAGCAGTGAAGTACGCTTCGTTATGGGTGACCAAGGATGCTCAGTGCATCAAGGATAGCAATATCTTCTGGATCTTGATGGAAATGAACATCCGCATGGCTATCAATCACAAACCGTGATTGTCACCTACCGTGTTTACCAAACTGCAAGAGTACATGGATTTCAAGGCAGAGTTTCATTGCGTATCGATCAGGGAATGAAAGGACCCTGAGTAGACATGGTATGGCTTGCCTTACTTGGCAACAGACGACGCGATTGATGCAGTTCTTGATCGTTGGCCAGAAGAGTGGCGCACTACCTCAGACTTGGCGGTGGGATAGAGCAAGTCCGCTGTGCAACGCAAAAAGGAGGATGCCAAGCTCAAGAGGATGCAGATAGCTGAGAAGAGGAAGAAGGAGGTCGCTGACAAGGCCCAGGCGGAGCATGATGCCACCCAACAAGCGGAAAAGCAGACAGGTGAAACAGAGCATGGCTCTAACAAAGGCACGAGGTCGCCTTTGCCCGAAACAGGGGAAGAAATAGATGAGCAAATAGAGCAGCATGGCACGGACTCGCACATGACGTTGGACCACATCAAGCATCCAAGGGAACAAGAAAAATTGGGATTGAGGAAGAAATCCAAGGCCAATAAGGCGTCGCTGGACCCATTCACCCTTACAAAGGGAGATTTTCATGACATTGGAGACACAGTGTGGGATGTCACTACGGAGGCACTACAACAGTTCGAGTAGCAGCAACAACTACTATTGGGGGCCATCCAGACGGGTCTACAGGAGCTGCAGACCCATGCATCACAGGCTGGCACGGTGTCCACCAGCCTCACTATCGGTACTTCAGAAGCTGCCGAGATGCTGTGTGTGAAGGTCTCCCAAGCGATAGTGCTGCCAGATGGAGCACTGACCACAGAAAATGAAGCTGACAGGCCCACTATTAAAATCCTTAAGGGAGTGGGGTTGAAATTGGCAGTGCTCCCTGGCGAGGCGCTCCACCTATTGCAGGATGGATTGATCATGGAGCTGAGGGCCCATGAACATTGTGTTGTGCAGGTAATCAGTGAACAGCAGATCAATAATGTGCAGCTAGCCCTATAACGAGACTTTGCCATCGCCACCGTGACTGAGGTAACTGACCGCAACAAATGCATCATTCAGATCGTGGAGGAGGCATGCCGAATGGTCACGGAATTGGCCATTCCCAAGGAAGAACCAGTTGAGGTGCATGTTCACAAGCTTTCTACAGGGGTGCGCGATGCTCGCACAGAGTTGGCTGAGGTTCAGTTGGAGCTGAACCTACAAATTGTAGATTTACAGTTGAAGGCCTAGCGTTCAACTCCGCTAGAAGTAAAGGAGCATCGTGCAACCGCTGTCGCAGAGGTGATAACGGTGGTAGACAGTGCGGTATCTGACTGCACACGGTTGTTTGAACAGTCGTTCGAGGTCCTGACGAGCCTGCAGGAGGACCCTAATGTACAATGGCGAGAGACAGAGGCACGAGAATTGCAGCAGCGCTATGACGAACTAAAAGGTACATCGCACACCGTCGCTCTCACGCAGAGACTGGAAAAGTTGCAAGATGCCAAAACATTGAAAGAACAGGTAGTTGCAGTGCACCACAAAGAGGCAGTGTTGAAGGCGCGCTTGAATCCCTGCTGGATGAGGCTTACTCGGTCATGGCCTCTATTAAAGGCAAGATTGCTCATCTGCAAGCAACTCAGTAGAAGCTTCAGGCTGACAGTTCAGGACCAGCGATCGAGCAGTTGGTTGAAGAAGCGAAGCAGGCGGTCGCACAATGCACTGCCGAGGTTGCCATCATACAGGTTGAGCTAGGTGGTCTTCGCACTCATGGAATGACTCAAGGGTGAGTCGCCATGTTTTTGTTGGGGGCCAGTTGGGAACGGGTTCCCCCAAGGACAGTTTTGGTGCTAAAAGCCCATGTTTTGGGACAATTTCGTAATAAAGTTGTAAAGTCTCTGCATTTTGTGGTTGCGGAGCGCGAAGGTGTCAAGAGTCATAAAGGGTTGTCCGCCCTTATTTTTTAAAGTGTAAAGTCAGTTATAAATATCCACCCATGGTCCGGAGACCATGGGATTGTATAAAAAGGAGCTAAGTAAGTAGCTCTAGGTAGAAAGAAAAAAGTTCGAAGTAGATAGCAAAGAATGAAGTAAGGAGTTAAGTATTGGAGTCTAAGTGTTCTCGGGTCTTAGCGTAGGTAGAGGCTCTGCAGCTGAGTGCACAAAGGCCTAGGGTGGAAGTCCGTAGCTAAGTGTGCGGACCCCTACAGCTGTGTGCGCAGGGCGGATAGAGTCTGTATTAATTTAAGGATATCAATAAAGATAAGTATTCTGCAAATTCTGTGTATTTATTTCTTGTGATTGCACCTGATTACATTGCATTTTGGGTTTAATTTACAATGTTTATGTGATACACAAATATATATGATAGTATTGGTTAATTGAATGCAAGTAAGGATATCAGTTTACGTGACGCTAACTATGATTGATTAGTAAGTTAAGTAGAACACTTAAGATAACTTGGGAACTGACACAGTATGATGTTATAGCTGCACGAAAGTACATGGATCATGGGTTAAGGTTGCACGAAGGTTAGTCGTACACCTTCGCGGAGGTACTAAAGGCAGGAATAAAGGGGTAGACTGACAAAGCCCTCAAGCTTAGTAACCTGCACGAAATTAGGGACAGAGGGTATAAATTGACATCACGACCATCTCAGGGTGCGGAAACTTGGTTCCAGCATCCCCCCATACTGCTTCGGGTGAGACTTTGGTCCGCGCTCCACGGGCTTATGCCAAAAGGGCCAGTAGTGTAGGAATTTGTTTGGCTAACTAATGTTGAACCTGGGTTAGGCCCCACAAAGCCAACAACTAGCGAATTTCGTTATTTATCCCATTGTGAGAGGCTCCATTTCAAAATGATCAACCAATAGTTTATCTTCCAATAAAATATAGAAGGAGATTCTTTGGCATTCCACAATATCTTCCAACGTTTGAATGGAGACTATCGGGCCTTGAGAGGAGTCCAACATTCTGTCAAAAATGTCAGAAGGATAAATGTTTTCCAGTGGAACCAATATGTCCTTCCTCCTATGAAGAGAAACATGAGCTGATCCAGAGACTGACATTGAATATTTTCCATTGTCCACGTGATCCATGATGCAGAAATAAGGTGAAACCCAATTACCAGACACACAGAGAAACCGTGGTGAGAGCATAGTCTCCGTAGAGTTTGATAAATAGGAGAAGGTGGGTCATCGACTCAAGCCAATTTACAATAATAAATCTCAAACCTCCATGTAGATATCACTTGAGGATAAAGACGGTGATGCAAGATCACAACAGGACAATAAAATTAAATTCATACTCTCACGGAATGTTGTGATCACAATAGTTGAGAGAAGGCGCATTAAATCAAAATTGCAACAAATGTGATCTTTTGGCTATAAAAGTATGTAGATGTATAGGGATTATGTGAAGTGTTGATGTTGATGGATGATGTGGATTGATGATGTGGGTGTAACAATGTGAAACAACGGTGCGACTAGTCCCCTTCCCTTAATGTGTAACCAAGGGAGGAGTGTCTTCTAGGGAGGAGTGTCGTAAGGAAGAGAGATTGGCATTCAATTTCAGATCAATGACAAATCTTCACAAACGTTGTGCTTGTTTACTCCAAATTTATTTGGCGTAAATCCCTCCTGCCTTATGGTTTTAAAAACTACAAATAATCCAAATTAGTCTACATATAACAAGGCTCCTTTATGTTTTTTTTCTCTAAATTACCAACTGCGTCAGTATTGCGACACCGGTCTAACTGTCACAAAACTTTTTGCTAAATTGTTTGTGTCGTCGGTCTTATGATTTAATTTCCCATGGCACAAAATTCAGAACTAAGGTCTATGCATCGCAACATATTTTACCAAATTAGTGATTTCATAGAATTTGCGACAATATCTCCCACAATTAAACATTGCAAATACAACATTGTCGTCGCAACATACTTTTGTAAAATTAGCAGGATCATTAGTCTTGTGATGTGACTTCCCACGACAAAAACATAGAAATTACGATAGATTCATCAAAACATAGATGTCGCAACTATGACATGCTCTTCGCAACCATACTTTGTAGAATTCGTGGGCTTGTCGATCTTGCGATGACGTTTCCGACGGCTAAATGTCGCATGACCATCACAAACAGGTTGTCTTACCGCCGATATTGAGATGTGTCTTGTGATGGCCTTCCCCATGCCTAAAGGTCGCAACTATGTCAAGTTTTTGTCCTTTTAACGTGAGTTTCGACGATAGAAATTGGTTGTCTTGCAGGCGAAATTGCGACAATATTACTGTTGAAATTACCACGATTATGGAGACGTCACAAATATGACTGCAAACTATTTGACATTTTGCAAAGTCTCTCTTTTGTCATTATAGCTACGAATGAGTCTCGTAAGAAAGACAAAGAGCCATCGAAAACTGGCTCAATATTTAGTAGTGACTGTTTGAAATATTTCCCATAGAATTCACATTCATTATCACTTCTTAATGCCTTTAACTTTTGATTTGTATGATTTTCCACAAGATATTTAAACTTCTTAAGTTTCCTAATGTTAGACACCTAATCATTGGGGATTGGGTGAATAAACAGTAAATATGTAAATAAGGGGAAATATGAACAATTATAATAGGAACCAACTTGGAAGATGAATCTCAAAGGTATGTTATATAATTATGTTCTCATTAATGCAATTATATCTGATTCAGGAGTTACTCCTTGGCCTGACATGGCATGAGGGGAGTGATAATCCCATTGATGTTTTCCCATGTACAATTGGACATGGAGATTATTGCATCTCTTGTCGAGTTTTTCTTGGTCTAAGCCATTGAATCTCTAACATGGAACATCATTATGGATATTTTATTTGTTTGGACATGCTTCATTGCATTATTAAAGAAATTCTCAGAGCATTGAGCCTTCCAGATATTGGGTAGTGGCAAAAAAAAATCTTGAAACCTATCCACATGCTAAATTGATATTAAGGTTTGATGTCACATTGTGATCCCAATTTGTCGATCTCCGAGATTCACGTATATAGGTGCCTCTAAAACTTACAACACTATGGCTCGTTATGAATTAAGCCAATTTCTTTAGACATAAAAGGAAAATCATTTTTTTTCATTTTTATAGTTTGATCCTTTTCCCCAGTGGTGATCCAAAGTGGAACGGTACACCCCTTTCAGTGTTTGTGAAAGGAGGAGAAACTCGATTATCGAGTTTGTAGCTAGTAGGGTAATACCAGTAGTGTAAAAATGAAGTTGATGTCTTAAGAGCCAAGACTGAACGAAGTTGGCCCAAAGACCTTATTGAAGGTGAAATTTTTTTGTAAACTTTCCATTCCCATACATGAATGGGCCCCTTCATTTGGGTCATGCATTTCTCTTTTTTGAGGTTTGCTTGAGGAGTCATAATGTTTTATTTCCTTTGGATTTCACTATGCAAGAATTCCCATCAAGGCCTTAGTTGATAAGTTTGATAGTGAGATTTAACAGATTGAAAAAAAGGTGAAGTTATGTTCTTCTAGCTTTTTCAATTGTATTGGAACAATGTGTTCCCTGTAAACATTTGAAGAAAAAGAGATTACTGCAACATTTCTGTTTATCCAATTTTCAGCCTTAACACAAACTTTGTCAATGATGCATTATCTTATTTCCATTGTCGAAATAGTATCGATTGGAAAAGATAAACTATAAAAAATGGTCAAGAAAGATGAGGCTCACCCTCATCTTTCATGACTTATGGAAATGCATATGTGAAGGAGAGGATGAGAATGCACCTACCAAGCCTACATAAGATAAAGAGCTAGCCATTTGGGAGAACAAGGAAAACAAATCTTATGCCCTTATTACTGCTTCTATAAGTGAAGAGGTGATTTTTCATATAGTTTCAATTAAAATTTCTCATGGTGCATTGAAAAATTTGAAAGATTTATATGAATCACACTCATAATTGAAAGTTGTTCAATTGGTGATCAAATTAACTATTCAACCTTAAGTTGAAAGATGATGACCCTTTGGTTGTAGCCTTAGATATTAGAGCCATCATGCATGATGTAAATGTCATTGGAGTTTAGATGGGTATTCCTCTCACAACCTTTATCACGGCCCTCTATCCCACATACTCTCATTATCGTGAATCCCTACAAGCTAGTGCACAACACAAGGACCTTACTTTTGACTCTCTTGTGAAGAAGTTTGTATAACAGGAGAAAGATTTTGGGAGGCGGAAGACATCATCTGATTCCCATAAACAATTAGTGTACCTTTCTTAGAAAGAGAAGAATGAGTCACATGATTCTCCTAAAATTAGCAGAAGAGAATGTGGAAGGAAGAATCACAAAGGCAAGGGGGTAAACAACATCAAGGAGAAAGATATGATCTCCACTACACTAGTTGTGATAGAGATGGACATGATGCATCCACGTGCAGAATGCCCTGGGAAAGGATCAAACAAGGTCACAAAGAAGACAAAGGTAAAATATTATACTCAGTAAAAGGTAAAGCACATGAATCTGGTAATTACATTGTTTCCCATTGTAATATTGGAGTAACAAAATATTTGTTTCATACTTCACTTGCTTCTTGGGGAGATGCATGGTTGATTGATATAGGTGCAACTTGCCATATGACCTTTTAGAAAGACTTGTTTGAATGCCTCAGTGATAGTGTAGATAGATCATTATACTTTGTAGACAAAACAAGTCTCAAACCATCTGAACTTGGCATCAATAGACTTAAACTACCTAGCCTTCTTAACTTTCTTATGCATGATGTACTTTGCCTTCTAGAACTATGGAGAAACCTATTGCCCCTTGTTCACATTCTCCAACATGGACTCTCCATTCATATATTTGATGGAAAAGTAGAGATAAGGAAAGATTTTGACAACAGGGTTACCATCACTAGAATAGAGGAGGAAAGATGGCATTAAAGTTGTGAGGAAAATCTGCTCATGCACAAAATTCTTCCTGCATTTCTCAGTACAATGAAGATACGTTGCCATCCAGTTTTATATGGCATGAAATATTTGGACATATTAATTATGATAGTCTTAGTTTGTTGAAACATAATGGTGTTTCTGGTTTGCCAGCTATTCCAATGAAACTGAAGTAGTGTGATGCTTGTATCCTAGGAAAACATAGCAAATAACCATTTCATGATTCTACTTCTAGAGCATCTAGAAACTTGCATTGATTCATTCTAATTTGTGTGACCCTATGATTGTTCCTTCTACGAATGGAAATAGATATATGATGACTTTTATTATTGTTACACCAAGATGTGTTGGGCATACTTGTTGAAAAGTAAATCATAAGTTTTTGAAACTTTCAGAAATTTTCATGCATGGATTGAAAATGATGCACAATCGCATATTAGATCCCTTCCTACTGATAATGGAAAGAATATACTTCTAATGGATTTGAATACTATCTTTGTGAACATGGGATTCAATATAAAACTACCATTCCATACAATCTTCAACAAAATGGTGTAACTAAAATAATGAACAAGACTATTTTGAATGTGGTTCATTCCATGATGTTTTTCAAAAATGTAAAGTTGATGTTTTGTGTTGATGCAGTTCTATCTACAATATATGCCAAAAATAGATGTCCATCTCATGCTCTCATAAATAAGACTCCATATGGATTGTGGTATGGATATATCCCTTTAGTAAGGCATCTTAGGATCTTTGGTTCCAAATGTTATCCCTTGATTCCTAAATAACAAAGAAGCAAGCTCAAAGTAAGGAGTCAGAAATGCATCTTCTTGGGGTATTCAGGCGCAACTTAATCTTTTGGATAGATTCAATCATGCAAAAACTTATCATGAATTTGATAATGAGATTCCACATCTTGAAGAGGGAATCCCTATCTTGGATCAATCTATGGAATCTCGTTCTGAATCATTTCCTCCCCATCATGGAGTTTCAGTCACTCCTTCAGATAAGGAAGACCCTACCCTTTAAGTGATGTGATTGAGAGGATTGGAAGGCTAAATCTTGATGTAGCTCCATCTCAATAAACAAATAAATATGGACCATCTGAAAAATGTCCCCCAAAATGGCTCACCAAAACACTTGAAAGTGTTCCTCCTAATGAGGTCGAACTTACAGGAACCAAAAATTCCCCCAGACAATATGGAGGTGATGTGATAGTTTTGACTCAGTTGATGATATAGATGTTTCGTATGACTATGAATTGAATTTTTGTATTAATTTTGAACCAATCATGATGATTGGAAAGAAGCAATGCAAAAGGATTGTGATACTCTCATAAAGAATGGAAAGTGAAGCTGGTGGACCCTCCATTTGGAACCAAGTAAATTGGTTACAAGTGTGTCTACAGGAAAAAGTACAAGTCAGATGGCTCACTTGACAAGCATAAAGAAAATCTTATGGAAAAAGGATATTCATAGAAAGAGGGTGTTGATTATGATGAGACCTTTTCCCCTATAACAAAATGGGCCACCATCCAGACTCACTTTGCCTTGAAAACTTTGAATGGATGGAAAGTTCATTAGATGTAGGTGAACACTACTTTCTCGAATGGAGACTTGAAATAAAATGTATTAATGTATCAGGTAGAAGGTTTTGTTGTGAAGGGACAATAATTAAAAGAATGCAAACTCATTGAATCCTTATATGGCCTAAAAAAGGCACTGCGAGCCTAGTGCGAAAATTTAATTGAGCATCAATTTGTCAATGAAACTCTTCTTCTTGGAAGAGCTTCTCGAACCATAGCTTTTCGATTCAAAAATATGTTAGACTCCTATTTTTTGTTGTTAGGCGGGTTAGTCAATAAGCGGAAAATTTAATTTCTTGGCTAAAACTGCTCTGGGTCAACTTTTCAAGAAATATCCTGAGTTTTGGGCTTTTCGGTAGTCAGAAATTGGAAATCATTCACCTATATTCACATCCCCATCTCTTTGGGCTTGTCAAATGGAGATGATAGGCAGACTATCCTCCAGAAGTTTAAAAAAAGGAATTCTCTCATTAGGAGCACAATGGATAAATGTGGCCATAAAAAATGTTTTCATCAAATCAACCCTTTTCTCCCTTCCAATGTATATAGGCTTTAGGTTGATAGCTTTGAAGAGCATCAACCATCGCAAGAGAAACATGATCATAAAATTTCTATGGCAAGGTGGGAAAAAGAATGAGAACTGATTTCATCTAGTAAATTAGAACACAATAAGGCTGCAAAAAAAACTAGGTGGATTGGCGATAAAGGACCCTGAATATATGAATTTAGCCTTGGGAGAACAACTGGTATGACATCTCCTCTCTGACTCACAGGAATGGTGGAAGAATGCATTCTTAAGAAAATACTTCCACAAAAATTGATTACCTCATTCGACAACTTGTGGTCTTTATGCTAAATAGAAAAATACAACTTAAGGGCAAAAGTGTTGAAGGTTAAAGGACTCAAACATTTGCAGAAAGGAAAGGGAAGTTTGGTCCTCAAAAAAGACAAAACAATATAGCTAAGATCCAATGTTATGGAAAGAAATCTCGTATCAACGGAAAGATGGAGGAAGCTGAAGAAAAAGGGCCAAGGAAAGAGGGAGTAATGGATCTCTACTATGATTGAGATGGTATCCCTAAAAAAGGGTCTTATCATAAGATTCTAAATATTTTTTTATAGATATGACCATGATAAATAATAAGATGCATCGTGGCATTATGGAAGCATTAGAAACAAGAGCTCATGACATCACCATGGGAATCATGAAGGACAGAAGGAAAAAATTCTATGGTAGTCAATATAGCTCTTGGTGACCTCATTGAAAGATCAAAGGAAAAACTCATCCAGGACAACTCTCATCATACATCAATCAAAAGGGAAACGTCCATTGAATAAGAATATGCGAGATCCTCAAGATTATCTGATGGAATCCTCATTGGAGGATTCACAGATCTAGAGTGGAAGCAAGTGTTTCATCAAGAACTCCAACTTATGGAATTCATGGGATGATGATATGATGACATGAGAAATGAAGCAGATCAAAGAGTTGAAGATCTTTTCAATCAAGGAAGCTGTTGGAAGAAGCCTAGATTACCTAAAGGTAAAATGAGGTATGTATTCTTGTGTTTAATATCATAATGTCATGTCGTATGGTTGTAGGTAACATGGATCACTACTTATATCTTGAGAAGTGTGATCAAAGAAATGAAATATCCTCCTTCGAGAAGATGCAGAAAGGAATAAATCACACCAAATGAAATCAACATAATATGTCCTCATATGAAGTATGAGGTGGTTGACTACAATTAAGGAACTCTGATTGGAAGATCCTGGGAATGGAATGTGTAAGGAAGGAAGAGATCGTGAGATATGCAACCATGATGAAGGCGATCAACATCCAAAGGACCAAGAATATTTGACTAGGAAATCTCCCGAAAACATATGAAGACTCTAATGGAAGTGTGAAAAAGATGGAGACCCTTGACAATGGATATATTTGGGAGATGTGTCAACATGTATGCAGGATTTTGATACCTATAGGAAGATGTCATGATGAAGAGCCATATCATAAGGTACTATTTGATTTAATGTTATGTTTTGATTTCTTGAATAATATTTGGATGAGTTCATGCAGGGCTACTGGAGCAAGAGTTGTAAGCGCAAGTACAACTACCATTCATGTGGTGAATGGAAATTCATGAAAGAAGCATGACAAGAAAGAAGTAGTCATATGAAGAAGATTTCAAATATGTACCAAGAAGCCACTTTCCATGAAGAAAGGAATGACATGACAAACCAATAAGGAAAGTGATGGATGGCTAATGCCCTATAAGGAAGAAGCTTGATTGAATTTCATGACATCAAAGAAAGAAAGTGGTCAAGCAGCTGAAGGACCCATTAGAAGAATTTGGTGATGAAAAGGAGAGTCCCTAGCTCAGAGGGAGCTCTAATAAGTCCCCAATTAAGAGGGATCTTGGGCAAGTCCCTGGTCAAAGGGAACTCTAATAAGTCCCCAATTAAGAGGGATCTTGGGCAAGTCCCTGGTCAAAGGGAACTCTAATAAGTCCCCAATTAAGAGGGATCTTGGGCAAGTCCCTGGTCAAAGGGAGCTTGGGTACATTCCTTTACAAGAATGGACATATCTTCCCTAGTTAAGAGGGAGAGATAAACACAACATTCTTGTCTTCACTTGGGAAGAAAGAATGGAGGATTGGGTAATCATCTAGCATCTGATGCTCTTTGAGGATTTGTAGGGCGTCCAAGATAAGAGTAGGCAAGAGGACCAATACTCTTTGAGGGTTGGGAACCCAATATAAGAATAGTCCTAGAAGGTCATACTCAGTGAAAACTTGGGTGCGTATGTACCTTAAGAGACAATGATGAAGGTGTCTATAGCCATTGGTCTCGCCAACATTGTGCTCTCATATGATGAGAGACAGAGATGTCAGTCAAGGCCTTGTTGTGGAAACAATGTTGGTTACTATGATGCTATACAGATGGGTTGCCAATCCGATTCTTCTTATGAGAAAGTTCTTCAGATTGAGAATGACCAAGTACCATTATGAATACCTCCCTAGTTAAGAGGGAGCGTTGAAGAATGTAACTGTGTTCGGTCTTCATAATGACATGTAACTATGACTTATGTAAATGATGTAATAAAGAGAAAAAAATTATTACTGTAAACTTGCTTCATGGGTTTCATGAGCAAGTGATTTTAGAATAGTAGGATTTGTCATTTAGAGTATAGAATTAATGTCATATATGAAGATCTCTTCTTGAGCCTATGTTTAAGGTATACAAGACTATAAAAATGTCTAGAAGCCCTCCACAGACAAGCACAATCCCTCTTGAAGAAGTCAGCCTCCAAACAATAACAAACAAAGATCATGTCGGCTTGCATCAATAAACACATCCATTCATACTGTCATGTTGGCTTAATATGTGGGACATATTACTATATATACCTAGCTAGGATCTTTGCATAAGGGTAGTGAAGAGCTCAGATCCTTTTGAAGTTTTGGAGGGTAGTCACAGAAAGGATTTTAGAGGTCACAGCGAAGAAGTTTCAGAGGTCTGTCCACAGTTCAAGGTGTTTTTCAGATGGGTACCATAGGGATGAAGTCTCGGCCTCCTCACAGTCTTGGTGATCACAGTCTCAGCCTCAGATGCCACAGGAAAGGGCTCGGACTTGTTTCCTTGCAGTCTCGGAAGATTTGTGATGAGGAGGATCTTGGTGATCCCACAGTGATACACTCTATCTCAGGATACATTCTAGATGTAGTCATAATCTCGGCATAGATGTAATCATGGTATCAATATAGATACTATACTGATCTTGATGGAGACATAGTTACAACGACATGATCTATATATATATATATATATATATATATATATATATATATATATATATATAGAGAGTTGCATCTAAATTCACCGAGTTCATGTTCTTGTAACTATGTCTCCATCAAGATCAGTATAGAGATCTTGTTGTTATGGTGAAGACCTCAGTGAAGGTGCAACACTAATGATCTTAGTGGTGCAGTAGTGATGGCCTCGGTGTTGCAGTAGTGATGATGATCTCAACAATGACAAAGAAGAGGATTGGTGTCTTGATCTTGGAGTGGCTAAATAGGTCAAGGGTCATGATCTTGGTATTTGTCAATTGGAATCTCTATAAGAAGAATTTGTGTAGGTTTTCCTCTCAAAGAGTGAGAGGTTTTGGCCCTGGAAGAAAGCCAACATCTTGTGTTCTTGTCTCTTTTGTTTTGGTAACTATTTGATGAAGTAAGAAAACACACTCTAATAATAACAAGAGAAGATTGTGCTAATAAGAAAAAGTAAAAAGTACCTCACAAATAGTTATCATCGTGAGAAGAATCTTATTAACCTAATTGCCCTAGATTCTTCAACATGCATCAACCCGCGCTACCCTGTGTAGGAAAAAATTGCACTACCTAGAAGTTGCTTTGATCAAGATGTGAAACCCAAATCAACCTCTAAATGACTCGTTTTCCCTTATGGAATTTCTCCCAACCTCCAACAACTGAATTTACCCTCTCTTAAGCTAAATCAAACTCTTCTTTTGAAGTTGCCTACACAGTTCCTATGCAACCTCACTGAGGAAAACTCGACCCTCCTGTAATTGACTCTTCGACACTAGAAACATCCTTTGGAATCATTGACTTTGATCCCTCTATGTATTTGCATCCCTTCTGGCTCGAACTCTTCTTCCCTGCTCGATCGCTGCAGTTGGATAGCTTGATCTTCCAAAGAACTCCACCTCACAAGTGTATCCTCCATCTACCCATCGAGTTGCTCTTATAATCTCTCATTGGTGAACCAATGACCATGATTAGATCCCCATCAATGATTAATATCATATCCAACTCGATCCGCCTGAGTTTCTTGAGAATTCTCGCCTTTCTCAATTAATTGATATTAATTAATCACTTTTCCTAAGTTAGACTTAGGAAATTCTTAATTATTGATCAATTAACTTAATTGACCCATCTCTAGGTGTTTTCTCCTAAAACCTTTTCTGGGTTCTCCAGATCTTGCATTCCTTATCCTCTAAGACCAAAGTCAAGACTAGAACACCTATCTAATGCTACAAAAGCTAAAATATTCCACCACATCTCTCGCAATAGTGGTTAGCCCTTATTAGATCTCTAAAGGGATTTGTGCCCGTGGCTTCCACTTGTTTAGATCCTTGAATCTAGACAAGAGGAAAGAAGAATTACTACATGATAAAAGAGGGTTATGCAACTTTGGTAAGTTAGCTTCCCCATCCTCCTATGTCTACAATAAGGGGGAAAATTTGGAATAAAAATGGTATTCCCAAGATCAATCTATTTTGTTGGGAATTGGTTCATGGAAAGGTGTTGACAACGAAAAATTAAAAAAAAAGGAAGATTCACGGCCCCTCACATTGTGTTCTTTGTGAAGCAGATGAAGAACATATAATGCATGTCTTTTGCAGTTGCCCCTTCATAATAGAGGTGTGGAAGAACGCTTTGAATCATATCGGGAAAATCCAAAATATTCCTCAAGTTGGATGGAAATGTTTGAAAATTGGAGATCACAGTATCCTTGGCATTGAAAGTTGGATTCATTAGTTGTTTGATGTTAGGTCATCATACCCAAGCACATATGTTGGTATATTTGGTTAACCTGAAACTAAGCCATTTTCCATAATATAAATCCTGATCCTATTTCTTCAGCTCTGCAAACATATCAACTACTTTATGAAGTCATCTCATCCAAGGGATATGATCCATCTAACTTTGAAGAACTCTCTATTGAAGAGAAAAAATGGTTAAAGCTAACTAAAGCAACTTTTCATGTTGGTAGCTTCAAGACACCCAATGTCAAGCCCTCCTTCATCATCAGGCCAGTTGGAGATCAGTTCAAGGAGTGGCAACGATCAATAAGACATCATCAACTTTTCATTGATGGAGCCTTGAAAGGAAATTTGGGGGAGGTAGGAGTGGGAGAGGTCATTTACAACCCAGATGAAGAAATAGAGATGAAATTTGCCTGGGGTATAGGCAAGGCAACAAATAAACAAGGGGGATATGATAGCTCAAACTCTTCAAGGACTCAATAATAATTATTAAAAAGTTCCATAATGAAAAAGACCTCAAATAGAAGGATCTGTCTCTAATGTCCCTTAGAATATGGATGCAAATTCAGAAGTTTGAATCAATAGCCTTCTTCCACATCAAAAGGGAAAATAATCAAAGTGCAGATGAGCAAGAAAATAGAGGAGCAACTATTGAAAAAGGAACAATAGTCCAAGATCAAGGAGACCCATATATAAACTATATACCATGAATTTAATGTGCTATATTGTTGAAGCCAAAATGCACCAAGTAATCATTCTCAGGGGTATGATTAGATGTGAGTTAAGGCTTGGCAATCTCATTAATGAAAACTCCAATATTATGGGAGGGAGGACCTTTGGTGGATGACACCCTCGCAAGTTGATTTATGGGATAAGAGTAAACAACTAGGAGAGCAAGAGGGAAAATGACATGACTGAAGACAAGTGGAGTTTAATTCCCACTGCATTTATACCTCACCTTAAGGGAACGCAAAAAGGTACCCCACTTGTTATGAAGCAGTTAAAATTACAAGAGATTGGACATCAGGCGAAAAATTCAACGATGGATATATGTGTCAAGAGTAAGTAGGGAGGGGACATCAACATTCAATGCGATGAGACTGAGACTAGAGCGAGAAAAGCCCAAGCAGAAGATTATAAATGGAGTATGTTTGACATGAAATTTGCATTAGTATGTGTAAGAATTAAAGTGTAGTGAGGGATGATGTCTTCAAGTAAGGACAGTTGTAGAGTCTATGGTAAGGATCAATTTGATGGTGAAATTGGTCAACCTCTCGGCCTCAATAGCTAAGCTCGGTGACCACGTGGCTATGGAAGCCTGCTCCCACTTTGCTTTGATCACCAGGCAGCTGGAAGAGCTGCATGAAGACGTGGAATGACTACAACTAACAATGGACGATTTGACAGCCAAGGTGGATACCTTGACTCTGAAAGTGGACAATATTGCAATAAAAGTGGAAACGATGACCTTGGGTGTTCTAAAATAAGTGTTTAGGATCCCTGAAATTCCCCTCTTGATGAGCATGCCATGCCTCATCTAGAAGAACTTTTGGACCAAACTTTGGACTCAATGCTCCCGCAACATATGGAAGCATAAAAAAATGAGCAAGAAGGAAACCTTAAAGTCGAGAAGGATGACAATCATTAGTTATCCTTGTTTGTTTCAAAATGTTTTGTAAATTTGCGATACATAATGGATTTTTTTGGAGGTTGTACAAAATAAGGGTAGTTATAACCTTAGTAAGAAAAGGAAACATAGAGATAGGATAATTTTTTAACAATATTTGAATGTTGATGAAGAAGAACAATTTCTGCATGTAGTGGCATTGGCTTGTTTTCCAACTAGATTATATAAAAACTACTTGTTTCTTTAAAAAACAAAAAAATTTAACTAAGCATCTTCTAAAATTAAACTTCAGAAACTTTAATCTTGGTGATGCAACTCTATTTGTCAAGAAAATTGGCAAAATTGTTGTCTATCTTGTGGTATATGTAGATGATTTGTTGATGACAGGGAACAATGAAAACTATATTGCATCCATAAAGAAAGAGTTAAAGAAAGGATTTGATATGACAAATTTGGGACACCTTCACTATTACTAAGGCATTGAAGTGACCCAACATCCAAGTTATATATTCCTCTCTCAAAAGAAGTACATTGGAGAATTTTTGAACAAGTTTGGCATGGTTGAATGCAATCCTTTGTCCATTCCAATGGAACAAAATATGAAGCTCACATCTAAAGAAGGGAATGAATTTGAGGATGCAACTAAGTATAGATAACTTGTGGGAAGTCTTATCTACCTCACCACCATCAGAACATATATTTCATTTGCTATTGGAATCATTTCTAGGTTTATGCAAAAGCCTTGTGAAGGATATTGGTTTACTACAAAACGAGTTCTAAAGTACTTGAAAGGAACACAAGACTTTGGATTCAAATATTCATATATGGATGCCTTTAGCTTGATTGGATATTCTGATTCAATTTTTTATGGAGCTAAAGAAAATGGAGTGTCTACTTCAGGTTATCTTATGAGTCTTAGATCAAGCACTATCTCTTAGAGGTCAAACAAACAATCAATACCAACATATTCCATAATAGAGGCATAATATATGGCAACTGCACAAGTGACCAAGGAGATTGTGTGGCTTAGGAAAATTCTTGAAGAGTTGCAGGAGAAACAAGTGAAATCTACTCCCCTTCTGATTGATAATACTTTTTCAATAAAGTTGGCCAATAATCCCACATTCCATGATTGAACCAAACATATCAACACAAAGTATTATTTGATTTGATATAATGTCGAGGTCAATATTGTTCATCTCCAACATTGTTCCACAAATGACCAAATTGTAGACATCTTCATCAAAGCACTTGGAAGAGAAACGTTTGAAATATTCAGAATGGTACTTGGACTCACAAGCAACCCTTCAGATTGGTGGGGGGGATGTTAAACACATAATCCTCGAGGATTGGGTGAATAAATTGTAAATATGTAAAAAAAAAAAGGAAAATGTGAAAATTAGAATATAAAACAATATTGGAAGATGAATCCCAAAGGTTGCTTTCTGATGTTATATAATTATATTCTCATTAATACAATTGTATCCAATTTAGAGGTTATTCATTGGCCCAACACCTAAAAACCTCATACTTCTTCCTCAAGAAATAAAACCATGTTATATTGGAGAAATTGCCTATGAAGGAGACATAATACATAGATGCTCCTAGTGATGGAATCAATATAAGCCCAAAGACATCACTATGTATTAATTATAGGATCCCCTTTTCCCTTGTAGCCCCAGATGGGAACCTCACATGATTATGTTTCCCATAATCACAATGTTCAAAGAAATTGACCTCCATAGAGAAATTTAGGAAACATTCAACCATAACTTCTCTTTGCATAGCACAAAGACTTTTCTCCTTGATACGTCCCATCCTATAGTGCCACAACATGGTCTCATCAATTACACAAGAGGATGACTTGCCACTTTTAGGAACAACTGCACTATTGCATCCACTTAGGTTGACATGCCCAACATCTTGTACAGGGTTCCCATCTAGACCCCTCTCATCAATATCATCACTTTATGAATCATCTTACTTGAATCCTTCTCAATATAGTGTGTACACCTGCATCACCCATTCTATTGATATATATTAGGTTTCTAACCAAACTTGGAATATGAAGCATGCTTGGAAATGTTCTACTCCTCATGTCTTTGAGCATCAATCGAACTCAACCTCATCTAACAATCTCGTTTGTCAAGTTGTCTCATAGGTAGACATTGCCTCTTTCATATTTTTTCATATTCATGGAACTATTCCTTGTAAGGTTCAATATGATAGGATGCTCTTGAGTCGATCAACCATGCCTCGTTATTTGACTATGCACTCATAGAGCTAAATACAAGTCCCCTCCTTCATTAAAATAAGTCCTTCATTTAGTTGATTGTGTCTCATTGAATCCCATGCCCTTCTCAATAATATTTGACTTCAATCCCTTATGTAATGCCTAACTTTGCCACATTTCTAACTTCTTCTTATCAACTGAACTAGAGATTTAGATTTTCCCTTTGAACTAGACCTGCCTTTGGAGAATTTTCCTTTACCTCCAGCTGGTCAACCTCTCATTAACAATCATCCTTGGTTGATCCTTTCATGTTCTTCCACCTCATTTCCTTTGATCATGGAGATGCAACCACATCACAATTGTCATTATGGTTGTATGACTCCAAATAGACACGACTAATATATCCCATGAATCTGGTAAGGAACACAATATATTGATACATTTCTCCTCCTTGTTATTTGTGATATCCATAGATAGTGTAGAAATTACTCAAAATTTGCAAGTGCTAATGAAATCACACTGAAATCAATAAACACAAATTTCTTTTACTAATTCTGTGGAAGGACAAATAAAATAGAAACACATGCAATCATTCAATCACAATGAACACAATTTTTACTAGGGATCCCAACTGGGAAAAACCCCTCCTATGTTTGTATCAATTCAGATGAGAAAAATGATCTATTACAATGAAAAATTCAATCCTTGAAGCTCAACCTGCATTGCAATATTGATCTCTTACTCTAGAAAATACTGATCCTGCACTCGCTCTGCCCGCACTCGCGTTCCTACACTCACTCCTACTTCCTTGCGCAATTTTGAGGAAATTAGCTCATCTTCTACATACCCACTCTGTACACTCAATAATATACTAATAAATACAATTATGCTTTTCCCCTCCACTCAACTAGGCAATTCGAATTGCATGCATAACCAGAGATATTTTTAGTAAATTGACTAGTTAACTGAGAGATTAGTGAGTTAACAACAATTACAACTACTCAACTAAAATCAAACTGACTCTATTCTAGACTGGAGCTTAGATAACTAAGTTTCACTAAATATAACTCCACTAGATAGCTAGATCTTAGCAATCAACCCATGCACAAATCTACTTCTTGCACACAAACTCAAATTGACTAACTTAACTGAGTGACTTGGCTATGTCACTCCTGCTAACTGTCTTAAAACTCATCCTACTGAAGTAGAAATTCGAATTTCTCCATTTGACTAAGACACAAGTCAAATGAAGCCTTTTCTTGATACAATTTAACACTCCCTCGTAGCAAGAAAAGGGTATTGAACAACCCCAATCCTTCTCCTCTGTAGGAATGTATTGTAACACAATTAACACTCCCTCTCATTGTTGTTGTTGCTACTGCAACAACTGTAACTAAGAAGCATCCAAAATATTGAATCAATTGTGTCTTTGAGCTGCAACTATCTCTTAAGTCTTTGACTGCTACTAATCTGCAACTGTCGCTTAAAATTTGACTGCATCAACTAACATTGATCCTTCTACTACTAAACATTGTGGGCCCCACAGCAAGGGTAATGATCCAAGAGAAGAGTCTACTGCAACTGTTGCTGCTCTCCTAAGGACCCTACCCAAATATTTGAAAATATGGGACTAAGGCACTATATTGCCCCACCTCACTCTTGGAGGTATAGCTGCATACAAGGCGAACTTTGATTTACTCATATTGTTGTTGTTACAACTTTGTTGTTGCTTCTACACTGTTGCTGTTGCTATTGCTCTGTTGTTGCTTCCACACTGCTGCTATAACTACTACAATAATGAGTTTGATCTCCCCAAATCTTGAAGTACTAACTTCCATAAGGCCGCTCCCTCTGAAACTAGACTCCCTCTGAGTCTTGATCTCCCTGTGGGAAATCTATCTGCTCCCTCTTGGCAACTCGAACTATCCTCTTGCATTAGAGAAATTCTTGCACCACAAATATGCTATTCGAAATTTCTCTGAGAGAAGATCAAGAACCTGTCTTCTATGTAGTTTTAAATAGGTTTGATACCATGTAGAAATAACTCAAAGTTTATATTTGCTAATGAAATCATACTGAAATCAATAGACACAAATGTCTTCTACTAATTCCACGGAAGGAAAACTGACATTAGAAACACATGTAATCATTCAATCACAATGAACACAATTTTTACTGGGGAACCCAGCTGGGAAAAACCCATCCTCTGTTTGTATTAATTCAAATGAGAACAATGATCTATTACAATGAAAACTTCAATCCTTGAAGCTCAACCCACACTACAATACTAATCTCTTGCTCTTGAGACTGCTTTGGAAAATACTGATCCTGCACTTTCTTTGCCTACACTAGCTATGTTTGCACTCATGTTCCTGCACTCGCTCTTATTTCCTTGTGCAATTATGAGGAAATTAGCTCATCTTCTACATACCCACTATGTACACTCAATATTATACAATAATAAATACAATTATTCCTTTTCCCTCCACTTAGCTAAGTAATTCGAATTATGTGCATACTAGGGCTAATTTTAGTAAATTGACTAGTTAGCTGAGAGATCAGTGAGTTAACAACAACTACAACTACTCAACTGAACTCGTACTTACTATATTATAAACTAGATCTCAGATAATTGAGTTTCACTAAATATAACTCCATTAGTTAGCTAGATCTTAGCATTCAACTCATGCACAACTCTAGTGCTTGCCCACAAACTTGAATTGAAAAAACTTAACTAAGTGACTTGGCCATGTCACTCCTGCTAACTGTCTGACAACTCATCATGCTGAAGTGGAAATTCAAATTTCTCCATTTCACTAAGGTGCAAGTCAAATGAAGCCTTTTCTTGCTATAATTTAATAGATTGTAACTAATTGATCACAATATTAAATTCATTTAGATGCTCTAGGATTGTGTCACCCTCCTTCATCCTTATAAGATACAACTGCTTAAGAAACAACTTGCTTACCAGGGATTTTCACTAGTACAAGTTCCCTAACTTTTCCTTTTTTTTTGCAGTGTCTTCGCTTGAGATATTCAACAATACCAAATTTGCAAGACAAAGACGAATTGTGCTACTTGCTTTTAATTCAAAATTCTCCAGTCCTCCCTTGACATGCCAACTAAAGGTGTTTGGGGATGCACAATTACCCATTGTTCTCGATTTACAAGGAGAACTTCCATTTGAAGCTTCCACAACTCAAAATTATGGCCATTAAACTTCTCACTCTCAATTCTTATACTACGAACCATTATTCATTAGAATAAACACTACTTTAAAGCTACCATTAAAACAAGGTTTATTTCAGATGTATTCAAGATCCAAGATCCGAGTCTAAGATCACCAAACCCTTAGCAATAAAGGTGTCCCCCTAAAACAAAAAATTCTTTGATACCACCTGTTGGTCATGTTAAGCTTTTATATCCACTTATTAAGCACCCATATACCATATATACTGCTCTTCGACCAAAATTTGAGTTGAATGAGCTGTAGACAGACTCTAGACTAATTTAGCATAAACCTTAACCAAAAAACATTAAAACAAAAAATAGAAAATAGAAAACACATAATAGATCACATAGATATTTTACCTTGGAAACCCTTAACTATGAAAGCTCGCCAACCATTGAGGTTCATTGCTCTTTATATTCTTAATTGAATATGTAGTCATATTACAATGAATGTTGACCTTGGTCCACACCTAAGACCAATGCAATCATATTACGTCATGCTTGATGCATCATCCTTGATCTATGATCAAACATCAGCGTATCACAATCTTATGTCATGCTCTATTTATAGACATATTTTTACATAATAAACCCTAATTCATACCACCCAATTTAGTTATAGAGGTTGAATCTCATTGGCCAAGATCTCGGGAATCTTGGGATTCTCAACTATTTTTGACATAGTTCAATTGTAGTCAATCACCTCTTGACCACAATCAACCACTAGTCTCCATTGACCAAGTGCATCCTTAGTTTTAATTACTTTCAATTGTTCCATTTACTATTGACTTCTATTGATTGCTTTATAACCCTTCAATTGTGATCCCTATCCCAGCTTCTATATTGACCATTAACTCGACTTGACCATCTAGTTGATCCTTCTTTTAGTTGATTAACCTCGACTATATTTTCTAAGTTTCATCCTAGTTGATCCACCTTAACCAACGAATTACTCATTCAATCCACCTCAACTAGCCTATCAATAAATTGCACTCTATTCGACTGAGTTTCCTTTGCAAAATAATATAACACCCCAACAAAATCATCATAGGCAATATACATTGTGCAAAAACTGCAAGAATGTAATTAGATCATTTTGATAGTTTTCAGGGTAGGATGTATCTCTCAAATCAACTTTGAAAATTATGATACCAATTATTAGCTAAAGCAACAACAAAATTAAATATGAAAATGCAAATTAAGCATGCAAAATTAACTTAAAATCAACTTGACTATTGAATAAATTAACATAATAAATCAACCGTAAATTCACTTGAAATTTAATCTATATCAATAAGATTTATGACATAATTTGGGGCAACAAACACATCTCTTCCTATTTCATATGAAGATTATCATAGTACAATTGTCAACTCATCCCAAGTTGGAAATACAAAACCCTTACAACTTATCCCAAATAAAGCTTCTCTCAAGCATATGAAACCTTGGCCAAAAAACCATATGTCAATCACTGGCAAACCCCAACTTTGCTTCATTCTCTGAAGGCTACATCGACGTAAATCAAGAATCATACACAAGAGGCTGCATTATCTATATGCTTTCTCATCTATCTTGTTATTAATAATATAGTGATGTACTTTTCCTTCCTTTTATAGAGTAAGAGGAGTAAGTTGCAAGTAAAATCCTAACCTTGGAATAGGTCCACAAATAGAGAATGGATCCACAAGTGGAGTAATCTTCATGTGCCAAGTTAGTACACAAATGCACATAAATGTTTATGCAATTACCACAACCAAAAGTGCATACCCACCCACTACACACATATTTATGCAACATTATATATATATATATATATATATATATATATATATATATATATATATATATATATATATATATATATAATGGTAAATTGATAATTTGATGGTGTAATTTGGGCGAGACCCAATATCAAACCTAGCAATTGCCACTATGACACCAAGAGTATATCCAATAGTCTGCAAGCCAAATATACCAAGAATTTGTGACTTAGCAAGAACCGAGATTCCACGAGGGTGGGGGAGCCTACTCCTTTAGCCTTATCACGATGGGCCAAATATGTCCCCCCATGGGATTTGAAATTGGGTAGAGGGGATAACATCCCATTATGTCAACCACTTGGTCGTCCCACAAGGAGACATTATATATTATCACGGAACAAATGCACCCTCATAGACCGAGTGAGAAAATAGAGGAAGAGTCGACTATGAGACAAAATGCATCATTGAGACTCTCTATTATGTAGTGCTCTCCCTCCAAGCAAAGTGTTCTTTCCACGCTAAGTGCTTATATTGTTAAAGGAGATGGGAAACAAGTGCAAAACAACTAAAACTAATAAATTGTTTTGACACTTAGCTATTCCTTCAATGTCACAAGCCCATTGATTACTCTTCCCTTTTGTTGGTAGAGACAAGTTCTCTTTGCTTGATGTTTCAACCCATTTCCTTTCCTTAGTACTTAGAGACATGAAAAACTACACCGCTTGATAAGAAAATCACACCTTTGTTTGCCATGTGATCTCCATCACTTTCCTCGATCAAGTAACCCTTTCCAGATAACCACATTCTACGTTGGAAAACCCCGATCTTACACAAAATTTCACCTTCTCTTTATCTCCAAAGTTGGTCTACTATAAGAAATAATTGCTCTAGGATTCGACTTATCAACTTCCCCGTGCCTCAATAAGCAAAAGCTTGAATATCTTTAGCAAATATGCAATGCTTCCAACCATTCCATCAGCTATATCCACTAGAATATCCCTCCAACTTCAAATAAAAACTATGACAAAGCCCCTTTTTATATCATAGGATTCCCTTTCCATAATGTCTCTCTTCTCTCCCTTCTAATATCCCATTAACCTATTTTAACAATTTAAATATACTATTTTAAGAAAAAACAATTGAAATATATTATTTTAAACAAAAAAACAATTTAAATATACTATTTTAAACAAAACTCATTAAATGTAAAAATAATAAAATCAAAATAAAATTTAAATTTATTGCAGTATAGGTGTGGTCTATATTGGAATTGGGCTCGAGAAGTTGTTTTTTTTTGTTTGTTTGTTATTTCGTTAATGAATAAAACATTGTTTGGACAACCTTGATTTGATATCCCTCGAATATTCTTCGTGTAAGTCACAATCCAATGAATTAAATCAAAGCTTTGAGAAATGAAAGGTCGTTTTCAGTTTGAAAGGCAAGAATAGCAAATTAAATTAAATTATTATTCATTTGCCACCTATTAAGCGACGACTTGTATTTACCTCAATGCGTGCCCCACAAATAGCAAGGAGTTAAAGAATTTTGTTATGGAGAAGTTCTGTAAGCGTATATGGGGGAAAGAGTTGAGTAGAAAGAAGTAGT
Organism: Pinus tabuliformis; assembly: GCA_031772625.1. Classification (NCBI taxonomy): domain Eukaryota; kingdom Viridiplantae; phylum Streptophyta; class Pinopsida; order Pinales; family Pinaceae; genus Pinus; species Pinus tabuliformis. The sequence continues at coordinate 558,060,373 of CM062813.1, read as the reverse complement.
ACTATGTTCAGGAATTCAAGTCGACTTGTGATCTCCAACAAAAAGAGTATATTGGAACTAGTATTTCGTGGAGAGCGAAGATTCTTATTGCTCAATTAAGAACTAACTCACATCAACTTCAGTGTGAAACAAGATAGTGGAAGAAACCTAAAGAAGCTTGGGAAGAATGGGTGTGTACTTTTTACACTTCTGGGGCAATGGAATCGGAAAAACATTTTATTTTGGAATGTGATGCTTTCAGATACATCAGGGACAATTATGGTAGTATGTTAGCATCAATTCCTTGACATTGTCTTTTCAATGAGGGCACTGTGAGAAGGTTGGGTCAACTCATCATCAATTTGAGTAAGAAAATGATTGAATTGCAAAAGGCTAAAAACAGGGACGCTGATAGCCCCATAGACTATTTTTAGTCTCGTTGATGTTAAAATATCATTCATTCATTCTCTGTACATTTCTTAGATTCTCTTCCTCCAACAATGCTTCTTTGTACATTTCTTCCGCCGATTACATTTCTTCTGGCACCTCTTTAACATATATATTATAACTATAGTTTCATATTTAATATTATAAGTGTATCATCTTTATCTTTATCATCTATATTATCATTGTAGTTTAATATTTAATATTAGGTTAATATAATAATATTATTAAATTAATTAATACATAATTATTATATTAATATTTAATATTAGGGTGCCTATGACATATATCAACCACATTTTCCCTTTTTATCTTTATCATCTATATTATCATTGTAATTTAATATTTAAAATTAAGTTAAATAATATTAATAATATTAATATAATAATAATATTATTATTAAATTAATTAATACATAATTAATATATTGATATTTATTATTAGGGTGCCTATGACATATATCAACCACATTTTCGTTGTTTGTTTGTTTGTTTATTTGTTTTTTTTGTTTATTTGTTTTTTTTTTTTTTAATTAGGTCAATATAATATTAATAATAATAATTTTTTTTGTAAACTTGGTGGTGCTTCCTCTATTGATATTAACTATTCAAAATCAGATCTTCCATTTGTTCCAGGTGGTCTTACCTGCCCGAAGGAAACCAGGTAGCCACCTGTCTGCATTAAACCCTGTCCAAAATTTAAAAAGGTCTTTCTCTATCCATCTAGCAACATTGTCTTTACTATCTATACTACTGTTCCATTTAAACAAGTAAGAACTATTCATCATAAAACTTCAACAAAAATGTACTGGACCTCTGCTTCAATCCTCGTCCGAGGATATTACTGGGGCTGGCGCTTTGGCACTGGAGCCGAGCATCTCGCTCCTCTTCATGTCTTGAAGTGTTTGTTCAATTCTCCCCAGTGCCAAGTTGTTTCTGTAAGTTTGTATCTGGACTGTTGCAATCTCCCTGAGGAGTTCTGCCCTGATGGGATCCTTTTCCTTGGTGTCCTCCTTTACCTCCGGTCCTCTGCTTGCTGCTTGTTCCCGATTGAGAGTCATAGCCCGTGCCACCACATTCTTCATGACCCAATACTATTGTATTGTCTGTCTGAAGAGAGAGTGCCATCCTCGGGAGTTCCCTGGGTCTAGAACCATGCTCTCCCATTCCTCCATGGGGATGTCTTGGTTCCTTATGTTGTCATTTAGTTCTCGCTCCCAGCCAACAATTTGGGCTTTGATGTCCAGTGGGTTCCCTGCCATGTAAGCATTGATGAGGGTTTTCATATGTTCACATCCAGACTTTCGCCCTCTCTTTCTTTGCTCTTTGTTTGAGCCGCTCGCCCCCTCTGCCATCTTTTTGTCTCTCTTACCCTTCCTGGTCGCCATGTTGACTGCGTACCTGTTGCCGGTTGCTTCTTTCTGTTTGTTGTCCTCCTCACTGTATTGGGCGTATTTTGAGGTGAGACCTATCACATAACCATTACAATTATCAATTTGATAATGAACAAACATCCAAACAATTTCCCATTTACCTGTGTCACATTTGTTATCCCTTTCAGTGCCGGAACTGAGGCTTTTCATGGTTTCTTTTAGAATTTCCCATCTCCTCTCATAGTTTTGGGTTCTTCTAATTCTTACTTCTCTTACCGTCGTTTTTTCCTCTCGACAACATCCGTCACTCAAACAGCACGACAGAGGCATCCGCTTAGGACCGCCTCCAGGATAGACTGGTTTATTGTTCCTTGCGTCGCAGGGAGGCTTGGCCGTGGGGATGTTTTCTAGGGGTCTAGGCATCAGAACCATGGCCCTATTCTCTTCCACCCCTGGTGAAATTTTATTTTTCTATTTCCCTCTTTTCTCTGTTCTTTTTACTCTTAGAGGTTCCTCATTTTTCCCCTCTGGTTTTTTTTCGGGGAATCCCCAACAGGAGTCATTATGGCCTCGCTCTCTCGCATTTCATTTCTTGGGGTTATCGTGGTGGAGACCTCTCCATTCCTGGATTCTACCCCCTCCTCTCCTAGCTTACTCCCCAGGATTTTCATTACACATTCTAAAATTTTCGACCATCCAGGGTCCCAGGAATTCCTGGGTTCCTCCCTACCAGACTCAATCCCTATCCTGTACAAATTTCCTAGATTAATGCAGAAAGACATCCTATTCCTTAAGATGCTGAGGGCCAGAGGAGCAACATACCAACTTGCAGAATTGGTTCCGCTTCCGTCCTCAAGCTGCAACGTCGTTCTTCAGCCACCTTTCCTCTCTCTGGTTCTCGTCTCCTCCCTCTGCATGCGTCTGCCTATGGACTGATTTCCCTTATGTTTTATTCCCCTCCCCTTTCTGTCCTTTCCCTTTTCATCCACCTGTCTGTCATCATTACTCCCTTCACTGATCCCTACGCCGTCACCTTGGAATGGTGACCCTCCGTCCTATCTTACACTTTCTCTCATTAACACTCACTTACTCCCGACTGCTCTTGCTATATGATCTCGTCCCTCGTCCTGCCACTTGTTGGCGTCCTTCTGCCCACCCTCCCGTTGCCCCCCTTGCCATCCTTGCTGTCCTCCTTATCCGTCTCCACCAACCTTCTCTCGGGGTTTGTTCCTTCCCTGCCCTGTCCGTCCACTTGCCCTTTCCCCTATCCTCTCACTCCATTTCCCTCTCCTGTCCTTTCACTCGCTTGGACGCTGCCTCCCACTTCCCGGTCCCATCTCCCCTGTCCCACTTCCTCCATTGTGCTACACCTCGATTGGGGGTTCTCCTCCCCTTCCTTGTCTTTTTCCAAGATTTTCACTAAGTTTTCCATCTCCTCCATCTGATGTAGTTCTTCCGCATTTATGTCTACAGTTCTGCCTACCTGGCCGCTTCCCCAATTTGCCAGGTTGTCCGCTGCCACATTGCCTTTCCTTCGTACGTGTGTGGGAAGGATGTAGTCTATTTGTCTGATTAGTTTACTGATCTCCTGCACCAGCCAAGCAGTTCTCCAGCTTCGGCTAATCTTCTCCCACTGTGTTCCTTGTTGTAGCTTTTTTACTATTTCAATCGCCATTTTCGAATCACCTTCTACCTGTAATTTTTTATATTGCTCTCTTATTGTGATTTCCAGCCCTTTTTTAAGGGCATGAAGCTCTACTTCATTATTTGTCACGTTGCCACAGTCCATCGCGTAGATTCTGAGTGTCTTACCCCTGTCATCTCTGAATACCCCTCCTGTCCCTGCCTCACCAGGATTCCCTTTTGCAGTGCCATCGAAGTTTAGTTTGATGAATTCCTTCTGTGGTCTTTTGAATTGGTTTACTTCCTCTCCTTTGGTGGTGTGGTGCTTCCAAGAAGAAGTATGCAACATGCTTGGTTTCAGGTTCAGGCGGGTCATTATCTTTTCTTCCTTCAGGTTAGTTTTCCAATCCTCGAACCATTTCTTTGTCAGAATAGTCTCTCTAATATTTTGGATTATCTGGTTCCATTTTTCTGCTTTTGCTCTGCCTTCTTCCTTGAAGATTAGTTTGTTTCGTTCTTTCCATATATTCCACAGGACAAATCCTAGCGAGAGTCTCCAAGCACGGTTCAGGATTGTGTTCTGGTACGGTTTTTTCCTCCAATTCTCTATTGTTGTTTTCATGTTATTTGGATTCCTGTCACTAATTTCAAAAAGTTGATGGTGTTGTTTCCATAGGTTGTCGTTGTATTTGCAAGCATTGGTAAGGTGCTCCATTGTCTCTTCTTGTTCTCGGCATAGGACACATATCAATGGGCCTTGCATTCCTTTTTTTTGCAGTTGGTCCCATGTTAATGCTCGCCCGTGGCTCAGGATCCAAACGAAGAAAGTGATCTTCGACCATGTTTTTTCCTTCCATATGCTTTCCCAGTTATTTGTTTCTGGATGTCTGATGTGTTCTGCTTTTAATTGATAACCTTCTCCAATTGTAAACATTCCTTTGATTCTGTGGCCCCATCTTAGGATGTCCGATCCTTCTTTTATCGCTATTTTCCTGGTTGCCATTTCCTTTTCGTATAGCTTCCATTGGGGTGTTTCTGGCGCTTCTGGCCAATCTTGTTGTTGTTTCCACTTTCTCCAGTATCCTTCTGGTTCTATGCACCAGAAGTTTTGTACTGTGTTTCCCCCATGGAGATCGGTGAATTGGTGGATTTTTGCTAGCTGCGGCTGGCTATTTAGTTTTCCCCTCTGTTGCCACGCTTCTTCCCAGAAGTTGGCTTTGTCCCCTCCTCTGATTTCCCAGAAGCTATGGTTGCTGATCAGATTCCTGTTGGCACTGGCTAGGTTCCATATTGCAGAGCCTTTCTTATCGTTTTGGCTTCTCAGCTTTCCTTCGAGAGACCTGGGCATGTCATACTTTCTCTCCCATAGTTTTTTCCAAAGATCTACCCCTCCCTGTATCCATCTCCACCACAACTTTGCTCCCATTACCTGATTCAGAATGTAAGGGTCACGGAGTCCAAGGCCTCCTTCTTTTAGGGGTTTGCTGAGCTAGCTCCAAGATAGAAGCGCCCATTTTTTTACCGTGCTGGGTCCTTGCCATAAGAATTTTTTGAACATGTCTACCATTTTCTAGCAGACTGTTTTAGGGGTCGCTTGACTAGTTAGTTGGTATATCAGAATGGATTGTAATACTGACTTTAGCAGTATTACGCAACTTGGAATGTTCAAAGTTTTGAATGTCCAGTTTTGCATTTTCCTTTGGATCTTTTCCAACAAGATTTTCCAATTAGCCACTCTGTTCTGCTAGTCATTTAGCAATATTAATAATAATACTAGTCCCAAGGGATAACTCAATTGGTCGAGCTCTCGTTGCTAATTACTTTGCTTATTGGGAGGTCACGAGATCAAATCTCCTCGATGCCCTTGGGGTTAGGCCTGACATATTAAGCCGCCTTTGGATAGATATACGTGGATTATTGCCCGTAAACGTAGCAACTGCTCAGTGCCCGTCTTTAGATAAATATACGTGGATTATTGCCCGTAAACGTAACGAACTACTTAATAACCGCAAATCATGATTGCTTTAATATATATATAATTCAATACATAATTAATATATTAATATTAAAATATCTACCAAATATATCAACCATAGTTATCCACCACATTTCTTAATATAATTATGCTAATTTAATAAAAAAAAAATCATAGATCAATTACATTTAATATCTACACATTTAATATGTACACTGACCTCCCAATAAACAACTTCAAGATTGCAACATCCCAACAACAAACTCTATTTTTAAAGTTATCCTTTATCCATTTAGCAAAGTAGTCCAACTAAATTTGATTTAACAAATCCAAATTGCATGGATTTTAGATGTGGTTATTCTATTTTATTGTTCCGATAGGAGTATTTCTATTGGATAATGGCCGTCGCTTCACATGAATAATTTTATCAATCAACCAATACAAAAGGTACTTCTCTCGTGCCCTGGCCTGAGGTTTCCTCCCGAAACTGATAAATCATGAAATTCATTTGCTGTCCCTGCAATGTCAGTCAGGGGCTTGTTCATTCCTCTTTCAATGATCTTTACATTGATCGGTGCCCAGGATTTGCATGCTCTGCGCTGTCAGGTGGTCACATGACGTTACTGAGGTCCGCAGCTCAGCCTTCGTCGAGTGGAAAGGCACTGTCACACAGCATTAATCACCATGGGTGGCAAATAAAGAAGCAGTATCTGATACAGAGACCAACGTGTGTGGCAACGGAAAACTTAGTGGCCAATACAAGCATTGAAACAGCTCCAATGCCCAAGACACGGAGGCTGATATTGCTCCGTCATGCTAACAGCTCATGGGAGGATGCTTCATTGAAAGGTAGGCTTCTCAATTGAATTGAAGGAAATAATCCTATTCAGTAGGCAATTGAAAATTTGATTTCAATGCTGGGTTTTAACAGTTTTGAGGATTTGGCATAGAATTGAAATCTCTTTTTGCTCCCATAGGCTTTCTACAGTAGCCCCTAGGCTCATAGTTCCACCCATGAGATATGAATCTTAACCAATCTAGTGAAAGTGGGCGTCCTAATCCCCGGGAACAGTCCTGTCTGTTTGCAATAAACAATTAGCGGAAAAGCACAATCAATAATTCCGCATGGAAGTTTTTATATTTTCAACCTTTATTAGATTGTTTCGAGTTTGCATCAAGTGGAATGTGATCAAATCATAAGGCGTTCTTCACAGAGACTCGGGTTCAATTCTCCAGAACATGCTCCTGCGTTAATGCGCCCCATTGTTGTGCTATTCTGAGATAGCTCTTGTAACTGAGCCTAGGCAGTTTGCCCTGAGCAGTTTATCTCAATGGACAAGGCCAGGTGCAAGTCCCTAGTGGTTTGGACTCAATACAGACTCTTATGTTTTGGTATCTAAGCTGAAGGTGGAGACTACTGCACTAACAAAGGGTCATGCACCAATTAAAAAAAAAGACGACTCTGAGTTTGCAAGCTAAATCCTTGAGATCAGAATATCAGCTCTTCTGTTGAGCAGCTTTTAAATTTATTTCGAATATAATTGAACCAAGTATTAGGGCTTTTTATTTCAAATTTATTTTGAATATAATTGAACCAGGTATTAGGGCTTTTTATTTCAAATTTATTTTGAATATAATTGAACCAGGTATTAGGGCTTTTTATTTCAGAAAAATTGCCTGGAACTTGCACTGCTTCATCATCTCTTTGAAGTTTGAACTCATGCCACTTAGGCGGCCAGACCATGGAATCTGAGTGGATGACTTAATGCTCGGTTGGTTGCTTTTTTGTCAAGCTAAGCTTGAAAACGAGAGGGGCCATTCTTAGATTGCCGAGATAAACTTCACCGTATCGTGGCAGCTATGATTAGTAAATATCACAAATTTCGTATGCTAGGTTCAGCATAATAGACTACAAATGATTAAAAGATAAAGTGTTTCAAAAATTCACTGTACCAGATATACATAAAAAGGGTAAATATACTAAATATAAGAAGTATAAAAAAATTTAACAATTTATATTCCTCATAAGAAATGCAAGTTTACAGTAATTTTTGGATGTTTAGCACTCCGAAAACACATTCAAATTTACATAACATTAGCATGGGATTCCTCTGAAAATTCCAAAAAGAGCCAAAATCTGGAAATTGATCGATTATGCAGGAAAAGGTTTAGTACCACTGCTAGTTAAATATCCTCCATTTTTTGGTTATCACTCCTTATAGTTGCATAATATATACAAGTTACTAGTTTAACTTAATGTCTGTTACAGTGTTTAGTAGGCTTCTTGACCATGACTTTTTCCCATTCATTGTAAAATTAACGCCCTCCTCTGCATCTGGCCTCTAGAACCTACCCAGGGGCCAATAGTTAAAACTTGAAAACGTGAAACACTTATTAATATCCTCCTCTATAAACGTGGAAAATGGAACATTTTAGAGCATGGAGTTACTAGCTTAACTAGCTCCTTGTTGGTTAACTCAGTGTTTGTTTAGTAGGTTTATCAATCACGACTTTCTCCCATTTGCTGTAAAACTAATGCCATTCTCTGCATATGAGCTTTAAAACCTACCCAATAGTTAAACCACTTAATGTCTATAACTGTGGAAAATAGACCATTCTAGAGCATCGAGTGTTGCTACAACATTCCAACATGTTTTGAATAAAAGCCTTGAATAAATGTGCCTTAACCCTACTGCCTAGGAGAGGTCGAGAAACAACTAGTATGAGTAGAATACTTTTCCTGTTTGCAATCATTGAGCTAAGTCACTCGACATTGGGACACGATGAGTCAGGATTCAAGTGTCCAAAACGGGAATATATATGCCCTGTCACAGGACATTTAGACATCTCTCTCTCTCTATATATATATAGAGAGAGATGTCTAAATGCCTTAACCCTACTGCCTAGGAGAGGTCGAGAAAAAACTAGTATGAGTAGAATACTTTTCCTGTTTACAGTCATTGAGCTAAGTCACTCGACATTGGGACACGACGAGTCAGGATTCAAGTGTCCAACACGGGAATATAGAACCCTGTCACAGGACATTTAGACATCTCTCTCTCTCTCTATATATAGTCCTGTGACACGGGAATATAGAACCCTGTCACAGGACATTTAGACATCTCTCTCTCTCTATATATATAGAATGATGTCTAAATGTCCTGTGACAGGGTTCTATATTCCCGTGTTGGACACTCATATATGTTTTTTTTTTTAATTACAGAAATAAAATATAAACACAATGATGTTACTTTTCTCAATGCTTAGAAATTGGAACTGCATAAAATGATTAGACACATAAGAATAAATGAAAAACCATACATAAAGAGTTGATGATAGAACCATAAACTCAGGAGTCCAAAGATCTGTAGTTTTCTCATTTAGTGTCATCAAAATGTATTACGTAGATAAAATGAAATCATGAAGCTGGAACATGATACTAATAGACTATCATACTATAGATGGAATGCCATTGGAAAATACAAAATAGGGAAGAGAGTTATGAGTCTTGGGCTATATCCCATACTCCTACATGGTATATCCATGTCATCAGAAAATACATTACACATCTTGTTGATTTCTGAAAACCAGTACCTAGATAAACAGATCAGATCTAAATTTACACTACTGGAATTCTTTAACTAAATAAAGCAGCTGGAAAACTTAGAAAAGAAAAAAAAACAAGAACAGGCATGAAAAAAAGCAAATATCTTGCATGCAGAGTTTTTTGGCTCTTCAACATCAGTTCATCATTCAAATAAGTTTCAAATGTACAAGAGCTCCCATAGTGGTAAAATGGTTCTGAGAAAAAAGCATACAAATGAAACCCAGCAAACCTGAATTTCCAGCTCTTGGAAATCTGCCCTGTCCAACCCGGGAACATAGAACCTTGTCACAGCACATTTAGACATCTCTCTCTATATGTGTGTGTATGTATAATCACAGAAAATAAAATATAAACATAATGATGTTACTTTTTCTCAATGCTTTGAAATTGGAACAGCATAAAATAATTAAACACAAGGATAAATGACAAACCATACATAAAGGGTTGATAATAGAACCATAATCTCAGGAGTCCAAAGATCTGTATTTTTCTCATTTAGTGTCATCAAAATGTATCACGTAGATAAAACGAAATCATGAAACTGAAACATGATACTAATAGAATATCACACTATAGATGGAATGCCATCGGAAAAAACAAAATAGGTAAGATTCATACAAGAATCTTACGAGTTATTAGTCTTGGGCTACATCCTATACTCCTACATCTCATATCCATGCCATCAGGAAATACATTGCACTTCTTTTTGATTTCTGAAAACCAGTGCCTAGGTAAATAGATCAGATCTAGATTTACACTACTGGAATTCTTTAACCAAATAAAGCAGTGGAAAAACTTAGAAAAGCAAGAAAAGGCAGCGAAAAAAACAAATCTCATGCATGCACAGTTTTTCTACTCTTCAACATTAGTTCATCATTCAAATAACTTTCAACTTACAAGAGCTCCCATACTGGGAAAATGGCTTTGAGAAAGAAATACAAACGAAACCCAACAAACTTGAATTTCCAGCTCTTGTAAATCTGCCCTGGATCACCTCTATGCTCGACTGTATGGTCTGTACGGCCTGCAAATTAATGGCTTCCCTCTCCTTTGCTGCTGCTGCAATTCTTCTCCTTCCCCAGAAAATCAAAAGTTCCTTCCTTTGATTTTCTCTATCTTTCTCAAAATCCTTCTTGAGAAAATAATTAATTAATGTGTCCTCTCTTTCACTTGGCTTCCTTTTATTTGGGTCAAATCCCTAATCTCAATGGTCAGGATTAAATCTAATATTGAGTTGAGATCAATGGTCCAAAATTCAACTTAAATCACTAGTACCCAAACTTAGGCACCGTTACCGCAAAATCTAGTAGGCCTTCAAGAGGGAAACCCTACAATGTATAAACTAGACCAAGAAGCAACAATGGGGTAGTGGCCCATTGTCACCACAACCAAAACCCCTTACTCTTTACGAACTTTCACTGATGGGAGGAGTCCCGGAGGAGAGAGATCACTTATAATAGGTATTCTAGGGTTAATGTGTGAAATGATCTCACTAGGAAGTCTTCAAGAAAGACACAATTTAGGTTCAAGGCTTCACAAGGAAGCAATTTGCTTTCTATGAAGAGACCTAGAAATAAGGGCACAAGACCTAGGGTTTGATAAATTTGACGAGTGTTGGAGCAACCAAAGGTCAAGGCTAGGAGAAAAGGTTTCTTACAATGTATACCAATTATGCCAAGGCTCATGAAACCTTCAAGGAAGCCCCTAAGTTGAAGGAAGGAGAACTAGGGTTTCCCTCTTGGGCAAGCAACTAGGGCAAGGAAATTTATGGATGAAATTGAAGTGGATGCCCACCAAAAGGATAGATTTTGTGGAAAATATTATCCTCTTGATGTTTAGACTCTCCAATCGCCAAAATTCCTCTTGCCTAGAGATTTGGACCAAGCCCTAGTTTCCTAACTTAGCCTTGAAAGGGTCGAATTTGAGGGAGAGAACATATGGAGAAAATTTAAGAATGATCACGAACAAGTTGGATTAGTGCCTTGTCCCTTGCTAATATGGAGTCTATGATGATGAAGATTAGCCAGATTTGTTCCCAAGGAGGCTGAATTTTTTTGCCCTAGCAATCAAATTTCTATCATTTACCCACTCAATGGAAAAATGGAGTTTTATGGGAGAGCTTCTAGGAGTTCACCACTAGGACAATTCATTACATGTTATATATGAGTAATGCATGCAATATTCATCTAGATAGCAATTCAGAATTGATCTGCAACAAATTAGGGCACAATTTAACATAACCTAGAACCAATAATTCCATACATTAGACATTCAAGAAATAGATATTCAATAATAAAGTACACTTACACGATAACATGCAAGATCTCCATCCACTAGACCAAAGAATAACTCCAAAGAATGTTATGAAACCAGCTCGCAAAAAGATAGAAAAGAGAGATCAACGCCTTAGAATTCAGCCTTTTCGAGGGGGCAACCTCCTTTACAATACACAAATGAATAATTCTTGGATGATTCAAATGACAAAACCTCTTTTCTATATATAGGAGTCTAAGGAGTCACAATATAACCCAACCGACCTAACAATAATAATATAAAGCCACAAAAATAACAATAGAGGGATTCTATGGGGCACAGTAATAAAAATATGGGGGCAATAGGGGCACAACAATATTAATAAGGGATACAACTACAATAGTAATGGAGTAATCACTAGTATTACAGGGACCTAACATGCCCTCTTCTTCAAAAAAGTGTTGTCCTCAACGCTTGAGTAATTCTGGATGTTTCTGTATAAAATTCTCATCCTCCTATGTGGAATCTTCAGCGAATAAGTTATTCCACTTGATCAGATACTCCGAAATTGATCGATTTCGTAGCTGTCGAGTTCTTGTTTCTGTGACTGCTTCTGGTTCCATTATAATTTTTCCTTCCTCGTCAAGTTCTGACAATATTGTTTGAACTGGGAGCTTGTTGCTTATAACCTTCTTTAAACATGAAACATGGAAAACTGGGTGCACTCGAGACGCTGCAGGAAGCTCCAATTTGTATGCCATAGTACCAATCTTTTGCAACACCTTGTACGGACCGTAATACTTTGGTGATAATTTATTATCCTTCTTAGCTTGCTTGAGGGACATTTGTTTATATGGTTGTAGCCGTAGGAATACCCAATCATCTACATCAAAACTTCTTTCGCTGCGATGTTGATTTGCCTGTTGTTTCATTCTATTCTGTGCCAACACTGGAGGACTTGTTGTTGATGTTCTATGTGATGTTCCACTGCTTGAACCTTAGAATTTTCTCTTAAATATGATGTGATGGATGGTGGCTGATATCCATAAAGTGCCATAAATGGGGTCATTTTTGTTGCTGTATGGAAGGAAGTGTTATACCACCATTCAGCCAGAGGCAACCATTTGACCCATTGTGTCTGTTTATCAGATACAAAGCAACGAAGATATCCTTCCAAACATTTGTTTACTATCTCAGTTTGCCCATCAGATTGACGATGATAAGATGAGCTATGAGCTAACTGAGTACCAAGACAAGAAAATAATTCTGTCCAAAAATTTCCAGTGAAAATGGGATCTCTGTCACGTACAATAATCTTTGGGTTTCCATGTAGCTTTTGAATTGTTTCCATAAATGCAGTAGAAACTGTATTGGCTTTAAATGGATGTGATAATGCACAAAAGTGTGCATACTTGGTAAGTCTGTCAACTGCCACCATGATGACACTCTTTCCCTCAGACTTGGGTAAACCTGTGATAAAATCCATTGAAACCTCCTCCCAACGTTGGCTTGGAATGGATAAAGGTTGTAATAGACCCGGGTTCTTAACTGTTTCAACTTTATTTTGTTGGCAAACCAAACATTCCACCACAAACTTTTGAATATCCGATTTAAGGCCATCCCAAAAAAATTCCTTCTACCCTGTGGTAAGTTTTTAAAAATCCCGAGTCCCCTCCTAAGGGAGAAGTGTGCAATTCCATAAGAATCTTTTGTTTGAGTTGCGAATTCTTACAGAGGTATAAGCGATCTCTGTACCATAACGAATCATTTTGCCAGCTAAATGTATCAGATGTATTGGAATCTTGTTGTAACTTTCGAATAAGTGCCCACACTTCTCTATCATTCTTCCATTCCTCCCTTGCCTCGTTTATCCAATTTGGTTGGATAATAGAAATGGCGCACAACAATGCTTCCACATCCTCATCCTTTCTTGAGAGTGCCTCTGCCACCACATTTTGGTTCCCTTTTTTGTAAATGATTTCAAAGTCATAACCCAACATCTTTGTGACCCACTTTTGTTGCTCTTCAGAGGATAATCTTTGTTCTAAAAAGTATTTAAGGCTATCATGATCCGTTTTTACCTTGAAGTGTCTTCCCATTAGGTAGGGTCGCCATTTCTTAAGTGCATGTAGTATTGCCAACATTTCCTTCTCATAAATAGCTTTGTGTAAAAACTTTCCCTTGATTGGACGACTTCCAAAAGCAATGGGTATTTCATCTTGCATTGAAACGGCACCAATTCCATTTCCTGAAGCATCACATTCCACAATAAAGGTTTTTGTGAAGTCCGGTGTAGTTAAGACCAGTGCTTGGCACATTGCCTCTTTAAGATGTTCGAAGGCCTTTGTTGCTTATGGAGTCCATGAAAATGCATCTTTCTTCAATAATGTTGTTAGAGGTGCTGCTATTCTCCCATAATTCTTAACAAACTTGCGATAATACCCTGTCAACCCGAGAAATCCTTGCAGATGCTTTATGGATGTGGGGATTTTCCATTCCTTAATGATTTTAATTTTGCTAGGGTCTACCTTAACTCCTTCATGAGATACAATATGACTCAGATATTCCACCTCTTGTACTCCAAATAAACATTTGGATCTTTTTGCATATAATTTTTTCTCCTTCAATAGTTGTAGCACCCTGTCAACATGTTCAACATGATCCTTCCAAGACTTGCTTTAGATTAGTATATCATCAAAAAATACTAACACAAATTTTCTAAGGAAGGGTTTGAAAATGGAATCATTAAACCTTGAAATGTAGAAGGTGCATTGGTAAGGCCAAAAGGCATGACCAAAAATTCATAATGACCCTCATGAGTTCTAAACGCTGTTTTAGGAATGTCTTCAGTCTTCAATCTGATTTGATGATATCCTGAACAAAGATCCAACTTGGTGAAGTAAATTGATCCATGCAATTGTTCCAGTAATTCATCAATGACAGGAATGGGAAACTTATCTTTAATAGTGAGTTTGTTGAGCTCCCTATAATCCGGATACATGCGCCGTGATCCATCCTTCTTGTGCACCAATACTACTAGAGCAGAGAAAGAACTTTGACTAGGTTGAATTATACCAGCCTCTAGCGTTTCTACAACCATACGTTCAATTTCACTCTTTTGGGCATAGGGATATCTGTACGGCCTGATGTTTGGAGGAACACTTCCTGGAATCAGATGAATAGCATGATCATGATCACGAATAGGTGGGAGACCTTTGGGAGTCTCAAATACCATGGAATGATTGTCCAAGACTTTTTGGAGATCTGGAGAAATAGATGATTCCGATGTGGAAACATCTAGCGAACATAATTGTGCAATTACGCCTCTTTGTTCATTTTTTAGAAGCTTTGTCATACCGTTAGAGCTGATTATCTTTCCTGGTTTCCTTGTAATACCCCTTAATTCAACTTCCTTTCCTTCCCCAGAAAATTTCATGAAAATTTCTTGAAGATTAAAAGCTATTGTACCCAAGGATTGTAGCCATTGGACTCCTACTACAACATCAGCAGCTCCCATTGGAATGGAAAGCATTGAGCTAGTCAATACATATTCTCCCATGGATAGCTTGATATTATGGCACTTTCCAGAGCAATTTATCGTTCCTCCATTTGCAACCATCACTTGACACTCTGGTGCTGGATATAGGAAGAAATTCAATTCTTTTGCTACCTTACAATGAATAAAATTGTGGGTGCTTCCTGAATCAATCAACACTATTACCTTTTTTTTCTTGACTTGTCCTTCTATCTTGATGGTTTGAGGAGTGGTAATTCCAGCCAATGCATTACAAGATATGGTCGGATTCATTTCTTTTTTATCTAGGTTTTGTTCCTGGAGTATATCCTCTTCTTTTGACCTTTCTTTCTCCTTTTCTTCTTCCTCTTCACAATCTATGTAAAATAATTTCTTCTCAGCACACTTATGACCTTTAGTGTATTTTCTATCACAATTGTAACAAAGCCCTTTTGCTAGTTTTTCTTCCAATTGTTGTGGTGTCAACCTTATAGGTTGTGGAAGGCTAGGGGTAACAACACTTCCATTTTTATAGTTGTGACTGGTACGCTTCCTGGTTGCCATAATTTTGCTTTCCATTTTTCTTGCTAACCTGAATGCCTTCTCTAATGAATCGGGTTCCCAAAGGCGAACATCATGTTGGTTATTATCCTTTAAAGTCCCTATGAACACATCAATCCTATGCTCCTCCGGAATATTTTTTACCCTTATGTTCAATTTTTGGAACTCCTCAATGTGCTCTATTATTGAACCCTTTTGTTTGAGACTTATCAATTGGCTAAAAAAAGTGTTTCTTTTTGTATCCTCATAATGCGCTGTCAATTCTTCCGTAAAAATTGCCCAAGTGATAATTTGTTTACGAGAGCAAAGCCATTGATACCATACAAACTGATTTGGTTCCAAATATAAAGTTGCAATACGTACCTTTTGTGTGTTTTGCACATTATTGAGATCGAAAAATTGCTCCATCTGTAATATCCATGTTGCAGGATCCTTGCCATCAAACTTCCTCATATTGATTTTTGGAATATGGTGGGTCTTCAATCCAACATTAGAGTCTATGGAATCATGATTAACATTTCTTTTGTTCACATTATGAGTTTCCTTTACTACCCTTTCACCATTAGTGATCATTTCTTGTAGCAACTTATTCATATTTATCTTCAATTCTTCCATCTTATCATTCATGCCATCAATTTTAGCGTTCATGCCATTCATCTTAGCTTTCATGCCATCCATCTTAGCTTCTACGCCTTTCTTTAAACAATCCATCTTAGCTTTTACATCTTTCCTTAAACCATCCATCTTAGATTCTGTTGCTTTTTGTGCAAGTGACATTTGTTGCACTTGGTCTCGTAATTTTGATATATCATGTTGCATTTCTTCCTCTTCTTCATGAATCATGCTAGAGCTTTCATGTTGCTTACTAGGTGTTTGCATTTTCTTTCCTCGGGGCATCAATTACCGATAATAATGCTTTACTATGCCCTTTGAATTCCTTCAAACTAATTTTTCAAACCAAGTTTATGCAAAAATAAAAAAAAAAACTACACATCTTTTTTCACTTTATAGAAGCTTGATATTGAATCTGATGTATCTCTGCAATTTCGGATCATCCAGTTTTGAAATTGCGACCTGTAGTAGCCTTCTGTGTCCTCTTTCCATGCCACTAGTCTGATCCAAATTGGATTCTCCAAGGAAGAGTTATGCACAATCTCCCAAGATGACTTGATTATAGATCTTTCCAGAAGAGCGAACTTGTATGAAGTGCCACATGTCACTGTTTCAACCTTTGGCTCTGAAAAATATATACAAGAAACTACAGTCTGTCCTCTTTCTGTACTTTTTTACAAAATTTGAATCCGATGCTTAGAGAGAAAGTTATGACGATTTTCCCTAGTTCCCCTGTTTGGAATGTAATTCAGGAGTCTGCAAAAAGACCAACTTTCTCAGATCATATCTCCGCAAATATAGCGCGAAAAGCTTTGAAATTCAGACTCGAGGTTCAATACGATTTCATCTCAAATGGGGTTTTTTTTTTCGCTTCTGAAACCTCGCAGAAAAAAAGTTATAGCGAAAATGCCACGATGCCCTTTTTGGAGCAGCGAAACTCTAGAATCCAAAGCTCTGATACCAAATGTTATGAAACCAACTCACAAAAAGATAGAAAAGAGAGATCAACGCCTTAAAATTCAGCCTCTTCGAGTGGGCAACCTCATTTACATTACACAAATGAATAATTCTTGGATGATTCAAATGACAAAACCTCCTTTCTATATATAGGAGTCTAAGGAGTCACAATATAACCTAGCCGACCTAACAATAATAATATAAAGCCACAAAAATAACAATAGAGGGATTCTATGGGGCACAGAAATAAAAATATGGAGGCAATAGGGGCACAACAATATTAATAAGGGATACAAATACAATAGTAATGGAGTAATCACTAGTATTATAGGGACCTAACAAAGAATTTCCAAATCAACTCCAAACATCACAATGCATCAAAATATCTCAAAACATCCACAGAAGATCAAATGCAAGTTCCTCTAAGGAGGTTGAAATTCCAAGAAGCGATGATGATTTGTTACAAATGAGATTCTCCTCTACTTATACCAGGGGGACGAAATACTACTTAGCCTATGAGCCCCTAAATAATCATAAAATAATGTGCAACATAAGCCTAGGTCACAAGTTGACCTAGTAGCCTTGTGAAATTATATTTACTTCCATAAATGCAAGTCGAAATGACGACGTTATGCTAGCGTAGGCTTGCCAAGGGCAAGCGTTGAGGGCCTTGACTGCCTTCTTTGGTGCAGAGGCCCTTTAAAATCAAGGTTGACGGGTTGGCCCTTAAATCTCCATCAAAATCATTCCGTGGACCCCAATTTTGGGTTTGGGGCACAAAATGGGTCTCCAAGTGGTGCAACTTTCTGTCTATGCTCCAACGTTGAGGGCTTTGAAGATGGTGCTAGCCCTCCCATGTCTTAAGGTGTGAGACAGACCTCATCTGGGCCCTGAATCAACTGCCAAACCATTTGATCACTACTAAGCTAGTTGGGGCATGTTGGTCCAGGTGCGTCATCCCATGAATAATAAGGCAAAATATAGGAATGTTGTGGGCGCTGAAGGTGCCATGGCTATGAATGATGCTCTACAACTGTTTGGAGTCCCATGGCTCTCAACGCATCACTTGTGGGTGTCAATATGTCCCTCTAAAGGGCCTGGACCCAAGCCCAAACCTATAGATGGAACCACTATTGATTTGGGGTAGCATCAGATGTGCTCTAGCCATGAAAATTGGTGGAGAGGCTAAAGCACATGAGATATCCAAGATCCAGAAATGGTTTGGACAGATTGTAGCCGGTTTGGGAGATATTAAAATAATTAATATTTTTAATGGAGTTTCTAAGTCTAAACTTAGGAAAAATAAAATATTAATGGGTATTAATATAAAATTGGGTTAGAAGGTTCCAAAAGTCATGGATCAAGCCAAATCTAATTTTAGCTGTTGATTAGAGATTTAATCTAGGTTGTTGAAGGACCAACTAGAAAAGTATAAGAAGAGGCTTGAGGGTCAGTTGGAGAACACACTAGAGTGATCAATCATTCATTTTGCTAGAGTGGGGTTGCTAAGCAAAGTTGAATCAGTGATCAACAGCGAGGGGCAGTGAGTACGAGGCAGAGAGGCAGAGACAGTACTGAGAGGCCAGCGCAGAAGCAGAGAGAGCGAGAGCAACAACCAGTCTAGGCTACGCAGAGCCCAACAGAGATAGCGCAGAGGCCAGAGGGATTGCGTCATCCATGCAGAGGTTGCTGGAGTGACGTAGAGGTTCCCAGATTTTGCGCAGTGCCTCAGAGGGCTGGCGCAGAGGGTCCTGGGGCTGACGCAAGTCAGCAGGAGGTTGACGCAGAGGCCAGAAGGGCCAGCGCTGAGCTTCAGTTGTGCTAGAGTGGGTTTCGTTTGACAGGTTTTCTAAATACCTTTTTTTGAATATAGAGGTATTGCTGCCGTGTATTTTTCTTTGTCGTGTGAGCCGGTTAGATACCCAGTTGTACTCAGAAAGACTGCATAATAATATAACCCTCAAAATAGCTGCACTAGTTTTCCTGCATTGGGTTTTTCTGGGGACATTTGTTCGAAAATAACGGTGTCACTTGTGTGCTTGTTTTCTTTCAGTTGATGATCTCTAGATGTTGTGACTGTATTATGTTTATTTCAACATTTAAATGTATTAAATAACTTGTTCAGAATTTACAAGTAGAAGAAATAAACTAGCAGAATACAGTTAAAATTTCTAACGGATAGACTTAGAAAATTCAACATGGTATCAGAGGGTGGTTGCAGATCACAGGAGAGCTGAAGGCATCAGCTGAGCAGAGCATTTGCAGCAAAATCAACTGTCCCAAGTGACAATAGTTGATCCTTGCAGAAGCGACAGAGGAAGGGTTAACGCAGAGGGACTGCGTCATTAGTCTGGGACCAGAGAGAGGCAACGCAGAGGCTGAGGATGGCAGAAAGAGGCTTACGCAGAGCCATGCAGAGGCCATGAGTGCTGATGCAGTTGGCTGAGGGCGTTGCTTTGCCGGTGCCTGGATTGTGCAGAGCCAAGAAGCTTAATCCTTCAGTTGTTGGGGTGATGGAAGCTGTGGGCAGTTTGCGGGAGCAAAGTTGGTGGGGTACTGTGGTTAGAACCGTACCTAACCGGGCAAGACCAACGTAGAGGGAGTTGCTGTTGAGGTGAATTTCTAGCCAAGGAATACGGATCAGTGTTGCAGTTGCACATACGATTGGAGAGGGGCAACTTGACGGTTGTCAGAAAGATTTCCAGGAGGGAAATCGGGACTCAGAGGGAGTCCAGAAGAGAACTTCTAGACGGGAAGTAGAGAGACTCGAAGGAGTCGAACTGAGAACTTCCAAACGGGAAGTAGAGAGACTCAGCAGGAGTTGAGCTTAGAACTTCCAAGGCAGGAAGTAGTGGCAAAGGGGTCAGGATCAAGAAGGAAGAGGAAGACGATGTGGCTCTAGCATCTGCAGGAAAGCAGGAGAAGAGGAAGAAGAAGGACCTCTCCAAGGTCAAGTGCTTCCATTGTGGGGAACTAGGTCACTATGCGAACTAGTGTCCGAGGAAGAAGAGTAAGGGAAAGGCTTCTGACTCGAAGGTAGCGCGGGCGAGGGCGGAGAAAGAAGTCGAGGAGGATGACGATTGTGCCATGAGTGCTCATGTGCCACTTGAGAAGAAGTGGGGAGACATCGAGCTGTAGTTAGGAGGACTACAGGCAATGAGGGGCAGGATCCTTGAGGTACCCAACCTCTTGGATTATACCTTGCTACGGGAGCCCTGAAGAGGAGTAGCAGGATTGGTGGATGTCGGTAGAGACGGATGCGGATGAAGCGGCGGAGAGTGCTACAATGTAGGAGTCCCTGGGCAGCGCGAGGCTAGCAAGCTGCAATTGTGCGAGAGGCACGAGAGTGTTGCACCAATGCAGGATGGCACAGAGAGATGTGCAACGGTGCGAGATGTAGGGAGTTGTTGCAGCAGCGCAGAGGCCAGTAGAGGAAGCACTTGTTAGCGGCAGAGAGAGCTTCAGCATTGAGAGTGTTTCTAGCCTGACAGGGATGTCAGAAGTTGGGTGGATCAATTACTTACTTCTAAGTAACTGAGTTGCGGTGCAGTAGCAGTATGCAGAGCACGATGCGACATGATGAGAGGGGGTTGCAGTGCAAATGCAGTGTTGGGAGGATGGACCAGCAGCAACATGGATGCAGAGGGAGCTGCAGTACGGATGCAGCAGTGGTAGTGGCAGGGCCATGGGCAGCAGTACAGGATGCAGCAGTGCAGAGGATGTTGGGCGGGGAGGCCTAGCATCAACACAGGTACCAGTGCCGGATGATCAGAGTGATGCTCAGTGAGGAGTATTACTAGAGCATAGTCCTCGCTAAGAGGGAGTGTTGATTTGGGGTAGCATTGGATGTGCTCTAGCCATGAAAAATGGTGGAGAGGCTAAAGCACATGAGATCTCCAAGATCTAGAAATGGTTTGGATAGATTGTACCCAGTTTGAAAGATATTAAAATAATTAATATTTTTAATGGAGTTCCTAAGTCTAAACTTATGAAAAATGAAATATTAATGGGTATTAAGATAAAAATGGGTTAGAAGGTTTCGAAAGTCATGGATCAAGCCAAATCTAATCTTAGCCGTTGATTAGAGATTTAATCTCAGCCGTTGAAGGACCAATGAGAAAAGTATAAGAAGAGGCTTGAGGGTGAGTTAGAGAACACACCAGAGTGATCGGTCATTCATTTTGCTAGAGCGGGGTTGCTAAGCAAAGTTGAATCAGTGATCAACAGTGAAGGGCAGTGAGTACGAGGCAAAGAGGCAGAGACAGTAATGAGAGACCAATGCCGAAGCAGAGAGAGCAAGAGCAGCCAGTCCAGGCTACGCAGAGCCTAATAGAGATAGCGCAGAGGCCAGAGGGACTGCGTCATCCACGCAGAGGCTGTTGGAGTGACGCAGAGGGTCCCAGAGGCTGCGCAGTGCCTCAGAGGGCTGACGCAGAGGCCAGAAGCGCCAACGCTGAGCTTTAGTTGTGCCGGAGAGGGTTTCATGGGACAGGTTTTCTGAATACTTGTTCCCGAATAAAGAGGTACTGCTGTCGTGTATTTTTCTCTGTCGGGTGAGCTGGTTAGGCACCCAATTGTACTTAGAAAGACTACATAATAATATAACCCTCAGAATAGCTGCACCGATTTTCCTGCATTGGGTTTTTCTATTAATGTTATCACCCCAAGAAACTCCCCTAAGTTGTATATCAGAGATGCTCGGGAACATTACAAACCCAACAAAAAGTTGGATAAATTGGTGGATGAATGAAACAAATGCTGCATATTCAAGCCAGATAACCACTCCTACTATGCTTAACCCCAGACATGGGTGAACACCCCCAGACTACAAGGCTTTTAACCACCAATTACTCAGTTGTAGAGACAATGTGATGATGGAGAACACTAATCACACTAGCAGATGCACAGGACCCTGTGATGGCCAGCTGCAACCAGTTTACAGGTCTGTAAATCTGTTTTCTAATACACAGACAGGATGACAGCTCTTTGGCATTAAAACAACAGAAACTTGCAAACAAATTCAATGATGCATGCTAGATCCTAACACAGAGGTGGGATGACAACCCCTCTAATGCTAAAAATTAACAGCACATGAAATAATGCAAAACAGGCACAACCTGGAACAAAGAAGAAGAAGTGGAAAGTGAGCAATCAACAACAAAAGAAGCTTGTATTAGCTGGAAATGAAGACCAGAAGCTGCAGGTCTCATAATAGTTACAGTCTCCAGAAGTTGAAGTTTACACCAGAATTACATTCATCAACTCCATTACATCTTGTTTTTCAGTATATATAGATTTTGTTTACACAATTGCTCTGCTAGGCTATGCGTGGAGGTGTCTTAATTGGCCACCAACCGCATTTACAGTTAGATATGGGTCTTCTGCTACAATCTGAATGTTTTAATGAACAAAATGGCTCTTTCTGTACTTTGATGTACTCCTGAACAGGTAAAATATGATTTGAATGCATTTCCATAATTGCTGCAGTCCTTTATCTGCTCAAGGTGGTCCTTCTTGTCCTTCGGAGGTACACTGTCTCTTGAATGCAGTGGTTGGAGATTGAATGCGTTGAGAATTGAACCATGAGCTCCTTTTATTCGGGTGCATGGTATTGCCATAAACATGAAGACTACATAGGAAATTGGCGGGAGGCCATGGAAGACATAGAGGCAAAACAGACGGCGAAATGAATCCCAGCCATTGGATCATAAAAATCAACGACGGAAATTGCGCGGGAGGAGCTATCGGGAGGTGGCAAAGAATATGCAATGAGGTTCGCTGGATCACCGTCGGGCAGATCCGACGGTGATCGGGGGTAGAAGATGCACTGTTATTAACGAGTGGGGGTTCGACGGTATAGCGGGCAGGCGGTTTCCCCGCACTGCTTATCGGGCGATGGCGGATTCCGTATGAGGGCATGCGAACAAGTTATATTACGCCGCGTGGTAGACAGGTTCGGCAGGAAACCACCTTCCTCGCTGCCTAACGGGCATGCAAGTTCACGAGGCAGGGGAAGCGAAAAGCGTCCGATGACAAGGCGGGTACAATCAGACAACGGGATTTAATCGTACGTTAGCGAATGTGATATGACAGGTGAAGGCCGCAGGCCCGGGCTTTATTAAAGCGTGGGGCTATGATTTATTATATGCGCGGTGACAATGGATTAAAGTGTTAGGGCTCGAGTTAAAATGAAAAGAAAGGTTAATGCGAGGTTTAAAGGTTTTGAACCAAAAGAAGCCCGGGAGCCCGAAAAAGGGGTTATGAGGGGTTTATAAGGATAAAAGAGGAAAATGGCAGCAACGGGGTTAAGGTAGAGTAGAGAAAAAATGAAAGGGGGAGGGTAAAATGAACTGCCATGAGCTCCTTGGCAACCAAAACCAGCATTTTCCAATCTGATTTTAACCCTTAACCACTGAATCTGTAGCAGAGCTAACAAGGACATTTGTCCAAAAATAACGGTGCCACTTGTGTGCTTGTTTTCTTTCAGTTGATGATCTGTAGATGTTTTGACTATATTGTGTTTATTTCGGCATTTAAATGTATTAAATAACTTGTTCAGAATTTACAAGTAGAAGAAATAAACTAGCAAAATACAGATTAATTTTCTAACCGATAGACTTAGAAAATTCCACATGGTATCAGAGGGTGGTTGTAGATCACAGGAGGGCTGAAGGCATCAGCTGAGCAGAATTAGCTGTCCCGAGTGACAGTAGCTGATCCTTGCAGAAGCGACAGAGGAAGGGTTGACGCAGAGGGACTGTGTCATCAGTCTAGGCCAGAGAGAGTCAGCGCATAGGCTGAGGAGGGCAGAAAGAGGCTTACGCAGAGGCTGACGCAGTTGGCTGAGGGAGCTGCTTTGCCGGTGTCGGGATTGCGTAGAGCCAAGAAGCTCAATCCTTCAGTTGCTGGGGCAAAGGAAGCTGTGGGCAGTTTGCGGGAGTGAAGCTGGTGGGGTACTGTGGTTAGAACAGTACCTAACAGGGCAAGACCAAGGTAGAGGGAGTTGCTGCCGAGGCGGATTTCTAGCCAAGGAATCTGGATTAGTGTTGCAGTTGCACAGACGATTGGAGAGGGGCAACTTGACGGTTGGCAGAAGGATTTCCAGGAGGGAAATCAGGACTCAGAGGGAGTCCATAAGAGAACTTCCAGACCGGAAGTAGAGAGACTCGGAGGAGTCGAACTGAGAACTTCTAGACGGGAAGTAGAAAGACTCAACAGGAGTTGAACTTAGAACTTCCAAGGCGGGAAGTAGTCGCAAAGGGGTTAGGATCAAGAAGGAAGAGGGAGAAGATGCGGCTCTAGCATTTGCGGGAAAGCTGGAGAAGAGGAAGAAGAAGGACCTCTCCAAGGTTAAGTGCTTCCATTGTGGGGAACTGGGTCACTATGTGAACCAGTGTCTGAGGAAGAAGAGTGGGAGAGGCTTCTAACTTGAAAGCAGCGCCAGCGAGGGCGGAGAAAGAAGTTGAGGAGGATGACGATTGTGCCATGAGTGCTCATGTGCCACTTGAGAAGAAGTGAGGAGACATCGAGTTGTAGTCAGGAAGATTACAGGTGATGAGGGGCAGGATCCTTGAGGTACCCAACCTCTTGGATTATGCCTTTCTACGGGAGCCCTCAAGAGGAGTAGCAGAACTGGCGGATGTCAGTAGAGATGGATGCGGATGAAGCGACAGAGAGTGCTACAATGCAGGAGTCCCCGGGCAGCGCGAGGCTATAACGGTGCCAGAGGCACAGGAGTGTTGCACTAGTGCAGGATGGCACTGAGAGGTGTTCAACGGTGCAAAATGCAGGGAGTTGTTGCAGCAGCGCAGAGGCCAGTAGAGGGAGCCCTTGTTAGCGACAGAGAGAGCTTCAGCATCGGGAGTGTTTCTAGCATGACAAGGATGTTAGAAGTTGGGTGGATCAATTACTTCTTAGTAACTGAGTTGTAGTGCAATAGCAGTATGCAGTAGCATGATGCAACATGATGAGAGGGGGTTGCATTGCAGATGCAGTGTTGGGAGGATGGACCAGCAACAACACGGATGCATAGGGATCTACTGTACAGATGCAATAGTGGCAGTGGCAGGGCCATGGGCAGCGGTACAGGATGCAGCAGTGCAGGGGAATTTGAGGAGATGTTGGGCGGGGAGGCCTAGCATCAACACAGGTACCGGTGCCGGATGATCAGAGTGATGCTCAGTGAGGAGTATTACTAGAGCACAGTCCTCGCTAAGAGGGAGTGTTGATTTGGGGTAGCATCGGATGTGCTTTAGCCATGAAAATTGGTGGAGAGGCTAAAGCACATGAGATCTCCAAGATCCAGAAATGGTTTGGACATATTGTACCCGGTTTGGGAGATATTAAAATAATTAATATTTTTAATGGAGTTCCTAAGTCTAAACATAGGAAAAATAAAATATTAATGGGTATTAATATAAAATTGGGTTAGAAGGTTCCAAAAGTCATGGATTAAACCAAAGTTAATTTTAGCCGTTGATTAGAGATTTAATCTCGGCTGTTGAAGGACCAACGAGAAAAGTATAAGAAGAGGCTTGAGGGTCAGTTGGAGAACACACCAGAGTGATCAATCATTCATTTTGCTAGAGCGGGGTTGCTAAGCAAAGTTGAACCAGTGATCAACAGTGAGGGGCAGTGAGTACGAGGCAGAGAGGCAGAGACAGTACTGAGATATTAGCGCAGAAGCAGAGAGAGCGAGAGCAGTAGCCAGTCCAGGCTACGCAAAGCCCAACAGAGACAATGCAGAGCCCAACAGAGACAGCGCAAAGGGCAGAGGGACTGCATCGTCCATGCAGAGGCTGTTGGAGTGACGTAGAGTGTCCAAAAGGCTGCGCAGTGCCTCAGAGGGCTGATGCAGAGGCCAGAAGGGCTAGTGCTAAGCTTCAGTTGTGTCGGAAAGGGTTTCGCGGGACAGGTTTTCTAATTACCTGTTTCTGAATATAGAGGTATTGCTGCCGTGTATTTTTCTTTGTCAGGTGAGCCGGTTAGGCACCCAGTTGTACTAAGAAAGACTGCATAATAATATAACCCTCAAAATAGCTGCACCGGTTTTCACGCATTGGGTTTTTCCGGGGACATTTGTCCAAAAATAACGGTGTCACTTGTGTGCTTGTTTTTTTTCAGTTAATGATCTGTAGATGTTGTGACTGTATTGTGTTTATTTTGGCATTTAAATGTATTAAATAACTTGTTCAGAATTTACAAGTAGAAGAAATAAACTAGCAGAATACAGATTAATTTTCAAACGGATAGACTTAGAAAATTCAACAACCACTTGCCAATTACACATAATATCCAGTGATGTAACTTTCACCATTAGGTACATTAATCATTATTGCATTTAAGTGAACCAAGCTTGAAAGAAATGGGCAAAAATAACACTTCATATGAGGCTTCTCTTCCAAAATTGGGGCCTTAGTCACGTAATGGTGTTGCCTCCCTAGGTAGGAGTGGTTAATAAACGACCTTATTAGGCGTTCCCACCCCCAAAGGGAAGTGATATGCCCTTGGTCTACCCTTCAATCAATAGGTGCCATGTGACTAATGATGTATCGGAGGGGAAAAGACTTCATGGCCAAGTGCCATGGTCAAAGGGACTGGCTATGATGGAATACCTCATCCTAGGTGTATAGATGTGAGGAGGGAGCAATCGTGGATGCATGAGTTACCTCGACCTTTGTTTTTCCACCCCTCTATATTGCCTTTTACTTTTTCTTGATTTTTCCTTGTATTACTACTCATAGCTTGAGGAATGAGAGCTTGCTTTGTATGATGTATAACAGTTATTACCCCCTTTAGGATGGGGCAATTCATCGCCCATCAGGGGTTGGGACATGCAAGGGTTCCTTGTCTTCTATGAGATAGGGCAACATTGGCCCAAGAACCGGGTGATGGCCATATGATAGAGGTAGAGCTCATGTCCAGATTTTGCTCGCGTGGTAATTTGTAGGTCCCGACCATCCTTTGCATTTTGATTTTTCTTTTGTTTTTCTTGTGGCCATTATATGCTTTTTCTGTTTCTTTTAGCTGCATCAACCTCCCAGGTTGCATTTCTAGGCCCTACCCAGGTATGAGGATCTATGAGTGCCAAATCCCAATGAATCAATGGTCAGTTGAACTCGAAGAAGGGAGGTGGAATAAGGGCTTGTAATATAAGATGGAAAGTGGTAATTATGGAATAGGGATAGATGGGGCTACTCTATCTCAATCATGGTTTCCCAAGTAATGGCTTTTCCTAAAGCCACGGGCCATTAGGGGAGGTCCCACTGGACTGGGATTGAAAATTAACCCCCCATATAAGGTTAGTTAACAAGACTACAACCAAGACCTTTCTTTCTTCCAAGTTACCCTATAATCCATGTCAAAATGCCCAAATACAAACAAGCATAAGCACCCGATTGCAAAATGAATAAACTACTTTTTGATCAGAAGCCCGCCTTCCAACATGTGCTCTTGATAAATGGGCGAGGAGACATATGGTGGATGTAGGTGGCGGAGATATAAATGACATGTCACATCGGCTACAAAGTGGCTCTCAGGGGCTGCTGGCTGTCGGCTGGAAGAGATGAATAGGAGAAAAAATTCTCCTAGGGGTCACCCATTTTTGGTGGGTAATAGGGTTGACTTGTCCATTTTGAGCCTACATGAAACCCCATTTTTTATTTATTTATTTATTTATTTTAATTTCCATAATTTTTTCTAGGTCGACTTAGGAGACCTCTTGGCATGTGGGAATACCTCTCGATGCTACACAAAAGTAAAAAATTCATTCTCCCAATGATTCAATGTGTCTTCCACCTCTCCCTTAGGCTTCTTTTATAATTTTTCATTGAGCTAGATCTCAAACCCTAGATCTCCTAAGTGATGGATGGCTAAGATTAGATCCTAAGCCTTACTTGAGATTAATGGTAGAGATTAGATCTAACTCACTAAAGTAAATTAATTTACTTTTCATTAGAAAACCTTAGCCCAATAGCCAACATTAATTAATAAATTAATCAATGTGCTTTTCCTAAGTTAGACTTAGGAAAGAGATCATAAAGTCACTTACTCAACATGAGCAAGTACCTAAAGAGGCTTTTGGACATCTTTTGCATGCTTGACACCTAGCCTATGCATAAACACTTGCCCGAGCTATCATCATCAACAAAACTCCCCTCCTTTAATCCATTTAACATCTGTTCGTGAGGATGCAACCCCATCCCAAGCACACACTAATCAGTGCTATCCTAGGGTGCATAAACAAAACAAAAGTGACTAGCTTGCCATTTAGCGTCAACATTACCCAAACACACCTATTATAGGGGTTAGAGCTGCGATCTACCATAAAACCCTTAAGGAAATGGGAGATAGCCAAAACAGCCCCACCTCCCCCTTGATCATGATTTCTGGTCTAGAAGGAACCTTTCCAGCAATAATTCATGTGACATTTCAATTCAAAACTAGCGAACCGTATGTCTTGAAGAAACATCATCTCTGACTTGTTATCCTTAAAAATGCCTCTCATGAACTGCTTTCGACTCAGGATAGTTATCCCTTATACATTTCACGAGAGTAAAAACAACTTTATTTATGAGGGTCCACTCTCACCAAACTATTGAACCTGTGGTCAGATACAAAGTTACCAGATGTCAACTTTCAAGTTTTGTATGCTAGGAGTTACCTTGGTGATGTTTCTATAAGATTTAGGACACTCACCAAGTCTCTCATCCTGAGTAGATAAATCGACCCAAGAGGGGATCTTCATTTGAGTTTCTTCCTTTCTGTTATTTTTGATGCCTGTAAAGTTCTATACTAGCTATGTGTTTTACTCAGGTGGATGAAGCAAAGGGCTTCCCTGCACTGAGTTCACATAGACATCCTACAATGAAGAATGAGAAGCCTTTCTGAGTTGGGGTGCTTGCTTGCATTTTTTTCACTGGATGTTAAAGGGATCTGCTCCCCCCTCTGAATTGGATCTTTATTTGGCTCTGGATTTCATTTAGCCCTCTTATAAGGACAATCATGAATGAAGTCATCTTGTGCTTGATATACAAAGCTTACGTTAGGAATATTTAGGTTGCACACGTTTTGCTGATGAATTCCTTCAGTAGTGAATGCTGAAATGTGCATATGGAGCTTCCTTTCTAGATAAACTTTGACACAAACCAATATACTAGCCTTGGAAAAATTTGTTCTACCACCTGGGATTTGTAGGTTTTAACCCTGTACAAAAACTACCTGCATACGAATTCTAAAAACAGAAAATAAACATTGGCGAGAGCATAAAACATAAAACAAATATATGCAGAGATTTTCTCTTGGATCCCAAAACCGAGACTACTAGATTGATTTTTCATTCTGTTCCTTTCAGTGTTACAATACATATATATACATGCCGAAGCATCCATAAACCTTAATCCGTTAACCCTGGATTAGAACATAACCATAGTTCCCTTGACTGGATCTACAAAATACCAATGTTACTTGGGAGCGGGAGCGGGAGCGGAAGCGGGAGCGGGAGCGACCATTTTCAGAAGCTCCCGGTTTGGGAGCGAATCGGGGAGCGATTTTTTAAAAATATATATATTTTTTATATTTTTTAATTTTTGATACATATATGTCAACAAAAACATGTAGAATGATGAAATAGACATAAAAAACATAAAAAAACATAAATTGATCATTGAACCATATATCACATCAATCATCTAGAAATTATAATCGTCATCAACCATGTCCACAAGTTAGTAAAATACATATTACAACTGCAACATAACATGAAGTTGATACATTGAAGTTGAAAGCTTTCAGAATTGAAAATTCAATAACATTTATCATCATTGATCACCAAAGTAACAAGTTGTACTTGTAAGCCAAGTTTAACCATTACAAGAAGTAATATCGAAGATATTTCTAAGTCCTAACTTCTAACTGTTAACATGATATGAAATGTTAAAAATTTATAAAATGAAACATGAATAATGAGATGAAATGAAACAACTTTAGTCTTTCACAAAGCATCATATTCATAATTCACAATCATTACCAATGAGTTATAATTGCCAAGGCCCAACTTCAAACTTCAAATTTTCATTGTCACAGTGATATAATGTTTACAAAAAATATCATAATGTCATAATGATATGAAAGAGTCAAGAGTCAAGAGTCAAGGACTCAAAACTCAACAGTTATGAAAACTAAAGTCTAATAGAAACTAAAAAAGACAAGTAAACTGTAAATCTACAAGTGGCCCTTGCCACGAGAGTCCCCAGGAGTATAAGTAGGTCGTGGTGGTCTTCTAGGAGTCTCCCGCACAGACCGACGACCAGAACTAGAGCCTCCACGCGAGGGTGTCGATGGAGGTGGCGACAACAATGGAACAAGACTCGGGCCCCGAGAACTGCTACTGGATGGTGGAGGTGGAGGTGGCATGGCTGCTGCTTCATGTTCATCCCGTACAAGCTCCTCTTCTAGTTCTTCCATATGTACAATGCCATCCTCCAAATTGTCGTCCTCAGGGTGATTGTCCCAAATTTTATATGTGGGATCTTCATTAGCCCGATCACAGTAATGGCTCAACAACCTCAAATTGTAGTGCACATAAACCAAGCTTTCTGCTCGATTTTCGTTGAGCCTGTTTCTTTTCACATTATGTATATAACTGTAGGTGCTCCAACACCTCTCTGCAGAAGAAGAATTTACAACCTGTGAAAGAACTTTTTTTGCCAATTTTGGCAAAAGTCCGTGGCCGCCATATGTTTCCCACCATGTGAGAGAATCAAATTTATCTTTGTCGTCCATTGCATGGAAGTTACCATACAAACCACTGCCACTGAAGTATCTGCCTATTTCAAGGCGCACAGCTGCACATTCCTCCCTGTCAGGCACCAACTTTTCTAATGCTTCCAGATATCCTCTAGTTACCTCTTGATCTAAATGGGGTTTGGTCCTAACACCACCCCCTGCTGCAGGTTTGCCCAACCAAGATTCTGAGTAGTATTTTGGTGTAAGGATATACGCCAAGCAATGTAGTGGAAGGTTAAGCCTATTCCACCGTTCACACACACAATCATGAATCAGTTTGTACAAGTTGGGATCTTTATTATGAACAATGTCTTTTATTTCCCCCAACATGGTATCCATTTGCTCATACACCTCGCCAATCACTGGTTTGTCTGTATCTGCAAACCGAATCATGTTATAAATTGGCTTGGTGAAATCCAATACCTATCTCACAGTTGTCCAAAACTGCCCATCAAGAGCGGCCTCCTCCACCGTTTCAAAACCTGCCATGTCAGCTACATTTGTAGCCCTTTCCTTTAACACCTGCCAATGTGGACTTGATACCATGCTAGCTAATGCCTCTCTTACCTTCAAAAGGCGCCTGAAGGTGAGGTAATAGCTACCAAATCTAGTCCTCGCAATCTTCAGCAACTCCAATCTCGAGTGACTGCGGAAAAGGCCATGGGTATTGCTATGATTTGTAATAAATTTTATCATTTTTTTTCCTTTCTTGTACAAATCACCAATCCATTGGTATTGTTCATTTTTGTTTTTGACAATATCATGCAACAGAAGGTTCAATGTGTGAACCAAACATCCAGACCAAAATATGTTCGGGTATTTATCCTCAATAATTGCTCCCGCTGCCTTACAATTAGGAGCATTATCAGTGATGACTTGGATGACATTGTATGGGCCAATACGCTCAATTGTTTCAAGCAATGCTTCTGCAATGTTGATAACGGTCTTGAACTTGTCTGAGTAATCATGTGCAGCTAAAAAGATGGGACCACTTCGGGACACAGCAAGAACACTTATCAATGGCTTGCCTTTTACATTTGTCCATCCATCAGATACAATGGACACCCCATTGTCAGTCCAAGAACTTGTCATTTTATTCAAAGACTGTGATATTTTTGCTTTTTCATGATCAAGGCCAACAGTTCTTGCCTTGTCATACCCAGGGCTCTTGTATCCTTTAGGGGCATCATTTATGGCAGAAACCATTTCGTGCCAATAAGGTGAGCGTAGAACATTGAATGGTATCCCACATGCATAGAGGAACCTGTAAACTTTTGAATCCACATCATTCCTACACCCCTCATCAAGGAAATCTGATATGGTTCTACGCCTTAAAGATGATGACCCTGTGCCTCCATGTCCATATCCACTGCCTTGGGAGGATGCTGAAGGAGTTCTTTGTGATGGTGAGATTGGTTCAAAGAAACCCCTTGATCTTTTTGTTCTGTATTGGGTGTCCACCTCTTCCTTTATGTATTTGGCTCTATCTGCTGTTGACACCTTGTCACAAGTTTTGATTCCTATTTGTTTCTCACCATCCCATGGCCTTTTCCCGCAGAGGTGTCTTCTAGCACGGGTGTATGAGCCTGTGTAGTCAGTGTTGCAATGGGGGCAATGAAATTTAGTGGTTCCACCCCCTCTCCCTGTTTCAGCCCTGTGAACATATTTCCACAATGGAGTTTGGTCTTGTTTAGTTTTTTGACCCTCATGTTCACCCTCCTCCACCTCCTCCTCACTGGGGTTTTCACCCATTTGACTTCCTCCGGCTTCTTCATCCACCTCTTCAGTTTGAGGCCCCCTCCGTTTCCTACTCTCCACCACCATAATAACCATAAAAGGGACCAGGAAGAGGAAAATGCCAATAAATATCCCCAGGTCCATGGTGTTTGATGTTTGTAGGGTTTGAGTCTTGAATCTGCAAATTAATTTAGTTTATTGGGATTAATTCATTTAATTTATTAATTTAATTTAAATTAATGAGCTTTAAACTCAAACAGGTAAATTAAACTAACCAAATTAACTACCTAACCAGCTAAACTAACTAAATGATTAAGTTACTTACCTCTGCAGGCTTGCTCCTCGCTCCTTGGCACTTGCTCCTCGCTCCTCAGCTCTTGCTCCTTGCTCCTCAGCTCTTGCTCCTTGCTCCTTTGCTCTTGCTCAACTCTCAATCTCAAGCTCAATGAAGTTGAAATGATTTTTTTTTGGCCCATTGGGCTTATAAACAAAAAAAAATTTTCTAATTTTTTTTTAATTTTCGGGTCCGGCGGATTTTTTTTTCCGCCAGACCGCTCCCGGTCCGTTAAAAATCGCTCCCGGAGCGTCTTTTAATGCCCGGGAGCGATCGCTCCCCGATCGCTCCCGGGCATTAAAAGACGCTTCGGGAGTGCGGGAGCGATCGCTCCCTGAAGCGCTCCCTCACAGACCAGGGAGCGCAAATTTTTTTACGGGAGCGCGCTCCCGAAAATCGCTCCCGTCCGGGAGCGATTTTGGGAGCGCGCTCTCGACCTGCTCTCGAGCCGCTCCCGCCCGGAGCGCGCTTCGGGAGCGGGTTCGAGGGGGGGGGGGCGCTCCCCCGCAACACTGCAAAATACCATGGATAGAAAATCATCATGCCCAAAACCATGTGTGAAATCCATGCACAAAACCATAGGTAGGCCTGCCCACCTAATATAGGGTCCAATTTTTTTTCCCGGGGCGCTGCCTCGGACCCCATGTAGCAGGGGTTACTGCCCCCTCTGTGAACCCCTGACAATGCCCCGTGCAATGTACAAGGGGGCTATTGCCCCCCCTGTGACCCCCCGACAATGCCCCGCGCAACGTACAGGGGGGGCTACGTGGGGTAGTCGTGGAAAGAATATAACACAACCCAACATTCTCCCACTTGTTGTTTTCTTTCCACAGGGGGCCACATGAGAGCTTAGTCATTGGTCCAGCCCTGCAACGCCCATTGTTTCTTTACACCAAGAGAACTTTTCAGTGCTCACAGACTTTGTCAATGCATCTGCAGTATTCTTCAAAGTGTCCACCTTTACCAGCAACACCTTTTTGTCCTCAACCATATCCATCACAAAGTGATACTGAATATCAATGTGCTTTGTCTTTGAATGATAAGAAAGGTTCTCTGCTAAGAAAATTGCACTTTGGCTGTCACAGTTTATTCTTATAGCTCGTTGTACTAACTCCATACTTGAACACAATCTCTGCAACCAAACTGCTTCCTTGCTTGCATGAGTGGTTGCCATGCATTCTACCTCTATAGTTGAAAGTGCCACCACAGACTGTCTCTTACTCATCCAACTGACTGCATCTCCAAATAGGTTAAACACATACCCACTTGTAGATCTTCTCTGATTCAGATCTCCAGCCCAGTCTGCATCAACAAAGCCATGGATGCCCAAAACTCTGTCCAATCCTGGTCTTCCTTGGTAGCACAAACCATTATCACTACTGCCACGCAAATACCTGAAAACCCGCTTCACTGTTGTCCAATGCTCCTTCCCTGGTTTTGACATAAGCTTGCTCAATACTCCCAATGCATGTGCAATGGCTGGTCTAGTACAGACCATTGCATACCTCAGGGTATCGACTGCACTTGCATATGGAACACGGGACATGTTCTCTTCCTGTTCTTGTGTCTTGGGATACTGTTCAGCAGATAACTTTACACCTATAGGAATAGGAACCTTCACCGGTTTACTATCCTGTATATTAAACCTCTGCAATATTGTCTTGACATACTTCCTCTAGTTTAACCAGAGCTTCCTCTTTATCCGATCTCGTTTAATTTCCATGTCCAAAATATAGTTTGCATCACCAAGATTTTTCATGTTGAATTTGGAGGACAATTGAGTCTTCAAATCCTGGATAATTTCTTTGTCATTTCCAACTAGCAACATATCATCCACATACAAGACAAGATAAATAACACGGTCACCAATTAATTTAAAATACACACAATGATCTGCTTTGCTTCTGATGAAGCCAAGTCCCCGTATAAATGTATCAAATTTCTGATACTACATCCTTGGTGACTGTTTTAACTCATACAAAGACTTTTTTTGTAGGTTTTAACCCTGTACAAAAATTACCTGTATACGAATTTTAAAACATAGAAAATAAATAATGCGAGGGCATAACACATAAAACATATATACACAAAGATTTTCCCCTAGATCCCAAAATCGAGACTACCAGATTGATTTTTCATTATGTTCATTTCAATGTTACAATACACATATATACATGCCGAAGCATCCAATACCATTGACCGAAAAACCATCACATCCAAAACCATGTGCGAAAACCATGCACAAAACCATAGGTAGGTCCGCCCAACCTAATATAGGGTCCAAAAAATTTTTCCTCGGGACACTGCCCCGAACCCCATAGAGGGGGGCTACTCGTCCCCCTAAAACCCCCTATATAGGGGGGGCTGCCACCCCCTTGTGACCCCCCCACTGCGCAATCGACGCAACAAAGTGGGGGCTTCGCCTACCCTCTAACCCCCCGGTTAACTAGGGAAGCTAGTCGTGGAAAGAATATAACACAACCCAACATTTTTAATTTGCATACCAGTTCTTTCTTACCCTTCACTGCAAGTTCTTCAGGTTGCTTCATGTAGATCTTTTCTTCTAGATCCTCGTCAAGAAATGTTGTCTTCACATCCATCTGCTCTACCTCAAAATCAAAAGCAACAACAACAGGGAAAAGTAATCTAATAGAAGCTATTTTGGCAACAGGAGAAAAAATATCACCAAAACCAATTCCCGGCACCTGGGAATAACCTTTTGCTACCAACCGAGCTTTGTATTTCTCCACCTTTCCTTCTGCATTCATCTTCTTAAACACCCATTTGCTGCCAATGGGTTTCCTTCTAGTCGACAACTCCACCAAATCCCAAGCCTCATTTTTGTGCAAAGATGCCATTTCATCAACCATGGTCTCTTTCCATAGTTTTCCATCCTTTGAATCTACTGCTTCCCTCATAGTTATGGGATCATCATTAGTAATAGATAAAACAAAATTTGAACAGAAAGCAGATGGACTATACATTTCTGGCTGCCTTCTTTCTCGAACTGATCTTCTCATAGCCGGAGTTTGTGGCTCTTCATCTTTTGATTCCTCTTTTGTTGTAGGGTCTGATTCTTTCTCCTTTCACTCAAACTTTATCTTCTCAGGTTCCTTTGCTAGGACTTCATGTTTAATAACATCTTTCATCTCTCTAAACACCACATCTCGGCTGTACACAACCTTCCTTGTTTCTGGGTTTCAAAGTTTATAACCTTTTAAACCATCTTTATACTCAATAAAGATGCACTTTCAGATTTACTGTCCAGCTTTGTTCTTTTCTCCTTTGAAACATGTACATATGCATCACATCCAAATACCCTCAGATGTGAAAGAGAATGTTTCTTACTAGTCCATATCTCTTGTGGAGTCTTATCCTCCAATGCTGATGAAGGTGATTTGTTGACCAAGTAACATGCAGTCTCCACTGCCTCTGCCCAGAATTCCTGTCCTAACCCGGCACCATTGAGCATGCTTCTTGCCTTTTCCATCAACGTCTTGTTCATTCTTTCTGCAACTCCATTTGCTCAAGTGTGTATGGAGTAGTCTTCTGCTGTGCTATACCACACTTCTTCCAGAACTCTTCAAATTCCTTTTTGCAAAACTCTTCACCGTTATCTGTCCTCAATGCCTTTATCTTCTTTTCTGTCTGGTTTTCCACCAGAGCCTTAAATTCTTTAAACTTGTCAAAGACTTCAGATTTCTTCCTGAGGAAATATATCCATGTATTCCTTGAGAAGTCATCTACAAATGATACATAGTACACAAACTTTCCCAGTGATGGAACCAACACGGGTCGAAACACATCACTGTGCACAAACTCTAATATCTGTTTCGCCCTCTTACCACTAGAGGGGAAACACACCTGATTCTGCTTCCCATATACACAATTTTCACAGAAATCCTATTAGATGTACCTTCCATCATACCATTACCATGAAGTATTCGAAGGCCCTTCTCTCCAATATGTCCAAGCCGTTGATGCCATAACATGATCTTTTCTCCAGAGACACTAGATTTTCTGCTCCACTTTCAGGAACCACATAACTGTTGCCCCCATCAATAACAATGCTACTTTGAAGCTTGCACAGAGTTCCAATTCGAACTCCTCGCATCAATACCAATGTTCCCCGAACCATCTTGCAGGTATCTTTATCGAACACTGTTTTTACACCTGCATCATCCAACTTGTTTATAGAAATTAGATTTTTGGCCAATGCAGGAATATGCAGAACACCCGAAAGTGTTTTAAATTTTTAATCCTTCCACTTTGCAACTTCAACTTGACTTTTCCGCAACCAACGATTCTAGTCTTCCTGTCATCCTCTAAGAAGACATCACCACCATCATATTTCTCATACTCGCAGAACCACTCTCTATGAGGAGTGAAGTGAAATGATGCACCTGAGTCAATCAACTATGCTTCATGATCTAAATGTGTACTTGAAGAAGAAGCCAAGTACACATCCCCACCTTCATCTGAGGTGGTTTCCGCCTTTGCAAAAGGAGCATCATCATATCCCTTTCCTT
Source organism: Pinus tabuliformis (assembly GCA_031772625.1). Taxonomy (NCBI): domain Eukaryota; kingdom Viridiplantae; phylum Streptophyta; class Pinopsida; order Pinales; family Pinaceae; genus Pinus; species Pinus tabuliformis. The sequence continues at coordinate 558,023,091 of CM062813.1, read as the reverse complement.
TCTCAGGAGCTTTAGATTTACAATCCCTTTTGAAGTGCCCTTCCTTTCCGCATTTCCAGAACATCTTTATAGGTTTTCTTGGAAATTTAGATCTCCCACTCAAGGAATTGTTTTTGTTTATGTTCTCGGATGGTCCTCGTACAGACAAGGCATCACTATTCTGGCCCCCCATATTTTTCCGTCTCATCTTCTTTGACAGCAAGGATGAGACTATTTCATCAAATTGCAAGGCAATTGCATTGCTACTTATTGCAACAACCAGACTATCCCATGAATCTGGTAGAGAACACAACAAACTGATGCACTTATCTTCATCTGAAATTTTAATATCAACAGATAATAACTAGATTACCACAATATTAAATGCGTTCAGATGCTCTGTCACCGAGTCTCCATCTTTCATCCTCAGGTTATACAACTTTTTTCGTAGGAACAATTTATTCACCAGAGACTTAGATTGGTACAAAGTCCCTAACTTGTCCCGCAAAGCCTTCGCCGAAGCTTCCCCTAATACATTCAACAATACTGAATTTGAAACACATAATCGTATTGTGCCCTTTGCCTTTCGATCCAACTTTGCCTAGTCTTCAGTTGACATTACTGTTGGTTTAGTACCCGCATCTACCGCGATCCACTGATCTTTATCCACCAGCAGATCCTCCATCTTGAGTTTCCACAACTCAAAACTCTGACCATTAAATTTCTCGATTTCTATCTTTCCACTACTCACCATCTTCTTTCACCACAAGAATCGATTCCGCAGATCTCCCATTGAACAGGGTCTACCGCAGGCCCGAGCAAAAACCCCTTTGTAGCAAAGGTGTCCCCTTGAAGCCAAAACAACTTTGATACCAAATGTAGGTTTTAACCTTGTACAAAAATTAATTGCATACGAATTCTAAAAACAAAAAATAAACAATGGCGAGAGCATAAAACATAAAATAGATATACACAGAGATTTTCCCTTGGCTCCCAAAACGGGGACTACCAGATTGATTTTTCATTATGTTCCTTTCAATGTTACAATACATATATATACATGCCGAAGCACTCATAAACCTTAATCCATTAACTTTGGATTAAAACATAACCGTAGTTGACGGGATCTACAAAATACCATGGACAAAAACCATCATGCCGAAAACCATGTGCGAAATCCATGCACAAAACCATAGGTAGGTCCGCCCACCTAATATAGGGTCCATTTTTTTCCCCGGGCGCTGCCCCAGATCCCACGCAAGGGGGCTACTGCCTCCCTACATACCCCCCGACAAGGTGGGGCAGCCACCCCCCCTGTGACCCCTCGGCAACACCTGGTGCAACGTATAGGGGGGGCTACATGGAAAGAATATAACACAACCCAACAGGATTAAGAATTTAGCATGTTGTTGTGCAAACATATCAACAAAAAACAACAAATATGTTGAAAGGTCAGGGAATTGAATCTAATAAGGGTAGTTTGCTTGACTTTCATCGTTTGGGTTGAAATCTGGTTGCGCATAAGCTAATGATCCTATAGTGTTCCAATTTCCATATTGTAGCACACAAGAAACAACATATGAGTCAATAATAAGACAAATAATGGGATCCAAGTCCGCAATACAAATTCATCAAAATTGGTCTAGTCTCCCAGTTCTGGATACACCATTTCTTGAAGGCATCTTCATTAGGCATTTCCCATACGAAGAATAGTATAACTCCCTAACATCACACAACCTTCCTTCTTTAGTTTTATTCTTTGTTCCTAAATACTACGAAACTAGATTCGTTGCCTAGGCCCCACGTCTCCCAAATCAGACAAATTAGACACGATTCAGTGGGACATGTGTCCTCTCGATCGTGTCCGATCATGTCCAATTGGGACATGATCGTGTCCCGATTCCAGGACACGTGTCACGAGTTTTTGCCCTCCGCACTGCTATAAAAGTGCGATTTGGCCCATTCTAACTTCACCAAAGTCATTCTCTTTTGCTATGGGTGTGTGAGAGCGAAGAGCAAAGGGTGTGAGAGCATTTTGGAGGCGATTCAAGCAACATGTAAGTGTATTTTATCTCTATTTTTTGCATTTTTATTATAGCGGTTTGCATGTGCATTTGTTTTACAAATTTGTGCATTTTTTCTTTATTTTTTTACAGCATTCATGGCTCAATCAAAGGCAGCAGGGAAGGGGCAAAGGAAGGGGAAGAATGTCCCCATTGGAGATGCCCCTCCTCTTCCAATTTCATCAGGGTCTACAAGTGTTCCCTCTATTGCAAGTGGGGCTGCAACAACAACTTCAAATGTTGAGGGAAGACAACAACCTCAAGATAACAAATATCCCTTGTGGAAATATGTCACAAGAGAGCAAGGGCTAGGCAGCAAGATGAAGGGAGGAGGCAATGTTGCTTGGAAATGCAACTATTGCAAAACTCATTTCATGAGCACATATTACCGTGTGAAAGCTCATTTGTTGGCTTTACCAAGTTGTGGAATTGCAGCATGTACACAAGTGTCTTTAGCTAAGAGGAAGGAAATGGAAAAAGAGGCCAATGTTGGTATGGCAAAGGTGGCTGCAACATCTAAAAAAAACAAGAATGAAGACCCCCTTCCATTCTTGAGGAAAAGCAGCAACAAATTTCCATTTGAGAGTTTTGGTGGGGGACAAGCAACAAAAAGAAAGGCAATGGCACTTGGTCCAATGGACAAGATTTTTCAGAAAGAGAAATGGGAAGAGCTTGATCTCACCATTGCATTTTTTTCTATCAGAACTTCATATCCTTTAATGTTGCACACTCACCTTTATTTATTGAGATGTGCCGAGCTCTAACTCAAGGGGCTCCATCAAGGTATGTGCCTCCTGGGTCAAAGAAGCTTAGAACCACATTGTTGACGAAGGCAAAGAAAGAGGTGGACAAAATGCTTGAGCCTATTAAATCAGCATGGCCAACATTTGGGGTTAGCATTGTTTCTGATGGATGGATAGATCCAGCACGACACCCACTCATCAACTTCATGGTGTCTTCCTTGAATGGTCTAGTTTTCTTGAAATCAGTGGATGCACTTGGACAATACAAAGATGCACAATATATGGTTGAGTTGTTTATTATAGTTATTGAAGATGTAGGTGTTGATTCTTTGAATTTAGCACTTAAATCTATTGCTTTTGATGTGCTTTGGATTGGAAGCATTATTGAGGATGCACGACATATCCACAACTTTGTACAAAATCATACAAATGCCTTCACTATCTACAAGGAGTACACCAATCTATCATTGTTGAAGATTGCAAATACACGGTTTGCCTCTTCATTCATCATGTTGAAGAGGTTGAGGGAGGTCAAGACTGCTCTTGGGGCCATGGTTATTTCAGAGTTTTGGTCTTTTTGGAGAAAGACAGATCAAAAAACCTCAAAAAGAGTGAATGACACAGTGTTAGATGGTGCTTGGTGGGAGAGGGTAGGACTACTTATTCAGATCATGGACCCTATCATTTCTTTGCTTCGATTTGTAGATATAGACCAACCCATCCTAAGAGAGGTTTATGAGGGATGGGATTCCATGATTGAGTTTGTGAGTAGCATTATTTTACAGAGTGAGTGCCCCGGGTATGAGACTGTTATGTGAAAAATAGTTAATTTTAGGTTTATAATTTAATTTAGGTTTAGTTAGGCGAAAGGGCACGATCATAAGATCATGCCCTTTCCCAAAGGGTGTCCATGGCGGTATTTAAGCCAGGAGCCCCATTGTAATCAGACATCATCTGTCATTTTTCATATCTTTTAATAAATATTTATATATCTATTCTGCGTTCTGGCATTTTCTGTTCCATCTGGTATCAGAGCAGGTTTCATCCGCCTGTTGGAAGAAGACACTGTGGCACAGTGTTTGGCATTCTCCCACATACCCGATTTTCTCTGCCCGCTGATCCCTGTTGTTCCCTACCGCAAACCCCGACGTCTGCTACACCATCACCGGCACGTTGTTGACCATCCGACACCCCCATACATTTGAAACCACTATACAATCTTTGCGAAAATACGTGTGAACCTGTGCGTAGAAGGACCAGATCTTACATTTTCGAAACAACACCCAGATCTTAGATTGGAGGCTCGGACTACAGTCTTGTAGCTGCTTCTCTCATCTTCGGACCTGTGGAAACCGCATTAGTAAACAACCTTATCTCTTCAGCGCAAATTTGATTGCAGTGGGTTTTTTGAGTAGTCAAAAGGGTTGTTAAATCGACGTGTGTTACGGTAATAAAAAAAAAAGTCGATTTCGATTTTTTTTTGAACGGTTCAAATTATATATATAAAAAGACGGTTCAAGAGATCTGAAACGGGTTCAAGAGATCTGAAACGTTATAACACGTGATTTAGTTATATATATATATATCATATTTTAATTATATATATTATATATATAATTTAATTAAGAGTTATATAATTTATAACTTTAAAATTTTATATATATATATATATATATAATAATAATTAATAATTATAATTTATAATTAAAAAAAAAATATTAATTAAATTAAATTATTAAATTAATTTAATTTAATTTAAAATATATATATATATATAATAATTAATTAAATTAAATTATTAAATTAATTAATTTAATTATTTAAAAAAAAAAGGGAAGGAAAAATATTTTAGCTGGCAAATAAATACACGCCTCCGCAGACCCGCTCAATGTCGACAATGACAATGGCGGATTTCCAAAAAAGGTTGTTGGACGCAGAGCAAAAGATAAATAACAACCACGACGAGGTCAGTAAGAGATTAAATGACGTCGAGAGCAAGCTTGGGGAGCAAGCAGACAAAATCAAAAATCTTGAAGATACGACAAATCGAATAGAGATAAAGATGGAAAGTCAACATGTCCAAACAGGAGTAAACTTCAGAGAAGTCTTAACAATGCTGAAAAGTCTGTGTAAAAAGTCGAATTGTACACCCGAAGAGCTATTAAAAGAAGGTGAAGAGAATCAAGAACACATCTCGTCAGAGTCAACTAAGTCCACAGACTCTCATGACAAGGTTGAATCCCCAAAAAAATCAGCGACACACCACCAAGAAGCAAGTAACACTGCCTTTACAAACAAGCAACTTTGGGATACCCTTACTAATCAACACCCTCTTTTTGCTCAACCATTAGCCACACACTAGAAGAGGGTAAAGGTTGAGATGCCTAAATTCGATGGGAACGAAAAAAACAATGTGGCATGGATAAATAAAGCAAAAGAATACTTTGAGATATATGACATCACTGACGATGACGAAAAGCTCAGACATGCATCCATGAAAATGGAGGGAGAAGCATATAACTGGTATATGTGGTGGAAAAAGACAACACACGTCATTAGCTGGAGGAGATTTAAAGATGCATTCTTCAAAAGATTCCAAGGTGTGAAGGAAGAAGAGTTCTTTTCAAAACTCATCAAATTACGACAAAAAGGAAGTGTGGATGAATACACTCAAGAATGGGAGACCTTAGTAACTCGAGTGTCGGGGTTATCGGAATCTCGTTTAATTCAGTCATACATCTCGGGACTTAAAACCCATTTACAAGTAGAACTTGAGATGCATGACATTTCATCAATAGAAGTAGCAAGACGAAAAGCAAAAACAGCCGAAAAGAAATTCAAACAAATATTTTGGTCAAAGGCCGAAAAAACATATGCAAGGCGAAGAACACCTTAGTATGCAGACGCAAAAAATACAAGATATGTTCCACCACATCGTCGCGAAGATGAAAAATCTAATTTGGAAGCGCAAAGGATAAAGGAGGGTAAATGCAAGCGCTGTGGTGAAAAGTGGGATCCCAAACATAGGTGTGTTAAAGGAAAGGAACCAAAGAACCTATATAATTGTGAAGCAACCAATGATTCAAACAGTGAAGAGTCTGATATTGAAGAAACAGAAGATGCCCCAGAATTCTCACCAGAACTAGATGACGAAAGTATGCCGCAAGTGTCATTATCAGCTATGACAGGTATATCACAACCTCAGACTCTAAAATTAAAAGGACACATAAAGAAGAACAACGTGGTGGTTCTCATTGACTCTGGTAGCACACACAATTTTTTGGATGCAACCATGGCCAAGAGACTCAATATTTTTTCATTCCCTTTACCAAACATGAAGGTAATGGTAGCAGACGGTAAGAGGATTGAAAAAGTGGGGAAATGTCATAAGGTTAAATTGCAAATTCAAGACTTCAGTTTAGAATCTTCGTTTTTCACAGTACCATTAGGAGGAGTAGATGTAGTCTTAGGTGTCCAGTGGTTACGAACCTTAGGTACTTATGCCGCTAACCACCAAGTACAATTTATAAAATTCAAATGGGGAGGTCAAAAGTACAAATTACATGGGTTCCAAGCACCAGAAAATCAAATTGTATCATCATCTCAGATGATGAAGATGATTCGAAGAGGAGCACCTGCTTATGTAGTACAATGTCATCAGTTAGAAATATTATCTGCAAATATGACCAGTGAAGAGTCACCAGAGATACAAGAACTAATTAAGAAACATGAAGAAGTATTTCAAGATCTACCTCTAAAGATGCCGCCTAATAGGGAAATTGAGCATACAATAGAAGTCAAGGCAGGATCAGACCCGGTTAACATCAAGCCATACCGATATCCACATCACCAAAAAACAGAAATCGAGAGATTAATCCAAGACCTCTTAAGGTGTGGAATCATCTCGAAAAGTAAAAGTCCTTACGCTGCTCCAGTGGTGTTGGTAAGGAAGAAAGATGGGTCATTCAGGCTATGTATTGACTATAGGGGATTAAACAAAATAACAATTAAAAATAAGTTTCCAATTCCCTTTATCGACGAAATGTTGGATGAGTTACATGGCGCAAGGTATTTCTCAAAATTGGATCTAAGATCAGGTTACTATCAAATTAGAATAAGATTAGAAGACATACCAAAAACCGCATTCCGAACACACGAAGGTCATTATGAATTTAAAGTAATGCCATTTGGATTAACCAATGCACCAGCAACGTTTCAAGCAACTATGAATGAATTATTTCGCCCACACCTCAGAAAGTTTGTATTAGTATTCTTTGATGATATTCTAATTTACAGTAAAACTTGGAAGGAGCACTTGCAACATTTGGATAAGGTTCTTACACTACTTAAAGAACACCAATTTTACGCAAAAAAGTCCAAATGTACCTTTGGAAAGGAAGAAGTAGAATACCTTGGACACATTATATCCCATGAAGGTGTAAAGGTGGACCCTAACAAAATCAAAGCCATAAAAGAATGGACCAAACCCGTTAATATATCCAAGCTAAGAGGGTTCTTAGGTTTGACAGGATATTACCGAAGGTTTATTAAAAACTATGCACATATAACTGCACCTCTAACAAATCTTTTAAAGAAGAATTCGTTTCTATGGGATGAGGAAGCAGGAAGGTGTTTTGAAAAATTAAAAGAAATTATGTCTAATGCTCCCGTATTAGCAACACCAGATTTTTCTAAACCATTTATCATTGAGTGTGATGCTTCTGGATTCGGTATAGGTGCAGTACTAATGCAACAAGGACATCCCATAGCGTTTGAAAGTAGGAAGCTCAATAAAAGAGAGCGCCTCAAATCCACATACAACAAAGAAATGCTAGCTATCATGCACGCACTAGCTAAGTGGAGGCAATATCTTTTGGGAAGTAAGTTTTCTATTCGAACAGACCATAACAGTCTCCAACATCTCCTTCAACAAAAAACGCTTTCCGAAGAACAACAAAAATGGATTGAAAAAATTGCCGCTTTTGACTTGGAAATACTACATAAAAGAGGTAAAGACAATGTAGTAGCCGATGCCTTATCCAGGAAAGATGAAGAACCAACACTACTTGCAATGTCGGTTGTTGTTCCTGAGTGGCTTAACGAAATTCGAAGTGAGTATGCCAAGGATCCAGAAGTAACAGCAATAATCAATAACCTTCCCAATAACTCAAAATTTGAGTGGAAGAATGATATCCTATGGTATAAAGGAAGAATATATCTAAGTACAAATTCCAAGTTTAAGTTTAAGATACTCAAAGAATTACATGACTCACCGTCAGCTGGACACGTAGGATTCTTTAAGACTTACTACAATGCACGCCAATCCTTCTTTTGGAAGGGAATGAATCGTGATATTCAGAAGTATGTAGCAGAATGTGATACATGTCAAAGGAATAAAAGCGAAAATATTACGACACCAGGATTACTTCACCCCTTAAACATTCCAAATCAGAAGTGGGAGGAAATCTCGATGGACTTTATTGAAGGATTACCAGTATCTGAAGGCAAGGACAAGATTTTCGTAGTAGTCGACAGACTCACCAAATATGCTCACTTTATGGCAATAAAGAAGTCATACTCAGCAAAAGAAATCGCTGAAATATTTTGCAAAAATATAGATAAGTTGCACGGTTTTCCAAAAGTCATTGTAAGTGATAGAGATGCCAAGTTCAAAGGTAATTTCTGGAAGGAATTGTTCAACCATGTAGGAACTTACTTAAATATGAGTTCCGCTTATCACCCGCAAACAGATGGCCAAACAGAGGTTGTCAATAAATGTTTGGAGGCCTACCTACGTTGCTACGCTACAGAAAAACAAAATAAATGGGCTCAATGGTTACACCTTGCTGAATGGTGGTATAACTCCACCTATCATACATCAGCGAAAATGACGCCATTTCAAGCCCTATATGGATATGAACCCCCGAAATGGAAAGATCTAGCTATGGTCCAAACAAATCTACCTGCTGTTAAAGATCAACTAGAAGAAACCCAGAAAATCGTCCAAATATTAAAAGAAAATCTAAATAATGCAAGGAATCGTATGAAGCAACAAGCAGACCGTAACAGAACCGAAAGAGAGTTTGAAGTTGGAGAATGGGTATTTGTTAAGCTCCAACCATACAAACAATTATCCTTAAAACAGAAAGGAAAAAACAAATTGGCACTAAAGTTTTATGGACCTTATCAGATCAACAAAAAGATTAGCCAAGTTGCATATGGTTTAAGCCTTCCAGAGACAAGTCGTGTTCACAACGTCTTCCACGTATCTTGCCTTAAAAGGGCCCTAGGTAACAATCAAACAGCGCAAACAACACTTCCATCCCTAGATGATGAGGGAAGAGTCATTTTAGAACCAGAAGGTATTTTGTCTACTAGAGAAAGGAAGCTTCGTTATCGTACTATCAAGGAATATCTGATCAAGTGGAAGGACTTGCCCGAAGAAGAAGCTTCTTGGGAGAATGAAGTATTTTGTCAACAACATCCGTCGTTACGTATGCTTTGAGGACAAAGCATTCTTTCGAGAGGAAGGCAATGTTATGTGAAAAATTGTTAATTTTAGGTTTATAATTTAATTTAGGTTTAGTTAGGCGAAAGGGCACGATCATAAGATCATGCCCTTTCCCAAAGGGTGTCCATGGCGGTATTTAAGCCAGGAGCCCCATTGTAATCAGACATCATCTGTCATTTTTCATATCTTTTAATAAATATTTATATATCTATTCTGCGTTCTGGCATTTTCTGTTCCAGAGACATCATCAAAGGCCTTCTTCACCACCATACAGGATATTCTTGTCAGCAGATGGGACAAGAATTGCACACCTTTACATTGTTTGGCTCACTCATTGAACCCAAAATACTACAACCATGAGTGGCTAAATGGTGGACCTTCCTGTAGATTCCCTCTTCAAATGGATGGGGAAATTTCACAGGGGAGGAAAGATGCATTGAGGCAGATTTTTCAGGATAGAGCATCCTTTGATGAGGTGGAGGATGCCTTTGCAGAGTTTTCCACTGGCACTGGTCGATTTGCAGGATATGATGTGATTAGAGACAGGGGGCTAAGAAACCCTATTCTACAACGGTTAGCCACGAGGCTCCTTTCTCAGTGGGCAACTCATGGGGCAACAAGCCCTCCTCTACAACGGTTAGCCACGAGGCTCCTTTCTCAGGTTACTTCATCCTCTTGTTGCGAGAGGAATTGGAGCACATATGGGAATTTGTATAGTGTCAAGAAGAGCAGTCTTGAGCAATCTAGGGTAGAGACAATGGTGTATGTGCACACCAACCTTCGTCTTATTTACAGGCAGAGGGACGAGTGGTTGAAGGGAAAGACAAAGATGTGGGATGTCTTTCTTGATGATATGGGTTTGGACATCAGTGTTGAGTTGGCATTGGCCAACTTGGATCTTATTGAGCCAGTGTTATAGCCTATCACTTTTGATTATGGTGATACTATAGAGAGGTCATCCTCCACACCAACATATGCAGAGATGACATTGGATACAAAGGAGGAGGATGCAGTAGAGGAGAGCAGTGGTGACCATGATGATGAGAACAGTGATGCTGATTTTGATGACTCATGAGCTACCTACTGTCTTGAGGCTTGTAATTGTTTTGTATTTGCTATTTCTATTTGCCATTGGTATTGCTACTACCTATGTAACACATTTTGATTTTGATGACTTAATGGGAAAACTACAGTGTCTCGTCTTTCTCCTATTGGATCATTGATGAATATGTATTATCATTTATGTCAAAATTGTATTTGTATGCATAATGTTACTTTGTACAAGGTAAAACTTATATCTAGATGAAGATCTATGTTTGAATCAATGAATTTGTATCATGAATGAGAATTTGTGTAAGAAATTTCTATTTTTTAATATATATATATATATATATATAAAATAATATATAACGTGTCTTGTTCCAGGGGATCAACATGTCCGTGTCCGACACTCGAATCCTCATGTCCTTTGTGTCTCGTGTCCCTGTGTCAGGTGACTTAGCTATTTAGGAAGAAGTTGGAATCGATAGGCATATCCTCTGGAGATATGATATCATCTGATCATGAATGTTAGACAGAATATGCAGAGCAAGCTTAGCTGTGGACTTGGAATTCCTGAAATAGTGGCAGAGTTGAGCTCGGCATCCCTAGACGCGGCTACCTTGCTGGGATCTATAAGTAACTCTCCTACATGCGCAGATTGGCCTTGTAGGCTACAGATTCTTAAGTTGCTGTGATATCTCCCTTCAAATCACAATTCATTTGTATAGAGATGTCACCACCTTCACCAACTGGAGGATGACATAGTAGGGAGGATATTAAAATCCTCTAGTTGATAAGGGCCTTTGATTTGATCACTTAGATTACCGCTATATCAGGAGTTGTTAGGGCTAGCAGGTTAGGGGCCACATGCAATGCCATTTACAGATTCAGAGACCTTATCAATAATTTATTCCTCTTTAGGAAAGGAATAATGTTGAGCCTGTGAAAATTTCTGAATCTTTACAAACAGAAATCCTATTGCAGTCACTGGTTTAACATCTCCTACTTGTTATTTCATTCAACAAGTTATTTAATTGGATAAACAGTGATGTAAACACTACTGTAGACTACACTGATATATAGATCATAAACTGAAACAATAGATGAGACAAACACACAACGGACACCGTTATTTTTAGACAACACATCCTCGAAAAAAACCAACTTAGGAAAACCAGTGCAGCAGATAGAGGGTTTGTATTATTAAGCAAGCAGAATCTGAGTACAACAGGTTGCCTCTCACACCGACTAACCTTATAGAGAAATCATGGCAACAAGAAATACATTCGAGGGTTTACCTCGCTCCCCAAGTCACAACTGATCCAATGAGTGATCTAACACCCTCCCGGCAAACACTGCGAAGTCCCTATGCAATCACTGCGTGGGCCAGCGTCTTGCCTCTAGAAGACTGCGTCACTCCCTTTGCTGGATTGATTTTCTGGATGAAGACTGCTGTTTAGACCTCCCAGTTCAGAACCTCGCTTCTCCATCAAAATCTCTAACTACTAACGAATACTCTGCACTGCCACTGCAAGAGCCCCTTTGGACTGCGTCAGCTCTGCGTGAGCCCCTCCTGGGCTACGTAGGCCTCTGTGCTGCGTCCTTGATGCTGAAGCTGCCTCTCTGCTACGTACTCTTTGGCTCAAAACTTCCTCTTCGATCCAAATCTCTACTTCTGCCCCTCTCACCGCAACTCAATTCACTTGTTCGATTTTCTCAGTGAACCACGCCCCAGAAAAATCGAACTGACTGATCAATTTGGTGTGTCTCCAACTGACCCTCAACCCTCCTCTTATACTTTTCCTGTTGATGAATCAACGACCGAGATCAAGTCCTTAATCAACGACTAAGATTAAATTAGATTTGATCTTCGTCACTTAGAAGCTTCTCAACCATATTTTCATTAATACCCATTAATATTTTTATTTTCCTAAGTTTAGACATCGGAACTCCATTAAAAATATTAATTATTTTAGTAAAACACAGTCCAGGTGGAATTTCACCAATCGATTTCTGGGTCTTGGACATCTCATGTGTTCTAGCCCCTCCACAAAATTTCGGAGCTAGAGCACATCCGATGCTACCCAAAATCAACAAAGCCTACAATGTCGCAATTTTTGTTAAGTGATCTATTCTCAATCATTCCTTTAAAGATTGTCTTTTGTTTATTGACATTCTCTTAATTGTTCTTCTCATCCCTTGTCACACAATAAATGTATTTATGTTTTAGAGATTTTGGTTCTTAACCTCAGTATGCATCAGTGTTTTTGAAGTCGCAAGTTTTTCCTTGAACAATTAGATCAGCTGATCAAATTGATGATTTTTTCATTTTGAAAAGATCATGATTTAATTGCGATCTGACCCCCAAAAATCATATTTTTTGTGTTTTATTATTATTATTTTTTATTTTTTTTATTTTGCCGATTTTTACCGATTTTATCTCGATTTCTACGATTTTTTATTTTTCCGGACCCTCACCGATTTAATCCCAATCGCGATTATCGCAACATCGGTATGCAGCAAAAGATTTTGTTGCTTGACCTCCTTACCATACAACATTAAATATAAGTGCTCTATAGGCTTTGGTCTCGAATCTTCTCGAGGCAAACTAGAAGATGTGATTGATGTAGAATAAAAGTACGTCTTTTCTGGGTCATGATGGGAAGAAGAGGAAACATGCCAAGACCTGGAACTTGGAAGTATCAAACAATGAATTATGGGTGGAGAATATATAGATAGACAAAGTGATGGCAGATCTCAACTTCCGTCATTTTGAAGCATTTCATAACGGTTGCTATTAAATTCGAATGCCTTTGGTTTGTGGAGTATTTAACACTCTGATTTTGTTAAGAATGTGTGACTATAGGAGGATATCATATATTTTATTGAATTTTTCTTTTTTTCTATCTTAATGTTGTATGCACTGCGTATTGCAAAATTTTATCATGCTGCTGTGTCAACACTGTATTCTTTGTATCTTGGATCTGCTATACTAATACAAATGCACAATAAATTGAGACCTTGGTAACAGACTTTCTAGCCAAAACAAAAGCTGCAATCTGGACTCATAGCCCAGCAAAGTCACAATTATTTTTCTCATCAATTTATTGTACTTTATTCTTGAAGTTTGCTCACAAGTAGGCAATCTAGAAATCAATATTGATGCTTATGTAAAGACAAATGGGTTAATAATTTAGTATTAAGATAGTTCACAATGTTGCTAGGAGTGCACTTCCACATTTTTATTGTAACCTTAAGCAGATAAAATGATAACTTTAGAGCCTTGATTGATGAGATAGGCAATGTCAATTGAAATGCTTACACTTTCTTGGTATACATTTCCCTGCATTGTGATGTACGCCTCTAAATACATTATTCTGAAGTTCTGAACAGTGCATTGCTTTGAAAGGGTTGAGTTTCATTTCCTGCCATGGTGATGCACACTTCCAGATTGATTATTCCCAACCAAGGTATTTTTTAGGGATTCAAATATTATACCTTTAGTGTTCTAGATGATTATTTCAAATTGAGAAAAGCATATATATACTATATAGTATATAGATATGTAGGTGAATATTCAATAGAAAACATACAATCTACTATTAAAACTTACAAGTTTTGGTGAATATTATCAATGTAACCAAATTTTATGTAAAAAGGGGCAACTTTTAAGGTGAATATCTAAGTGGTGATTTTGTTTTGTTTTGTTTTTTTTTTTTTTAAACACAAAAAATAGCCAATTCATGAAATTTTGCCTTTAAAAAATACCCTCTTCCCAACAGCCCCAACAATGCCTGATTAGGATGAAAAATTTAAACTAAGCTGACATAGTTGTTCATGAGAAGGATGAGGAAAGTAAGTGTTGAGTCATTACTATAGTCAGAAGATTGTTCTACTTCTTAATTTGAATAGATAGATGTGTATAGCTGTTTGAGACTGACAGTCAAAACAATGCTTGGATGTCATGATTTATGGAAAATGTGTGATATGCATGGGCAGTATTAATATTAATCATTTCTTATATAAAATTTCTAACTAATTTTGTGCTTAATTTGTCCTAGATCATGATCGGCCTTTAAGCAAGCGTGGGCGTTTATCTGCAGCCAGTATTGCTGGCAAGCTGCAGCAGGTTGGCTGGTTGCCTGAACTCATTTTGTCCAGGTCCATGCATTTTCTCTCCTCTCACAAATGCTTTCTCGGAGTAGGATTGCATCCTTCACACATCTGAAGCTTCTCTTTAGAAGTAGAAGAATACAATTGGACTGGTTGCCGATCTCATCTTATCCAGGTTCATGAATTTCTTCTATTTTAGAATTTCTTTTCCAAGTTCACTAAAGCCACAGGTATGGGGGCACACTAGGGTGGAAATCATTTTCCAAAAATTGCAGGATTCCTTGAGGGTTTTTTAAGAATCTGTGAAGCTGGAAAAGCATAGCAAATCTGAAAATTAAAAATTGCACATGCAAACATGTGCTGAAGGCATTTAAGCTCTAGCATTCTGCATACATTAAAGCTGAAATTCGGGAACTACCAGTAAATCTTTAGATGCTTTGGTGTAAGTATTATACTTGATATCTATCCACTATTTGTACATTGTCCTAAATAACTGACAAATTTGTTCTACAGTATACAAAAGCATTCTAAAAGAGTGTAGCAAAAGTGCCAGTGGAAAGCACATGATTCGATCTCTTCCTTATATTCTACTGCTTTTAGGGTTTTGTTGTTGTTATTTGTGGTACACTATATAATTCGCGTTATTATATTTTGGGAGAATTGGATTTGGATTTGTCCTTAAGAAGCCTTAAGGATCTTGGTATTAACAAATTTTTCTCTCTCTGCTATATCAACAGTGAGCAGTGCTAGGGATATTTTATGATCAAATTTACCCAAACAACATAATGAACATTGAATATCACTTGTAATGACACTCCAATAGTATGCAGACTAGTTAATGGAAATATAATTAAGAGGCCACTTTGACGGGAAAACCACCAAATTACAATAGCACAATACACAAGTTACAACACAAGACAAATATCAATGCGTCTCCTTATCCTATATATAGAAGAAGAGATTAGGGTTAGGTATTCTCGTACACCCTTTTAGGCCAATGCATGTAGGAGATTGGGCACCCCTCAAAGAAAGAGTGCTAAGTATAACAATGGGAGAAGAGGAGGGAAGAAAATGTACTATTAAGAGAGTAATGAAGATAATAAAACGAAAAAGGGTCATAGCCATAACATACTCCCTCCTTCAAAGCTTTGTCCTCAAACCTTTGTATTTGAGGGTATTGTTGCATAAAGTGCTCATCTTCCCATGTGGCTTCTTTTGGATGCATCTTCTTCCACTTGATGGGATACTGTGCAAAGTTATTGAATCAGAATTGTTTATCCCAAAATTATGAGAATGATTGAAACTTGTTAAAAAATCGGTGGTAAGTGTTAGTCCAATAGAAAATATATATATAGATTAGTGTTGTGTAAAGCAATGTAAATCCCAACCATTAGGCACCAAATATGCAAACATTGCTCATGTATAATACATGAGGATGAAAATGGTATCAAAATATAATTTCTGCAATACATTTATGTTGAAATTTCTAAGTCTATCCGTTAGAAATTTAATCGGTATTCTTCTGGTTAATTTCTTCTACTTTTTAATTTCGAACAAGTTATTTAAAATATATAAATAACGAAATAAACACAATATAGTCTCAACATTTACAGATCAACAACTGAAAGAAAGCAAACACACAAGTGACACCGTTATTTTTGGACAAATGTCCCCGGAAAAACCCAATGCGGGAAAACCGGTGCAGATATTCTGAGGGTTTATTATTATGCAGTTATTTCCTTGAGTACAACTGGGTGCCTAACCGACTCACCCAACAGAGAAAAATACACGGCAGCAATACCTCTCTATTTGGAAATAGGTATTCAGAAAACCTGTCCCATGAAACCCTCTCTGGCGACTTTGAAGCTCAGCGCTGGTCCTTCTGGCCTCTGCGTCAGCGTCCTATTGCATTGCGTCAGCCCTCTAAGGCACTGCGCAGCCTCTGGGACCCTCTGCGTCACTCCCTTTGCCTTCTGCGTGGATGATGCAGTCCCTCTGGGCTCTGCGCTATCTCTGCTAGGCTCTGCATGGCCTGCTCTGGCTGCTGCTCTCATTCTCTACTTCTGCTTTGGTCTCTTGGCACTGTCTCTGCCTCTCTGCCCAGTACTCACTGCCCCTCGCTGCTGATCACTAATTCACTTTTGCTTAGCAACCCCGCTCTAGAAAAATGAATAATCGATCACTCTGGTGTATTTTCCAACTGACCCTCAAGCCTCTTCTTATGCTTTTCTCGTTGGTCCTTCAACGATCGAGATTAAATCTCTAATCAACGGTAAGATTAGATTTGGTTTGATCCATGACTTTTGGAACCTTCTAACCCAGTTTTATATTAATACCCTTTAATATTTTTTTTTCCTAAGTTTAGACTTAGGAACTCCATTAAAAATATTAATTATTTAATATCTCCCAAACTGGGTACAATCAATCCAAACCATTTCTAGGCCTTGGAGATCTCATGTGCTTTAGCCTCTCCACCAATTTTCATGGCTAGAGCACATCCGATGCTACCCAAAATCAACACTCCCTCTTAACGAGGACTGTGCTCTAGTAATACTCCTCACTGAGCATCACTCTGATTATCTGGCACCGGTACCTGTCTTGATGCTAGGCCTCCTCGCCCAACATCCTCTGCGCTGCTGCATCCTGTACTGCTGCCCAAGGCCCTGCCACTGCCGCCGTGGCATCCGTACGACAGTTCCCTCTGCATCCGTGTTGTTGCTGGTCCATCCTCCCAACACTGATCTACACAGCATCCCCCTTTCATCATGCTGCATCGTGCTACTGCATACTGCTACTGCATTGCAACTCAGTTACTGAGAAGTAAGTAACTGACCCACCCAACTTCTAACATCCCTGTTTGGCTAGAAACACTCCCGATGCTGAAGCTCCCTCTGCCACTATCATGTGCTCCCTCTACTGACCTCTGCGTTGCTGCAACAACTCCCTGCATCTCGCACCGTTGCAAACCTCTCTATGACATCCTGCATCGTTGCAACACTCCTGTGCCTCTTGCACTGTTGCAGCTTGCTAACCTTGCATTGCCCAGGGACTCCAGCACTGTAACACTCTTTGCTGCTTCATCTGCATCCGTCTCTACCGACATCCGCCAGTCCTACTACTCTCTCTTCGGGGCTCCCGCAACAAGGTATAATCTAAGAGATTGGGTACCTCAAGGATCCTACCCCTCATCGCCTATAGTCTGTTGACTACAGCTCGATGTCTCCCCACCTCTTCTCTAGAGGTACATGAGCACTCATGGCACAATCGTCATCCTCCTCGAATTCCTTCTCCGCCTTCGCTGGTGTTGCCTTAGAGTTAGAAGCCTCTCCCTTACTCTTCTTCCTCGGACACTGATTCGCATAGTGACCCAGTTCCCCACAATGGAAGCACTTGACCTTGGAGAGGTCCTTCTTCTTCCTCTTCTCCTGCTTTCCCGCAGATGCCAAAGCTACATCCTCTTCCTCTTCCTTCTTGATTCAGACTCCTTTGTTGGTACTTCCCGTCTTGGTCAGTCGTTTGATCTTCTCTTGGTGAAGAGCCGCCCACAATTCTTCCCAATCTAGAAGACTCGCCCTGGCCAGTATGCTCTGGACAAATGTCTCACACTCCTCGGAGACTGCGTTTTGTGCAGTCCTCACCATCAACTCCTGATCTGGCATGGCCCCTATGGATGTCAGTTGGTCCTGGATCTCCTTCAACCGCCCGAGGAAGAGATCTATCTACTCTCCCTTCTGCATCTGGTATCAATGTTTTAAAACTCTGTCTCTGACTCCGACTTGGCCGAGGGTCGACTCCGACTCCGACTCGGTATCAACTCGGTCGGCTCCATTTTCATGACTCGGTCGTTGTAAAAAATACATTAAATATTTATTTTTTTATAAAAACATAATATTAAAGATTTTCATTCATGTTTCCAAACACACAGCATTAGAATAGAAGGCAACATATGATCAAAGTAGGCTCTAGTGCACTGTCCAATACATACACGATGATGATATAGAGATCAAAACAAAAACACATATCTAGGGAGGCTAGAAATGGCGTTATCCTCCAAAATAGATTGTAAGTCATCAAGGAACTAATACAAGGGTCCAAGAGTGTTCCTCACTCCAAGAAAGTCCCAAAGTGCATGTGTACATCTTCAAAAGATGCATCCTCCACCATGATGTCATCTAGGAGAGACCCTATGTCACCCTTTTCAAGCATGTGAGTGACATGGCACCCCTAAGGGTAAGCATTGGCATCAAAGCGGGATGTGCTAGCGCTCCTAAGTCATCTCAATGATAACCATCCTCATCTGTGCTTTGGAAGAAGGCACCATCCACCAAAATAGGGTCAAGGCCAGCCAGGGGGCATCTTTAGTCCATTTGGGCATATCATCAAATAGTCCAACATCCAAGCTTTTAAGTTTAGTGTTTTAGCATTTGGAGGCTCATCAAGGGGTGTAGCATCACGTGGAATCAACTCAAGGCTCGATGCTCATCTTTGGAGGGCCAAGGTTGGGGCCACAAAATTAGGTTTGATTTAAGAAAGGGGCAAAGGACCTATTGGAAGGTTTTGAAGAAGAATGAAGCTATCCCTTAAGGAATCTCTACTACATATGTGATACCAACTAAACAAACCTCTCAAGATCAAGTGAGATAAACTTATTTAGGGACAAAAAATCATTAAAGTATCATCGTGAAAACCTTGGAGTCCCCCAAAAGCAAAAAATAAAAATAAAATCGTTGTTTTTTAATTCACAGGCTGCTGTCATCCAACCCGGCCGAGTAGGCTCGGACTTGGTCGAGCCGGCCAGGTTATTACCGAGCCATAACTTGGCCGGCTCGGTAATAACCCGGCCGGTCGAACCAGTTCACTGGCCGAGTCGACCTGGTGAGGCCTTGACTCGGACCAACGCGGTCGAATCTTAAAACATTGTCTATATGACCTTAGCTGATTCTCAAGTAACATCTTCCTCTGCACAGAAATATGCTGGTACAATGTCTTCAAGGTGTCCCACATCTCCTTTGCCATTTCCTTCTCGGCAATATGTTGGACCACATGATCCTTGATCCCATTAAGGATGATGCATTTTGCCTTGGCCATTGCCTCCTCTTACCTTTCATTAGCTACCAGGTCACTGGGATAGCCATTACTCTCAAGGCGAAGACCTTGATGTGATGTCTGTCGAGAATGGATAGGATCTTGGCCTTCCAGACCACAAAGTTGGACGCTCCGTCCAGCCTATCTTGATCCCTCAGCCCATTCACGACCATCTCTCTGCTCTTCTCTGTCGACTCCTTCGAGTCTCTCTACTTCCCGCCTAGAAGTTCTCGGTTCGACTCCTACTGAGTCTCTTTACTTCCCATCTGGAAGTTCTCGGTTCGACTCGTCCAAGTCTCTCTACTTCCCGTTTGGAAGTTCTCTTCTGGACTCCCTTTGAGTCCCGATTTCCCTCTTGGAAATCCTTCTACCAACAGTCAAGTTGCCCCTCTCCAATCGTCTATGCAATTGCAACACTGACCCAGATTCCTTAGCTAGAAATCCGCCTCAGCAACAACTCCCTCTACCTTGGTTTTGTCCTGTTATGTACTGTTCTGACCGCAGTACCCCACCAGCTTCGCTCTCGCAAACTGCCCATAGCTTCCTATGCCATAACCACTAAAGGAATGAGCCTCTAGGCTCTACGCAATCCCGACACTAGCAAAAATAGCTCCCTCAGCCACTGCGTGACGCGTCAACCCTCCTAGTCTCTGCGTGAGCCTCTTTTTGCCCTCAGCCTTTGCGCTGGTCTCTCTCTAGCCCGGACTGATGATGCAGTTCCTCTGCGTCAACCATTCCTTTGTCGCTTTCTGCAAGGATTAGCTTTGTCACTCGGGACAGCTAAATTTGCTGCAAATGCTCTGCTCAGTTGATGCCTTCAACTTTCGTGTGATCTGCAACCACGCTCTAATACCATGTTGAAATTTCTAAGTCTATCCGTTAGAAATTTAATCTGTATTCTTTTGGTTTATCTCTTCTACTTGTTAATTTCGAACAAGTTATTTAAAACATATAAATAACGAAATGAACACAATACAGTCTCAACATCTATAGATCAACAACATATAAATAACGAAATGAACACAATACAGTCTCAACATCTATAGATCAACAACTGAAAGAAAGCAAACACACAAATGACAGAGTTATTTTTGGACAAATGTCCCCGGATAAACCCAATGCGGGAAAATCGGTGCAACTATTCTGAGGGTTTATTATTATTTAGTGTTTCCTTGAGTACAACTAGGTACCTAACCAGCTCACCTGACAGAGGAAAATACACGGCAACAATACCTCTCTATTCGAAAACAGGTATTCAGAAAACCTGTCCCACGAAACCCTCTTCGGCGACTCTGAAGCTCAGTGCTGGCCTTTCTAGCCTCTGCGTCAGCCCCAGGACCCTCTGCGTCAACCCTTTGAGGCATTGCATAGCCTCTGGGACCCTCTGTGTCACTCCCTCTACCTTCTGCGTGGATGACGCAGTCCCTCTGGGTTCTACGCTGTCTTCGCTGAGCTCTGCGTGGCCTGCTTTGGCTACTGCTCTCGCTCTCTACTTCTGCGCTAGTCTCTTGGCACTGTCTCTGCTTCTCTGCCCCTCGCTGCTAATCACTGATTCACTTTTGCTTAGCAACCCCGCTCTAGCAAAATGAATGACTGATCACTCTGGTGTATTCTCCGACTGACCCTCAAGCCTCTTCTTATACTTTTCTTGTTGGTCCTTCAACGACCGAGATTAAATCTCTAATCAACGGTTAAGATTAGATTTGGCTTGATCCATGACTTTTGGAACCTTCTAACTCGGTTTTATATTAATACCCATTAATATTTTATTTTTCCTAAGTTTAGACTTTTAGGAACTCCATTAAAAATATTAATTATTTTAATATCTCCCAAACTGGGTACAATCTGTCCAAACCATTTCTGAGTCTTGGAGATCTCATGTGCTTTAGCCTCTCCACCAATTTTCATGGCTAGAGCACATCCGATGCTACCCCAAATCAACAATATAGTTGAGGTTTTAAAGAAAATACAAAACAATGAGGCTCTAAATTCCCAAAATCATCATAATATATAATTATAATCAAATGAGTATATAGGTCATACGAAGTCTATCTCATCTGAGTGATTGAGTTGAGGAATTTGAAATTTGCTTTCTTTTGGTGAATGGCTTCAACAATTGCCACCAATTGGTGTTTTAAATTACTTGGCACCATTGAGTATCATATAAGTTTCAGTTGGGTGCCACCACTGGAAACCCTATTCCCCTTCTAGGTTTTAATCGTAGAATCTCACAATTCCCAGTTCAAGGGGTGCAAGAGGAAGGGTTGCAGAGTTCTATTTTGCACGTATGCTAAAGTGCTAGAAAAACTATTAAGTGTGCTGAATGTTGAAAAACACCTCAATTTCTATCTTCTTCTTGTGAAGTCCAAATTCCTTGATTCCATCACCAAACAACTGAAATGGGGCCCCCACTTTAACTTTTTTGTTAAGACTTAATGAAAGTAAAATATATGTAAAGGTAAATTTCATATTAAAAGTTAAAACAATTTGCAAATGAGACACCTTTTCTTGGGGTTATTGGTGCACAAGTCAGGATAGTATGGAATGGACTAGTTTGGGTATGAGCTAGTTGGTTGGGCTGGTTCATACTTGATCTAACGAATTTAGAGTTTGGAACTGTCCAAAATTGGCTGAAAGAACTTGTTTGGATTTAGATATCTCCAACTGGTTTGAACTAATTGGTTTTGATAACTACATTTTGTGTTCGAAATTAAGATTGCATTGTTTGGATTGAGATATCTCCAACCCATTTGAAATAATTGGTTTTGATAGCTATGCTTTGTATTTGAGACGCTGATTGTGTCTGTCAAGAGTTGTGTTTAGCTTTAGAATCAATTTTCCCTTCTTGTCCCCTTCTAGAAGGTCAGTTTGTATTGGAATGTTTCATCCAATTACTTCTCTAGGCAAAAGACATTGAAAACCTTGCATTGCATGAAGAGCGAGGCAACTCATTCTCACAAGGTACTTCTCCAATTGCACTAAGGAGCTTGTATGACCTATAGAATTTTCGAGCCAATGTTTGGTTCTTTTGTTTAAAGGTGGATTACTTATAAGGGTGAACGTGTAGATGGACCTAGTGGTCAACTAAGAATTGCCTGTTCCCATGAATCTTGATCTTCCTACTGCTTCATCTTGTTATGATCCAATTAAAGATTTTCCTTAGGCACTTGTAGCATTTATTGAGTTTTCTAAGGGTGAATCAAATCCTTGGATCTTGGAATAGGCTTGCAAGAACAATGTGGGGTTGGGGGGGGGGGTTACTATGTTGTATAAATTCAATGGCTTGCTCATAATCACATGTTAGGGGTAGCCCCTTGGGAATTTTTTTGAAGAATTTCTCTTGCTTATCCAAACTAAGTTGTAAATTTAAGGAATGCTTCTTGCTTCATTTCGAGCTTCCATAGAATAACCCTTGCAATAACTCCATTAACATCTTTCTTGAGAAGATTCATCATTCTAGGTGAGTTGATGACTTAAGTGGGTGGATGTTAGCTTTTGGTTGGTTTGAAAGTGTTTTCACATAGCTATGGGAGTGCTTCAACTTCATGTGATGTGGAGGGCTTGTGGTGTTGAAAATATAACTACTGTCAGTCTTCATAATGTAATTTAAATGTGTCATTAATGTATTTATTATATTCATTATTATTATTATTATTTTGGTCAAAGCATGACTCTTCATGCTTAAAGAGTCGAGTCAAATAGAGTAAAAAATAATTCATTTTGAGTAAAAGAGAATGTATTTGAGTCAAGTTTCATTTGGACTTTTTGTAAGAAAAGAAAATAAATTTTATTTTTGAGTCGAAGTGTCATCACAAGACCAAGTCGACCCTAGTAGCAATTATTCGACCCTCTTGGACATGTATATGTAGAGTCAACTCGACCTCTTGTAGATACATTCACTCATCATCATCTACACATCAATTTTTGTGCCAAGAAGAGAAGAAAAGACATCCAAAATCAAAGGAGAGAAAAATCACATCTTTTGCCCTAATTCTATTCACACGTGCAAAACTCTTGTGGTTTTCTGAGGCTACTATAAGGCTGAAATTTGGCCTCCACTGCAGATCCAAACTTTTTGTGATTTTGACAAGACTTTAGAGATTTTGGCCAACGTTGACTTTGACTTGGAGGAGGGTTGATTTGGGTCTTTGTGGCAGTCTTGCTCTGGGTCTTTGAGTCTTGGAAATCTCAATTTGATCTGATTCCATAAGAAAGGGATTGTTTGGGTTTCCCCGTTTGTGGGGTTTTTCCTGTTGAGAAATGTAACTAGTATCGATCTTCATAATTGTACTTGAGTCATGATATATTCTATTTTTCAAAAGAAAGAAAAATTATTGTAAAAGAAAAATTATTTAAGCATGGGTTTCATGCTTTGTTTATTTTATTTCTAGGTCAAAAGCACCCATTGAGTGCTCTAGGGTTTGTGTCTTGAGTCAAAGTCAAAGTCATGATATATTAGACCCTTCTTGGGCTTCTTAAAGCCAAGAAAGAAAATTATTTTATGTGTCTTGTCCCTTATCCACCAAATAGGCCTCAAAACACTCTGTCAAGTTGGCCTCATAATGGAGATACAACCACTATATATAGCCATGCTATTCAACTTATTTTGAGGATCCAAGAAATGAGCTTGATTTGCAATTTTAAGTAGAAAAGGTGCTAAGAAAGGGATGCGAAGGCCTAGAAAAGAAGAGACAACCCAAGTGAAGAAAGGAGAAGTATATCAAGCTAAGAGAACCGAAGTCTTTATGTTTTCTGCCACACGTGCAAAGATTTTGAAGTTATTTGCGGGGGCCGAGGATGGAGTATGAATTTTAGAAGTTGTAGATTCTACTTGACTTCAAGAATTTGTGTTTAGGGTTGACTTGGTGGATGGAGGGAGTCTTTGTTTTTGGTCAAAAGGTCTAGGTTGTCTCATTTGATTTGATTCTAAAGAAGAGAAGAAGAATTTATGGGTTTTCCCCTAAAAGAGGGGTTTTGCCTTGACTGAGTGCCTACATCTTGTGTTCATCTTGTATGGTTGTGATCTTCATGTTTTTGGCATTTATTTGATGATAAGAACACTAATATAATCAATAGAAGAAAATATAATATCACAAGTAAATGTCAAGTAAGAGAAATCAAGAATAAGTTGCCCTAATGCTACCTTAATGGATTTCTCAACATGGTATCAGAGCTAAGGACATTAGCATATGGGTCGTTAGAAGGTCTGAAGGGCTTCAAGTCAAGGAAGAGAAGCTTGTTCTCTAGGACTGAAACTCCTAGAAGAAACTTTGAATTTAGAATAAGGCATTCTGGGCATATCTTTGTGACTAGGCCGCAGGCCTGAGCTAGAGAAGCGAAGCATCTAAAGAAGCACTGGTGACACCATTATGGAAATTTGAGAGGCTAAGAAAATAACCTATACAAGGTCGATTCTTTTGGAAGAAAGAGCGAATTTTTGTGCTCAGGTGATAGGGTCTGAAATCACTTCAAAAGGACTCGAATTATTTGTGTTATCTCAGCGATCCGAAATTTCAGAGGCCTGTGCATACTTGTGGGTGACCAAAATACATCTCACAACATTTTTGTGGACTAAAGTTAGCCCTCACAGGAAGTGAAAAGGAACACTTGTCAAAAAGACCTAAGATCGAACAGTTTGAGGTATTTAGGACTTGTTTTTGGAAGGATTGTTACTAATTTACAATCACCTGAAAAATGAACCAAGATCTTGTGGAATAGGACGAGAATCTGTGCAACTATATATAAGTTCTGAGCCTCAGTAGTGACATGAAGGTCGACCTCCATGGATCACAGTGTTTGATCTGTTTTCTTTTTAAGATATATAAATCGTGCCCGTTTGCGTGCAAAATCGGGATTTTACATCATATTTTCGAGCCTGCTAAGGGTTTTTGAGACATCAATTGTTCCCCATCCCTTCCTTGAGAGTTTTCCCCATGCTTCCTACAAAAAATTCTAATTTTTGGTAACCTATGGCTATACATTCGACATAACTGTAATAGTAAATATATACATTTATAGTTTTCCATACAAAAACATTTTTCAAAAATTGAGTGAGAGAACAGATTACTCCTCCATCGGCGCTAGACTGTTAAGATCCAGTCCAGTGAATTCTTCTTCATTGCTTTGGCTATTCTCCTCCATCTTGAGCTTCAGTTGCTCAATTTGCTGATGTAGGACATCCACCTCGTCTTCCAATTGCTATATACGCTCCTTTTCGAGCTGCAACTCCTGCATGGCCAGAGCCTCCTTTTGTTGTTGATGGAGACATCGATGCAGAGTAGCCAAACCTTCCCGAATCTCCAAATGTTCCCGCACACTGTCTTTACAGGCATTCCTATTGCTGCCACATTCCCAAGCTTTGCCCTACCTTGACCCCCTTGTCCTAGGTCTGCGGTGACCCCAGGAACCAGAGAGAGAGTTGTCCTTTGCTGAATTGCTGTGCATGTTCATGATCTTTTCCAGTATGCCATAGACCCCCAACTCTAGTATGCCATAGTCCCCCAACTCCAGAATGCCCACAATGTTCTGCGCAACTCCCCCACCCGACTTTGCTTATCCGCACAATTCTTGACCTCACTCAGACAACCGACACTCTATAAATCAACACACAGGTTCCCCTTGTGACAACAAACTCCTCCAGAGACCCCCTTGAAGGCCGGCGCTTTGACCCAAAACCTGCAACAGATGCTCAGTAACCTTAGCTTCAGCCACTGGGCCTTCACAGAGACCACCTGAGTAAAGATTAACCATAAACCATAATAGCATATCAAACCGTTACTTCTTAAATAAAAGGTGCAGGTTTGGATATTGATGCTGTACTAGAGATTGGTACTCATGGAGCTGAGATTCCAATGCTCCTCCTTAATTTCCCATCTATCCACCATAATTTCCCATCTCTTCTCCTCGTCCTTCATCCCACGCGCCACCAGAGCAATTTTGAGCAGAGGGATTAAATGTTTCTCACGCTCTCCCATTAACTTATCATCTCCTATGCTGGATCGCCGACCTTTGCAACAGTTTCTATGTCGTGGGGGCTGGGTTCTCACGTTGTGAGATCTCCCTAACCCAATTGTAGTACCATCGTGAAGGATGCAGACACGTTGTTGCAACGAGCTGAGATAATTGTTGCCACGAGGTGCAAGGGCAGGTCGGGCCAAGCAAAGGCCGATGCGACAAGGACCAAAGAGTGGGAGGCTGAATGAAAAGGAGAAGGGGGCCATAACGAAATGGAGAGGAGGAGGAACGATAAGAATGGGAGGTTTAATGGGATGAGAGGAAGAAGGGTGACGGGGTTAGGGAGAAGAGGTGATAAAGGAGAAGAGGGGAGGGGGAGGAAGGGGGGGGGGATATAGGGAGGGAACGAAGCGAGGGGGGTAAGGAAAGATAATGTGCGACTAACCTTGAAATTTCAAATTTGTTTTTCCTTTCTAACCTCTTGGATGAGCCAAGAATGCCATCCTCAGACCAATAATTGGAACCCATGACTAAGATTAGGGAATGCATATCGTTTCCTCTACCTCATTCACTATACTTCTTTTTGCATTCAACTGACAAGCCAAATTTGCTTGC
Organism: Pinus tabuliformis; assembly: GCA_031772625.1. Lineage (NCBI taxonomy): Eukaryota > Viridiplantae > Streptophyta > Pinopsida > Pinales > Pinaceae > Pinus > Pinus tabuliformis. The sequence continues at coordinate 557,995,987 of CM062813.1, read as the reverse complement.
TTATCTGCTTCTTGGTTATTCCCTCTTAGGATATGAAAGAATGACACCAAATCAAAGAAGGGAATCATCCCTTGGGATCTTTTAATAATTTGATTTAGGTTCATGTTATTTGCTGATGAATTATAATTCATATGCTTTATGATCAACATTGAGTCTCCTAAGACTTGGATCTTTTTGATGCCCTTTTTTGAGCCAAGGATAGATCGAGAAACAAACCATAAGCTTCAGCTTGATTGTTTGTCTTCCTACCCAGGCCCCAAGCATATCTGTCTTCGATGTTTCCTTTGGGATTAATGAGAATCCCTCCCCCTCTTACCACCCCAGGATTACCTTTTGATGCTCCATCAAATTGGAGGGTCCATTGATTCGAGGATCTTATCGATTCCACCAGCCCCTTAGAAGACAGTGTTAGAATCCACGGGGCACGAGAGGGGTTACCTTTAGCTGAGTGTTGAGTAGTAGGGGTGCCAACGCATGACGCCATTCAAGCGGATTCAATCTCATCCAGGGAGGGGTCCATTTCTAGTCTATGCAATTCCATACACAATGAAAGGGCTAAAATGGTTGTTGATCCGACAGAAGGGTGGATCTTTTTGAACATTGGTTTGTTCCTTGTTAGCAAAATTTGCCCACAAACATACTTAGGAAGAGCAGACCAGATATCTTTGAAGTTGCTTTTGCCCTGAAGGGAGCCCAAATAGCATTTAGGCCAAGAGCTGAAAAACATCAGGAGGTCAGACGACCATGTAGTCTTGCAGTATAGAGGGTTGAGGACCACCGACTAAACTTCCTTAGCCACCTGACAATGGAGAAAGAGATGGGGAATAGACTCCTCCGAAGATTCACATAGAGTGTATCTTGAGGGGCCAATATGTCCCTACTTCAGAAGGTTCTCTGTTGTGAGGATTTTTTATGCAATAGCAGCCCACAAAAAAATTGACCTTTGGAATAACATTTGGTTTCCAGATTTCATTTCGAATAGAGTATTTGGGCGGTACCTGAGGATTAAAGAGCAAGTGTGAATACCCTTCTTTGACAATGTAGCTGGCATTTTTCCATCCCCACTTATCTGCAATTATGAGAGCTATGGGGGCACAACCTCTTAGTTTCTTTATTAGTTTATCTCTTTGATGGAGAAGGGCCTTCGGGATGTTGTCAATCTTCCATCCCTTCCATCCTCCTTGCTGATCCCAATCTGATATCTGATCCAAATTTTCCACCCCTCCTTGTCTCATGAAAGATCTTAGAGCAACCAGGGAAAGATCCAAACCCAGGGGCTGAAGGCCCAGGATCGAATTCGTGAAAATTTTGATGGAGGCTCCATTCCTCGGGACTTTGCTTAAATTTTTATTGATGGTGTCCATGGAGGAATTGATCAACTTCCAGATGGGGGAGCCCAAGCCTGGGTACTCTCTTCCTCTCAGTCATTTTGCGGAATTGAATACTTGGCCCTGATCACTTGCGTCCACCATTGATTCAGATTCGTGATCATATTCCAATACAATTTTGCTCCCATTGCCAGATTTTCTATCCCCGGGTCCCTTATTCCCAATCCACTATGTTGTTTCGGGGCTCTGACCATCTTCCAATTTGCCAAATGATATTTCTTGGTTTCTATTCTTCCTCCCTCCCACAAAAATTTCTTTGTATACATCTGTTGATTTGGGGTAGCATCGGATGTGCTCTAGCCATGAAAATTGGTGGAGAGACTAAAGCACATGAGATCTCCAAGATCTAGAAATGGTTTGGACAGATTGTACCTGGTTTGGGAGATATTAAAATAATTAATATTTTTAATGGAGTTCCTGGGTCTAAACTTATGAAAATTAAAATATTAATGGGTATTAAGATAAAACTGGGTTAGAAGGTTCCGAAAGTCATGGATCATGCCAAATCTAATCTTAGTCGTTGATTAGAGATTTAATCTCGGCCGTTGAAGGACCAACGAGAAAAGTATAAGAAGAGGCTTGAGGGTGAGTTAGAGAACACACCAAAGTGATCAGTCATTCATTTTGCTAGAGCGGGTTGTTAAGAAAAGTTGAATCAATGATCAACAGCGAGGGGCAGTGAGTACGAGGCAGAGAGGCAAAGACAGTAATGAGAGACCAATGCCGAAGCAGAGAGAGCGAGAGCAACCAGTCCAGGCTACGTAGAGCCCAACAGAGATAGTGCAGAGGCCAGAGGGACTGCGTCGTCCACACAAAGGCTGCTGGAGTGACGCAGAGGGTCCCAGAGGCTGCGCAGTGCCTCAGAGGGCTGACGCAGAGGGTCTTGGCGCTGACGCAGGTCAGAGAGAGGCTGACGCAGAGGCCACAAGGGCTAGCGCTGAGCTTTAGTAGTACCAGAGAGGGTTTCGTGGGACAAGTTTTTTGAATACCTGTTTCCGGATATAGAGGTATTGTTGTCGTGTATTTTTCTCTGTCGGGTGAGCCGTTTAGGCACCCAGTTGTACTCAGAAACACTGCATAATAATATAACCCTCTGAATAGCTGCACCGGTTTTCCTGCATTGCGTTTTTCTAGGGACATTTGTCCAAAAATAACGGTGTCACTTGTGTGCTTGTTTTCTTTCAGTTGATGATCTATAAATGTTGTGACTGTATTGTGTTTATTTCGGTATTTAAATGTTTTAAATAACTTGTTTGAATTTAAACAAGTAGAAGAAATAAGCCAACATAATACATATTAATTTTCTAACAGATAAACCTAGAAAATTCAACATGGTATCAGAACGTGGTTGCAGATCACAGGAGAGTTGAAGGCATCAACTAAGCAGAGCATTTGCAGCAGAATCAGCTGTCCCGAGTGACAAACACTAATCCTTGCAGAAGCGACAGAAGAAGGGTTGGCGCAGAGGGACTGCGTCATCAGTGCGGGCCAGAGAGAGGCTAGCGTAGAGGCTGAGGAGGGTAGAAAGAGGCTCACGCAGAGACCAGGAGGGTTGACGCAGTTGGCTGAGGGAGCTGTTTTGCCAGTGTCGGGATTGTGCAAAGCCTAGAGGCTCAGTCCTTCAGTGGTTGGGGCATAGGAAGCTGTGGGGAGTTTGCGGGAGCGAAGCTGATGAGGTACTGTGGGCAGAACAGTACCTGACAAGGCAAAAGCAAGGTAGAGGGAGTTGCTACCGAGGCGGATGTTGATTTGGGGTAGCATCGAATGTGCTCTAGCCATGAAAATTGGTGGAGAGGCTAAAGCACATGAGATCTCGAAGACCCAAAAATAGTTTGGGCAGATTTTAACCAGTTTGGGAGATATTAAAATAATTAATATTTTAATGGAGTTCCTAGGTCTAAACTTAGGAAAAATAAAATGTTACTGGGTATTAATATAAAACTGGGATAGAAGGTTCCAAAAGTCATGGATCAAGCCAAATTTAATCTTAGCCGTTGATTAGAGATTTAATCTCGGCCATTGATTGGACCAATGAGAAAAGTATAAGGGGAGGCTTGAGGGTCAGTTGGAGAACACACCAGAGTGATCAGTGATTCTATTCTCTAGAGTGGGTTTGTTAAGAGAGATAGAATCAGTGATCAACAGCGAGGGGCAATGAATACATAGCATAGAGGCAGAGTTGGTACTGGAGAGATAGCGCAGAGCCCGAAGAGGTTGACGCAAAGGCAACTGGGTGCTACGTAGAGGCAGCGAGGAGCTGCGCAGAGCCAGGAGAGGCCAGCGTGTGAGACGCAAAGGGTCTAAGGGTTGACGCATAAGCTCCAGAAGCCGACGCAGAGGCTAACAGAGCTGACGCAGGGCCAAGAGGCAGCATTGGAAGGATTTTGTGGGACAAACTGGGTGTTGGTGAGCTGGGTAGGGTGACGCAGTCCCTATCAGAGTGACGCAGAGCAGTGGGAGCTGAAATTGTTGCTGTGGGATTGTTCATCCGGTGATTAATCAACCGGAATATTTGTCTCCGAGGATAGGTACTACTGCCGAGGGCATTCTCTATTGGGTGAGCCATTTCTGGCACCCTAGTTGTATTATGAAAACTGCATAATAATAATAACTCTCTGAATAGCTGCACCAGTTTTCCCGCTTTGGGTTTTCCGGGGACATTGGTCCAAAAATAACGGTGTTACTTGTGTGCTTATTTTCTTTCAGTTGATGATATGTAGATGTTGATACTGTACTTGTGTTTATTTTCAGTATTTACATGGTAAATAACTTGTTAAGTAATTGAACAAGTAGGAAGAAATAAATCAGATAGTACTGGAAGAATTTCTAACGGGTTAAACTTAGAAATTCCAACAACGGATTTCTAGCCAAGGAATCCGGATCAGTGTTGCAGGTGCACAGAAGATTGGAGAGGTGCAACTTGACAATTGGCAGGAGGATTTCCAGAAGGGAAATCATCAGAGGGAGTCCAACAGAGAACTTTCAGGGGGGATGTAGAGAGATTCAGCAGGAGTCGAAGAGAGAACTTTCGGGGGGAAGTAAAGAGACTCGGAGGATTCGACAGAAGAGCAGAGAGATGGCCATGAATGGGTTGAGGGATTAGGACAGGCTGGACGAGGTGTCCAACTTTGTGGTCTGGAAGGCTAGGATCCTGTCCATTCTAGATAGACATCGCATCAAGGCCTTCGCCTTGAGAACTATGGCGATCCTAGTTGACCCGATTGAAAATGAAAAGTTCGAGGAGGCAATGGCCAGGGCGAAGTGTATCATCCTTGATGGGGTAAAGGATCATGTGGTCCAACATATTGCCGAGAAGAAGACGACAAAGGAAATGTGGGACACCCTGGAGAAATTGGACTAGCATACTTCCGTGCAGAGGAAGATGTTACTTGAGAATCAGTTGCGGTCATATTAGACACAGAAGGGGGAGCAGATAAATCATTTCCTCGGTTGGTTGAAGGAGATCCGGGACCAATTAACTTCCATAGGGGCCACGTCGGATGAAGAGATGTTGGTGAGGACTGCACTTAACGCAGTCTCCGAGGAGTGGGAGACATTTGTCTAGAGCATACTGGGCAGGGTGGATCTTTCAGATTGGGAAGAATTGTGGGTAGCTCTTCGCCAAGAGGAGATTAGGCGGTTGAGCAAGATGGGAAGTAGTAGCAAAGGAGTCCGGATCAAGAAGGAAGAGGAAGAGGATGCAGCTCTGGCATCTGTGGGAATGCAGGAGAAGAGGAAGAAGGACCTCTCCAAGATGAAGTGCTTCCACTGTGGGGAACTGGGTCATTATGCGAACCAGTGTCCGAGGAAGAAGAACAAGGGAGAGGCGTCTGACTCTAAGGCAGCGCTAGCGAAGGCAGAAAAGGAGGTAGAGGAGGATGACGATTGTGCCATGAGTGCTCATGTACCTCTAGAGAAGAGGTGGGGAGACATCGAGTTGTAGTCAGGAAGACTACAGGCGATGAGGGGCAGGATCCTTGAGGTACCCAACCTCTTGGATTATACCTTGCTACAGGAGCCCCGAAGAGAGAGTAGCAGGACTGGCGGATGTCGGTAGAAACGGATGCGGATGAAGCGACAGAGAGTGCTATAGTGCAGGAGTCCCCAGGCAGCGCGAGGCTAGCAGGTTGCAACAGTGCGAGAGGCACGGAGAGTGTTGCACCAGTGCAGGATGGCACAGAGAGGTGTGCAACGGTGCGAGATGCAGGGAGTTGTTGCAACAACGCAGAGGTCAGTAGAGGGAGCACTTGTTAGCGGTAGAGAGAGCTTTAGCATCGGGAGTGTTTCTAACTTGACAGGGATGTCAGTGGTTGGGTGGATTTGTTACTTCTCAGTAACTGAGTTGCAGTGCAGTGTCAGTTGGCAGTAGCACACTGCAACATGATGAGGGGGTTGCAGTGCAGATGCAGTGTTGGGAGAAAGGACCAGCAACAACACGGATGCAGAGGGAGCTGTCGTACGGATGCAGCAGTGGTAGTGGCAGGGCCATGGGCAGCGGTACAAGATGCAATAGTGCAGAGGATGTTGGGTGGGTAGGCCTAGCTTCAACACAGGTACCAGTGCCGAATAATCAAGGTGATGCTCAGTGTGGAGTATTACTAGAGCATAGTCCTCACTAAGAGGGAGTGTTAATTTGGGGTAGCATTGAATGTGCTCTAGCCATGAAAATTGGTGGAAAGGCTAAAGCACATGAGATCTCCAAGACCCAGAAATGGTTTGGACTGATTGTACCCGGTTTGGGAGATATTAAAATAATTAATATTTTTAATGGAGTTCCTAAGTCTAAACTTAAGAAAAATAAAATATTAATGGGTATTAATATAAAATTGGGTTAGAAGGTTCCAAAAGTCGTGGATCAAGCCAAATCTAATCTTAGCCGTTGATTAGAGATGTAATCTCTATCGTTGAAGGACCAACAGGAAAAGTATAAGAAGAGGCTTGAGGGTCAGTTGGAGAACACACCAGAGTGATCAATCGTTCATTTTGCTAGAGCGGGGTTGCTAAGCAAAGTTGAATCAGTGATTAGCAGCGAGGGGTAGTGAGTACGAGGCAGAGAGGCAGAGACAGTATCGAGAGACCAGCGCAGAAGCAAAGAGAGCGAGAGCAGCAGCCAGTCCAGGCTAAGCAGGGCCCAACAGAGACACCGCAGAGGCTAGAGGGACTGTGCCATCGATGCAGAGGCTGCTGGAGTGACACAGAGGGTCCCAGAGGCTGTGCAATGCCTCAGAGGGCTGACTTAGAGGGTCCTGGGGCTGACGCAGGTTAGAGAGAGGTTGACGCAGAGGCCAGAATGGCCAGCACTGAGCTTCAGTTGCGCCGGAGAGGGTTTCGTGGGACAGGTTTTCTAAATACCTGTTTCCGGATATAGAGGTATTGCTGCCGTGTATTTTTCTTTGTTGGGTGAGCCGGTTAGGTACCCAATTGTACTTAGAAAGACTGCATAATAATATAACCCTCCAAATCGCTGCACTGGTTTTCCCGCATTGGGTTTTTCTGGGGACATTTGTCCAAAAATAACTGTGTCACTTGTGTGCTTGTTTTCTTTTAGTTGATGATCTGTAGATGTTGTGACTATATTGTGTTTATTTCGGTATTTAAATGTTTTAAATAACTTGTTCAAATTTAAACAAGTAGAAGAAATAAACCAGCAGAATACAGATTAATTTTCTAACGGATAGACTTAGAAAATTCAACAACATGCCCATATGATTTAAAACGCACTTGGGGGCTCGCAGGGCAGAAAAATGATACAAGGGGATTGCTGACAAGATTGACTTCACTAGAATTTCCCCATTAGCACGATTGAGCCATATCCCTTCCAATTTACTGTATTTGTTTTCATTTTATCCTATACTTTTTGCCAAGCATATGGAGTAGCTCTTCTTAGGAATATAGGAACCCCTAAATAATTAAAATCTTTCCAATCTCTGACTACTTTAAACCCCAGAATTTCTTCGATTTTTTTCTCTTTTTGCATGGAGATATTCCAGATGTAAATGTGGCTTTTATTGTCGTTAGTGTCCCTCGACGCACTGAGGAATCTGTCTAAGGTTCTTTTGAAGCTCCGAGCAATTGTTATTGAGGCTTTGCCCATCAAAATTGTATCATCCGCGAACTGCCTGTGATTTATACTTTTGATGCTTCTTTATACCTTATGCCCGGAAGGTTGAGGATTGCTCTTTCATGTTCCAGTTTCCTGCTTAGGGCATCCGCCATGATGATGTATAAGAAGGGGGAGAGGGGACATCCTTGACGAAGACCCTCGAAGCTTTGAAGAAGCCTGCCACCCGACCATTAACTAACGGAGCAATCCAAGGGGAAGCTATACATAGGCTGATCCATCTAATGAATGTATCATCCAACCCCATTTTCTTGAGGAATTTTATCAGGAACCCATGCCTAACTTGATCAAAAGTGTTTGCCATGTCCAGCTTTATGATCATCCCTTCATCACCCCTGCGCCAGCTCGAATCAAGTGCTTCTTGGATAAGGATAATATTGTCAAAGATTTGCCTACCTGGGACAAACCCCCCCTAATTATCAGAGATCAAAGAGGGCAAGAGAGGTTTAAGCTTTGAGGCCAGCAGCTTTGAGAAGATTTTGTATGAGACATTACAGAGGGATATTGGTCGGAATTTAGAGAAGGAGGAGGGGTTCAATTCTTTGGGGATCAAAGCCAGGAAGGAAGAGTTTATGCCACCCCCCATGGTGAAGCATTTGAAAGAATAACCCACCATTCTGCATAGGTCCTTCTTTATAACTTCCCAAAAGGATTGATAGAAGCTAGCCGAGAATCCATCCGAACCAAGAGCCTTATCAGGGGGGAAGGAGAAAATAACCCTCCTGATTTCCTCGATCGCAGGGGGAGATATCAGAGTTATATTCATTTCCTCCGACACCATCGCTGAGATACCTTCTAGGAAGAATTCTTCGTTGTCTAGATCTCTTGTATATAGATTTTCATAATGCTCTACTGCTGCTCTCTTAATTTCTTCAAAATTCTTGATAGTTTCCCACCATGATTTATCTGAGTTATATTGTTTTTTGATTCCCTGAACTTGGCTTGTTTATGGAAAAAATTTGTGCTCCTATCACCAACCTTCAGCCAATTATTTCTAAATATTGATATCCAATACTCCTCTTCCCTCCTAAGGTTTGTGTGAATGGCCTTAAATATCTTTGCTTCTTTTACCAGAGTTGATTCCATTTGACCTTGGATTGATGCTAGTTTTTCTTCCATCTCCTTGATGTTGTCTTGTCTGCCTGATTTGTTTTCCTTTAGCCACTTTTTAATGTCGCCTTTCAGCCTGCGAATCTTGGACTCCCAGATAGTTATTGGGCTTCCCTTAATCCATGCCGAACAAGAGAGGGAAACGACCTCCAAGAAATTGGGGACTTCCATCCATAGGGGAGAATAACAAAATGGGATAGGGCCTAGATCTAATTTCGCTCAGAGGGACAACTCAGAGAGGCAGCACAGCAAGGGACGCAGTCCTTACGCAGTGATGACACAGTGAAGGTTGGAGGGTCCCTTAGGTGTCATAATTTGTCCAAAGGGTGGAGGAAAATTATCTCAGGTGTTTTCTCAGAGGTTTCTTTATGTTCTGCAAATCATTCCATGTAAAGAGATTGTTGCTGAAGAATAATAAATAGACCCTCATCTGCTGCATCGGTTTTCCCGCATTGGGTTTTTCGGAGACTATTGTCCAAAAATAATTGTGTTGATGTGATTGATTCTTGTGCTTGTGTTTCACTGTTCTTTTCTCAATGCTATTATATGACAACTACAGTAGAATTTACTTTGATGTTTACTGAAGGGTTTTCTGTAAATAACTTATTGTGGAAAATAAGTAGGAGAAATATATCAGTTACTGCAGTAGAGTTTCATATTTGAAATTTTCACATTGAATAATGTCTAGGTTTTGTATTCAAAACCCTAAGAATTCATCTTCTAAAGTTGAATGGAAACCCTAGATCATAGACTTGTACTTGGTGTTACTTGTCAAGAAAGTGTTGCAGGTATATTCTAAAAAGGATTATGGCAAGATTTAGAGGGAGCCTTTCAATAAGGCAACCCTACAAGGTTTGTAAAAGAAGCAACTCAAGGTATGTTTAAGACCACTAGATTTATAACTAATCCTCTTCATTAAAAGGTACAATCATCTTGAAATTTGCTTGATATTACTAACTCTCTAATGTCAAAGGTTTTGAATCATCAAGATTCTTATTTTCTAGGGTGATTAATCTCTAGATTAAATCAGCCCTTGTCATACTATTTATCTTTTGTTCACTTTGGTAAAACCATAACCTTTAGAGTTTGCTGCAAAAACCCTATCCTTTTGATGCTTGGGTATGTTGACGTTAATGATTAAACCCTAGTCTACTTAGGGTTTGTTGATAAAGTCTAAAACATATAATGTGTTGTCACTCACTGCATTATGAGTTTTTAGTTGATCAAAGTTGCCAAAGAGCGGTGAATTTTGAAGCCATTTTCTAGACCACAGAAGCACTCAAGATCAAATCGGATCCTCTTCATTGCATAGTGCTCGGAACAAGCTTTCCAACGGTAGGTGGAAGTCCAAAAATGGGCTCATGGATTAGAAGTTAGAGCAGCTTGAAGATACCCTTTCAAAGCCAGAAAACAAAGAAAAATGGCTAAGGGTCAAGCTCATCGCAAATGGAAATCAGGGCTTTTCTAGAACAACAGCCATGGAAGGCAGCGAAGCCGGTGATTGGTTGATTGCTGATATCGCAAATCGCAAGTCGGCGGTCGGACACCCACGACACATAGAGTATTGGCAGTTCACGGGGTAGAGCGCCGATATCACATATTGACGATTCCAAGGTTCAAGCTTATCAGTGGTGGGGAAGTCTTGCATCCCGCAGTCCCGCATATCGGCGATCCTACACATTAGACCCTGCTATATCGGCAAATCGGCAACCAGCGGGCCCAATGGACCATTCTCAAGGAATTGCAGGGGAAATATGCCGATAGTGTTAAACAACAGGGGAGGGGCCGATTTCATTTTACAAAGGAAATTAGTTGCAAAACCAGAGGCAGGCGGGCCTTTTCTCTCTCCTCCAGGGGCCCACGTAGCAGAGCACCATTGGTCTGGATTAATCCACATGGCAACTGACGTCAGCATGACGTGGTAGTATGAAGGACACGTGGCATGCAGATTCGACATTTTCAGGGTCCTATGGGGGCATTTCCGGGTGACACGTCACCACTAAGACTGATGACGTCATCAATCTCGCAATCGGTGATCGCACAAAGCAAAGCCCCTTCTTCGCCGAAGTCCCTTCAGTATTGCGATTGTGATATGTGGGAACTCCCCAAACACGATATTTTATACAATGGAGATAAAAAGCTATTGGGTCTGTCCCTTTCAAACGCTGCATGCTCATTCAACACCCCAATCTTTGGACGACCCAGATTGACTCTGCTTAGATCAACAGCTCCCAGGCCTTTTCAACCCCCCCGGCCATGTTTCCTTTTATCAGCAGGGGGGGTGGGTCCGAAAAGCGGTTTCCTTGCCAGGCCCCTCTGCTATGTGTCCCTCTCATATCATTTCGCACCCCCCCTTCACTTACCACTTACCACTCATGCCCCCCTCCGAAAACCACTTGTCCTCAACACTCTCTCCCGCAGTGCGATTGTGATATCCCGGGTGGGCCTGATCCTGCAGATCAACGATCGCAAGTGTTAAGGGAAATTGCCAAAGGTAAGGTGTTATAAATCGCTGGTATGCGGGATTCCAGGTTACAAAGGAAAAAGGCCCCAGACAAGACTCTAAAGGCTTTGGTGCCTTAGGGCTAACCACCCGGTTCTAGACCCCGATCATATGAAGAGAATTACAAAAAGGGGCTGAAGCAAAGGGGCTTAAAGGAGATTAGAACTCGCTTGTTTTGTAAGGTTTTAGTGATAAGGGATAGCATCAGAAAGACCTCCATATTACACCATAAGTGCATCACCAGGCATATCAGGGTGTCGATAGTGTTTTGCAGAACTTTAAAGGTGCGGCGGGTCGGAAGCTGAGGCATTTAATATGGGAGATGGAGCATTCAAACCCGACATGGGCTGATCCAGAAAGGCTCTTGGAGACACGGGACCAGGGTCGACGTTGACAAAAGTAAACAGGGATTTGGTAGGTTGGGAAGACTTGATTACTCAGCGTGGTGTCCCATACAGAGGAAATGTGAAGTACCGTCCAGGGGTCCTCTGATCCAATATTACAGCGTGAAATTGATAGCGCCCACTCCCAACTTTAAAGGATGAATGGTTCAAGCAGTAAAGGCAGAAGCGATGGGAGTCGACTGAGCAGCACAGGAGGCCATACCGTGAGCAAACTACAACCTGAAGCAGTAGCGATCACAGGGATGGGCATGAAGATATTTTGTTGGCATTCTCATCTAATTGATTGACTTGTTGTATTCCTGTAATGTGTGGCCATTCAATGAGGCAATTAATGTTTTGTAATGTTTTTGGGCCACAGAGCCATCCCTGACTGAGACAGCTAGTCGATCTGATAGTTGAGACTCGGCAGAAGATATTTTGTTGTAATGAATGTTCAACGCTCCCTCTCTCTAGATAAATAGGGTGAAGCAACACTTCACAAAGGTTCGAAAATTCTAAAGAAAACTCTATATGTTATTTTTCGATTGTATAACCTTATAATATCAAGGAAATGGTGGTGATTCCCCCTTCAAGTATTACAATATGTTATCCCTCTGTTAAAACCCATTATGTTTAGGCTTCTTCTTTGAATTCATGCAATTATAGCTGCTAGAAATATTTCATACTTCCTCACAGATTCATTTGTATTGACTTATTAATGCATGTGATTGTATGGATTGCTGAAATTATATCTTTAAATTTGTGCTATATGAATCATAGCATTCCACCCCTCTTTCGTCCACTACTTCCACCTGTAACTCAAATAAGTGTAGAAATCCTTAATGCTTCAAGCTTTATGTGTTAAAGGGTAGAATTCTTGATGCTTTAAGCTCTATGTGATGAGTTATTCCTCCTCCTTATCCTCTCTCATTACTCTGCAAAAGCTTATTAAACTGTAAGTCCTTGAACTACTCGGCCTCCACTATTTTATGCACATATTTCTGTGATTTGTATATGTAAAGAAGTACCAGAAATTCATGGCTTGCCTCTTTAGATGAATGAACCAACTCATTCCATTTAAATATATCTATAGAATATATGTGATGTCTCCATCTTCCTGAGAATCATTTGAGACACACGAAATCTAGATGTGCCTAGGCACTGGTCTTGTAAGCAATTCGAGACTGTCTCTGGGAGCAACAACATCTTCTGGCGCCGTTGCTGGGGAACTTATTAAAGGATTTTTCGCCTGGGATACGACAAATTGAGCACTCTTTGTGTAGGTGAGCAAAAGTGTTCTGATTGCATCCATATCACCTTGGTGACTCCACTACCCCCTATTATCATTTATCATCCTGGCTTTTAAAAAGCCTCACACTCGCTCAGATACTTCTCAGCAGAAAGCCCCATTTGTATCTGACCCAGAGAAAATAATTTTCAGGAAAGTCTGGAAGGAGAAAACTCCTACTGCCTGCACTACCATCTCATCAGTCTTTGAAGCCTCCTCATCCAGCTCTCAACCCGTTGTTACTCACTACTCAGGAATTACTCCTAAACCCTCACATACCCTACTTTCAGTCTAGCCACTCCTACCACTGTGTTTTTGGCCCAAGTTCCTTAGGGAAGTCTCAATCCCTCTCCATTAATCTAGATATTCTAGGTTTTTTGCTAAATAAATATGCCCCTCTTAATTTACCTCAGCCCCTAAGTGCTATGCCCCAAGACTACCTAAAGCTTTTGCCTAGGTTTAGTGGGGAAGATGAAAACACTGCACAGAAACACTTTGAAACTTTCTGTGCTTTTGCTGAGAATCTGAACGTAGAACAATTGGATGTGGTCCTGAAACTTTTTGTACAATCCCTTGATGGAGAAGCCAGAAAATGGTTTAAAGCCCTACCTAATGCCTCCATCACTACCTGGGAGGAACTTGAGAACTCTTTCACATAGAAATGGGGGAAAAGAGAAATCATGAGTATCTCCTCACAGAGTTTAACGCCATAAAGAAGAAGCCAAAAGAGGATATCTCAGAGTTTATAAAAAGGTTCAATAAGCAGTACAATAACCTGCCAGCTGAGATAAAGCCTCCTATAGCTGCTGCTCGAGTAGCTTTTTTGGGAGCCTTCGAATTTGACTTTGGCTTTACTCTAAGGGAAAGAAAGTCTCTCACTTTAGATCAACTCCAAATCGATGTGCTTGAGGTGGAAGAAAATTTCACCTCATTAGGAAAGTCAAGAGGAAAGCAAGAACCTATTGAAAATAAAGGAGGGAAAGAAGAGGCATCCTCCTCTGGTCGAGATAGAGAATCACCAGACTTGAAGTGGGATGAACTGCACAAACTCATCAGGAGTTTATCACATAAGGTTGGAAAGCTTGAACTTGAGAACAATAATCTCTCCAAACAGGCTGCTCAAGTAAACAACCGGGGTTATAACCCGCAGTATAGAAGACATCCATTGCAAATACTTCCAAGGGAAAGAAAGGAACAACTCGATCAGATCCCTCATCCTCTATATTTAGAAGATGATCTCGATGAACAATCATCGGATACACATGAGATGCAGGGAAATTTGTATTCCGCTTTCTCTGAAGGAGAACATGAAAATATGGCTTACCAGGAGACCGATCATGATAGAGAAGAAACAGTAAGTGAGGAAGATATAGATTATTATTGTAAATAGTTTGCGGACTTCATGCAAACACAACCACACCAAAAATATGATCTAAGATCTTCAAAGAAGAGGTCAAGAGAACCAGAACAACAAGAGGGAACTGCTCCCCAAGTTGTTCCCCCAGTACTAAATAAAGGGAAAGGTAAGCTAAATCCTGACCCTTCCAAGATAAAGGTCTCCTCTAATAAGGAAAGCAATAGTTCAGAGGGACACATAGAAAAGGAGGCACCTGTTCTGCTGAAAACTGCCAGTGGTAAGGAAGAAGGAACAGAGCCAGGAGGTATAGAAAAAGTCCAACCCGCATTCAATCTTCAGAAGGAGCTTGAAAAGGTAAAAATTCTTGTTCCTCTGACTGAGCTTCTAAAGCAACCTACTTATAAAGCTCAAGTCTCTCAATTCATGCATCCATCCACCTCAGCACCAACCCATGACAGTTTAAACCTCCAAGAGGAGAGGCCAATGGTTGTTTTTGGGCCGCATGTGGAAGAGCTTGATCCTTCTACTGCACCCTTCTACGTGACCCTAGTAATCCATGACCTCTTATTGCATAATTGCATGTTGGATTCCGGAGCCTCACACAACCTCATGCCATTAACAGTGATGGAACAACTGGGCTTGCAGATCACCAGGCCCTACAAGGACCTGTACTCCTTTGACTCTAAGAGGGTCAAATGCTTGGGAATGATAAAGGATCTGGTGGTAAACCTAGCTCAGATCCCTGTGAAGAGCGTGGTAATGGACATAGTAGTGGCAGACATTCCCCCTCGGTTCGGCATGCTCCTATCTAGATCTTGGGGTTCCAAGGTGGGGGGCTCTATCAAGTTAGATCTGACTTATGCCACTATTCCCACTTTTAGAGGAGAGCAAAGGAGGTTGTACAAAGAGTCCAGGTTTGTAAAAACTGTGACCCTAGCTACAGGCTTAGAAAACTTCCCAGTGTATGGGAAGGAGAGTGACCTCTCCTGCTTTTTCCTAGAAGAAGATGAGACCATCTTAGAGGAAACATCAGTACATCTAACAAGGCAGTCAGAACACCAGCACGCAAATGAAAACAAAGTATGGAAATTATACTTTGACAGAGCAAATTCAAAAGAGGGAAATGGAGTTGGGGTATTGTTGGTATCTCCTGAGGGTAGCCTGATACCCCTCTCATTCAAGCTGGAGTTTGAGGCGACCAACAACATGGTGGAGTATGAAGCACTGCTCCTTGGGTTACAAATGACAAAGAATATGAATATTGAATGCCTAACGGTCTATGGAGACTTTGAGCTGGTCATAAGGTAGATCAGAAATCAATGCTAGGCCAAACACCCCAGATTGAGGACCTACCGGAATGAAGTGTGGGATCTAATCGATAATTTCTTCCTAGCCTTTAATATCCAATTTCTGCCCAGGGAAGGAAACAGAATGGCTGACTCCCTTGCTGTAGCTACAAGCAGTTTCAGGCCCCCTCAAAATCCGCTCCTTAGGTATGAGGTAGAAGTTAGATACAAACCCTCAATACCTGATAATGTCAAGCATTGGCAGGTATTCGAGGATGACGAGCAGGTGAAAAGATTCATAGAAGTCGTTGGGGAGTTCACCCACTCCACCATCGATCAAGAAGAAGAAGAAGCAGATCAAGAAGCCACTTCGTGGAAAGACACAGTGGCTGGGCACAAAATTTTGCAACTGAAAGGGAATACTATCCCTCACGGACTAGTCCCATTGGAAAGGCTTTTTAATAAGGACGACATAGTCTCCAAACCAATGGCCCTAGAAATAGACGATCAAGTAGAAGACTGCAACATCAGCTCAGAGGAGGAACCCCATATGATCAGGCTATCAAAAGGAATCCCCTTGCAATACAGACAAAGGTATTTAAATCTATTCAAAATCTACAAGGATGTTTTTGCTTGGTCTTATGAGGATTTGAAAGCATTTGATACTAACATCATTCAGCATAAGATTCCTTTGAAAAGCGGAATAAATCCATGCAAGCAGAAACCCAGACAGATAATTCCACTCTTACTACCCTCCATTGATAAAGAAGTGAGAAAGCTGCTATAGGCAAAGATCATAGTGCCTTTAAGGTACTCTGAGTGGGTGGCCGACCTCGTCCCCGTCTGGAAAAAGAGTGGAGAAATAAGGCTGTGTAGATTTTCAAAATCTAAACAGGGCGTCGCTGAAAGACAACTACCTGCTGCTTAAGATGGATTATATATTGCAGAAGGTGGTTGGTTCGGCCATAATGTCTATGATAGATGGGTTCTCTGGTTACAACTAGGTGGTAGTCCACCTTGATGATCAAAAGAAAACTGCTTTCACCACCCCGAGGGGAATATTCATATACGCTCGCATGCCCTTCGGCCTTATAAATGCAGGGGCCACATTTCAAAGAGCCATGGACATAGCTTTCGTAGGGGAGCAAGACAAATTCGTCGTGGTTTATTTAGATGATATCATAGTCTTTTCTAAGACTAATGAAGAGCACATCCTCCACTTGAAGCTCACCTTTGAAAAATGTAGGAGGTATGGTCTTTCTTTGAATCCTAAGAAATCTCAGTTCGCCCTGAGTGAGGGGAAGCTACTAGGACACATAGTAGCGCAGGAAGGTGTGAAGATCGATCCTAAACGAAGCCGTCAGTGATATTCCTCTGCCCAGGAATAAGAAAGAGGTCCAATGATCTAGGTGGATATTGGTGGCCACCCGCCAAATCCACTTGGACCCCCACCATTGTTTCTTTCAGTTTTTCAGTTTCCTTAACTGTAGCACAGTTTACTATTTTTAGTTGTTTTCGGGTCCTAAACTTCCGGAGCTGTTTTGAGGCCCTAAACAACGTTTTTTTGGCAATATACCGCCATCGATTTTATCTCTGAAATCGTCTTTTCTGTCGTAGTCCTTAGAGAGATCTTTCCAACAGGTTATCATGTGTGTCAAACGAAGATAATATGACCAAGTCGCGACCCCGGGAAGTTGGCTATCCAAATCACCCCAACGGGGCCCATAAACTCTTGGTGTTACATCTCCTCGGGTTAGGGTTTTGGTTGTTTAGGGTTTGCTCTTATTGTTCAATAATAAAAAGGCCCTTGAGCCTCATTATAACACAGTTCAGAGGCATGTAGCTGCCACATCTCTTCTTAGAGATAAGCTACCATCGCCCGAGCTAGTCTTATTTCCATTCTGTTTGTAAGCATATTTCAGTATTTGATATTAATGAAATGAAGTGTTATTTCTACTACATCTTTGTATTTATGGTTATATTTGTAATTTGTTGCGTTTTTGTTTAAATCCGGATTAGTGATATCAGAGTAGTCTGCTTTTTCTCTGTTTTTTTCTTTGCATGTCCTCAACGAGGTCGGGATATAAGGAGTTAGGGCTTGAACTGCTCGAACCTTTGCAAGACCAGCCTCGCAAATCCCGACGACCTCCCATGGCGGATGAAAAGAAAGACGAGGGGGCAGGGGATTGTTAAGATTAGGTATGTTCTATGCTAGAGCAATTTATTTAAATTTTCACAGTTAGCAATCACATCAGCATTATGATAAACTGCAGATAGAACATAAATATAATATGCAGAAGACAAGCCAAGACAAGAGGACACAAGATATGGCGCAAGCCAGGGACAAACTCCACAATGTGTGGGGAAACCCTTTGATCAAATTTTCTTTTATCTTCAAAGTTCAGCAGAGAAAGAGAGAGAGAGTACATTTACAATAGAAGTCAACACTTTGACTTGTCTAGATCTGAGCATAGATCATCTCCTATAACAATGAGATCAGTTGAAGACATTCTGCTTCAACTGATCCTCCAAGGTGACTCCTTCACCTATTATCATCCTACATCAGGTTCTCAAGCTGCACCACTGCATACTGCATCATGCTGCATCATGCATCATCATGCTGCTCTTGATCTCATGCATCACTGTGCAGCCCACACATCATGCTGCCCATGATCTACATTATGTTGCCCATACATCATGATCTCATTCATCATCATGTTGTCCTTGCCTCTTCTTCGAAACATGTTGAGCTAGATCTGATTGCAGTGATGATACATATGCCAAGGATCTTCTCATTGAATTCTAATAGCAAGACTGTAACAAGTCTGCTATACGACTGCCACCAAAATCAGAACAGCTCCTTCTCATATCAAGATTTCCATGTCGAGAATGGATAGGCTTTAGATCCTTAATTCATCCGAGGAGACTGAACTCACTACAGCTCCATGACCTTGATTGTAACTCCATTTGACTATGACTTTGCCTGACTACGGCTCTCTGTGGCTTCATGCCTTTACAGTGATTCCTCTTCATTACTGTGGCTGTGAATGAAGAGTTTCCATTGCTGCGTGTAATGACAACGTATAGTCTATCCACGCTGTGTGTATAGATTCTATAACTTCATATATAAGTCTCCATTGACAATGGATTAGGGAATGTTTTCATTGTTGTGCATTTGGTTTCCATTGTAGCGTATAAGGTCTTCTCTATGTATGACCTGCGAATGAGTCTTAATAACAGCGTGTTTACTGCGTTGGATCCATCTTCATGACTGCGTTGGTTCATGATTGCGATTCAGTGTTTCCAAGGCCACATATTCCATGGCTGCGTATAGATCAGTCCATGGCTGCATATACACTGTGTCACTAGGAACGTATAGAGTCTTCATGCTGTGTTTAGATGACTTTATTACAGGACTGTATCTCCATGCTATGCGTATATCATCACTGACTTCCCTTACAGCGGTACCACAGCATGTATACTACTGTGTATATATATATTTCCATTTGCTGCATATATGTACCTCGGTTATGTGCCATTTGCTGCGTATATATTGCCTGCATATAGAATCATTGCCAGCGTATATATGAATACATACACAATGTATTCATGTCCCATTGACCTGCGTATGTTTTATTGAACAATGGAATAGGTATCTGCGTATATGTCTCCAGTCTACATATACCTGCGTATATGTTTCCATTTATAGCGGAATGTCCTCATGATGAACAACGTGATTTTTTTTTTTTTTCATGAACTGTGCATAGATAAGGGCTTGCGTGCCTCGTATGTTGCTCATCCTCATATGCCTGTGGCTTCCTGCGGTTAGGGTCTGTTGCTCATCGTCATGTGTGTGCGGCTTCCTGCGGTTAGGGCACAACCCTTGGGCCAACGTATCTTTAGTTCTCTCCTTCTCCAAAAACCCAGACGTGGAGAGGAGATCACCTCAAGAATACTTGTTTAAATGACATAAAATCCTCATCTATTTATACTAAAAATGTAGAGGTTGAATAGACACGTCGGTTGGGCTTCTAGAGCCTACATATGTGCTGGTCGGCTTGATAATAATTACATAAACAAAATAAATTCATATCTCCATAAATACTTATCGGAATCGGATGATCTTTGGATCAATCCTACACCTCTCGACGAGAGGGATCCAATAAAAATATCAGCTGCCATAAATAAGCCGACCCACATGGAGTTTGGCCCTAGTTGCCAATTTAACACTCCCTCTCAACTAGGGAGAACTCCATCCATTGATCCATAAGTCCGACTGTACTATCTCTGCCATCAGTGCCCTGCACTATTCTGCCCAACTCTGCTCAACTCTGTTGGCTCTGCTCAGCTCTGCTGGCTCTGCTCAGCTCTGCTGGCTCTGCTCTGCTCTACTCAGCTCTGCTGGATCTGCTAGCTCTGCTCTGCTGAACTATGAAGAAGAAGAATTGATCGAGAATGAGTCATATCATTCTCCACTAACCCGAAGTTAGTCTCAGAGTGCGTACCACTAGTCCTAGACCAGTCTCAACCGACCCGAAGTCAGCGTCATAGTATGTACGACTCTCACTGGTCCCAGACCAGTACTGCACTGACACGAAATCAGTCTCGGAGTATGTACCACTGGTCCCAGACCAGTCTCAGCCGACCCGAAGTCAGCGTCATAGTATGTACAACTCCTACCACTGGTCCTAGACCAGTATCATTGATCCCAGATCAATGGAGTACATCCTAGCGTAGGGAGTACGGTAGATACAACGATGCGTCCATCGGTACTACTATGGTCCCTAACTTCATTTCCCTGCTCATTGATCAGATGAGAGGTACTTCCCATGAGTCCCAGACTGCATGGGTAGGATGCCTCGACAGGAGAACTTAATCAATCCTGTCCTCACAGGAGAACACATCAATCCTGCTACAATCGCCATGGAGAACACATCAATCTAGGCTGCCATGGAGAACACATCAATCCAGGCCTCATAGGAGAACACATCAATCCTGCTACAATCGCCATGGAGAACACATCAATCCAGGCCTCACAGGAGAACACATCAATCCTGCTACAATCGCCATGGAGAACACATCAATCCAGGCCTCATAGGAGAACACATCAATCCTGCTACAATTGCCATGGAGAACACATCAATCCAGGCCTCACAGGAGAACACATCAATCCTGCTACAATCGCCATGGAGAACACATCAATCCAGGCCTCACAGGAGAACTAATCATCCTGCTACACAAGAGAGCGAATCATCTTGTCCCACAAGAGAGCGAATCATCTTGTCCCACAAGAGAGCGAATCATCTTGTTTCAGTGCGCACCACCAGGGGAGGGTGAGTCACCCTGTGGTCGTATGTTGCTCCAATAAAACTGCAAGCCCCCCAAAGCTCCTAGAGCTCATTGTATGCAGCATGCAGGACCCTTTTACAAAGGTCTCTCGACGACTCCAAGTTGTTCGGGAAAATCACAAATTTGATCTTTCCTCAGGGCTCTGTCCTGTACATCATCTCAGTGTGATGGAGCCTCCTTGATCATCGACTTACCATATCCCAGATAAGGCAGTAATTGATGTCTATCTGCTGGAGCAATTGTCAAATACGGGATTCCTCAATAATCGAATCCCATCTCTAGTTGTCACAGAGATTCACAGTGATATTCATCATGTGTACAAACAGCTCACTGAAGAGCTTCAGCAACCAGACTGCCTCACAAAAGGCCATACTATCAGCAATGTATTCTGCCTTGGTGATGCTCAGAGTCACCGACTTCTGCTTCCTGCTCATCCAGGATATCAAGGCAGATTCCAAACAGCACTGAGAAGTGCTCTAGTGATCCTCCATACTTCCTGCCCACTCATCATTCGAATAATCATGTGGTTTCATATTTCCGGCAGTGTATCTCAATTCATGAGAGATTGTGCCCTGAAGATATCTTAGAAGATTCTTGGCACCAATCTAGTGAGGCTCAACCAAATATGAGCTCACCATGCTAACTGCAACACAGATGTCCGGACGGAGGTTCTCCAAGAACATCAACGCGAATGAGTTTATGAAACTCAGAGGCATTTCCCAAATCTGGTCCGACATCATTACCATATAACTTCTGAAAGTTAAGATCCTCGAGGCAGTCACAAGCTTGCAGCTTATCTTCTCACATTCAGAATCCAACTCCCTCTGTCTTCTATAAATGAGAGGGTCTGCACCTGTCAGACATAGGTGCCGGTATGAGAGGTTTATCATCCACAACCTTCGAGTAATGGTTTGGATCGGTTTCACTCCTAGTGAATCTCAGCTGCATTAGACAGCTATCAATCCTCTCATACTATGCCCGAGGTGTTTTCCTTCAAGCCATAGAGGGCTTTCTTCCACCTGTATACATGAGATTCCTTGATCATGATTCTCAAACTCCTCGGGTTGTTCCAAACCTGTGAACCTGCTGCATGAGGGGAATGGTCCCCTTATAATATTTTCCTTCGGTACTTTTCAGATATGTACCTTCATGCTTCTTTTTGAATTCAGGCATCCTAGTCACCATCTGACTCATAGACCTCCGGTGCTGAGTCAATGGACATGGTCCCCAGTGGACTTCCTGCAACTTGATACAACCCTGAACTCAAAAACATCTTTAAAAGATCTATGTTCAAACACGTACCTTTCCATCGATAAGTGCCACCCTGTAACCTTTGACTCCCATTTCCGAGATGGACATCAAGTTCGATCAGGTACATAAAAGAGATTTTGGGGTTCCTTGCTTTCGTGGAAGAGTCAACCATTTCCTTGATGACCTGCATTACCAGTCATTCTTTTGATCATTGAAGATGTCCCAGGAATGATTGTTATCTTCATCAAGAGATGTGTCTCTGCCATTCGGACACTCCTTTGCATAACGGCCGAACTTATTTCAACAAGGCATCCACCTTTCCTTCCACCCTTAGATCCGAACTTCCCAATGAAGTGATTCTAAGATGGACCATCAGAATCTTCCGCTGCGCCATTCTGATAACATTCTCTTCTTTGACTTCACCCTAGGTGAATTATGAGGAACCCATTGATCCTTCTGTCTTGTCCCAACTGTCTTCGGTGATTGCTCTTTCACTCCTGCTTGGGCATTGTCTTCACCTCAGCTCTGATACCATGTTAAGATTAGGTATGTTCTATGCTAGAGCAATTTATTTAAATTTTCACAGTTAGCAATCACATCAGCATTACGATAAACTGCAGATAGAACATAAATATAATATGTAGAAGACAAGCCAAGACAAGAGGACACAAGATATGGCGCAAGCCAGGGACAAACCCCACAATGTGTGGGGAAACCCTTTGATCAAATCTTCTTTTATCTTCAAAGTTCAGCAGAGAAAGAGAGAGAGAGAGTACATTTACAACAGAAGTCAACACTTTGACTTGTCTAGATCTGAGCATAGATCATCTCCTATAACAATGAGATCAGTTGAAGACATTCTGCTTCAACTGATCCTCCAAGGTGACTCCTTCACCTATCATCATCCTACATCAGGTTCTCAAGCTGCACCACTGCATACTGCATCATGTTGCATCATGCATCATCATGCTGCTCTTGATCTCATGCATCACTGTGCAGCCCATACATCATGCTGCCCATGATCTACATTATGTTGCCCATACATCATGATCTCATTCATCATCATGTTGTCCTTGCCACTTCTTCGAAACATGTTGAGCTAGATCTGATTGCAGTGATGATACATATGCCAAGGATCTTCTCATTGAATTCTAATAGCAAGACTGTAACAAGTCTGCTATACGACTGCCACCAAAATCAGAACAGCTCCTTCTCCTATCAAGATTTCCATGCCGAGAATGGATAGGCTTTAGATCCTTAATTCATCCGAGGAGACTGAACTCACTACGGCTCCATGACCTTGATTGTAACTCCATTTGACTATGACTTTGCTTGACTGCGGCTCTCTGTGGCTTCATGCCTTTACAGTGATTCCTCTTCATTACTGTGGCTGTGAATAAAGAGTTTCCATTGCTGCGTGTAATGACAACGTATAGTCTATCCACGCTGTGTGTATAGATTCTATAACTTCATATATATGTCTTCATTGACAATGGATTAGGGAATGTTTTCATTGTTGTGCGTTTGGTTTCCATTGCAGTGTATAAGGTCTTCTCTACGTATGACCTGCGAATGAGTCTTAATAACAGCGTGTTTACTGCGTTGGATCCATCTTCATGGCTGCGTATAGATCAGTCCATGGCTGCGTATAGACTGTGTCACTAGGAACGTATAGAGTCTTCATGCTGTGTTTAGATGACTTTATTACAGGACTGTGTTCTTCATTACAGGACTGTATCTCCATGCTATGCGTATATCATCACTGACTTCCCTTACAGCGGTACCACAGCATGTATACTATTGTGCATATATATATTTCCATTTGCTGCATATATGTACCTCGGTTATGTGCCATTTGCTGCGTATATATTGCCTGCGTATACAATCATTGCCAGCGTATATATGAATACATACACAACGTATTGAATAGCGTATTCATGTCCCATTGACCTGCGTATGTTTTATTGAACAATGGAATAGGTATCTGCGTATATGTCTCCAGTCTACATATACCTGCGTATATGTTTCCATTTATAGCGGAATGTCCTCATGATGAACAGCGTGATTTTTTTTTTTTTTTTTCATGAACTGTGCATAGATAAGGGCTTGCGTGCCTCGTATGTTGCTCATCCTCATATGCCTGTGGCTTCCTGCGGTTAGGGTCTGTTGCTCATCGTCATGTGTGTGCGGCTTCCTGCGGTTAGGGCACAACCCTTGGGCCAACGTATCTTTAGTTCTCTCCTTCTCCAAAAACCCAGACGTGGAGAGGAGATCACCTCAAGAATACTTGTTTAAATGACATAAAATCCTCATCTATTTATACTAAAAATGTAGAGGTTGAATAGACACGTCGGTTGGGCTTCTAGAGCCTACATATGTGCTGGTCGGCTTGATAATAATTACATAAACAAAATAAATTCATATCTCCATAAATACTTATCGGAATCGGATGATCTTTGGATCAATCCTACACGTCTCGACGAGAGGGATCCAATAAAAATATCAGCTGCCATAAATAAGCCGACCCACATGGAGTTTGGCCCTAGTTGCCAATTTAACAGGGATCTTATCAAAATGTTGCTCAAGGAAGCCCTCGAGTGACAAAGGAACGTGATGATGGACAACTTTGCTCAAATCCTTCAACGGCTACCCAGGGGCGACGCATCTACTTCCGGCAGCTACTCTAGAAGCGCCACACCCTTTAAGGTACAAGTTAACTTTGACATTCCCATATTTGAGGGTCAGATAGATGCAGACGCTGTAGATAAATGGTTAAATTTGTTAGTAGGATATTTTTTTAGCCGGGAAAAAGATCACCTTTGCACTTCTCAAAGCAGCCCCCCACGTCAAGGATTGGTGGGAAACCTACTGTGAGCAGAAGGATGAAAGTACAAACTCACTGTTTTCAGCCGCACCCACTTGGAACTCGTTCTGGGATGCCATCAAGGAGCAGTACTACCCTGTCAGGAGCTATGAGGATAAATACATAAAGTGGACAACGCTGTGACAGGGAAGGGACCAAGATGTGTCGGAGTTTACCAATGTTTTTCATACCCTTCGCACGAAGTTGGGTATCAAGGATTCTGAGAAGCATTTGGTTCTCAAGTACCTTGGCTGCCTGCACAAGTACATCCAGGACGAGATGGAATTCTTGGACATCTCCTCGCTTGGCACGACATACCGATATGCAGTCAAGATCGAGCAAAAGTTTAAATAGAAGAAGCGAGACTTTGGATCTGTGAATCCGAAGCAAGGGAAAGGTGCCCCCAAACTGCAGAACAAAGGACAAAGCCAAGGCAGGGTGGCCCAGGACAACCCGCCAAAGCTGCAAGCAAAGAACAACGCCACGAAGCCGAAGAAGGACACAGGAAAGTGGTGTGAGTTCCATAAGAGCTCCACTCACAACACAAGTGAGTGTCGGGCCAAGCAGTGACTGGTGGTTGAGCTAAAGGCTGTGGAATCAGATGCATGATACGACTCTGAGTCAGAACCCGACAAGGGGAATGACAAAGGGAAGAAGATTATCGATGCGGAGCCCAACGCCACCGTTGCCACCACGAAGATCCAGAGGAGGAGGAACGCCTCTTCCACAACCAGATGTGGGTAAAGGGTTCCCTGGTACAGTTCATTGTCGATAATAGGTGCCAAAAGAACCTCATTTCGGCAAAGGTCGTGAAGCGGCTGGGCTTAATGACCACAACACATCCACAATCGTACACCATCAGGTGGCTTCACCAAGGACGGGATCTTCGCCTGAGCTAGCAGTGCTGCCTTCCATACAACATCAAGCCCTTCACGGATGAGGTATTATGTGACATTGCTCCCCTTGATGTTTGTGATGTATTATTAGGCCAACCATACTTATGGAAGCGACACGCTGTGTATGAGTCAAGGCCTCGTGCTGTGATTGTTACTTTGGGAAATAAGTTGTACAAGATACCGGAGGTAGCACCGCTTACCGCCATCTCTTTGGTTACTGCAAAGCAATGCAGTAGGCTCATTTCCAGAACCGGGAAATTTGTTTTCCTAATGATATGCCCTCAGGGAAAGAAGAAGATGGTGGCCACGACCTCCAGACAGGGTCCCTCCTCATGGCAACAACAGATGGACAAGGTCGTGGATGAGGACGAGGACATCTTGACTTTCCCGACAGGGGTGCCTCTGCACTGTTAGGTCAAGCACTCCATCGATCTGACCCCAGGTGCGCCGCTGCCTAATGGACCAATCTATCAGCGCTTCGTTCTGGAGAATGACAAAATCAAGAGGTGGATTCAGGAGCTACTACAAAAAGGTCACATCCGTCCGAGTTCATCGCCCTTTGGGAGCCCGATCGTGTTGGTACAGAAGAAGGATGGGACTTTGAGATTGTATTGACTATGGGGGCGTTGAACAAGATCATTGTCTGGAATAGGTACCCGATCCCACGGATTGATGACCTTCTGGACCAACTGAAGAGGGCAAAATATTTCAGCAAGATCGACTTGAAGTCCGGCTATCACTAGGTACCAATTGAACCCTCCGATGTGTGGATCGCTGCCTTCAAAGCCAAGGAGGGCCTTTTCGAATGGTTGGTTATGCCTTTTGGGTTGATGAATGCTCCTGCAACCTTCATGAGGCTGATGGATCATGGATGACATCTTGCGGCCATTCACCAACTCATTTATAGTGGTATATTTGGATGACATCTTGATCTTCAGCTAGAGTTGGGAAGAGCACCCCCACCACATCAGACAGGTTCTCCAAACACTGCGCAACACAAGGTGTGTGCTAATTTGGAGAAATGCACTTTTGGCATGACCCAGGTTCAGTATCTGGGATACATTATTAATGAACGAGGGGTGCATGTGGATCCAGCCAAGATCCAAGTCATTCGGGATTGGCCAG
Source organism: Pinus tabuliformis (assembly GCA_031772625.1). Taxonomy (NCBI): domain Eukaryota; kingdom Viridiplantae; phylum Streptophyta; class Pinopsida; order Pinales; family Pinaceae; genus Pinus; species Pinus tabuliformis. Next base: position 557,969,067 of record CM062813.1, on the reverse strand, counting down.
CCCCAACCACTCTAACAAAGCTCCGTAGCTTTCTGGGTCTTGCCAATTTCTACCGCAGGTTCGTGTTGAGATTCTCTCATATCACTTGGCCCTTGAGTCAAGTCACCAAGGGAGGAGCGAAAGCAAAATTCTTTTGGTCTGAATCTCAACAGAAGGCCTTCGCAGAGTTGAAACATCGCCTCTGCTATGCACCGGTGCTCACTTTACTAGACTTGCAACAACCATTTGAGATTGAGACAGATGCCTCTGATTATGCTATTGGGGCAATCCTTACTCAATAGGGGTATCCAGTGGCATATCACAGTGAGACACTTTCAGACACAGTCCGGAAGTATCCCACTTATGACAAAGAGATGTATTCCATTGTGCAGGCTTGTCGACAATGGAAGCATTACATTTTGGGGAAGGAAACGGTCATCCACACAGACCACCAACCCTTGCAGCTCATGCAGACGCAAGGGAAGTTGCAGAATGATCGCCATCAAAAGTGGTCCACATACCTGCAGTGGTTCCATTTGAATATCAAGTATAAGAAGGGTAGCACCAATAATGTTGCAGACTACCTCAACCGACCACCGATCATGGCGTTAACCACTGTGCTCAACTCTTGTGGGCACGAGACTTCTGATTAGCCACTTCTCTACAAAAGCGACCCAGAGTTCGGCTACATATCCAGATGCTCTTGGAGGGTTCGCAAGTTCCAGATTTTCACTTCCAAGATGCCTTGCTATGCCAACTGGGACACCTTTGTGTTCCTTCAAGCGAGCAAGCCAAGATGATTTGGGAAACGCACTACAGTGGGGCCGCTGGGAATTTCAGTGACGAGAAAACAGTGGCAATACTGCAGAAGTATTTCTACTGGCCGAATCTTCGACAGGATGTTAGGAAGTACATCAGATCTTGCACTGCCTGCGCCATTACTAAACCGACCATAAAAAAGCAAGGCCTCTATACTCCGCTGCCTACACCTAGTCGACCTTGGGAATCCATCTCCATGGATTACATGTCGGGCCTTCTACTAAGCATGGCAACGACTGTGTTTTTGTGGTCGTCGACAGATTCTCGAAGATGGCCATGCTGGCGCCCTGCAAGAAGAATATCACAACAGAAGCCACTGCTAAACTTTTCTTTGAACGAGTGTGGGTACACTTTGGGATCCCACAGTCTATCATCTCAGACCGGGACAACAGGTTCCTAGTACATTTTGGTCCAGTGTCTGGTCGATGCTGGACACGAAGCTCACTAAGTCCACAGCTTTCCATCCCTAAACTGATATCTAGACAGAGGTCGTCAACAGGATGATCGTACACATTCTGCGCATGTACAACTCAAAGCATCCACGCACATGGGATGAGAGCCTTCCCTATGTCCAGCACAGCTATAACCGGGCTCTCCACAGCTTACTGGCCACAACCCTTTTCAGGTGGGCTTGGGATTCCAGCCACTATGTCCCATTGATGTGGCCATACCATTTGCAGCTACTCAAGCAGATTCGGCTCATGTCCAGTCGGAAGCCGATAAGGCAAATAACTTCATTGAGCACATCCAACATATCCGCCAGCAGGTCCATGACATTTTGGAGAAATCAAATGCCAAGTACAAGCAGCGACATGATCAACATTGGGTGCCACACAAGTTTTGGGTGGGCGACAAAGTCTGGTTGCATTTGCAGAAGGAACGCCTTACTAGAGCCTATCGTAAACTCAGACCACTCCGATATGGTCCTTACACCATAACTAAGGCTGTGGGCGACAATGCATTTGAGCTCAGCCTTCCCCCATTCCTTGGCCTGCACCCAGTGTTCAATGTGGACTGCCTTTGACCATACTTCCCACCATTGCTGGACACATAAGACATTGCAAAACAACTCACACCTACAGAGATAAATCTAGGTTGCATGGAGCAAGCCACAACTGTTTGGATCATGGACACGCAAATCAAGAACACTCGCCAGCAGAACATCCAACTGTATCGAGTTGTCAAAGCAGGCCAACTCCTTCACCAGGGCAAATGGCTCACCAGGGACCAAGTTCAGCAGAAGTTTCCTCATCTCATGGAGGAACTCAATGCAATGGGGACCATTGCTTCCTAAGGGGGGAGGAATGATCCAGGTGGATATTGGTGGCCACCCGCCAATTCCACTTGGACCCCCACCATTGTTTATTTCAGTTTTTCAGTTTCCTTAATTGTAGCACAGTTTACTATTTTTAGCGGTTTTTCGGGTCCTAAACTTCTAGAGCCGTTTTGAGGCCATAAACAATGTTTTTTTGGCAATCTATCGCTAGTGATTTTCTGTATGAAATTGTTTTTTCGTCGTAGTCCTCAGAGAGATCTTTCCAATGGGTTATCATGTGTGTCAAACGGAGATAATATGACCAAGTCGCGACCCTGAGAAGTTGGTTGTCCAACTCACCCCAACGTGGCCCATAAACTCTTGGTGTTACATCTCCTCGGGTTAGGGTTTTGGTTGTTTAGGGTTTGTTCTTATTGTTCAATAATAAAAAGGTCCTTGAGCCTCATTGTAACGCAGTTCAGAGGCATGTAGCCGCCACATCTCTTCTCAGAGATAAGCTACCATCGCCCGAGCTAGTCTTATTTCCATTCTGTTTGTAAGCATATTCCAATATTTGATATTAATGAAATGAAGTGTTATTTCTACTGCATCTTTGTATTTATGGTTATATCTGTAATTTGTTGCGTTCCTGTTTAAATTCGGATCATCTAAGCCTTTTTGGGGAGAATAAATTTCTTGAGGAGGTTCATACCCAACTATGCAGAAATAGTCAAGGGTATTACGGACATGCTTAAGAAGGAAAATGAAGTCAAGTGGAGCCTTGCCCCCAAAGATTCTTTCATTAGAATAAAAGAAGCTTTGGCTGAAGCCCCAGTACTGGGCAACCCCGACTATTTAGTGCCTTTCTATATCTTTTCTTTGGCTTCTTCACATACTATTGCCGCAATGCTGCTACAGAAAAGTAAAGATGGGTATGAACAGCCCATCGCTTTCTTCAGCCAACTCTTGAGGGATGTTGAGCTAAAATATAACATCTTGGAGAAACAAGCCTATGCACTAGTCAAGGCTTTGAAGCTAAGTCACCTGACACGGGGATTCAGGATTCGTATGATACGGGGATTTGAGTGTCGGATTCAGACACGTTGACCCCCCGGAACAGGGCACGTAGGATTCGTTATATATTATTTTAGTAAAAAAAAATATATATATATATATATATATATATATATATTAAAAATTAGGTATTTTTTACACACATTCTAATTAATGATACAAATTCATTGATTTCAAACATAGATCTTCATCTATAGCATGCATAGTACATACAAAATTCAAATACATGTTAGTGGTCACATAAATCATGATTCATAAATGAAAGACAACTTACAACTACAAGATAGTAAGATAAAGACACTGACAGCTGTAGTTTTCTCATTAAGTCATCATTAAGGCTGATCTCATCATTTAATTGACTGTTATATACTTGGCAATAAACTGCAGCAGTCTGATCTCTTGTTGACAGTGGACTAACATTGGTATATCTTAAAGTCTGGTGCATTCATTAGTCCTTCATTGGTTTTCTCATGAATTATTGTGTCATGTTGAAAATATATTGGACAGCAGATTGCATTGATTCTTGAAGATAGCCTTGTTGGATTACTATTTGTCCCTCTCTCATTTCTTCACTAGTTGAATTGCACATTTCTTCTCTCTTGCATTTCATTACATGATTAGCTTATCCTATTGATTGTGCTTAAGAAATCTTGAAGACTTCTCTTGTTCTACTTGATAATCTGGTAAGTAAAAGAGAAATCCTAATAAAGCACACATAGGCAACAGGGAAGTATTGCTATCACCGTTTTATTATTTGAATCCTGATTGACAAATGGTATTTGGTTAAATTAGATACAAGCAGTTTCATTAAAGCAGATCCTAATTGTGATCTCCTCTTGCATTTCTCTCTTGATAGCTTGTTGTATCTCATCCATCCTTGTCATCTCTCATTGATTTGTGAGCTTTTCTAATTCACTTGCAGGTTGCATTATTACTTGCTTCTTTCAAATACATTTGTGCACATCCTTTCTGCAAGTATGTTTATCTAGTAGGTTTGTAAATGTTTGTAACAAATGACCAGGACTTTGAACCTTCAAAATATTTGTGTAGGAACTATGTCAAAACCTTACAATATGGTACAAAGCAATAGTAAATTTCCCATTTATTTCATTTTGCATCTTCAAGAATGGCTTGCAGAGTGAAGATATGTCCTGCAGAATTGGGACATGTTGTGTCCGAACGGGATTCGTACGAATCTCGTTAGGACACGACGTGTCCCCTTTTGGGATTCGAATCCCCAGCGAATCATGTCTGATTCGCAGGATTCAGACACGTGGCCCCTATATAACGAATCCGGTTACTTAGCTTTGAAGGCATTTTGTATGTATGTGCTACAATTGGAAATCACAACTTTTGTCCCAACAACAGCAGTCAAGGACATCCTGGTGCAACGAGACAACGAGGAAAAAAGGGGTAGGTGGATAGTGAAGATACAAGAATACGAGCTAGACATCAAGTCCACTAAGCTCATAAAAGGCTAGGGGTTGGCCAAGGTCTTATTCGAATCAAATTGCCAAGCTTTAGGGATAAACCTGGTGACAGAGGAAGGCAGACCAGAGGACCATCAGAATGGGATTAAAACATCTGAGCAGAAAATCTATGCTAAATATGAGGGATCACCCTGGTATAAGAACATCGTTCATTATCTCTTATTCTTGAGGTGCCTGCTGGGGCTGGATAAATCCAAATACCGAAGTCTGAGATTGCAAGCACAAAAATATATCATATCCAATGGCTTGCTCTACTGGAAGGACCCAGTGGGGGTATTGCTGTTATGTTTGGTGGAGGGTGAAACCCATAAAGTGATTGAGGATTTTCACGGAGGAGTTTGTGGAGGTCACTACAGCTGGAAGACCACAACACATAAAATCCTCAAGGCAGGATTCCACTAGCCTACATTGTTTGGGAATGTTCATTCCCAGGTCAGGTCGTGCCAGAAGTGCCAAGTGTTTGTTGAGAGGCAAAAGCTTTCTCCTCTCCCCCCGATTCCAGTACATGTGGAAGAACCTTTTAGATAGTGGGGACTAGATTTCATAGGGGAGATAAACCCACCATCCAGTGGCCAACACAAGTGGATATTGACGACCACGAATTATTTCACCAAGTGGGTAGAGGCCATCCCAGCCAGAAATGCTACAGACTCAGTGGTAATCAAATTTATGGAGAACATATTATCTCGCTTTGGTTGTCCCTTCAAAATTATCACTGATAATGCTCAGGTCTTCAAATCTGCTAAGTTCACCAGCGTTTGCCATAAATTCAATATCATCATCAGGCACTCCACTACCTACTATCCTCAAGGTAATGGCTTGGCTGAGTCCTCAAACAAAACTGTGGTGAGGGTGCTGAAGAAGACCATCGTCGAGAATCAAAGGAACTGGGACTCCCAACTGAAGTTTGCCCTATGGGCCAACCGGGTAACTCCTAAACGATCCACGGGGAAATTACCTTTTAAGCTAGTATATGGTAAGGGTGATATTGATGAGGAGAATCCCAATATAGACAATGGTTTTGATGATATGTAGCTATTTGTTGTAGCATGATTTTTTTTGGATTTCGGAGGCTATTTAGAGTCTCTCTATTGATCTTTTTTGATTCAAAGATGGCTTACACTCGATGATATTTTGGTTATATACACCCTTGCTATTTACATGAGAAATTTTGCATATTTGTGTATAATAATTTGGATTCATATGGATGCACATGAATTATATGTTGTTTTCAAAATTTGAATATTTTATGTATTTTTTGGTCGACCAATCTTTTGGTCCAGTTGAGGATGTTGTGACCATTTTCCATCAAGCAAACAAGGGGAAATTTGTTGTTTTCATTGCCATGATTCATCTCATGAGATACATTTATTTTTGTTTTGATATGATTTTGTATCATTCTATTAGATCTTATGACTCAGGACAAATATCATATTTCAATATCGAAGTCTAATGTATCACTTGACATCTTATACATCTTATATATTGATTTTATTTTCATATTTATGTAGCAATGTGTTTGTTTAATGTTGATGTTGTTTTAGAAGTTAAAACATTGAGAAAAAATGATTATTTTTGTATTTTTTAAATTTTCTCGATAATTTCCGATATTTTCCCCGATATTGTCGATAATTTAAATTTTGGACCCCCAACGATAAATTGCCGATAACGATAAATGTAACATTGCCTGACATCAATCCAACTCCAAAACTAACACTCACTGGGTTCCACGAAACCCCTGCGTCACACCTGCCCAGGTTCTTGTACGCTCTGCCTGGAAACTGCAACTGATCAAGCCATTTGCCCAATTCAGCCTCTGAGAATGACTCGCTGGCCTGTTCTGAAAATTCTTCCAGCCTCCAGCAACTGAGTCGACCCTCTGATTTGCCAAATCGAATGCTGCCTCTGAAGCTTCTGCATAGGCGCTACATAGTCCCACTGAGGAAACTCAACCCTCTTGTCGCTGACTCTCTTGAATTGGAAGACTTCCTCCAGACTCATTGTCTCTGTACCTCTCTGTCTCTGTATCCCCTCTTTGGCTTGAACTCTTCTGACATAATGTTGCTCTCTGGAAAATCGTGCTGCCCAAGGAAACTTTCTCTCCAAGTGTATTTCTCCATCTACCCATCAATCTCTTATAATCTCCAGTTGGGACTCCAAGGACCACAATTAGAACTTAGTTGATGGTTGAGATAATCTCCAAGTCGATCCATGTAAGTTTTTAGAGAATTTCTCACCTTTCTCAATTCATTCTTATTAATTAACAATTTTTCGTAAGTTAGATTTAGGAATTTTTTTAATTATGGTTAATTAATTTAATTGAGCCATCTCTAGGTGGAATTTCCAGAAATTATTTCTGGGTTTTGGATAACTCCTGTGTTTTAACCTCTCCACAAAGTTTTGAGACAAGAACACCATCCGATGCTACAAAAATTAACACTTCCTCTTAGCGAGGAAGGCGTTCTCTCCAACTAGTGTTGCACAATTGTCACAACACCTTGTCTCTGCAACATCCTCTAACCACACTACTGATGTCTGATAGCTGTAGTTGCCTACCATTGTCCATCAACTACTGCGCTAACTTTGATTCATTTGCCACTGACTGTAGCTGAACCAAACTACTGCATCTGTGTTGCTGCTGACATTGCATTGTACATTCTGTACTACTGCCAATTCTACATCTGCACTGCAATTCCCTCTCAATTGTTGTTGTCGCTATTGCAACTACTACAATTGAGAAGCATCCAAAATACTGAATCAACTTTCTCTATGCTGCAATTGTCTCCTGAGTCTGTAACCGCTGCTAGCCTCTGCACTATCTATTGAGAAATCTGCGCTGCTACTGACTTTGCTACTGAGCCTCCTGCGTTGCCATCAAAACTGCTCTGCGCTACTCAACATCTTATTGCCACTAGTTTGCAACTCACTCTGCAATTTAACTGCATCAACTGACACTAATCCTCCTACTATTGAATCTATGGCCCCTGTAGCAAGGGTAATGATCCACGAGGAAATACCTGTCTGATGCTCACCTTGATGGACCCTGCCCGAACCTCTGCAATTCTGAACTCTGATCTACTCATATGCTGCTACTGCTTTGTTGCTATCTCTGCACTACTGCTGCAACTACTACAATAATGAGTCTTGTCTCCCTAGATCCTAAAGCGCTAGCTTCCATAGGGTTGCCCCCTTTGAGTCTCGATCTCGCTATGGGAAATCTTTCTGTTCCCTCCTGGCAACTCGCATTGTCCCCCTGCACTAGAAACTGGATTGTGTAGTTCTGCGCTAGGAATCTTCTAGCTGGAACTGCACCTGCATCCTCCAACTGGGCAATTTAGACTGCTCGTATCATTGCAACTATTTCTGCAACTGTCTCTCAATTACTGAGTGCAACTAGCTATGTAGTAGTCATGTGAATAACTTACTACACCTGATAACACTGAACCTGCTACTATGATACTGTGGGCCCTTGTAGCAAAGGTGATGATCCTGTTGCAACAACTAAAACTGGTCTAACTAATCTCCTTGCTGCTTCTACACTGCATCTTGCCCATTCGTCACACTAGAGTTTCATACTCCTAGATTTGGTGCCTCACGATCTCCTTTCCAGCCTTGTCCTTGGATGGGACCTTTCTTTGCTTTGCAACTCGCACTTCCTCTGGCACCTGTCTCCGACAACTAGAAGTTGATATCTTGCCCAGATCTGCATTCTGGCTAACTCGCACGACCTATTCTGGCAATCTCGTACGACCATCTCTAGAACACTGCAAAATCTGTGAAACTCAAACACTGGGAAATTAACAGGAACCTCCTCCTCTTGCTTGTTTTTCCATGATGTTGGTGTCTGGGATAGAATCTTAAATCTTTGACACTAGCAAACCAAGAATCACAATGAAACTACTTTGCACAGCGGAATACAAACAACAATAAATCACACATACACAAAATATAGACAACTTTTTACAATTTTATACAATAACCCATCTTCGTTGTATTAATCAAACTGAATAATACAATAGTCTAGGGCTCCCGTACCATGGATAATGGCCCTCATACATCCACTAGTACAAGATACAAAACTGGGGCTTGCTGTTAATCCATCGACAACCAATCTACCCTCAACAAGATACTCTGACCATCTAGTTAATGTAGTTGACTCTCTCAGCTCCTCTCGGTCGTACCCTGTACCTGCTCGGTCCTTCAGCTCCCATTCTACAGCTCCTGTCTCTATCAATGCTCCAAGTCCATATGGCCACTCAACCTTGGCTATCAGATGCTCACTAGTTGTGCCTTAGTCCATCAAGGACACAACACATCGAGACTCCTATCGAGTTGTTCACAACTACATTTGTGAACAACTCTCAATCTGCCCAGTGCTGCTACTTAGCTACTCAGGGACTTCATCCCAATATGGTCTTCTTGCGTTGCTCCAATGAAGACCAACATAGGGCACGAAGGGCTGCCACCTATCGTTGCAATATGTCCATCTCCCACAATGAACATGGGGCTAGGAGGACTGCCCATCATCTCCTGTAGAAGTCCTCCACACACAAGTCTCAGGCTACTCAAACTGCTCCTGGCTGATCAGACCCTTGAGCTCAACTTCGACCATTCTAGCAACTATCTAGGTCCATGAAGATGGTGCACACCGGGCTCCAACTTGGGCACTATCACGCTAGCCTCCAGCAGACCATAAATGGTGTTAAAGAGTGAATCCATACAGGTTGGTTGAATTTAAAAATGTCGGTCCTCTTTATGAATTACATTTCCCTGATGATGGACTCACCTAGTTAGTTTGAAACGTTGGTTATAAAAAGATAACAAGTTTTTTCCACAAATATTTTTAAAGACTATAAATGCCCAATCACGTTCACACTTGGTCCACTCTCGCGTTGCCCTCCAACAAACCACGAGTGACCCATCCTCGCTATAGCATCTGCTCCTAGTTAGGGCATCCAAACATCTAGGAGACCCTTACACATGGCTGCTAACATACTCCTCAAATCTGCCTCTTCAAGGACACCATTCACTTGCAAGTCACATCAACTCAAGAGGACAACCATACCTGATCTGCAACCTTCTGCTGCTCCTTTTGACATGACACATAATCTGCTGATGTAATATGCTCCTTAAGATGTCTTTCAACTGTCCTAATCTAGGACTTCCATCCACCTAGCATCCTACTATCACCAAGGAGTCATCTGCAATCACAACTTGCTGTTGCCTCCTTGCCTTGGGATTTGTGCTTCTAGCAGTTTGGTTAGGGCACACCAACAACCCTAATCCCTGCTCCAATCACTATATCTCCTTCACCAATTGGGCTGCCACCTTCGTTGCCCACTCTAGGATCCTTAAGCACTACATTATATCTTGGAAGACTTCTCAAGGTACCCTACTGTACTCTGTCCAGAACAACAACATAAAACTGCCCTCTGGCAAAGGAATATACCATTGTTTGGGCTGCGGCCTTCTTTTGATTGCTGCAGCTAGGAGAGAGGGTCTCACTAGCCCTCTCAGCCCTCTCAACAGACCTTCAAAACTTGCTGCTGTGGCAGCCTAACCTTGCGGCCCAGAACAGTGACAATACCCACTCATAAATAGCACAAAACAATTCCAATACTTACCTATGATCTGCGACTGTCTCTTAAGGGAACTCACACTTCATTTCAGGAGTTAGACTTCCTTAAACCACTTCTGTTAAAATTGGCAACTAGGGCCGAACTCCATGTGGGTCATCTTATTTATGACAGCTGATATTTTTCTTGGATCCCTCTCATCGAGAGGTGTAGGATTGATCTAAAGATCATCCGATTCTGATAAGTATTCGTGGAGTTATGAATTTATTTGTGTTATAAGACAACTCATCAAGGTTGGCCAACAACCAAATAAACCCCACATGTGCTCAACGTTTTAGTATAAAAGGAGATGACTTGAGAGTCATTTCACACACACTTCTATCATGATTCCTCTCCACTTGTCTTGGGTTTTAGTGGAAGAGAAATCTAGGAGTGGAAGCCCTAGACGTTGGAGGATAAGAGGCTGCCCTAGCCGCAGTCAAGAAGAAATACGCTACCCTAATCTAGAGGACGCAGTCATGAAGAAAAGCCCTAACGCTATCAAGAAAGAGCCCTAAACCTATACGCTGGTCCCTACTAACGCAGACCTAAAGGCAGCCCTAATTAAGCTAGCCTAAGGCAGCTCAAGAAGAAGGAGGACGCTGATGTGAAGGGTCAAAGGGACAACGTGGAGGCTGCCCTAGACAACGTGAAGGGCTATGTGGACAATGGAGCCTTAGCCGCATCATGAAGGATCAAAGGGGCAACGTGGAGGCTGCCCTAGACAGCGTGAAGGGCTGTGTGGATAGCGGAGCCTTAGCCGCAGCATGAAGGATCAAAGGGACAGCGTGGAGGCTGCCCTAGACAGCATGAAAGGGCTGTAGGGACAACGTGGGAACATGACGGTTAAGAGCACAATAGGAAAGCAACCAGGCCGAGGAGAATAGAAGCAATATGCTACTGTTTGTGGATGGATAGTTGGGTGTGTAAGGGCTACCAGATGCCCTAACTAGTCACCATATAAGCAGCAGTAAAGGCAACATTGGAACAACAATGTTGTGGACAACAACAAAGTAAATAGGACAGCTGGGCTACATGGTGTTGCTAACTATTGCAGCAAAGTAAATGGGACAACAGGCTACATAGCGCTGCTAAAATGTATGGGATGATAAGGTGACTACTGCAGCTAAAATGTATGGGAAAGCAAGGTGACTAGTGCAGCTAAAATGCATGGGACAACAAGGTGACTAGTGCAGCTAAGATTCATGGGACAACAAGGCTACATAGTGTTGCAAAGATGCATGGGACAGGATGCTACATAGCAAAGATGAATGGGACAACAAGTAATCTTGGAATGAATAGTGGGACAACTGTATGCCACATAGGATAACAGTGATTAGCATGTTACAGCAAAGGCACATGGGACAGCAACAAGTATGGACAGCAAGGCAAGCATGGTGCAGCATAGCAAGCATGGTGCAACAATATGATGTGTATAGCATTGTCCTCAGGTCCAACATTATGATGATGGGTGCAGCATGGTGAGGTGCAACAGGATGAAGAGATGCAACACTATGATAGGTGAAGGAGTCACTTTGGAGAATCAGTTGAAGCAACATGTTTTCAACTGATGTCACGTATCATCTTCTTAGAGATGATCTATGCTCTTATTTGGATAAGTCAAAGTGTTGACTTCTGTTGTAAATGTACTCTCTCTCTCTCTCTACTGAACTATTGAAGAACATATAAGAAGAATTGATTAAGGGTTTCCCCACAGTGGGGTTTGTCTCTGGCTAGCGCCACATCTTGTGTCCTCTTGTCTTGGCTTGTCTTCTACGATTTATGTTTATGTTATATCTGTAGTTTACTTTAATGCTGATGTGATTGCTAATCTGGAAAGGATATTGAGCTTGCTCTAAGCATAGAACATACCTAAAAATAACATGGTATTAGAGCTGAGGTGAAGACAAAGCCCAAGCAAGAGTGAAAGAGCAATCACCGAAGACAGTTGGGAAAGGACAAAAGGATCACTGGATTCTTCATCCCTCTTCAAATTCAGCAAGGGTGGAGTCGAATCAGCGAATATTATTAGAATGGCACAGCGAAAGCTTCTGATGGCCTACCTAAAGATCACTTCAATGGGAAGTCCAAATCCAAGGGTGGAAGGAAAGGCAGATGCCTTGCTTGTAATAAGTTCGGCCATTATGCAGGGACACATCACTTGATGATGATAACAATCATTCTAGGGACGTCTTCAATAATCAGAGGAATGACATATAATGCAGGTCATCAAAGAAATAACTGACTCTTCAAAGAAAGCAAGGAACCCCAGGTATGAAAAATCAAATGTTGTTTATAATGAGATAAGAAAGCGTTATCTTATATTGGCCTTCTCCTTCAGACTCTTTGGGAATCTGGCTTATTGATTGTAGTGCTTCAAGGTACTTCATCGGATAGAAAGGTGCTCTCTCTAATTTGGTAGAGATGGAAACACTCGTGGGATTATACTTGGAGTCGATGCCACCTATCTCAGAAAAGGTGGAGGGAATGTTACCCCTGAATTGAATGAGGGTAACTCGATTCATTTACGAGAATCTCTTTATGTACCTGAACGCAAGAAGAACCTGGTGTCCATTTCGACAATGGAAGTCAAAGGTATCAGGGTGGCATTCATCGATGGAAAGGTACGTGTTTGAAAATGAAATTTTCGAAGATGCTTTTACTCATGGGTTCAGGGTTGGCAATTTGTATCAAATTGCAGGATGGTCCATTGGGGACCATGTCAGTTGTCACATCTCATCTATAGCACCGAAGGTCTACTTATTATGGGGCCCTACCCGATGTGAGTCAGATGGTGACAGGGATGCCTGAATTCAAGAAGAGCATGAAGGTACATGTCTGAGATGTACCAAAGGAAAATCTTAGAAGGGGACCATTCCCCTCATGTAGCAGGTCCACAGGTTTGGAATAACTCGAGGGGTTTGAGATTCATGATCGGGAATCTCATGTATGCAGGTGGAAGAAAGCCCTCTATGGCTTGAAGCAAAACACCCCGGGCATAGTATAAGAGGATTGCTAGCTGTCTGATGAAGCTGAGATTCATTAGGAGTGAAGCCGATCCAAACCATTGCTTGAAGGTTGTGTATGATAGATCTCTTATCGGTAACTTCTGAGGACGACCTCTCTCTGACAGTTGCAGACCCTCTCATTTGCAAAAGTAAGAGCGAGTTGGATTCCAGATTTGGAATGATAAACTACAAGCCCGTGACTACCTCGATGGAGCTTAACTTTAAGAAGTTATGTGGTAGTAATGCGGACTAGATTTGGTAATGCCTCTGAGTTTCATAAACTCATTCGCGTTGATGTTCTTGGTGAACTTCCATCCGTACATATGTTTTGCAGTTAGCATGATGAGCTCATATATGGTTGAGCCTCACTGGATTGGTGCCAAGAATCTTCTGAGATATCTTTAGGGCACAATCTCTCATGGATTGAGATACATTGCCGGAAATGTGAAGCTGTATGATTATTCGAATGCTGATTGAGCAGGCAGTGTGGAGGATCGCAAGAGCACTTCTGAATGCTGGTTGTCTTTGGGTTCTGCTTCAATATCCTGGATGAGCAGGAAGCAGAAGACCGTTGCTTTGAGCACCGCTGAGACCAAATACATAGCTACGAGTATGATCTCGTGTGAAGCTGCCTAGTTGTGGAAGCTCTTCAGTGAGCTATTTGTACACATGATGTATACCACTGTAATCCTCTGTGTCAACAAGGGGGGGATTCGATTGTTGAGGAATCCTGTATTCTATAATTGCTCCAACATATAGACATCAGATACTACCTTACTTGGGATATGGTACGTTGATGAGCAAGGAGGCTCCATCACATTGAGACTGATGTACAGGTCGCAGACATTCTGTTTAAGCCCTGGGGAAAGGTCAAATTTGTGACTTTCTCGAACGACTTGGAGTCTTTGAGAGACCTTCTTATGAGGGTCCTACATGATGCATACATTGAGCTCTAGGAGCTCCGGGGGGCTTGGGGTGTTGCTTGGAGCAACAAGCAACCATAGGGCGACTCACCCTCCCCTAATGGTTCACTGTGTATAGGGTGAATGGTTCAGCCTTCCCCTGTGATACCCCGTGGCAACTTAGGGACAAGATGAGTGGTTCTCCTGTCGAGGCATCCTACCCATGCAGTCTGGGACTCATGGGAAGTACCTCTTATCTGGCCAATGAGCAGGGAAATGGTGTTAGGGACCATGGTAGTACTATCGATGGACGCATCGTTGTATCTACCGTACTCCCTATGCTAGGATGACCTCCATTGATCTGGGATCAATGAAACTGATCTTGGATCAGTATGAGTGGTTTGAGTCACACTCTTGTGATATTGATTTGGGATCAATGAAACTGACTTCAGGTCAGTAAGAGTGATATGACACACTCTCTTCATATGGAATTGACTTCAGGTCAATAGAGAATGGTATGAAACATTCTCGAACAATTCTTCTTCTTCATGGTTCAGCAGAGCAGAGCAGAGTAGAGCAGAGCAGAACAAAGTAGAGAAGAGTAGATCAGTGCAGGGCACTGATGGCAGAGATAGTATAGTCAGACAGATGGATCAGCGAATGGAGTTCTCCCTAGTTGAGAGGGAGTGTTAAAATTGGCAACTAGGGCCAAACTCCATGTGGGTCATCTTATTTATGGCAGCTGATATTTTTCTTGGATCCCTCTCATCGATAGGTGTAGGATTGATCTAAAGATCATCCGTTTTTGATAAGTATTCATGGAGTTATGAATTTATTTGTGTTACAAGACAATTCATCAAGGTCGGCCAACAACCAAATAAACCCCACATGTGCTCAACGTTTTAGTATAAAAGGAGATGACTTGAGAGTCATTTCAAACACACTTCTATATTGATTTCTCTCCACTTTTATTGGGTTTTATTGGAAGAGAAATCTAAGAGTGGAAGCCCTAGACATTGGAGGATAAGAGGCTGCCTTAGCCGCAGTCAAGAAGAAATACGCTGCCCTAATCTAGAGGACGCAGTCATGAAGAAAAGTCCTAACACTATCAAGAAGGAGCCCTAAACCTATATGCTGGTCCCTACTAACGCAGACCTAAAGGCTGCCCTAATGCAGACCTAAAGGCAACCCTCACTAAGACCTAAAGGCAGCCCTAACGAAGCTATCCTAAGGCAGCTCAAGAAGGAGGATGCTGATGTGAAGGGTCAAAGGGACAGCGTGGTGGCTGCCCTAGACAACGTGAAGGGCTATGTGGACAACGGAGCCTTAGCCGCAGCATGAATGATCAAAGGGACAGCGTGGAGGTTGCCCTAGATAGCGTGAAGTGCTGTGTGGACAGCGGAGCCTTAGCCGCAACATGAAGGATCAAAGGGACAACGTGGAGGCTGCCCTAGATAGCGTGAAAGGGCTGTAGGGACAGCGTGGGTACAGGATGATTAAGAGCACAATAGGTAAGCAATCAGGCTGAGGAGAATAGAAGCAATATGCTACTATTTGTGGATGGATAACTGGGTGTGTAAGCTCTGCCAGATGCCCTAACCAGTCACCATATAAGCAGTAGTAAAGATAGCATTGGAACAACAGTGTTGTGGACAATAGCAAAGTAAATAAGACAACTTGGCTATAGGATAGCTATGCTACATGGTGCTTCTAACTAGTGCAACAAAGTAAATGGGACAACAGGGTACATAGCGCTGCTAAAATGTATGGGACAACAAGGTGACTAGTGCAACGAAAATATATGGGACAACAAGGTGACTGGTGCAGCGAAAATGCATGGGACAACAAGGTGACTGGTGCAACTAAGATGCATGGGACAACAAGGCTACATAGTGCTACAAAGATGCATGGGACAACAAGCTACATAGCAAAGATGCATGGGACAACAAGAAAACTTGGAATGAACAGTGGGATAGCAGTATGCCACATAGGACATCAGTGACTAGCATGTTACAACAATGGGACATGGGTCAGCAACAAGTATGGACAGCAAGGCAAGCATGGTGCAACAGTATGATGTGTATAGCATGGTCATGAGGTCCAGCATTATGATGATGGGTGCAACATGGTCCAGCACGGTGAGGTGCAACATGATGATGAGATGCAACACAATGATAGGTGAAGGAGTCACCTTGGAGAATCAGTTGAAGCAACATGTCTTCAACTGATCTCATGTATCATCTTCTTAGAGATGATCTATGCTTTTATTTGGATAAGTGTTGACTTCTGTTGTAAATGTACTATCTCTCTCTCTTTGTTGAACTATTGAAGAACAGATAACAAGAATTGATCAAGGGTTTCCCCACATTGGGGTTTGTCTCTGGCTAGCGCCACATCTTGTGTCCACTTGTCTTGGCTTGTCTTCTGCGATTTATGTTTATGTTCTATCTGCAGTTTACTTTAATGTTGATGTGATTGCTAATCTGAAAAAGATATTGAGCTAACCGTGAAAATTGAAATAAATTGCTCTAAGCATAAAACATACCTAAAATTAACAACTTCCCATGCATCCTGTAATATGGCTCAGAGTTGCGGCTTTTATGCTCAGAAATCTGCACCCTAAAAGATACCCAAAGTCATGTGGTCCTTGGCCTTGTGTCTTGCGTTTATCTCGCTTCCAATTTCAGATCTCCTTCTTTGACTTGGATGCAGTTAGGATGTGTCTTTATGAGGTCTCACAAGGCTTGTATTTATATGTTTCATGTGGGGATCGAACAACCCTCCAAAGGGCACCTCTAACACAAGGCTGACTTGCCTTTATGTCTCTCCTTGCCCACTGTAACACATAAAAATTAATATCTTCACTTGTAGACCTCAGAATTCGATGATTTTTGTTGTGTTGGATTCGTCTCAATGAGTACTATCATTTTCATTCATCACATGTCGAAATATCTCCATAATTTTTTCTCCAACATCGATTGGTGCAAAAGCCCAAGCTTGGGTTTCAAGTCCAGAAGGCCATTTGTGGAGCTCCTTCCTCCAAATCTTTGATCCTCTAGGCTTGGAGTACCTCCCAAGCTACCAAAAATTAACCCTGCTCGACTGTCTGTTCTGCTATTCGCACTCCCTCCTGGAATGCGAATCGCAGAATAGACAGTCGAGCTACTGCTTTCTTGCTTTACCTTCAACTGCACTCAGAAACTACTTGCTTGGCCTTTCCTAAAGTCCTTCTCCGGTGACTAGAACTCGAACTGTAATCTCGGCGACACGAACTCGCTAGTCTGGCAAACTTGCATGGCCTTTTGCAACTAGATAATACGAATTTCCTCCTGAAGCTGGAATGGAAACACTTTGAGAAATAAACTGGCAATCCCTTCGTGTGTGCACTTTCTCTTCCACCCAACATTGATTCTGCTCTAGCAATTGCCGCAAAACCCTTCTATTCCCAGACAAAGAATCTGCTTAGCGAAAACACTGGTTTGCTTTACCGAAATTTCTTCCCGACTTCACCATTGCCTGTTGGAATTGCTACTAGGCTCTGCGAATTTTTCTTTCCACCTGCACTAGAAAAATCGAACCCTCTGCCCTGTAGTGCGAATTGCCTGGCCAATCTCTGCGCAAATTTAGAAATCGAGTTGCCAGACTCCCTCTGAATCTGGACGATTTCTTCCTTCCGCTTGTGAGCTTTTGTTCTGATCAAATTCACTCTGATACCATTTGAAAATTCCTTGAAATGCAACAAATGGAATTAATTCTTCTAACTGATTAATAATATATTAATTTTTCAGATTAACAGATTAATTTTTCAGTTGATTAATGTCCCCAAAAAAACCCAATGTGGGAAACCGGTGCAGCCGCTAAGGGTTTTATTATTATGTAGCAGTGGGAAATTCTGAGTACAACTAGATGCCCAAAACTAGCAATCCTCTACAAGAGAATCTGTCCACAAAAATTAGTGAGACAAATTGTTTCCCCTGGCACTGATCCATCTCCAAAACTAGCACTTATTGGGTTCCACGAAACCCCTGTGTCAACCTTTGCATCACACCTGTGCAAACTCTTGTACGCTCTACCTGGAAACTACAACTGATTAAGCCATCTACCCAACTCAACCTTCGAGACTGACTTGCTGGCCCCTTTCGGAAATTCTCCTGACCACCAGTGATTGAATCGACCCTTTGACTGGCCAAATCGAACTCTGCCCCTAAAGCTTCTATGCAGGCCCTGTGCAACCCCACTGAGGAAACTCGGCCTTCCTGTAGTTCACTCTTTGGAATTGGAAGACTTCCTCTAGACTCACTATCTCTACCCCTCTTTGTCTTTGCAGCCCATCTCTGGCTTGAACTGTTTTGGGAGAACGATGCGCTCTGGAAAATCGAACTGCCCAAGGAAACTCGCTCTCCAAGTGCATTCCTCCATCTATCCATCGACCTCTTCTTATAATCTCTAGTTGGGACTCCAACGACCATGATTAAAACTTAATCGATGGTTCATATTTCTCAATTAGTTCTTATTAATTAACCATTTTTCCTAAGTTAGACTTAGGAAATTTTTAATTATGGTCAATTAATTTAATTGATCCATCTTTAGGTGGAATTTCTAGAAACAATTTTTGGGTTTTGGAGAACTCTTGTGTTTTAGCCTCTCCACAAAATTTCAAGACTAGAACACCATGTGATGCTACAAAAACTAACGGAAGATTGTGACCAACTTGCAGAGGTATGTGTATTGGCCAAAGTTGCAAGAGCAGGTAGCTAGGTTCATAAGAGGATGCATGCTTTGTTGTACCAACAAGCCTAGCAATAGGAAACATGGTCTATATCATCCCTTACTTGTAGCCACTTGTCCTTGGGAAAACATTTTCATGGACTTTGTGGGAGGTTTACCAACAACTAGGAAGGGACATGACTACCTGTTCGTGGTAGTTGACAGGTTTAGCAAGATGTGTGTTTTGATGCCCTATAAAAAGACCATTAATTGGAAAGAAGCAACAAAATTGTTCTTTGGACTGGTCTGGGTGCACTTTGGGATACCTAGGAGCATTGTTTCAGGCAGGGATACAAGATTTTTCAGTGCATTTTGGACTAAATTGTGGGAGAAAATGGAATCAAATTTGAAGAGATCTACAACATTCCATCCATAGACAGTTGGACAGAAAAAAAGTAGTCAACAAGACTTTGGTGCATCTTTTGAGGGGATACAACCAAAAACATCCAAAGACTTGGGATGAAAATTTGGTATATATACAACATTCTTACAATAGAGTAGTCTACACTTCTACAAGAAAGTCCCCATTTGAACCCTGTTTTGGATATTTGTCGCCTTCACCCTTGGACATTGCATATGGGCAACATTGAGCAAGGAGTGAGGGAAGATCCTACATGAGACACCTTGAGGGCTAAAAATTTTGTAGAAAAGATCAGGGGAATCCGTCTACAGGTACAAGAGACACTGCAAAAGGCACAACAGAAATAAGGCCAGGCATGATCATCATAGAGCAGAGAAATCATTCAATGTGGGAGACAGTATGGCTACAGTTGAATAAGGAGAGGCTATAGGGACTTGGTAATAAAATGAAGGCTCTGAAGTATGGTCCCTTTGAGATACTAGAAAAGGTGGGTGATAATGTCTATCGACTCAATTTACCACCTGTTGACCACTCTATGTTAACGACCCCATAGCAGTACACCCCGTTTTTCGCAAAAGGGATCTTTCATGTTCGAGCGTTCGCGTCTTTCAGATTTCATCATTAGTCGACAATTTTGTAAAGATGTCAACCCATTCTACATATGTATAATGTAAATAATCTTAGTATGACCATGTCTATATGTAAAAACCTAGGTAAATCTATGGTTTTGGTGACGATCTCCATTCTAGGAGGTTTTTTGTCTCATTGATTCGTCTGTGTTTCTAGACACAAATGATCGACAAAGTTTTTCCCTCCACCCTCACCTCGAAGTTAGGGTGGATTTTGTCGCTAAGATCTTAAGCGAGTCCTAGTGTTTTAGATCGAGTCTATGTAAAAGTGATTTGGGAATAGTACTAGCTAATTGGCTAGATTATTTTATTATAAGTCACTTGGTGTACTGGATTATATTTTGTGTGGCAGAAATGAGTATTTTTTGAGGGTCTATAACAAATGGGTTTTCCCCTGCATGTATTAAATTGTAAAATCTTCATGTAAAAAAATATTTAGTGCGTGTTCCTTCATAGTTAGACACCATGGCTAAGTATTAGAGGGTTGGAAAAATAATTAATCCCTTCATAAGTCCATTAATTAAATTTTCGGGCAAAATTAAATTAAAATCCTAAGCCAGAAATTTAATTAATTTTGTGTCCTAGGGAAAATTAAACTCTCCAAAGGTGAAATTCGTGGGTTTTAAAGAAGTTAATTTTTAGAGGTCCCTGACCAAGGGAATATTCAAGAAATCAAGAAATTTTGGACCCTTGGGCCTTGGTGGTAAGGTCAAAGTCAATTTTTTGAGGAAATTAATTCGAAATAAATAATTTTGAGTTAATTAAAAATCAATTAAATGATGAATTCGATTTTTCCTCAAAAATTGAATAATTTCAACGGTGATGATTAAAGATTAATTAAATCTTTATGAACGGTCAGCATTAATTTGACAAGGATCAAGCCAACTAGCCGTTGGAGATTTTACCTATAAATTAGAGGTCAATATTAGTTTGTCTTTTCATCTGATCTTTGAATAGTGTACTAAGCTCTCAAGCACTCTTGTATACTTTTTTTGAACTTAATGCAAAAGTCTTTGGGGTTTCAACGTGCAGTGGTGTTCCTCTTCATGAATTTATTATAGTAACATTGTTTTAATTCCTGCTTAATGTTATGTGAAACTATCAATCAATAGCTCTCTTAGAATAATCTGAATACATGTATCTTATTCAGTTTGTTGGATCTATGATAACATTTTAAATTTTGATCGAAGTAGTAGGTATCTTTATTTCTTCAAAATTTCGTTGTTGTTCTATTTCTCTACTTGATTTGATGGTTGATTTAGTGTTTGCAGGAGATCTCTCAGGCTTTTTGTTGAGCATTTGGGGATAGTCCTTGGTTGGACCAAACAAGTCTCAACGTATATTTTCTGAAGAGCCTACCTCATATAAACTCCAGGATTTATCTAACGGTTAATTTCTTTTTTGTAGGGTGTTTGGGATAGTACCTCCAAAATTTTCAAAAATTATTTTTAAATATTTTGTGAAAAATTAATATATCTGGCTATTGAAACCCTTAAATTATCGGATCTGGGAGCGGAGTTGGATTCATACTCCTCAGATTTGATAGATCTATAATTTTTGTGAATAGATCTGTAATTTTTTTTCAGATTTGGAAATTTTTTCTAACATGGGTTTCTAGGGTTTTATTTATTTTTGTATATTTGGGTTTTGGGTATTTTTTTGCAGGTGCAGATTTGAAGGAAATTTTTTATTTGAAGCCAGATGTAGACCATGGAGGGTAAGATATGGCCTTAATACTATTTTGCAGGGACATTATTCAAAGTTATTTACAGTTCGAGGGTTTTAAAATTTAAATGTGGTGATTTCATGAGTTTTCCTGAGAGGAAATTTGAAGAAGGAATATATCATTTTTAAAAATATAAATCTCTAGAATTTTTTTTTAAGGTTGTGGGGCTACCCTCTATTGCCTCGAGGCCCTTTAAAATTTCGCTGCTCCCTCTGTCTACGTTTTCCTTTCTTTCCTTTGAAATCGCTCCTTTTTTTGGCTCCGATTTATCTCGTCAACAAATATTCGATTTTGTTTTGTCTACATTTTTTCCTTTTCGCTGTTAGCTGCCTCATCCTCCGTCAACCTTGACTCTCCTTTCTTCTGCTCGCGAAAGCTTCCCCTTGTTGCACCCTTCATTTCCTTTTCTCTCCAAGCTTTCCTCCTTCCATTTCGTGGCTCCTTCGCTCTCCTTTTTGCTTGCATTTTTCTTTTCTTTTCTTGCATACTCCCTCTGCCACTGCCTGCGTTTTCTCTCCCTTGTTGTCATTGCTCTCCCTCATCGCTGTTCGGACGCGCAACTCTTCCCTCTCTTAGTTTCCTGCGTTTCCTCACATTGCTCCCTTAACCGGTGCGTGAACCCTTCTCTGCATGTGCGCTGCCATTCTCCTCGCCTTCCCTTTGTGTCCCTTCTTGCTCGCTGCGCCTCGCTCCTTTGCCATTGCCGCCATTTTCATTCGACTTGCAAAAACTCTTTCTCATTTCCTTTTCGTTTTCCCTTTGTATTCTATGTTTAATTTTTTGGGGTTTACGCTTTTTATTTAAATTTGTTTGCTCTTCATTTTTATTTTTATTTTGAAATAGAATAAAAATTAAAAAAATTCAAATTTTTTTTTATGAGTTTGCCTTTTTACATTTTTTATTTTTGTTTGACTTGAAAAGAAAACTTTAAACTTTCGATTTTTTATTTTTTATTTATTTTTTTGTTATTATTTTTTTAAGTGTGACTTTGATTTCTTTTTAAGAATTCGATTTTTTTTTTTTTTTTTTTAACATTTTGATTTTTGTTTGAAACAATGTTTTTTTTTTTTTTTTTTTTTCTTCTAGTGTGACTTTGATGTTTCTAAAAAATTAAATCAAAAGAAAACTTTGTGCTTTCACATTAAAAATTTAATTTATTAAGCCTTTTGAGTTTTTACTTTTGTCACATTATAAAACTTAATTGATCATTTGCCACATTAAATTTGTTTCATAAAACTTGGCACATTAAATTTGCCTAGGAAATAATTAAATTTTTAATCTAAAGTTCTTTTTTGGGATTTTTTGTGTTAGGAGTTTGGGACTTAAAATTTAACGGGGAAAATTTTGTGGTATTAAATTTTTTTAATTTCTCTATTGTCAAACACGTTTAAATAATTTTTAAATCATCTTTAAAGTTTGACTATAGGAAATCAACAATTTTTTTTTGGATTTGGGTCATTGAAGAAAAATCATTTTAATTCTGGAATTGTTAAGTGCTTAGCATTTGAATTTCATGGTATCTAAATTTTCGAAATTTAATTGCTAGAGTATTTTGCATGCTAAGGTTTTGAGCATTTTCTTATGCTTAACATCCATTGAGATTGTTCGTCATTGAATTAATTCTAAGCGTGGTTTAATTACTTGAATTATTGGATATTTATTGCATATTTCTTGGTGAATTTTTCAACTAATTATTAAGTACACTTTCATAGAATTGTAGTAAATTGCATATCTTTTGTTTCCTAAACTGAATTTTTGAGCATCTATTGGCATTGATATTAAATTGTGAAGAAGTTTTTGTTCTCTTTGAGCTATAATTGTATTAAAAAGATTTGAAGTAAGCTTGTGGTTTAATTGTGATACTGCTAAGAAGTTTATCTTTCAATCTTTGCTTAGTGAAGTGAACATCTCGTTTTGGTGATTGAGAGCTTTGATGGATCGCGACATAAACACTTTTCATCCTTGAATCTAACTTCATATCATCTCCTAATCATCTCGTGCATTTGCATATTAGGTTAGTTCTGCATACTAAAATTTACTTCCAAGCATAAAATTGGTCGGTAGAGAGATAGGTACCCATCTAGTTCTGCATACTAAAATTTACTTCCAAGCATAAGATTGGTCGATAGAGAGATAGGTACCCATCCATCTTTGCTTGAGAAGCTTGCTTTTAATAGTACTTAAAATGGTGACCTTACAGTGGTCAGAGCCACAACCCTTTGCAATGCCAAAGGCATCGGGTATGTTAGATTTTCAGGAGAGGTATTGTTAATCACACTTTAGTGTGCTTCACCTTATCTTCTCTCTGCCAATTACTACGAAATCAGGCTCAATATAGAAAGGATCGAAGGGTTAAAACTTAGATAGACATTGAACTAAAATTATCCAAGATTCCTGCATCTCACATTAGTTTTAGGATTTGCATTTCATATAAGATAGTTATTCATCCAAGTAGCAGTTGCTAATCAATTACTTGGTCTTAAATTTCCTAGCAAGAGTGTTGACTCCATAAGGCACTGGTATCAATCATTGAAATCTAATCGAATCCTATAAGTCTTACTAAATATGAAATAGGTACTTGGTCGCTTCACTGTGTTTCCCGAATTGGTTGGTTCCCAACTAGTTCTCCTTCATTCCATTTCCGTAGGGTCTGCCCTCCTTAGCTTGCTGTAGGGAGACAACTTTATCAGAGAGATTGGGGATCAGGGTGAAAGCCCCCGATCTGAGCCATTGTCGCGGTGCCTAGACATTCTGTGCGACAACACCACCATATATGTGCATTTACTCAGTTGTGAATGTAGAGAATTTGAAACTCTATGAGCCTTCCATGCTAGATCAGGAAGAGGAAAAGGTCTTACCTTCTGTAGAGGATTTGACACCAAATGTTTAGGTAGATTTGACAGAAGATACTCTTTTGCAGAAGAGGTCTAGAACTACAAGACAACGCTAGCATGACCTTTGGCGGATTAGGTTGAAAGGGCAACTTCTAGGCAAAGCTAAATGGTACACTAGAGAGAAGGTGGAGGAAATATTTCCTCACCACATTCTGTAGAAGCTTTTGGGGACCAAAATCCTTCCAAAATGGGGAGGTGTGATCCAGATTGGATCATTATATTGTTTGTTATCCATCTCGATGCAATAGTGGAGGAATAAACTCATAGGACCGTTTTTACCGATGAGTCCCAATTTGGCAAAACAGGGTCTGAAAACTTCTAAGAGCGTTTTGAGGCATCAAACGATGTTTTTTGGTGGCAAAACTTTGTCATTTTAGCGTAACACCTTTTCATGCTATTTTACACGCAAAGACCTTTCCAATGACATAATAATCACGCCAATCAAAGTCCATATACGAAAGTTATGCACACAGAAGTTGACCACCTTGTTTTCACCACCATAATTCAAGAGGATGCCACGCCAACCCCCAATATTCATGGAAAAGGGGCTAGCCATGTGATTTTGATGTAGAAGACTCTAGAAGAGTCTATATTGTAACTTTGGTTAAGAGTTGAGGTAGGCAAACCTAAGCACTGGTAGGCTATCGGGCTATGTTATGACTCGACCACTAGGAGGAAAAGGGGTTCCATTTTTTTCAGTGCATTTGTTCCATAACTGAGCAATAATAAACTGAGGGATAGGAGGTAGAGCACACAGAGAGGATTTGTGCACTGTAGCAGTCCATGGGCCATAGAGCATACTTCTTTGTACTCGCAGCGACATTTCGAGATAGAGAAAGAGAGTAGAGCGACCTCACCTTTCAACTGGGTTTTCTCTCGAAAGGGTTTTCTAGAGAAAATCTTGTGTGAAATGTGTGTATGTGAGCTTTTATTTTGTTGTTCTCTATTTTCTTCATAATTTTTAATTCGCATGCATGCACTATTAATAGTAAATCTATAGATCCAGAAATCTAACAAAACTGTAATAGTGTAGAATTTCAGATTTTTAATATAATTTTATTAGATTTATTGTGACAAAATGTCCAATGGAAAATCCACGTCAGTTTACAGATCATCTATAGCCCATGTTACTTGGGAGCAGGAGCGGGAGTGACCATTTTCAGGAGCTCCCGGTTTGGGAGCGAATCCGGGAGCGATTTTTTAAAAATATATATATTTTTTATATTTTTTAATTTTTGATACATATATGTCAACAAAAACATGTAGAATGATGAACTAGACATAAAAAACATAAAAAAACATAGAATCATAGATTGATCATTGAACCATATCACATCAATCATCTAGAAATTATAATCGTCATCAACCATGTCCACAAGTTAGTAAAATACATATTACAACTACAACATATTGAGTCTTATAAATCATGATTCATCAAATTCAATATTAAAGTTGCAACTTCAAGCTTTCAGAATTGAAAATTCAATAACATTTATCATCATTGATCACCAAAGTTGTACTTGTAAGCTAAGTTTAACCATTACAAGAAGTAATATCGAAGATATTTCTAAGTCCTAACTTCTAACTTTTAACATGATATGAAATGTTAAAAATTTATAAAATGAAACATGAATAATGAGATGAAATGAAACAACTTTAGTCTTTCACAAAACATCATATTCATAATTCACAATCATTACCAATGAGTTATAATTGCCAAGGCCCAACTTCAAACTTCAAATTTTCATTGTCACAGTGATATAATGTTTACAAAAAATATCATTATGATATGAAAGAGTCAAGAGTCAAGGACTCAAAACTCAACAGTTATGAAAACTAAAGTCTAATAGAAACTAAAAAAGACAAGTAAACTGTAAATCTACATGTGGTCCTTGCCACGAGAGTCTCCAGGAGTATAAGCAGGTCGTGGTGGTCTTCTAGGAGTCTCCCGCATAGACCGACGACCAGAACTAGAACCTCCACGCGAGGGTGTAGATGGAGGTGGCGACAGCAAAGGAACAAGACTCGGACCTCGAGCACTGCTACTGGATGGTGGAGGTGGAGGTGGAGGTGGCATGGCTGCTGCTTCATTTTCATCCCTTACAAGTTCCTCTTCTAGTTCTTCAATATGTACAATGCCATCCTCCAAATTGTCATCCTCTGGGTGATTGTCCCAAATTTTATATGTGGGATCCTCATTAGCCCGATCACAGTAATGACTCAACAACCTCAAGTTGTAGTGCACATAAACCAAGCTTTCTGCTCGGTTTTCATTGACTCTGTT
Organism: Pinus tabuliformis; assembly: GCA_031772625.1. NCBI lineage: Eukaryota > Viridiplantae > Streptophyta > Pinopsida > Pinales > Pinaceae > Pinus > Pinus tabuliformis. The sequence continues at coordinate 557,942,264 of CM062813.1, read as the reverse complement.
TCTTTTCACATTATGTATATAACTGTAGGTGCTCCAACACCTCTCTGCAGAAGAAGAATTTACAACCTGTGAATGAACTTTTTTTGCCAATTTTGGCAAAAGTCCGTGGTCGCCATATGTTTCTGACCATGTGAGAGATTCAAATTTATCTTTGTCGTCCATTGCATGGAAGTTACCATACAAACCAGTGCCACTGAAGTATCTACCTATTTCAAGGCGCACAGCTGCACATTCCTCCCTGTCAGGTACCAACTTTTCTAATGCTTCCAAATATCCTTTAGTTACCTCTTGATCTAAATGGGGTTTGGTCCTAACCCCACCCCCTGCTGCAGGTTGGCCCAACCAAGATGTAGAGTAGTATTTTGGCGTAAGGATATATGCCAAGCAATGTAGTGGAAGGTTAAGCCTATTCCACCGTTCACACACACAATCATGAATTAGTTTGTACAAGTTGGGATCTCTATTATGAACAATGTCTTTTATTTCCCCCAACATGGTATCCATTTGCTCATACACCTCGCCAATCACTGGTTTGTCTGTATTTGCAAACCGAATCATGTGATAAATTGGCTTGGTGAAATCCAATACCTGCCTCACACTTGTCCAAAATTGCCCATCAAGAGCGGCCTCCTCCACCATTTCAAAACCTGCCATGTCAGCTACATTTGTAGCCCTTTCCTTTAACACCTGCCAATGTGGACTTGATACCATGCTAGCTAATGCCTCTCTTACCTTCAAAAGGCGCCTGAAGGTGAGGTAATAGCTACCAAATCTAGTCCTCGCAATCGTCAACAACTCCAATCTCGAGTGACTGCGAAAAAGGCCATGGGTATTGCTATGATTTGTAATAAATTTTATCATTTGTTTTCCTTTCTTGTACAAATTACCAATCCATTGGTATTTTTCATTTTTGTTTTTGACAATATCATGCAACAGAAGGTTCAATGTGTGAACCAAACATCTAGACCAAAATATGTTCGGGTATTTATCCTCAATAATTGCTCCCGCTGCCTTACAATTAGGAGCATTATCAGTGATGACTTGGATGACATTGTATGGGCCAATACGCTCAATTGTTTCAAGTAATGCTTCTGCAATGTTGATGGCGGTCTTGAACTTGTCTGAGTAATCATGTGCAGCTAGAAAGATGGGACCACTAACAGACACAGCAAGAACACTTATCAATGGCTTGCCTTTTACATTTGTCCATCCATCAGATACAATGGACACCCCATGGTCAGTCCAAGAACTTGTCATTTTATTCAAAGAATGTGATATTTTTGCTTTTTCATGATCAAGGCCAACGATTCTTGCTTTGTCATACCCAGGGCTCGTTTATCCTTTAGGGGCATCATTTATGGCAGAAACCATTTCGTGCCAATAAGGTGAGCGTAGAACATTGAATGGTATCCCACATGCATAGAGAAACCTGTAAACTTTTGAATCCACATCATTCCTACACCCCTCATCAAGGAAATCTGATATGGTTCTACGCCTTAAAGATGATGACCCTGTGCCTCCATGTCCATATCCACTGCCTTGGGAGGATGCTGAAGGAGTTCTTTGTGATTGTGAGCTTGGTTCAAAGAAACCCCTTGATTTTTTTGTTCTGTATTGGGCTTCCTCCTCTTCCTTTATGTATTTGGCTCTATCTGCTGTTGACACCGCTGTACAAGTTTTGATTCCTATTTGTTTGTCTCCATCGCATGGCCTTTTCCCGCAGAGGTGTCTTCTAGCACGGGTGTATGAACCTGTGTAATCAGTGTTGCAATGGGGGCAATGAAATTTAGTGGTTCCACCCCCTCTCCCTGTTTCAGCCCTGTGAACATATTTCCACAATGGAGTTTGGTCTTGTTTAGTTTTTTGAGGGTCATGTTCACCCTCCTCCAGCTCCTCCTCACTGGGGTTTTCACCCATTTGACTTTCTCCGGCTTCTTCATCCCCCTCTTCAGTTTGGGGCCCCCTCCGTTTCCTACTCTCCAGCACCATAATAACCATAAAAGGGACCAGGAAGAGGAAAATGCCAATAAATATAGCCAGGTCCATGGTGTTTGACACTGTTGATAATATCGGCGATATTCGGAAATATCGCGATATTTTCGGCAAAACGATATATCGCCGAGAAAATATCGCTATATTTTCTGTTTTGAAAATATCGCGATATTTTCAAAATATCGGCAAATATCGGAAAATATCGGCAAAATATCGCGATATTTTGAAAATATCGGCAAAATATCGGCTATATTTAAAAATTTGAAATTTTTTTTTTTATGCTTGCCGATATTTGCCGATATTTTGTCGATATTTTCGTCGATATTGCCGATAAGATATTTTCTGGACCCTCGCCGATATTTTGCCGATACCGATATTTTCAACACTGGTGTTTGATGTTTGTAGGGTTTTGATTCTTGAATCTGCAAATTAATTTAATTTATTGGGATTAATTAATTTAATTTAAATACATGATCTTTAAACTCAAACAACTAAATTAAATTAACTAAATTAACTACCTAACCAGCTAAACTAACTAAATTACTAAGTTACTTACCTCTGCAGGCTTGCTCCTCGCTCCTTGGCACTTGCTCCTCGCTCCTCAGCACTTGCTCTTCGCTCCTTTGCTCTTGCTCCAACTCCAAATTCAAGCTCAATGAAGTTATAATGAATTTTTTTTGGCCCATTGGGCTTATAAAACTAAAAAAAATTTCTAATTTTTTTTTTTATTTTCGGGTCCGGCGGATTTTTTTTCGCCGAACCACTCCCGGCCCGGCTCGAATCGCTCCCGGAGCGATTTTTAATGTCCGGGAGCGATCAGGGAGCGATCGCTCCCCGATCGCTCCCGGGCATTAAAAATCGCTCCGGGAGCGCCGGAGCGATCGCTCCCTGTGTCGCTCCCTAACAGACCAGGGAGCGCAAATTTTTTTAAGGGAGCGCGCTCCCGAAAATCGCTCCCGTCCGGGAGCGATTTTGGGAGCGCGCTCCCGAGCCGCTCCCGCCCGGAGCGCGATTCGGGAGCGGGTTCGAGGGGGGGGGGGGGGCGCTCCCATGCAACACTGTCTATAGCCATTGCTTTGATGTGCTATAATGGAATAATTTTGGCTCACTCTTCAAATTATTACCCTTGGGGAAATGGCCAAGCTGAATCAAGTAACAAGAACCTCATGAAGATAATCAAGAAAATTGTGTGCAGGAACAAACGAAGCTGGGATAACATGATCAAGTATGCCTTATGGGTTGACTGCATGACTGTGAAAGCATCCACGAGTTATAACCCCTTTCAGCTAGTATATGGGTATGAGGTGAAGTTACCTATCCAATTACAGTTGCCTACTCTAGAATGCCTCAAAGCTTTCCTAGACCAACAAGATGCCATTCAATCAAGGATCAACCAAATTATTGAGATGGATGAATTTCGTTGCAAAGCTATCGTTCAACTTGGTAGAAATCAAGAAAAGATTAAGAACACTTTTGACACGCAAGCTATACCCTAGACTTTTGAGCTTGGGGCCATGGTCCTCTTATGGGGCAAGAGGAGAAACGCTGGGTATGCATAAAAAACTTGATAACCTATGGATTGGCCCTTACAAAATACTTGACATTGATGGTATTTGTTGGAAATCACAATTGCCGTTAGACCAAAACTCGCAGGTGTTAGTCAACGATCGCGTTGCCAGAGATAAGGATCCGCGAGAGGTGGTTAGTCCATGTCGCGGAACGCACAAAGAGAGTTGGTTTATCCAATGTCCAGAAACACGAGCTGGGTGTGTGTCGAACTCGTGACCTATGCTCTGATACTTCTTGTTGGAAATCACGATTGCCGTTAGACCAAAACCCACAGGTGTTAGTCAACGATTGCATCGCCAAAGATAAGGATCCATGAAAGGCAGTTAGTCCATGTCGCGAAACACACGAGGAGCGTTGGTTTATCCAATGTCCAACAATATTAATGCCTATCATCTTGAGACTCTAGATGGAGAACCCCTTCCATTACCTGTGAATGGTTAACTCCTGAAGGAGTACTATCCCAACATGACATAACATTCACATATCATGCATAATATTTAAGTGCACTACATATTGTCTGAGCATGCTAATAACATTCATATCATGTTTCATGTTAGAGTAGATTTTATTTTATATATGGATTTATACTGTTGTATAAAACATGGGCGATACACTACGCCTAGTGCACATGCTCCTAGACAAGTTGATTGCAATGTGAGGTTACAGGTCTGCGAGCCTAGGGATTTCTAGAGTTCTCATGAACTCCCCGTTTGACCTTATGGATCATGCACTCTATGGTAAGGTCATGTCCTAGTTGGAGCCAGATGTTAACCACCAAAAATGGGTAACTCTATAGGGGAAAATTTTAGCCTATTCCTCTACATCCAGCCGACCAACCATCAACCTTGATAGCCACTAGTAGCCGATGACGTGCCACTGTTCATCTTCGGCACCGACATCAGTCATATGCTTCTTACCCATCTCACAAGAGTACATGAACAAAGCTGGGCTTCTGATCAAAAGGTACTTTATTCATTTTGCAATCAGGTTCGTATGCTTGTTTGTACTTTGGGCTTTTGATATGGATTATAGGGTGACTTGGAAGGAGGGGTTTGGATTCTGATTTTTTTCCTCACCTTAAATGGGGGGTTAGTCTTCAATCCTATTCTAGTGGGAGCTCCCCTAATGGCCTTATGGGTATATGAGGGCCACTACTTGGGAAGCCCTGATTGAGATAGCGTGTTCCATCTTTCCATCTTACATTACAAGTCCTATATTTCACTTCCATTCTTCGGGTTCAACTGACAATTGGTTCTATGGGATTTGGCACCCATACATCCTTCTACCTGGCCAGGGCTTGAAACTTGGCCTTGTGAGGTTGATGTAGCTAAAAGAAAAGGAAAACACATATATTGGGCACAAGCAAAATAAAAGAAAGAATATCAAAATGCAAAAGATGGCAAGGACATACCCTTTATGGCTATCACTTGGTTCTTGAGCACCATATTGCTCCTATACATCATGAATGGAACCTTTGCATGTCTCAACCCCGATGTGCAATGAGCTTCCTCATCATTGAGGGGTAATACAATTGCTATACATCATACAAAGCAAGCTCTAACCCTTTGAGCTACAAGCTATAATATAAAGAAAAATCAAGAAAAGGCCAAAGGCACACAAGAGGGGTGGAAAGATAAAGGTTGGGTTGGTAACTCATGCATCCATGATTGCTCCCTCCTGACATCTATACACTAAGGATGTGGGTCCCCATCAATGTTGCACGACTCGTACTCGTATAAGACTCAAATGGCTATTGACTCGACAACTCATATAAGAATTGAGAACAACCTGTATAAGACTCATATAAGACTCGACAAAATAAAACTCAAAATAAGACTCCCTTTCCCTCCACTTGATCTAAAAAAAGAGAAAAAAAGAAAAAATCGAATTTTGCTGCTAGGGAAGGGTCTTATATGGGTTTGTAAAAGTTTTATATGAGTCATATGCAAATCAAGCGGTCAACGTGAGTCTTTTGCGGGTAAGGGTCTTATGCACGGGTTCTATGCGAGTGACTTGTTCGACATATGACTTGTCAAGGCCCCCAAGTCTTGAAGGGTCTTATAACGGTCGTGCTCCACTAGTGCCAATCATGCTGCTCCCTTTGACCATGGCACTTGGCTATGAAGTTTTCTCCCCTCCATTTCATCATTATTATTCACTAACACCTATCGATTGAAGGGTGGACTAAGGAAATGTTACTTCGCCTTAGGGGATGGAAACACCTAATAGGGTGATCCTTAAGCCACTCCTACTTAGGGAGGAAACACCTTTGTGAGTTCAAGATTCTGAATTTGGAAGGGAAGTCCTATATGTAGTATTAAATAGCCCTTTACATTAAAGCTTGGTTCACTTAGATGAAAAAATGATTATTGTGCCTAATGATTTATTGCTTGCTAGATTTTGTGATGTGATTGTTAGTTGGTTCCACAACCATGACCCGGGCACCTTAACTAGGGCCTAGGCCTCCAGAGAAGCATATGCACACCCATAGGTGAAGCGTTGAGAGCCATGGGACTCCAAGCAGCAGCGGAGCATCATACACACCCTTGGGCACCTCTAGCACCCACAATGTTTTGACACTTTGCCCTACATTTGATGACTTTTCAGGATGATGCACTTAGACCTAGCAGGCCCCCATCCGACTTAGCACTTCATGAGGGATGGCAATTTATCCAGGGCCCAGATGAGGATGGTCTCACCCCTTGAGACATAGGTGTCGATTTGCGGTAGCATCGGATGTGCTTTAGCCATGAAAATCGGTGGAGAGGCTAAAGCACATGAGATCTCCAAGACCCAAAAATTGTTTTGGAAAATTCCATCTGGATGAGGAGTTATTAAAATAATTAATATTTTTAATGAGTTCCTAAGTCTCAACTTAGGAAAATAAAAATATTAATGGGTATTAATAAAGATAAGGACGAGAAGCTTCTAAGAGATAAGGATCAAGTCTATTTTAATCTTAGCTGTTGATTAGGGACTTAATCTCGACCGTTGATTCATCAACAGGAAAAAGTATAAGAGAAGACTTGAGGGTCAGTTGGAGATATATTGAGGGAGACCAATCAGTTCGATTTCTGGAGCGGGGCTTGCTGAGAAATTCGAACTAGTGGACTGGATTGCAGTGAGAGGCAACGAGTACATAACAGAGAGGCAGGGATAGTACCAGAGGACCAACACAGAGGTCAGAGTGGCAGACGCAGAGCCAATCCAAAAGACGCAGAGGCAGCTGGACTACGTAGTGACTGGAGGGCCTGTATGGGTGATGCAGAGAGGCCAAGTGTTGATGCAGTGAGGTAGAGTGTTGATGCAGAGGGCTTGGGAGCTGCGCAAAGGCCAGCTAGATTGACGCTGAGCCTAGAGAAGCGCCGAGGATTTTGTGGTATTACTGCCGTGTGGTTATCTCTGTTGGGTAAGCCAGTTTGGCACCCTAGTTGTACTCAAGAAAAGCTGATTAATAAAATCCTCCTTTGTTGCACCGGTTTTCCCGCATTGCATTTTTCTGGGGACAATTGTCGAAAAATAACTGTGTTGATGTGTTTGTTTCTGTATAATGGTGTGATAGTTGAAGTAGAATTTATTTTAATATTTACTGAAGGGATTTCGTAAATAACTTACTGGAAAATAAGTAGGTAAAATAAATCAGTTGTTGCAGTAATAGAATTTCTGTTTAGAAATTTTCACATGGTATCAGAGCACTGTATAGAAATTTTCACATGGTATCAGAGCAAGTAATCAAAGACAGGAAGGGAAAATCAATTATGGGTCAAGATCGTAATGCAGAGGTATCCACGTCAAGAGACTTGTGCAAATTTTCAGAAAAATGCACAAGAGATAGAAATTTCGATTTCTCTGTGCTAGCTTCCAGATTGGAAGAAGAAGTTGCTTGCGTAGCAAGCTCTGCATCATCAGGGGTATGGTATATAGACAGTGGAGCCTCCTGGCATATGACATGAATCGGAGAATGTTTTTCAGACTATCAGGAGGAAATAATGAATTTTTAGATCACCATGGGGAATAAGGCAAAGTATACTCCAGTAGGGAAGGGTACCATAGTTTTTCAAACATAAACATGAGAGCGGTTCCGAGCTACCAATGTGCTGCATGTGCCAGGACCGGGGATGAACTTACTTTCCATATCACAACTTCAAAGCAAGGGTTATGACGTTTTCTTCATTAAGGAGAAAGTATGCATCAAACACCCAAGTTGGAAAAAGAAAGTACAGATCAGAATTAGAAGTAACAGGTTGTAGCTAGAATCACCAATGGCACTAATAGGCAGTAATGGAGACAAGGATTTGAATGAACAATGGCACAGAAGGATGGGACATTTGCACCATGGGGCTCTGAGAATTCTTAGGAAAATTGTGACAGGAGTTCCAGATTTTAGTAGACAACGAGATGATGTATGTAGAGGATGTGCTCTAGGAAAGTATGCCAAAGCAACGTTTCTTAGAAGTAAAAATAGGGTCAAGAGTGTACTAGGATTGATACACTCAGATATCTACGGACCAATGTCCACAAGATCTCTTAGTGGTGTTGAATACTTTGTCACCTTCATCGATGACCATTCCAGGAAGACTTGGATTTATTTTCTAAAAACCAAGGACAAGGTTTTCTGTCGATTCAAAGAGTTCAAGGCTCTAGTGGAGAAGCTAATTGGAAAGAAAATAAAAGTCTTGTGCTTAGACAATGGTGGAGAATATGTCGACAAGGATTTCACCGATTTTTGTGCTAGGGAGGGCATAAGAAGAGAGTGGACAACTCCTTACAATCCTGAGCAGAATGGAGTAGTAGAAAGGAAGAACAGGACTATCGTGGAAGCAGCTAGGGCTATGATGTATGATTAGGATATGCCAAAATTCCTGTGGGTAGAAGCATGCAACACAGTAGTTTATGTCCAGAATAGAACTCCTCATAGGGCATTGGGCAAGATTACTCTAGAGAAAGTCTTGACCGGGAAGACACCTGAAGCTAGTCATTTCAGAATATTTGGGAGTTTAGCATATTGCTGTATACTTGAGGAGAAGAGGAAGAAGTTAGATCAAATTGTTGAGAAAGAATATCTAGTGGGATATAGCGAGAATGCTAAGGCATATAGAATCTATCTTCCAAGGAGTAGGAAGGTAGTAGTTCGATGAGATGTGAAGTTCATGGAAGATAGGGCCTTCAGAAAATCTCGAGAAATGCCTTCCGAGGAGCAGTCAAAGGATGAGTCGTTGGTCAAACCACTTCAACCAACGGAAGCTAGTACCAAGAATTCTCCTTCAGAATAGGAGGAATCACAGGAAGAGGAAGAGCTAACAGATGCACCTACTACCAGGGGAAGAATGAGTTGGGAACTCCGATAGATTCTGTGGGATGCAGAAGATTTCATCAGTGCACCTCGGAACAATAAAAGGGAGCGAAGATAACCGGATAAATGTCAGGCCTTAGTAGCTCAGGATGGGAAACCTTCTAATTTTTAGGATGTAGCTCAACATCAAGTTTGGATGGATGCAATGTTAGAGGAATACAACTCTATAATGGTAAATGATGTCTGGGAAGTAGTGCCTAGGCCTCAGGACAGATCAGTGGTAGGTTCGAGATGGATCTACAAGATCAAATTCGCTGCAGACGGTAGTGTGGAAAAATCCAAAGCCAGGTTTGTGGTTAACGGGTATGCTTAGAAGGAAGGGATAGATTATGAAGAGACTTTCGCCCCAGTAGCCAGGTATACATCTATTAGAACCGTGATATCTCTTGCAGCACAGATGGGGTGGGAGATTCATCAGATGGATGTCAAAATGACATTCTTGAACGGAGTGATAGAAGATGAAGTATACATTGAACATCCAGAAGGCTTTAAGACACATGAAAAGAAATCTCATGTATGCAGATTGAAGAAAGCCTTATATGGGCTCAAACAGGCACCTAGAGCATGGTATGGTCAAATTGATGGCTACTTGCAGAAGATGGTGTTCGTCAAGAGTGATGCGGATCGGAATCTCTACTATCTGGTTGCAGAGAATGAGCCTCTAGTCCTAGTATTATATGTGGATGATCTCTTCCTGAGAGGATCATCCAGGCTCATCGAGGACTGCAAGAAGAATCTAGCCACAAAATTTGACATGAAGGATTTGGGATAGATGCATTATTTCCTGGGGTTGGAAGTTTGGCAGTAGAAGGGGGAGATCTTCCTTGGACAACGGAGATATGGTACAGAAATTCTGAAGAGATTTAGGATGTAGCATTGTAGGCCTATGGCTACTCCAATGATCACCAACTAGAAGAAAATTGATGCATCAGAAGACAAGGATGTTGATCCCACCTTATACAGGCAGCTCATAAGGACCTCGATGTATCTGGTCAATACCAGGCCAAACATTTGTTACGCTGTCAACACTGTCAGTCAGTTCATGGTGGAACCGAAGAGGGCGCACTGGGCAGCAGCCAAACATGTTCTCAGATATATACAGGGAATAGTCGATTATGGACTCTTGTACACCAGAAGCAATGCTATTAGACTGAGTGGGTTTACTGATGCAGATTGGGCTGGAAATTTAGTAGATTGGAAAAGTACCTCTGGGTATTGTTTCAACATTGGATCGGGGATGACCTCCTGGTGCAGTAGGAAACAGAAATATGTAGCTCTGAGCTCAGCCGAAGCAGAATATATCGTCGCTAGCACAGCTTCGTGCGAAGCTATATGGCTTAGAAAATTGCTTGTAAACCTATTTAGAAGAAGGATGGAAGTGACCAAGATCATGTGTGATAATCAGAGTTGCATCAAGTTCTCTGAGAATCCAATATTTCATGATCGGTCAAAGCACATTGATATTCGGTGTCACTTTGTCAGAGACTGTGTCCAACAAGGAGCTGTGTAGTTGAGTTACACTCCTATAGGAGAACAGGTGGCAGACATCCTTACCAAGGCCCTTGGAAGAACCAAGTTCGCTTATTTCAGGGAGAAGATGGGGATGATAGAGAATCCATTTCAGTAGCAGAAATGGATAAGTATCAAGTGTTGCAGTGCTATGAGCAGCATGATGCAACATTTGAGAGAGAGTTGCAGTGTTGGGAATAAGGACCAATGACAACACGGATGCAGAGGGAGCTACAGTACAAATGTAGCAGTGGTAGTGGCAGAGTCATGGTGTAGATTTGGGGTAGGATTGGATGTTTGGTGGAGAGTCTAAAGCACATGAGATTTCCAAGACCCAGAAATGGTTTGGGAAGATTCTAACTGGTTTGGCAGATATTAAAATAATTAATATTTTTAATGGAGTTCCTATGTCTAAATTTAGGAAAAATAAAATATTAATGGGTATTAATATAAAACTGGGTTAGAAGGTTCCAAAAGTCATGGATCAAGCCAAATCTAATCTTAGCTGTTGATTAGAGATTTAATCTCCGCCGTTGAAGGACCAATAGGAAAAGTATAAGAAAAGGCTTGAGGGTCAGTTGGAGGACACACTGAGAGAAATCAGTCAGTTCGATTTCTTGAGTACAGTTAGCTGAGAAATTCGAACTAGTGGTCTGGAGAGCAGCAGGAGGCAACAAGTATGGAACAAAGAGTTAGGATCAGCACCAGAAGACCAGCGCAAAGGCAGAAGAGGCAGACGGAATTGCAACAACAGACTGCGCAGTCAATAGAGGGCCTGCATGGGTGACACAGAGAGGCCCAAGGCTGATGCAGACAAGTAGGGGTTGACGCAGAGTGTCGGGGAGCCACACAGAGGTTAGCCACACTGACGCTGGGACTGGGAGAAGTGCTGGAGAATTTTTCTCTCTGTTGTGTAAGCTAGTTTGGCATCCCGTTGTACGAAAGAATTGCTGAATATTAAAATCCTCCATTGCTACACCGGTTTTCCCACATTGGGTTTTTTCGGGGACTGTTGTCCAAAATAACTGTGTTGATGTGTTGATTCTTGTGCATGTGTTTGTTTCTGAATTATGGTGTGATATCTGCAACAGAATTTATTTTAATGTTTATTGAGGGAATTTCATAAATAACTTATTAGAAATAAGTAGGCAAAGTAAATCAGAGGTTGCAGTGATAGAATTTGCACATGGTATCAGAGCAAGTAATTAGATACAGGAAGGGAAAATTAGTTATGGGTTGAGACCATGATGCGAGGCATCCACGTCAAGAGACTCACACAAATTTTCAAAAATCTGCACAAGAGAAAGTGATTTCGATTTCTCTATGTTGGCTTCCAGGTTGGAAGAAGAATTGGATTGTATGACTAGTTCTGCATCATCAGAAGTATGCTATATGGATAGTGGAGCCTCTTGGGAAATGACGGAAATCAGGGAATGTTTCTCAGATTATTGAGAAGAGAAGATGAACTTGCAGATTACGATGGGGAACAAGGCAAAGTGTACTCTGGTAGGGAGGGGTACCATAGTTTTCCAAACATAATCGGGAGAACGGTTCCGTGCTACCAATGTGCTGCATGTACCAGGATTGGGGATGAACTTACTTTCTGTGTCGCAACTTTAAGGCAAGGGTTATGACGTCTTCTTCATCAAGGAGAAAGTGTACGTCAAACACTTGAGCTGGAAAAAGAAAGTGCAGATCAGGATCAAAAGTAACAGGTTGTACAAATTACAACTAGAATCACCAATGGCACTAATAGGCAGTCATGGAGACAAGGACTTGAACGAACTATGGCACAGAAGAATGGTACATTTGCACCATGGGGCTCTGAGAATTCTCAGGGGCACTATAACAAGAGTTCCGGATCTCAGTACGGAACAAGATGATGTATGCAGAGGATGTGCTTTAGGAAAGTATGCCAAGGCAACATTTCCTAGAAGTAAACACAGGGCCAAGAGTGTACTAGGATTGATACACTCAGATATCTGCGGAGCTATGTCCACTAAAGCTTTGAGTGGTGCCGAGTACTTCCTTACCTTCATTGATGTTCACTCAAGGAAAACTTGGATTTATTTTTTGAAATCCAAGGACGAGGTTTTCTGTCGATTCAAAGAGTTCAAGGCTCTGGTGGAGAATCTGACTGGGAAGAAAATAAAAGTTTTGCGCTCAGATAATGGTGGAGAGTATGTCGATAAGGATTTCACTGATTTCTGCGCTAAGGAGGGCATGAAATGAGAGTGGACAACTCCTTACAATCCAGAGCAGAATGGATTAGCAGAAAGGAAGAGCAAGTCTATTGTAGAAGCAGCTAAGGCCATGATGTATGATCAGGATATGCCAAAATTCCTTTGGGCAAAAACATGCAACACAACAATTTATGTTCTGAATAGGACTCCTCATCGGGCATTGGGCAAGATTACTCCAGAGAAAGTTTTCATAGGGAAGACACCTGAAGTCGGTCATTTCAAGATATTTGGGAGCTAAGCATATTGTCGCGTACCCGAGGAAAAGAGGAAAAAGCTGGATCAAACTGCGGTAAAAGGATATCTAGTGGGATATAGCGAGAATGCTAAGGCATATTGAATCTATCTTCCAGGGAGCAGGAAGGTAGTGGTTCGACGAGATGTGAAGTTCATGGAGGATATGGCTTTCAAAAAATCTTGTGAGATGCCTTCCGAGGAGCAGTCAAAAGAGGAGCCATTGATTAAACCTTTTCAACCAACGGAAGTAAAGAATTCTTCCTCGGATTAGGAAGATTCACAGGATGAGGAGGCTAACAGAAGAACCTGCTGGCAGAGGAAGAACTAGCAGGGAACTTCGTCAGATTCTGCGAGATGCAGAGGACTTCATCGGTATTCCAAGAAACAATAAGAGGGAGCGAAAACAACCAGATAGATATCAGGCATTAGTAGCTCAGGATGGGGAACCTTCTAGTTTCCAGGAGGCAGCTCAACGTCAGGTTTGGCTAGATGCGATGGTGGAGGAGTACAACTCCATAATGGTGAATGATGTCTGGGAGGTAGTGCCAAGGTCTCAAGACAGATCAGTGGTAGGTTCGAGATGGATCTACAAGATCAAATACGCTGCAGACGACAATGTTGAGAAATATAAGGCCAGGTTTGTGGCTAAGGGGTATGCTCAAAGGAAGGAATTGACTACGAGGAAACCTTCGCCCCGGTAACCAGGTATACATATATTAGGACCGTGATATCTTTTGCAGCGCAGATGGGGTGGGAGATTCATCAGATGGATGTCAAAATAGCTTTTCTGAACAGGGTAATAGAAGAAGTGGTATACATTGAACAACCAGAGGGCTTTGAGACACATGAGAAGAAGTCTCATGTATGCAGGTTGAAGAAAGCCCTGTATGGGCTGAAACAAGCACCTAGAGCATGGTATGGTCAAATTGATGGCTACTTGCAGAAGATGGGATTTGTCAAGAGTGATGCGGATCCAAATCTCTACTATCTGGTTGTAGAGAATGAGCCACTAATCTTAGTGTTGTATGTGGATGATCGCTTTCTGACAGGATCATCCAGGCTCATTGGGGACTGCAAGAAGAATCTAGCAACAGAATTCGATATGAAGGAATTTGGATGAATGCATTATTTCCTAGGGTTGGAAGTTTGGCAATAGAAGGGAGAGATCTTCCTTGGGCAAGGGAGGTATGCTACAGAAATCTTGAAAAGATTCAGGATGGAGGACTATAGACCCATGGCTACTCCAATGATCACCAACTAGAAGAAGATTGATGCATCAGAAGATAAGGGTGTTGATCCCACCTTATACAGGAAACTCATAGGGTCCTTGATGTATCTGGTCAATACTAGGCTATACATTTGCTATGCTGTCAACACCTTCAGTCAGTTCATGGTGGAACCAAAGAGGGCGCACTAGGCAGCAGCCAAACATGTTCTCAGGTATTTACAGGGAACAGTCGATTATGAACTATTATACACTAGGGGTAAGGATATCAGATTGATTGGATTTACTGATGCAGATTGGGCAAGAAGTTCAGTGGATCGGAAAAGTAACCCTGGGTACTGTTTCAACATTGGATAAGGAATGACTTCCTGGTGCAGTAGGAAACAGAAGTCCGCGACTCTGAGCTCAGATGAGGTAGAATATATGTTGGCGAGCATAGCATCTGTCTCCGAAGGAAGGCAGCATGATGTATGAGATCATGGGCAGCATAATAAGCAACATGATGATATGAGCATGGCAGCATAATGATGCATGATGATATGAGTATGGGCAGCGTGATGTATGAGATCATGGGCAACATAATAAGTAGCATGATGATATGAGCATGGGCAGCTTGATGATGAATAAGACCATGGAAGACGCAACATGATGAGTAGCATGAAGATGAGAGCAGCTCAGTCATCAAGGTTCATCACATGTGACAGTGCAGCAAGGTGTCACATGGTAATGTGCAGCAAATAGACAAGATGCAACACTATGATAGGTGAATGAGTCACCTTAGAGAATCAGTTGAAACAATATGTCTTCAACTGATCTCATGGCGATATCAAAAGTCAAAGTGATTGACTTCTATTGTAAATGTACTATCTCTCTCACCTTCTTTGCTGAACTTTGAAGAACATAAAAGAAGAATTGATGAAGGGTTTCCGCACATTGTGGGGTTTGTCCCTGGCTAGCACCACATCTTGTGTCCTCTTGTCTTGGCTTGTCTTCTGCGATTTATATTTATGTTCTATCTGTTAGCCTCCTGTTGCAACAGGTGTTCATATTTCATGATTGACATTTTTACATGCCAATTATGTCATCTTTCATGCTGCAAGGTTCCATATTTCCAAAAGAGACCAAAGAAAAGGCCATGAAAGTGTGCCAGTCCAAATGCCACTGCTGTATTCCAATTTTGATGACTTAACCATTTTTGAAGAATGTTCTATAAAAGGGAGGGCCAAACAGTTTAATCTTGGCCCTCCTAGGTTTCAATTTCTTGTTTTAGAATATAGAGAATTGATATCTGACCAAACAGCTTAATCTTGGCAGATTTGTAGACAGGTAGAGAATCAAAGGAGCCCAACTGCTTAATCTGGGCCCTTGGCAGAAATAAGGGTAGACTTAGATAGGAGGGCAGTCAAAAGAAAAATTGTAAAGCAGGGTTTGCAAGTCTAAGTGCACCCACCCAAAAAGAAGAAAAAAATGTTAGGAAGGTAGGCTGGGTAGGTAGCTGTGTGGTTGCAAAATCATCTTGTGATCCATTTCATGTTGTCAAATGTCATATTTATTCAGATCACAAGGTGAAGGCAGTTTTCATTTGGAGGAGCTCAAGATGGATATCTCTAACTTCCCCATTCTCCCTTATCCCCAAATCACTCACTAACTTCCCTGAAGAGGTCAAGATCTGCTTGATTCCTCTTAGTTTCATCATTTTCCATTATATTTGCCTGAGTAAAGGTCCTCTTTGCTTAGGAATCCTGTTGTTTCACTCTATGAGTCACTTTTCCCCCAAAATAGCCTAAGGTCACATATTTAGCGCTTTCTGGTCACCTCCATATTAACTACTAATTCTATTATATAGCTCCCTATCTATCCCCCCTTCCCCTACTAAAACTATGTATAAAATTCCCCTATATACATATTCCCCATCCCCGGAACTATAGCCCTATTGTATAAGTTCTGGAAAATAACAGTCCATCTGGGGCTGTTAATTAGCCCATCCGTGTCCTGGAGTTATTTTGACATTGGTCAGAATAACAACCAGTTCTCCTAAATCCTAACCCTGAAAAACCTATTTTTCCGCCTTTATTCTAATGTTTTGCCTCTAAATATCTACCCCGGCGCGCAAAACCCGCAAAAACCCACTTTCCTAAGGTTTTAAACCCCCCCCCCCCCGCCATACAAAAAATTAAATATAGCGGGCGGGTCCCCGCCCTAACCTTCTGTCACCTTACCTGTCTCGTCGACCGTTAGATCTGGCCCGCCCAAGATCTATGGTGGGCGGGTGTTTTCTCGCGCCAACAGCCCGAGGGTTAGCGTCCGGGAGTTCGGCGGTTTTACCGTCGTACTCCCGCCACGCGTCACCCTCCCAGGTGTGGCGGAGCCCCCTCCTCCCAAACCGCTTCAGTGCAAAGGCGGTGCGCCCGAAACCGCCAAACCGCCCTCCCCTGGGTGACGTCAGCGCCACGTCCTCCGCCCAGTGACGTCATCCTACCGCGTCATCTGCCTGCGTCGGCCTCCTGCCACCATACTGCCAACTCACCATTGCCACGTCACTGCCACCGTGTACCGCCACGTCACCCGCCGTACATGCTGACGTCACCCTGCCACGTCACCGCCGTACTGGGTCCCACCCGCTGATGTCATGCTGACGTCATCAACAAAAAAGGCGCGAAGGCGAAAATCGTGCTTAGGAAGCCCAGATTCAAATTCTGAGGCAGTTTTTCATGCGCGATTAGCGCTATAATCGCGCATGGCTACGGGAAATGGGCCAAAGTGGAAAGACCCTCATCGCGCAGCCCCCAACAAGCCCGAAAGGCGTAGAATGACCCGTTTTTCTTCGCGAAGCAATTAGAAAGGGGCAAACGCAGTTTTTAAAGCAACAGAGGGGCGAACAACGGCCATTAGCTATTGATTTGACAATTTCATACACAACGAAAGAGAGAAACGGCCCGATTCAACTGCGAAAGAGTATCAGAGGAAAGATGGAGCGGCAAAGAGTATCAGTTGGATGTTTTAATCAAAATCTTCATTTCCCAAGGCAGCTTAGCATTGAATGGCCTCCAACAAAGTCAAATAAAGCGGTGTAAGCCCATTAAAGCTCTCAAATCACAGTTAAAGCATTTAAAGCCGCCGAACAGCAATGGATCAAAGCCCAAAGCACAGTTATTGCAGAAACACTGCACCAAGCCACCAAGGACAACACATTAACTCAGTTTTGATACGGCTACCCTCAGCGTAGCTCAAAGATATTTTCTTGCATTTATTTCTGGATAGGATTAGGTTAAAGTAATCATTTTCTTTCAGACCTGTTTAGGTCAAGTTGTAATAGACAATTTTGGATATTTTTTCCCTATTTATACCACCCTCTAGATTGTTTTAAGGGTTGGTTGGTTGATAATCTAGAGGAGAGACTCGCACGGGATATCTGAGATGTTTTACTTAATCAAAGATTGCTGAAAAGCTTTGGAGAAATGACTGTCTGCTCTGTGTCTAATGGTCTGAAGAATTGAATGTGGAATTCTTGTGCTGCAGTATGAATCAATAAGTGCTTCTTACCTCTGTTATTTCAATTTCATATAAGCTCAAGTTGCAGAACGAAGGATTGGTTTAGAATTTGCTTAGCTGTACTCTAGGCTTAGTTTCTGTGGCTTTTTAATGTTTTCTTCTCGATTTAGGCATAAACATGAATTCCTTTGTGGCTCATGTTTGATCTTTTTCACATATGAATGACTGTTATCTAGGAATTCTTAACTGCTCCTAGATAGGGCTCATTTGTTTTCTTTCTGCTAATCTGAATGAGAGATTCTTAATTGCCCCTCATTCCTTAGCCTTTAATCCATCTCTTTTACTTTAAATAATTGTTTCATATACAACTAGCTTGCTCCATTTTCATTCTGGCGACCAAGAAAACGCACCAGCAGTCCTACTCCTTGACTCCACGCCCAATGGTTCTAAAACTTTCATGCTATCCCTGCCTCTTTACCTGAAAGTATCATCCTTCCCACCAAAACTTAAACAAAACCCCTTTGAACTCAATAGCTAGCCTAAAATCATCTTCAACAAAGCTAAATCAGAAAGAGAGAGCCCTCTCTGATTGCAGGTGGGCTAGAACCTGCAGTCCAAAGACTGGTCTGTGGTTACCTCGGCCGTATCCTTTTGCGCTAATCAAAAGGACAACCTGAGTGATAACACTATCTACAGTTTACTTTATGCTAATGTGATTGCTAATGTGGAAAAGAAATTGAAATAAATTGCTCTAGCATAGAACATACCTGAAATTAACATGGTATCAGAGCTGAGGTGAAGACAATGCCCAAGCAAGAGTGAAAGAACAATCACCAAAGATAATAGGGACAAGACAAAAGGATCAATGAGTTCCACATCTCTCTTCTAAGTTCGCTAAGGGTGAAGTGGAAGCAGAGAATATTATCAGAATGGCACAGCGGAAGATCACTTCATTGGGAAGTTCAGATCTAAGGGTGGAAGGAAAGGCAGATGCCTTGGTTGCAATAAGTTCGGCCATCATGCAAAGGAGTGTTCGAATAGCAGAGACACATCTCTTGATGAAGATAACAATCATTCCAGGGACATCTTCAATGATCAGAGGAATGATAAGTAATGCAGGTCATCAAGGAAATGGTCGACTCTTCAAAGAAAGCAAGGAACCCTAGAATCTCTTTTATGTACCTGATCGCAAGAAGAACCTGGTGTCCATCTCGGAAATGGAAGTTTAAGGTTTCAGGGTGGCACTCATCGATGGAAAGGTATGTGTTTGAAAATAGATTTTTCAAAGATGTTTTAGAGTTCAGGGTTGTATCAAGTCCACTGGGGACCATGTCCATTGACTCAGCACCGGAGGTCTATGAGTCAGATGGTGACCGGGATGCCTGAATTCAAAAAGAGCATGAAGGTACATGTTTGAGATATACTGAAGGAAAATCTTACAAAGGGACCATTCCCCTCATGTAGCAGGTCCACAGGTTTGGAACAACCCGTGGAGTTTGAGATTCATGAACGGGAATCTCATGTATACAGGTGGAAGAAAGCCCTCTATGGCTTGAAGCAAAACACCTCGGGCATAGTATGAGAGGATTGATAGCTGTTTGATGAAGCTGAGATTCACTAGGAGTGAAACCAATCCAAACCATTACTCGAAGGTTGTGGATGATAGACCTCTCATGCTGGCACCTAATAAGGATGACCTATTTCTGACAGGTGTAGACCCTCTCATTTGCAGAAGTAAGAGGGAGTTGGATTCCGAATGTGGAATGATAAACTGCAAGCCTGTGACAACCTCAAGGATATTAACTTTCGGAAGTTCTATGGTAGTGATGTCGGACCAGATTTGGGAAATGCCTCTGAGTTTCATAAACTCAATCACGTTGATGTTCTTGGTGAACTCCGGACATAGTTTTGCAGTTATCATGGTGAGCTCATATTTGGTTGAGCTTCACTGGATTGGTGCCAAGAATCCTCTAAATATCTTCGGGGCACAATCTCTCATGGATTGAGATACACTGCCAGAAATATGAAAACTGCATGATTATGCTGACTGGGTAGGCAGTGTGGAGGATCACTAGAGCACTTCTCAATGCTGGTTCTCTTTGAATTCTGCTTCGATATCATGGATGAGCAGGAAGCAAAAATCGGTTGTTATAAGTACCATCGAGACCGGATACATAACTACGAGTATGGTCCTCGTATGAAGTTGCCTGGTTGTGGAAACTCTTCAGTGAGTACACATGATGAATACCACTGTGATTCTTTGTGACAACCAGAGGTGGGATTCGATTATTGAGGAATCTCGTATTCAATGATTGCTCTAGCAGATAGACATTAGATACTGCTTTATCTGGAATATGGTAAGTCGATGAGCAAGGAGGTTCCATTGCACTGAGATGATGTATAGGTCGCTACACTTTGTCAGAGCGCTGGGGAAAGATCAAATTTGTGATTTTCCTGAACGACTTGGAGTCGTCGAGAGACCCTTGTAAAAGGGTCCTGCAAGTTGCATACATTGAGCTCTGGGGGCTTGCGGTTCTTACTGGAGCAACATACGACCACAGGGTGACTCACCCTCGCCTGGTTGTGCGCACCGGGACAGGATGATTCGCTCTTCTGTGGACATGATGATTCGCTCTCTTGTGGGACAGGATGATTCGCTTTCCTGTGGACAGGATGATTTGCTCTCCTGTGAACAAGATGATTAGCTCTCTTGTGGGACAAGATGATTCGCTCTCTTGTGGGACAGGATGATTTGCTCTCCTATGTAGCAGGATGATTAATTCTCCTGTGACGTTTGGATGATGTGTTCTCCATGATGATTGTGTAGCAGGATGATTAATTCTCCTGTGAGGTCTGGATGATGTGTTCTCCATGACAATTGTGTAGCAGGATGATTAATTCTCCTGTGAGGTCTGGATGATGTGTTCTCCATGACAATTGTGTAGCAGGATGATTAATTCTCCTGTGAGGTCTGGATGATGTGTTCTCCATGACGATTGTGTAGCAGGATGATTAATACTCCTGTGAGGCCTGGATGATGTGTTCTCCATGGTGATTGTGTAGCAGGATGATTAGTTCTCCTGTGAGGACAGGATTGATTAAGTTCTCCTATGAGGACAAGATTGATTAAGTTCTCTTGTCGAGGCATCCTACCCATGTAGTGTGGGACTCTTGGGAAGTACCTCTCATCTGATCAATGAGTAGGGAAATGAGGATAGGGACCATAGTAGTGCCGATGGACGCATCGCTGTATCTACCGTACTCCCTATGCTAGGATGACCTTCATTGATCTGGGATCAATGATACTGGTCTGGGACTAGTGGTAGGAGTTGTACCCACTATGACACTGACTTTGGGTTGGTTGAGGACTGGTCTGGGACTAGTGGTACATACTTTGAGACTGACTTCGAGTCAGTAGAGTACTGGTCTGGGACCAGGGGTAGGAGTTGTACCTACTATGACACTGACTTCGAGTCGGTTGGGGATTGGTTTGGGACCAGTGGTACACACTCTGACACTGACTTTGGGTCAGTGGAGAATGGTATGACACATTCTCGATCAATTCTTCTTCTTCATGGTTCAGCAGAGCTAATTTGAGCAGAGCAGAGCCAGCAGAGTTGAGCAGAGCAGAGCAGAGCCAGCAGAGCAGAGTAGAGCCAGCAACGCTGAGCAGAGCCAACAGAGCTAAGCAGAGCAGAGCATAGCCAACAGAGCTAGCAGAGCTGAGCAGAGCAGAGCAAAGTCAGCAGAGCTGAGTAGAGCAGAGCAGAGCCAGCAGAGCCAACAGAGCAGAGCAGAGCAGGGCAGAGCCACCAGAGTTGAGCAGAGTAGTGCAGGGCACTGATGGCAGAGATAGTACAATTGGACATATGGATCAGCGGATGGAGTTCTCCCTAGTTGAGAGGGAGTGTTAAAATTGGCAACTAGGGCCAAATTCCATGTGGGTCATATTATTTATGGCAGCTGATATTTTTATTGGATCCCTCTCATTGAGAGGTGTAGGATTGATCTAAAGATCATCCGATTCCGATAAGTATTTATGAAGTTATGAATTTATTTATGTTATGGACTAATTGTTAAGTCGGCTAGCAACTTATGTAGGCTCAGGAGCCCAATAGTCATGTCTATTCAACCTCTACGTTTTAGTATAAATAGAAGAGGACTTCAAGTCATTTTTACACACACTTGGATCTCTTCCTCTCTCTACTTGTCTTTGGGTTTTAGTAGGAGGAGAGATCCTAAGGAAATGCCGGAAAAGCCGGAACTACGGGGAATTGCTGAAACAGCTGGAGCATCTGTCTCTGAAAGAAGGCAACATAATGTATGAGGTCATGGGCAGCATAATAAGCAGCATGATGATATGAGCATGGGCAACATAATGATGCATGATGATATGAGTATGGGCAGCATGATGTATGAGATCATGGGCAGCATGATGATATGAGCATGGGTAGCGTAATGATGCATGATGATATGAGCAATGGGCAACATAATGATGAATGAGATCATGAGCATGGACAACTTGATGATGAATAAAACCATGGAAGATGCAGCATGATGAGCAGCATGAAGATGAGAGTAACTCAATCATCAAGGTTCATCATATGTGATAGTACAACAAGGTGTTGCACGGTAATGTGCTGCAAATAGACGAGATGTAGCACTATGATAGGTGAACGAGTCACCTTAGAGAATCAGTTGAAGCAATATGTCTTCAACTAATCTCATGCCGATATCTAAAGTCAAAGTGATTGACTTCTATTGTAAATCTACTATTTCTCTCACCTTCACTGCTGAACTTTGAAGAACATAAAAGAAGAATTGATCAAGGGTTTCCCCACATTGTAGGGTTTGTCCCTGGCTAGCGACACATCTTGTGTCCTCTTGTCTTGGCTTGTCTTTTGTGATTTATATTTATGTTCTATCTGCAGTTTACTTTATGCTGATGTGATTGCTAATGTGGAAAAGAAATTGAAATAAATTGCTTTAGCATAGAACATACCTAAAATTAACAGTAGTCTCAAAGGATTAGGAAGTATTTGTCCAGACCATACTGGGCAGAACGAGTCTTTTGGATTTGGAGGAATTGTGGGTGGCTCTTCGTCAAGAAGAGATCAGACAGCTGACCAAGGCAGGGAGTAGCGGCAAAGGGGTCAGAATCAAGAAGGAGGAAGAAGAGGATGCGGCTGTTATAGATATAACCTAGAAATATATGATAATAGAAATAAACCCAAGAAATAACCAGATCTGGATATAGACAAAAATGCTTATTTATTGATCAAAACCCTTAAGGTAGGGCAACACCATACATTCACTCCTTAAGGAAGGAGAACACTCCACAAGCCATATGCATGTTCATACAATATTCCTTGACATCTCTCAAGGGGGTGTCTCTAGTGTCTATATAGGCCTCATACATACAATACCATGGGCTATTACCATGGTTCCCTCAATACCATCTATCTAATACCATGGGCTTATTACATTATTGCTAACTACTTGTCGTCCCTTACATGATACGAGTTAACCACTTTATTTATTACTATGGCCCATCCCATTATTACCTTATTCCCTTGGGTACCTCCCTCTATACCCCATACTATCCCCCCCTAGGTATACTACATTCCACCCCCCTTAAACATGTTTCATCCCTAAAACATAAGAAAAACAAAAATAATATCTACTCAAAGAGTAGCCCACTGGTACCATGCACGTGCATCTAGCCATCCCAGAGAAAGGTGAACCCTCGATCTAGCTGGTGCCTCGCTCGTTTGAGATGGAAGTTGACCCTGGCGGCTCTTCTGCGTTGCTGTGTTGTGGGTGGATCGTCGCCCTTCTCTATCTGTCATGTGGGGTTTGTTGTCCTTGTTTGCTGATTCATTGCCATTTTGATGGTTGTTTTCTTTCGGGGTGATGCAGATGTTGATATGCTGAAGTTTTAACCAACGATGTATCTTTCTTTAATTCACCACCTAATGGAGCCTGATTGGTATCTGGTGCATGTTGTGGTCCTTGCTGTTGTTGCTTATCTTCCAATATTACTTAAACCACAGATTCTTCATCTGATGTATCTGTCCCTGTAACATTTTCTGCTTCAGCCTCCTTGGACTTTACCTGTTTTTCTCGTACCTGGTTTGATGTTTGTGTTTGGTTGTCGACCATCAAGGGCTCATCATCTGATGTGTCAATCCCTAGAACATCTTTTGCTTCAGCCTCCTTGGACTCTACCTGTTTATTGATGGAAATATCCTGTAATGTAATTTTCTTTTTTTCATACCAAAATTTCAGAAATTTCTTCTGCATGTTAATATTGATAGTACCCACCGATTCCATCCTAGGGTATCCTAAAACAACATCCACATTAGCCATATCTGAAGCATAAAAATCAAAATGCAATACATACTTGTCCATAGAAATCTTCAAATCTTTATAAACTTGCACTTCCTCATTTCTAACCTGTGTGTGCTCCATTTGTTTTGCTGGAAATTGCAATTTTTTTGCCAAATTGACATTTATAAGATTTTGCTTGCAATTATGATTTATAGACACAATGATTTTCTCCTTCTGAATATATCCATGAACCTGTAATAAGCAGATACCAGTAGAAAATAACTCGACATGTTTCTCATTATCTTGTCTTCTAGCATGAGACCATCTGTCTAAAAAGAATTTTTCAAATTCATCGGGCAGGTTGGAACACTTATTTTTGTTAAGTAATTCCCACCATGTAGCCACCTCATCTTTAAATTTAGCCACTACCCAAAATTTCCAATGTGTTTTCCATAATGACTTTTTTTCTTTTATGTATTTTTCAATAGTAGGAACATTATCGTTTCCTGTAAAATATAGAACTGCCATGAAGAGGGTTTTGAAAAAAATTCACTTGGTGAAAATTTGAAATGGCCACAATTTAATCAATATTGTTCAGAATCCCTATTATGATTTGTTTTCGAAAATGGAACAACCATTCTGGATTTTCCCATGTGATAGAAGTCTCAATCTAAGCACTAGAATTTCATATTCGCGCTGCAACTGTCCTGTCGTCACAAAAATTTCTGAAAAAAGAGTTGATTTTAAATTAGCGTTATCTCCCTCATTCGGACTCCGATTTGATCGATTTTTTTTTTTTTTCAAATTGGGTATTTTTTTGCAAGGAACCTAGATCTGCAATTAGATTCTAGAAATTTTTCACCAAAATGTACAGATCTGATCTGCAAACTCGCCGCCCCAAAAAGTTCCTGCAAAAATAAAAAAAATTCTTTGCTTTGCCCAAGAAAGTGCTATGATACCACTTGTTATAGATATAACCCAGAAATATATGATAATAGAAATAAACCCAAAAAATAACCAGATCTGAATATAGATAGAAATGCTTCTTTATTGATCAAAACCCTTAAGGTAGGGCAACACATTACATTCACTCCTTAAGGAAGGAGAACACTCCACAAGCCATATGCCTGTTCATACAATATTCCTTGACATCTCTCAATGGGGATTCTCTAGCCTCTATATAGGTCTCACACATACAATACCATGGGTCATTACCATGGTTCCTTTAATACCATCTATCTAATACCATGGGCTTATTACATTATTGCTAACTACTTGTGGTTTCTTACATGATACGGGTTAACCACTTTATTTATTACTATGGCCCATCCCATTATTACATTATTCCCTTGGGTACCTCCCTTTGTACCCCATACTATCCCCCTTAGGTATACTACAGTGGCTCTAGCATCTGCAGGAAAGAAGGAGAAGAGGAAGAAGAAGGACCTCTCCAAGGTCAAGTGCTTCCATTGTGGGGAATTGGGTCATTTTGCGAACCAGTGTCCAAGGAAGAAGAGTAAGGGAGAGGCTTCCGACTTGAAGGGAGCGCCGACGAAGGCGTAGAAAGAAGTCGAGGAGGATGACGATTGTGTTATGAGTGCTCATGTGCCACTTGAGAAAAAGTGGGGAGACATCGAGTTGTAGTCAGGAGGACTACAGGCGATGAGGGGCAGGATCCTTGAGGTACCCAACCTCTTGGACTATACATTGTTACAGGAGCCCCGAAGAGGAGTAGCAGGACTGGCGGATGTCGTTAGAGACGGATGCGGATGAAGCGACAGAGAGTGCTATAGTGTAGGATTTCCCGGGCAACGCAAGGCTAGCAGGCTACTACAGTGCAAAAGGCGCAGGAGTGTTGCACTAGTGGAGGATGCCATAGAGAGGTGTGCAACGTGTGAGATGTAGGGAGTTGTTGCAGGAGCGTAGAGGTCAGTAGAGGGAGCACTTGTTAGCGACAGAGGGAGCTTCAACATCGGGAGTGTTTCTAGCCTGACAAGGATGTCAGAAGTTGGGTGGATCAATTACTTACTTCTCAGTAACTGTGTCGTAGTGCAGTAGCATGATGCAACATGATGAGAGGGGGATGCAATGCAGATGCAGTGTTGGGAATATGGAGCAACAACAGAATGGATGCAAAGGGAGCTGCCGTACAGATGCAGCATTGGAAGTGGCAGGGCCATATGCAACAGTACAGGAGGCAACAATGCAGAGGCATAGCATCAGCATATACCGGTGCCAGATGATCAGTATGATACTCAGTGTGGAGTATTGCTAGAGCACAGTGCTTGCTAAGAGAGTGTGTAGATTTGGGGTAGCATCAGATGTGCTCTAGCCATGAAAATTTGTGGAGAGGCTAAAGCACATGAGATATCCAAGACCGAGAAAGGGTTTAGGCGGATTCTAACTGGTTTGGGAGATATTAAAATAATTAATATTTTTAATGGAGTTCGTAAGTCTAAACTTAGGAAAAATAAAATGTTAATGGGTATTAATATAAAACTGGGTTAGAATGTTCCAAAAGACATGGATCAAACCAAATCTAATGTTAGCCGTTGATTAGAGATTTAATCTCGGCCATTGAAGGACCAACGAGAAAAGTATAAAAGGAGGCTTGAGGGTCAGTTGGAGAACACACCAAGAGAGATCAAGAATTCAATTTTCTGGGGCAGGGTTTGCTGAGGAAATCGAGTGATCTGAGTTGTAGTTGAGGGGCAGTGAATACATAGCAGAGAGATAGAGTTAGTACTAGGGGGATCAGCGTAGAGGCGTGAGAGGTTGACGCAGACCCAGCTAGAGGCTACGCAGAGGTAGCCAGTGGCCATGCGAAGGTAGCCAGGAGCTACGCAGAGCCAGAGAGGGCCAATGTGTGAGACACAAAGGGTCTAGGGGCTGACGCAGAGGCTCCAGAAGCTGATGCAGAGCCCCGAGAGGCTAACGCAGGGCCTAGAGGCAGCGTTGGGAGAATTTCGTGGGACAGAATGATAGTTGGAGAGCTGGATAGGGTGACACACTCCCTATCAGAGTGACACAGAGTAGCAGAATATGCATTGTTGTTGTGGGATCATTCATATAGTGATTTAGCCAGAATATCTGTCTCCGACTGAGAGGTACTACTGCCGAGGGCATTCTCTGTTGGGTGAGCCATTTCTGGCACCCAGGTTGTATTTTGAAACTGCATAATAATAAAACCCTCTGAATAGGTACACCGATTTTCCTGCATTGGGTTTTTCCGGGGACATTAGGTCAAAAACAACTGTGTCACTTGTGTGCTTGTTTACTTTTAGTTGATGATCTGTATGCGTTGATACTGTACTTGCATTTATTTTCAGTATTTACATGGTAAATAACTTGTTAAGTAATTGAAGAAGTAGGAAGAAATAAATCAAATAGTACAAGAAGAATTTCTAATGGGTTAAACTTAGAAATTCCAACAACATATGCAGAGAGTGCGCTCTTGGAAAGTTTGCAAAAGCAACATTTCCAAGGAGTGACAATAGAAACAAGTGTGTGTTAAATTTGATACATTCCAATATTTGTGGTCCATTGTCCATAAAGTCTCTTAGGGTTTATGAATATTTCGTGTCTTTCATTGATGATTTCTCCAAGAAGACTTGAATTTACTTCTTGAAGACAAGAGATGAAGTCTTCTGTTGCTTCTAAGAGTTTAAGGCTCTTGTGCAAAACTCGACAGGAAAGAAGACAAAGGTACTTTGAACAGATAATGGGGGCGAGTAAATTGAGA
Organism: Pinus tabuliformis; assembly: GCA_031772625.1. Taxonomy (NCBI): domain Eukaryota; kingdom Viridiplantae; phylum Streptophyta; class Pinopsida; order Pinales; family Pinaceae; genus Pinus; species Pinus tabuliformis. The sequence goes on along the minus strand of CM062813.1, from coordinate 557,914,575 downwards.
AAACCTTCAAGGAGTTCTGCGCCAAGGAGGTAATCAAGAGAGAGTGGACAATTCCATACAACCCACAATAGAATGAGGTTGTAGAACGAAATAACATAACCATAGGTGGAGCAACGAGGGTCTTGCTATATGATCAAGACATGCCTAGATATCTTTGGGACAAAGCATGTAGCACAACAGTTTACATTCAGAATAGGGTCCCACATAAGCTGTTGGGAAAGATGGCACTCGAGGATGGATTTATAGGGAAGAAGCCAAAAGTCAGTCATTTCAGGATTTTTGGCAGTATCGCTTATTGTTACGTTCCAGCCGAGAAGCGAACGAAGTTGGATTCAACTGTAGAGAAGGGTTATAACTTATTTCGTGGTTACAATGAAACATCTAAGGCATATAGGATCTATATTCCAGGGACTCAAAAGATCATCATGAGACGGGACATTAATTTTCAGGAGAGAAAGCTTTTAGGAGATCTCATGAGTTGCCAACAGTTGATCAAAATAAGCAAGCAAAAGCTCTGAGGGTTGAACAATAATCTCAGGTGTAGGGAAAAAGTACAAGTACAGTGACTAGTATAGGTACAGGGGCAGAGGAGAGTTCACAAAATAAGGAGCAGGAGCATGATGAGGAGCTTGAAGCTCCACCCACTTCAGTTGGCAAGAGGGACTGCAAGGTGCTTCAGACATTGAGAGAAGCACAAGAGTTTGTAGGAGCTCCTCGATTGAGCACTAGGGATAGGAGACCACTACAGAGATATTCGGATTAGAAGGCATTGATGAGTCAGCTCATTGACTGTGAGCCTTCCAGCTATGAAGAGACTGTGTAGCAACAGGTGTGGCAGGATGCTATGGTGGAGGAGTGCAACTCCATTATGCAGAACGATGTTTGGGAGGTGGTGCCTAGACTGTTGGATAGGGCAGTGGTTAGTTCTTGTTGGATCTACAAGATCAAGCACACTGCAGATGGCAGCATAAAAAAAATTCAAATCTAGGTTCGTGGCTAAGGATTTCTCTTAGGATGAGGGAATAAATTATGAGCAGATGTTTTCTCCCCTGTTCATGTATACTTCCATTAGGGTCGTGATCTCATTCACAACACAGATGGGATGGCAGTTTCATCAGATGGATGCCAAGTTGACATTCCTGAACGAAGTCATAGAGGAGGAGGTGTACATCGAACAACTGGAGGGTTTTGAGACGCATGGGAGGGAAACCCATCTATGCAGGTTGAAGAGAGTGCTATACGGACTTAAGCAAGTTCCCAGAGCATGGTATGGTTGTATTGACAGCTACTTGCAGGAGATGGGCTTCATGAAGAGTAGGTTGAAGAGAGTGCTATACGGACTTAAGCAAGTTCCCAGAGCATGGTATGGTTGTATTGACAGCTACTTGCAGGAGATGGGCTTCATGAAGAGTGAGGTAGATTCAAACCTCTACTATCTTATGGTTGGAGGTGAACCACTCATTCTCATTTTGTATGTGGATGATCTATTTTTGACTGTGGGTCACCAAGGCTCATAGAATATTGCAAAAGGGACTTAGCCACAGAGTTAAAGATAAAGGACTTGGGGTTGATTTACTATTTTCTAGGACTCGAGGGGTGGTAGATAGATGGGGAAATCTTCCTTGGTTGAGGGAGATATGCTTTGGCGATCTTGAAGAAATTTAGGATGTTGGATGGTAGACCCATATCTACACCTATGATAACTAATTGGAGGAAAATTGATGTATCAAAGCAGGAGGCATTGGACTCCACTTGATATAGACAACTTATTGTCTCTCTCATGTATCTGGTCAACAGAAGGCCGAACATTTGCTTTGCAGTCAACACTTTTAGTCAGTTCATGGTGGAACCAAAGAGATTGCATTGGATCGCAGCAAAGCATGTGCTATGATATCTACGAGGTACAATTGAGTATGGTTTGAAATAGACTCGAAGGGATGGTGTTAGGTTGATGGGCTACACTGATGTAGACTAGGCAGGTAATGGAGTGGACCAGAAAAACACTTCAAGGTGTTGCTTCAACATTGGATCAAGGGTTGTCTCTTGGTACATCATGAAGCAGAAGTTTGTAGCCTTAAGCTTTGCAGAAGCAGAGTACATGGCAACATGTGAGGCCATATGGCTTCGGAAGCTACTAGTGGCATTGCTTGGTTAGAGGATGGAGTCAACCATTATTCACTGTGATAATCAGAGTTGTGTTAAGTTATCTGAGAATTCAATATTCCTTGATCAATTGAAACATATTGACATACAATATCATTTCATCAGGGATTATGTTCAACGTGGATTAGTTTGACTACAGTATGTGCCTACAGAGCAATAGGTAGCAGACATTCTGACGAAGGCCTTGATTAATGGAAAGTTTGTTTTCTTCAGGGACAAGTTGGGTGTTGTGGAGAACACCTTCCTTGCTAAGAGGGAGTGTTAAATATTGTAGCTCAGACAAGTTTTCTAGCCTTGAGATGTGTTACTAAGGCTAGGAACATAGATAAATTAATTATATCCAAGCCCATGTAATTTTTCCGAAGTATCACCCAGGGAAAATGTCTTAATTAAGTCAATTAGTGATTTTTAAATATTTCCTAAGTCAAAACTCAGGAAAAGTGGATAGATAATTGATATTACTTGAGATAAGATCGATTTACCTCTAGAAGCTTCAAGAAAGTTTCTAAGTTGATCTTAGCCATCAATTGGATCAAGTTAACTTCTAATCGTGGCCATTCATATGTGAATGAGACATTATAAAGGGAAGTCGATGGGCTACTTTGGAGACATATCAAATGAGTTGAGTTGGGTGGGTTTTCAGTAAAACACAGGAAGGTTTCAGTAGCGGTGGTTGAGGAAGAGTTTTGTAGGGTTTATTCTTCATCTGAGAAGACTTCTAGCTTTTGATTTTTAGAGGGAGTTTTGTTGTTCAATTTATTGTTTGCAGAGAAGGCCGAGTTATTTTCCGGAGGTAGTGCAAATTTCCCTGAGGCAGTGCAAATTTCCAGATTAGCTAGTGCGACTTGCTGGAGGCAGTGCAAGTTGCCAGAACGAGTTTCCAGAGGCAACACGAGTTTTCTAGAGGCAACACGAGTTTTCTAGAGGCAACACGAGTTTGCTGAGAAGCTATGCGAGTTAGCCAGGAAGCAACGTGAATTGTTGGGGAGGTTGTGTGAATTGCCGGAGAGGTAGTACGATTTGCAAAAGGGAAGTCGTGGGGTTTTCCTAGTTCGATTTGATCAACAATGGTGAAGATAAATTTGCCGGAGCAGTTGATGTAATTTCGCAATAGTAGATTTGCTGAAGATAATAATAAAATCTTCAGACTGAAGACTGATTTTCCCCACATTGGGGTTTTTCTAGGGATGTTTGTCCAAAAATAAGTGTTATTTGTGTGGTTGGTTTCTTGTGTATTTCATTGCAATTTTATTTGGTGAATGGTGCTATTTATGTTTTTATTCATTGCTTTCAGCTCATAATTTAATTTGCTATGTATAAGTAATCAATATAATTAACTGGGTTAATAGCACCTTCTGGGTAGCAAAAATTTCACACACACAAATCTGTTGAATTTTCTAAGTCTATCCGTTAGAAAATTAAACTATATTCTGCTGGTTTATTTCTTCTACTTGTTTAAATTCTAACAAGTTATTTAATACATTTAAATATCGAAATAAACACAATACAATCAACATCTATAGATCATCAACTGAAAGAAAACAAGCAAACAAGTGACACCGTTATTTTTGGACAAATGTCCCTGCACTATTCAAAGGGTTATATTATTGTGCAGTCTATTTGAGTACAATTGGGTGCCTAACCGGCTCACTCGACAGAGAAAAATACACGACAACAATACCTCTATATCCGAAAACAGGTATTTAGAAAACCTGTCCCACGAAACCCTCTCTGACACAACTGAAGCTCAGCGCTGGCCCTTCTGGCCTCTGTGTTAGCCTCCTGCTGACCTGCGTCAGCACCAGGACGCTTTGCGTCAGCCCTCTGAGGCACTGCGCAGTCTCTGGGAGCCTCTGCGTCACTCCCTCTACCTTCTGCATGGATGACACAATCTCTCTGGGCTTTGTGCTACCTCTGCTGGGCTCTGCGTAGCTTGGACTGACTGTTGCTCTCGCTCTCTCTGCTTCTGTCCTGGTCTCCCAGTATTGTCCCTGCCTCTCTGCCTCGTACTCACTGCCCCTCGCTGCTGATCACTGATTCAACTTTGCTTAGCAACCTCACTCTAGCAAAATGAATGACTGATCACTCTGGTGTATTCTCCCATTGACCCTCAAGCCTCTTCTTATACTTTTCTTGTTGATCCTTCAATGACCGAGATTAAATCTCTAATCAACGGCTAACATTAGATTTGGCTTGATCCATGACTTTCAGAACCTTCTAACCCAATTTTATATTAATACCCATTAATATTTTATTTTTCCTAAGTTTAGACTTAGGAACTCCATTAAAAATATTAATTATTTTAATATCTCCCAAACTGGGTAAAATCTGTCCAAACCATTCTGGGTCTTGGAGATCTCATGTGCTTTAGCCTCTCCACCAATTTTCATGGCTATAGCACATCCGTTGCTACCCCAAATCAACACTCTCTCTTAGCGAGGACTGTGCTCTAGTAATACTCCTCATTGAGCATCACTCTGATTATTTGGCACCGGTACTTGTGTTGATGCTAGACCTCCCCGCCCAACATCTTCTGCACTGCTGCATCCTGTACTGCTGCCCATGGCCTTGCCACTGCCACTGTTGCATCCGTACGACAGCTCCCTCTGCATCTGTGCTGCTGCTTTTCCATCCTCCCAACACTTCATATGCACTGCATCCCCCTCTCATCATGCTGCATCATGCTACTGCAAACTGCTATTGCACTGACACTCAGTTACTGAGAAGTAAGTAACTGATCCACCCAACATCTGACATCCCTGTCAGGCTAGAAACACTCCCGATGTTGAAGCTCTCTCTGCCGCTAACAAGTGATCCCTCTACTGACCTCTGCGCTGCTGCAACAACTTCCTACATCTCACACCATTGCACACCTCTCTGTGCCATCTTGCGCTGGTGCAACACTCCCGTGGCTCTGGTATTGTTGCAACCTGCTAGCCTCGTGCTGCCCGGGGACTCCTGCACTGTAACACTCTCTTCCTCTTCATCTGCATCCGTCTCTAATGACATCAGCGAGTCTTGCTACTCCTCTTCGGGGTTTCCATAGCAAGGTATAATCCAAGAGGTTGGGTACCTCGAGGATCGTGCCCCTCATCATCTGTAGTCCTTACTACAGCTCGATGTCTCTCGACTTTTTCTCAACTGGTACATGAGCACTCATGGCACAATTGTCATCCTCCTCAACTTCTTTCTCTACCTTTGCTGGCGCTGCCTTTGAGTCAGAAGCCTCTCCCTTACTCTTCTTCCTCAGACAATGGAAGCACTTGACCTTGGAGAGGTCCTTCTTCCTCTTCTCCTGCTTTCCCGCAGATGCTAGAGCTGCATCCTTTTCTTCCTCCTTCTTGATCCCGACCCCTTTGCCGCTACTCTTCGCCTTGGTCAGCCGTTTGATCTCTTCTTGATGAAGAGCCGTCCACTGTTCTTCCCAATTCGGAAGATTCTTCTCACCCAGTATGCTTTGGACAAATACCTCCCAATCCTCGGAGACTGCGTTAAGTGCGGTCTTCACCATTAATTCCTCATCTGGTGTGGCCCCTATGGAAGTTAGCTGGTCACGGATCTCCTTCAACCGACCGAGGAAGACATCTATCTGCTCTCCCTTGTGCATCTGGTATGCCCTTAGTTGATTCTCTAGGAGCATTTTCCTCTGCACGGAAGTATGCTAGTACAATGTCTTCAAAGCGTCCCACATCTCCTTTGTCGTTTCCTTCTCGGCTATATGTAGTACCACATGATCCTTGACCCAATCAAGGATGATGCACTTTGCCTTAGCCATTGCCTCCTCGTACCTATCATTTGCTACCGGGTCAACTGGGATAACCATCGTTCTCAAGGCGAAGCCCTTGATGCGATGTCTGTCTAGAATGGACAAGATCTTGGCCTTCCAGACCACAAAGTTGGATGCTCTGTCTAGCCTGTCTTGATCTCTCAGCCCATTCACGACCAACTCGCTACTCTTCTCTGAAGACTCCTTCGAGTCTCTCTACTTCCCTCCTAGAAGTCCTTTGTTCGACTCCTGCTGAGTCTCTCTACTTCCTGTCTGGAAGTTCTCTTTTGGACTCCCTTTGAGTCCCGATTTCCCTCTTGGAAATCCTCTGCCAACGTCAAGTTGCCCCACTCTGATTGCCTGTTTAACTGCAACACTGATCTAGACTCCTTGGCTAGAAATCTGCCTTGGCAGCGACTCCCTCCACCTTGGTCTTGCTCTGTTAGGTACTGTTCTGACCACACTACCCCGACAGCTTCGCTCCACAAACTACCCATAGCCTCCTATGCCCCAGCAACTGAAGGATTGAGCCTCTTGGCTCTGCGCAATCTCGGCACCGGCAAAACATCTCCCTCAGCCAACTGTGTTAGCCCTCCTGGCCTCTGCGTGAGCCTTTTTCTGCCTTCCTTAGCCTCTACGTTGCCTCTCTCTGGTCGAGACTGATGACGCAGTCCCTCTGCGTCACTCCTTCCTTTGTCGCTTTCTGCAAGGATTAGCTCTGTCAGTCGTGATTGCTGAATCTGCTGCAAATGCTCTGCTAAGCTGATGCCTTCAGTTTTCCAGTGATCTGTAACCACACTCTGATACCATGTTGAGTTTTCTATGTTTATCCGTTAGAAAATTAATCTGTATTTCGTTGGTTTATTTCCTCTACTTGTTTAAATTCGAACAAGTTATTTAGTACATTTAAATATCGAAATAAACACAATACAATTGCAACATCTACAGATCATCAACTGAGAGAAAACAAGCACACAAGTGACACCGTTATTTTGGAAAAATGTTCTCGAAACAACCCAATGCTGGAAAACCAGTGCAGTTGTTCAAAGGGTTATATTATTATGCAGTCCGTTTGAGTACATTGGGTGCCTAACCGACTCACCCGACAGAGAAAAATACATGGCAGCAATACCTCTATATCCGGAAACAGGTATTCAGAAAACCTGTCCCACGAAACCCTCTCCGGCACAATTGAAGCTCAGCGTTGGCCCTTCTAGCCTCTGCGTCAGCCTACTGCTGACCTGCGCCAGCCCCAAGACCCTCCGCATCAGCGCTCTCAGGCACTGCGCAGCCTCTGGGAGCCTCTGCGTCACTCCCTCTTCCTTCTGCGTGGATTACGCAGTCTCTCTGGGCTCTGCGCTGCCTCTGCTAGGCTCTGCGTAGCCTAGACTGACTGCTCTCTCTCTCTCTCTCTCTGCTTCTATGCTGGTCTCCCAGTATTGTCCCTGCCTCTCTGCCTCGTACTCACTGCCCCTCGCTGCTGATCACTGATTCAACTTTGCTTAGCAACCCCGCTCTAGCAAAATGAATCACTGATCACTCTGGTGTATTCTCCAACTGACCCTCAAGCCTCTTCTTATACTTTTCCTGTTGGTCCTTCAACTTCCGAGATTAAATCTCTAATCAACGGCTAAGATTAGATTTGGCTTGATCCATGACTTTTGGAACCTCCTAACCCTGTTTTATATTAGTACCCCTTAATATTTTATTTTTCCTAAATTTAGACTTAGGAACTCCATTAAAAATATTAATTGTTTTAATATCTCCCAAACCAGGTACAATCTGTCCAAACCATTTCTGGGTCTTGGAGATCTCATGTGCTTTAGCCTCTCCACCAAGTTTTATGGCTATAGCACATCCGATGCTACCCCAAATCAACAAAATGAGGGGAGGGACTAACTTCTTATAATTTGGCTTATAATGACTATATGAAACCCTCTCCGCAAAATAATTAGAAGACTTGTTATCCACAACCTATAGGCTAAGTCTCTACAATGAGAAAATAATATTTTAAAAGAGAATCTTCCCACAAGAGCAGGTCAATTTGATTACAAAGTCCAAAAGGCTAGCTCTAGAGGCTTGACTTGTTTGATTGAGGCTCTTCTTTGCTTAATTTGACTTGAATTGAGGTTCATTTGAGTAAGTTAGGCTTGATTTGACTTGAAGCAACCCTCCAACAGTTAGGTAAGATTCAACAACTTGCTTGACTTGCCGTTTAACCCTCAACATCTTGCTTTTTGATGCCCAATATCTCCCTTGATGAAGTCAACTTGGTCCAATTGCTTGATTTAAGATGCCTGTTTCCTTTTTGCTTGATAACTTGCCTTTTACTTGAATGACTTGAGCTTTTCCTTTCTTGACTCTGTCCAACTGTCGCTTTATTCCTCTTGAAAAGCCTTGTAATCCTTCACATGTGTGGCCATCTTCTCATTAAATGAGCCCCATGCATAGATCTCCAATGCCTTGCTTTGACAATTCCAGCACATGGGTTGACTTGAGAAAAAATTGTAGATGACTTTTGATAGCTTGCATACCTCATTTGACCAAGATTTGACACTTATTTGCTGTAAAAATTCCTCAGACATGCCACAAAAGGAGGATGCCCCCTTAGACTGAGGATATCTTCCTGTTGCCTTTGACATTTATCAAAAATTCCATGTGGCATGGCCTGTACAATTCATGCTGAGCAATCTGCGGCTTTGTTGACATTTGATTCCCCTGGACTCTATGCATTGGGATCGGCAACTTGCCTTGGAAAATGTGAAATGCTTGAAATGTGAGACTGTCATGTTGAGAACTGAAAATGAACCATATACCATGTCTAGAGAAAAATACATACTCAATGACACATGACCATGTGGACAAGACATAGGTGCACTGAAGACATGGGCTGGATTGGCCCTATAACTAGCGATCACCCCCATCTGTCCAGTAGGTCCATCCTAAGCCCTCCATTCTGTTCAGGTCGAAAAGACGCAACAGTGAACTCTAAGTGGATTGTGCATGGCTGACTACAGAAGGCCTAGGACATCCTAATACAACACCAGATGGCCTACAAGGCTTTAATGTGCATTCTCTGGGCTTACGATGGTGCTGCCAAAAAGAAAATGTGCATATATGTACCTCTGCTGAAATGAGGGCTAACATTAACCACTAAGAGGAAATAAAAATGGCATGTCATTCAGCTCAGGAGAATTTCATGAGCATTGGAACATGGCCACTGATAGCATTTTTGACTGATGGTACCATCTGTTTTATCACACAACTTTAATTGGCCCTCATGTCTAAGACAAGGGTGACATATGGAGGTGCCATTGTGCATCAATTCTGAAATATAAGTCATATATAAATTTATAATATAACTGCAAAAACAAAAGATAAACATAGAATATACTATCTAGAGCTACTGAGACAACTGACCATGACATGCACATTATTGACATTGTACAAACAAGTATGTGTCTGAAATAGCACTGGAACTAGCAAGGGAAAGATATCAGGAAAATAAAGACACCCAAAAGTATGTCTACTACCTGTTGGTGCTGCAGGTTGAAAGTGTGGCTCCAGCAAAATCTTAAAGAGGTTGTTTCTTGCAAAAATCCAGAATTGTGAACCGAATTTTACTTGGTAAGCATTTTGATCTGCTTGATGTTGTTTCTTAAAGAGAAAATTCACGCCAGAGGCTTTGGACACTTTCTGGTTACGAAATTGAGCTAATATACTATGACAAATTCCGGAAACTAGGGAAAATACTATTCAGAAGCAAACTGGCCTTAAATTGCAGAAATGGGGAGAATGGAAGGACTCCCCTTTAAATATATGCCTATGACCATAACGATTAGCCCTATGACATGAATGTTCCACTTCCTACCCCTTGTAGACTTCAAATTGAGGGTGCCTTATTATGGCTTTAATTACATTTTAATTAATATCAAGTATGGTTTGAATACAAATCTAAATTAATTTCTATAGGTCCTCACCGCCCCACCGCCCCCTTCCCCAACCCCCCCACCGCCCCCCTCCCCCTCACCCCCCCCTGCCCTTCTCTACTCCTTGTCCACTAACATTAACAATTTTATATTTTAATGTCTACTGAGAGTCCACTGCTCTCATGGTTATTCAAGTGTAGTAATATATAAAATTTCAGAGGTCAACCTAAAATGGTTTACAGTAATAGAGAACTGTTAGTTGGAAAGTTACTAATTGCATTTGGGTCACTTGTAAATGTATATACTACCTCTCCATTTGCTTGAAAATATATTGTAGTGACTGCCAATACATTCCATGTGGATTATGACTTTCTTTAGAAATTAGTGACCTGTCACTTGAATGCTTTCTATGCTGTTAAGGTTTAGTTTCTCAAATATTCACTTTGTCTTGTTGATGCAGTGATGCAACCCGAACACGTCAGACACTCCAGATCATGCAAGAACATGTAAAAGATTTTTTGGAAGCAGAGGTGCATTTCATGGGAAGCTTTTATTCGGTGGCTGCAATGGATGGACAGACTGCTCAGCATTTGCAGCAAACAGTTTGCCAATATTCAAGAGATGACATACTTACTGTAATGTGAGAAGAGATTGTGTCTTCATTTCATATTAGGCTTCAAGAAAAATCTTTTGACTCTCACAGCTCATATTTACGGATTCAGTGTACTTTCATATAAAGAAAATTGGTTTGATTGCATGAAAATTTAGTCATCAAACCTTACACATAATATTTTAGTTTTGTCATGGGTCGTTTCACTCTGACACAAAATGAAACTATATTTCAAGGGTGGTGCAATTATAGTGTAGCTTGGAATTATGGGTAAATCCTGAATATACTAAGGTTTTGTCAAGTTGTCAATGTCATCTTCATGCAAATAATATTAATTTCCTCGCTTAAAGCTTTTAGTTAATTGGTCTTATCTTAGTAATATTTTTTTCCTTTGTGAATCAATAACATTTTGCTATGAAACACATTGATCTCCAATCTAAAGCATTCACAAGATTAGATTCTTTTGAAAAATTGTTGAATGTGATTGCACATTGTTGGAAGAAATAAACAATTAATTGAGAATATTTCTAATTAAATAATATTGATAGACACATGAGAGGTTATCTGGGTTGGTGAAAACGATGATTGTCTTAGCCTCCACTCGGATTCAAATCTAGAAAATTGGCCAAGTCACTCCTTCAATAATGGCTGAAGGTGGTAGAAACATCATGGCCATTAAGCGGGACCAGTTGGCTTCACACTCCTTTGGATTAAAAACTGCAAATGGTGTCCCAGCATCTGGTCATAGCTTCAGGTTCCTGGGATTATGGGTGTGGTATGACTCTTCTATAAGCATTCTTGATACGAAATAATACTGCCATTAAATATGTATTATGTGGTTTTATTGGGCACAAACTATTTAGTACCCTTCAAGCTGTTAGTTTTTGTAGCATTGAAGGTGTTCTAGTCACAAAACTTTGTGAAGAGGCTAAAACACAAGAGTTCTCTATAACCCAGAAATCATTTTTGGAAATTCTACCTAGAAGTGTCTCAAATAGATTATTAGTTTATTTTTAAATATTTCCTAAGTCTAAACTTAGGAAAATGGGTTAATTAATCAATATTAATTGAGAAAGGTGTGAATCATCTAGAAACTCAAACGGATCGACTATGAAATATTATTAGCCTTTGATTAAGTTTTAATCTTGGCTGTTGGAGTCCCAACAAAATATTATAATTTATAAGAAGAAGTTGATGGGTAGATGGAGAACAACCAGTGCAGATACTCAGTTGCCTAGGCAGTTTGATTTTCCTAGTAGCAAAGATCTAGCAGAGAAGATTGAGCCAGAGGGTGAGTCGCAGGTGGCAGAGGAGGTCAACAACATTTCTGGAGGAAGTCTTCCAGACCCGAAAGAGACAGTGAAAGAGAGTGTGAAATTCCCAGAGGGTTTGCGCAAGGACTGCACAAGCATAGCAACAAAACAATTTGATCTAGCTGGAGGAGCTAGTGATGCAACAACTGGAGGCTAGGATTTTGGTCAGATGAGCCAGTGAGTCAGCTCTAGAGCCAAAGAGAGACAAATCTGTGGATAGCTTTTCGGAGGAAGCTACAACAGAGCCTATGCAAGCTTTGCGCGTTGACACAGGAGGATCGGCGTGTGGTTAGGGAGGCAAATTCGGGGACAAAAATCAACGTGGGGTGAGGAAAAATCCTCACAATAATTTTGCCAGTATTTCTCTCAGATTGGATTGCCAGTAGAGCATCCAAATTATTGTACTCAGATTTTTGTTGTTGCATAATAAAAATAAACCCTCATACTGCTGCACCGATTTTCCCACATTGGATTTTTCTGAGGACTTTTGTCCAAAATAACAGTGTCAATTTTATGTGTGTGTGTGCTAGATTATTTCTCAGTTCCTATTTTTGCTTCCGCAATATTTTATTTGGTGAAGAAATTGCAGTGTGAATATTTCGTTATTTTGTCGTAAACAAAATAAACTGCATAATTAATTTTTCAGTTAGAAGAAATATTTCCAGTTGCTGCATTTCAAGGAATTTTCACATGGTATCAGAACATATTTGACAGACAGAAGGCTTAGAGTCAAAGGGAGAAAATTTCACTGTTGAGAGGGAGCAACAGGATGAAATTTTTAAGGGCTATGCTGTGCCAAGCCAGACAATTTGAATTGCTAGAAAAGGTTTGTTTTTTCAGTGGCAAAAAAGTTTGATTTATCCGGGGAAGCGATTCCAACAGGTAGAGGGAGTAACAACTCCATATTTTCGCAGAGCAGATTTCTTGTCTTGGCACAAAGGGTTTCTAGCAGTTTGTTAGAGCAAATTCAGTGCTGGAAGGAAGAAAAATAACACACTGAAGTATACCCAGAATTCTGTTAGTTTCTGTAGCATCGGATGTGTTCTAGCCTCGAAATTTGGTGGAGAGGCTAGAATACATGAGAACTCGAAAACCCATAAGTTGTTTCTAGAAATTCCACCTACAGATGACTTAATTAGATTATTAACCTATCTTTTAATGTTTCCTAAGTCTAAACTTAGGAAAATTGGTTAATTAGTCAGAATTAATTAAGTCAAGGTGAGAATTCTCTAGAAACTCACACGGATCGATAAGGAATTAATTTGGGTCCTTGATTAAGTTCTAATCTTGGCTGTTGGTGCTCCAACTGAGGATTATAAGAAGTCGATGGGTAGATGGAGGATATACCAGTGCAGATACTTAGTTGCCCAGGTAGTTCGATTTTCTCAGTAGCAGAGACTCAGTAGAGAAGATAGAGACAAAGGGTGAGTAACAGGTGGCAGAGGAGGTCAGCAACATTTTCGGAGGAAGTATTCTAGTTCCGGGAGAGGCAGTGAGAGGAAGTGCGAAAGTCCCAGAGGGTCTGTGCAAACATTGCACAGAGGTTGACGCATAAGGATCTACGTGTGGCTGGGAAACCAGTTCCGGGAACAAAAATTATCTATGGGGTGAGGGAAAATTCTCACAATAATTTTTGCCAGTATTTTTCACAGATTGGATCGCCAGTAGAGCATCTAAATTATTGTACTCAGATTTGCTGCTGAAGAATAATAATAAAACCCTCATTTGCTCACTGGTTTTCCTGCATAGGGTTTTTCTGGGGACAATTTTCCGAAGTGTTAAATTTTTGTGTGTGCTAGAATTTCTTAGTTTCCAGTATTTTATTTTCTGCAGTATTTTTACTGTGAAAATTGCAATAGTGATTTATTCATTGTTATCTATAGCAAATAAATTGCATAATTAAATTTACAGTTAGAAGAATAATTTCCAGTTACTGCAATAGATGAAATTTTCACATGGAATCAGGGCAATTATGATGAGGGAAGCTCAAAAGTGATAGGTAGAAATTGACCAGATTCAGAGGGAGTTTGGCAGCATGATTTCCATATCTGCGTAAAGGCTAGCTTAACAGTTCGAACTTCTAGGTAGAGGGTTCGATTTTTTCTTTGCAGGTGGCAGGAAAAATTCGCAATGCTTGGAAAGTAGTTCCAGCAGGTAGTGTAAACACTAGAAAGAAGTTCCAGTGAAGCAGATCAGACTTTTGTTGAGCAGATTCCTTGCTTGGTCGCAAATGGTTTTGCAAAATTCGAAAGAAGAATAACACACAGTAAATTCTTCAGTATGACCATGGACAAAATTGACATTCAGGAGGCTTCAGATTTGTCTTCCAGGTTGGAGGACGAATTTGCTTGCTTGTCAGGATCAACTTCACAGGGTGTCTGGTATATAGACAGTGGAGCATCAACTCATATGATAGGGGTTAGAGAATATTTCTCTAGCTACAAGGAGGAGAAGATGGACTTCCAGATTACGATGGGAAACATAACGAAGTGTACTCCAGTAGGGAGAGGTACCATCGATTTTCAGAGAGTCGGGAGCAAGCACCAACACTATAGATGTATTGCATGTGCCAGGATTGGGTATGAACCTGATTTCAGTATCCCAGTTACAGGATAAGGGATATGATATCCACTTCGTAGGGAAGAAAGTGTTTGTCAAACACTCAAGCTAGAAGAGGGTAAGACAGATTGGAGTTCGAAGCAATAGATTGTACAGGTTGCAACTCGACTCTCCAATGGCACTAATAGGCAGTGACAGTAGCAGTGGGAAGGAACTGAATGAGTTATGGCATAGGAGAATGGGACATCTACACCATGGAGAACTCAAGATGCTCAGGGAAACGATAAAAGGGGTTCCAGAACTTGGTACGAAACAAAATGATGTGTGCAGAGGATGCATACTTGGGAAGTATGCTAAGGCAACATTCCCAAGAAGTGACAACAGAGAAGATGGCGTGTTAGGACTTGTACAATCAGATATTTATGGCCTGATGTCCATTAGATCTCTCAATGGTGCCGAATAATTCGTCACCTTTATTGATGACCATTCCAAAAATATCTAGATCTTCTTCTTGAAGACTAAAGATGAGGTATTCGATTGTTTCAGGGAGTTTAAGGCTCTCGTGGAGAATGCGACAAGGAAGAAGATCAAGGTGCTTCGCTTAGATAATGGTGGAGAATATATTGATAAAGACTTCATAGATTTTCCGCGAAGGAAGGCATCATAAAAGAATGGATAACTCAGTATAATCCATAGCCAAATGGGGTAGTGGAGTGAAAAACATAACCATAGTTGGGCCTACAAAAGCTATGTTATATGTCTAGGATTTACCTAGGTTTCTATGGGTAGAAGCATGTAACACGACAATGTATATTTAGAATAGGACTCCTCATAGAGCATTGGGGAAGAAAATGCCAGAAGGGGTCTTCACAGGGAAGAAGCTAGAAGTTAGTCACTTCAGGATCTTTGGCAGCGTTGCTTATTGCCACGTGCCAGATGAGAAGCGCACCAAATTGGATCAAACTACAGAGAAGGGGTTTCTCGTTGGATATACCGAGACCTCCAAGGCAAAAAGGATCTATATTCACAGCAATAAAAAGATTGTAGTAAGACGAGATGTAAAGTTCATGGAAGATCGAGCTTTTAAGAGATCTCGTGAGATGACTGCAGGTGATCAGAATCAGCCAACTGAAGATCCATTGGTCCAACAACAGGGGTAGCCAATGGGACCACCAATGGGACAGTCACAGGGATCTAGTACAGTAACCAGTACTAGCATTTCCTCAAGAGCAGGGAATCCAATGAGATCTCAGGAAATGGAGCAGCAAGGACAGGATGAGGAGGAGCTGGTAGAACCTCCCACTACTAGTGGTCGAGCCAGCAGAGAGGTTTGTCAAACATTGAGAGATGCAAAGGAGTTTATTGGAACTACTAAGACGAACAAAAGAGAGCATAGATAGCTTGACATGTGTCAAGCATTGGTAGCTCAGGTTACAGAACCTTCCAACTTTCAAGAAGCTGCACAACATCAAGTGTGGGTAGATGCCATGGTAGAAGAATACAACTCTATCATGACGAAAAATGTTTGGGAGGTGGTACCGAGGCCTGAGGACAGGTCAGTTGTAGGTTCTCGATGGATCTACAAGATCAAGTACGCTGCAAATGGCAGTGTGAAGAAGTACAAGGCTAGGTTTGTGGCAAAGGAGCATGCACAGAAAGAAGGGTAGATTATGAGGAGACCTTAGCTCTAGTTGCCAGATACACCTATATTTGGTCAGTTATATCCCTAGCAGCTCAGATGGGATGGCAGATTCACCAGATGGACGTCAAGACAACATTCTTGAATGAGGTGATAGAGGAAGAGGTGTACATTGAACAACCAGAGGGCTTCAAGACTCATGAGAGGTGCACTCATGTGTGTAGATTGAAGAAAGCTTTATACGGGCTCAAGCAAGCTCCCAGGGCATGGTATGGTCGGATTGACAACTACTTGCAACAGATGGGATTTGTCAAGAGTGACGCAGATCCCAACCTTTACTATTTGATGGTAGAGGGTGAGCCACTCATCCTAGTATTGTATGTGGATGATCTCTTCTTGACAGGATCATCAGGGCTCATAGAGGACTGCAAGAGGAACCTGGTAGCAGAGTTTGATATGAAGGATTTGGGGTTGATGCACTATTTCCTAGGATTGGAAGTATGCCAGAAGGTCTGGGAGATCTTCCTTGGGCAGGGAAGATACGCTACATATATTTTGAAGAGATTTAGAATGCAGGATTGTAGACCCATGTCTACGCCCATGATCTCCGACTAGAAGAAGATATATGCATTAGATGACAAGGTTGTCGACCCCACCTTGTATAGACAACTTATCATTTCTCTCATGTATCTGGTCAACACTAGGCTAGATATTTGCTTCATAGTCAATACCTTCAGTCAGTTTATGGTAGAACTAAAGAGGGTACATAGGGCAACAACGAGGCATATTTTGAGGTATGTGCGTGACATAGTCGAGTATGGGTTGAGATATACCCAAGGGGATGATGTCAGACTATGTGGATTCACAGATGCAGATTGGGAAGGTAGTTCAGTGGACAGGAAAAATACCTCTCGGTACTACTTCAACGTTGGATCAATGATGGTTTCTTGGTGTAGTAGGAAGCAAAAGTCAGTAGCCCTGAGCTCTGCAGACTCAAAGTATATGGCAGCAAGCACAACTATGTTTGAAGCTATATGGCTTTAGATGCTGCTAGGAAGCTTGTTCAAGCAGAGGATGGAGGCGACCAATATCTACTGTGACAAAAGTCCAAGCGGGTTTGTGCAAGCACTGTGCAGAGGTTGATGCAGAAGGATCTATGTGTGGGGACAAAAATTAGCTGTGGGATGAGGGAAAATTCTCACAATAATTTTTTCCAGTATTTTTCTCAGATTGGATTGCTAGTAGAACATCAAAATTATTGTACTTAGATTTGCTGTTGAAGAATAATAATAAAACCTTCATCTATTGCACCTGTTTTCCCGCATTGGGTTTTTCCGCGGACAATTGTCCAAAACAAGCCGTGCTAAATTTTTGTGTGTGTGCTAGAATTTCTTAATTTCCAGTATTTTATTTTCCACAGTGTTTTTATGGTGAAAATTGCAGTAGTGATTTATTCATTGTTTGCCATAGCAAATAAACTACATAATTAAATTTACAATTAGAAGAATAATTTCCAGTTACTGCAATAGATGAAGTTTTCACAAATTCTCCATTATGACCATGGATTGATTTGATATTCAGAAGGCTTCAGAGTTGTATTTCAGATTGGAGGACGAATTTGCTTGCTTATCAGGCTCAACTTCGTAGGGTGTCTAGTATATAGATAGTGGAGCATCAACTCACATGACATGGGTTAGAGAATATTTCTCTAGCTACAACAAGGAACAAATGTATTTTCAGATTACGATGGGAAATAGAATGAAGTGTACTCTAGTGGGGAGAGGTACTATCGATTTTCAGAGGGAGTCGGGAGCAAGTTCCAGCGCTACAAATGTATTGCATGTGCCAGATGTTAGTTTTTGTAGCATCAGATGTGTTCTAGCCACGAAATTTTGTGGAGAGGCTAGCATACATGAGATCTCCAAAACCCAGAAACTGTTCTAGAAATTCTGCCTAGAAATGACTTATTTAGATTATTAACCAGTTTTTAAATATTTCCTAAGTATAAACTTAGGTAATATGGTTAATTAATCAATATTAATTAAGTCAAGGCGAGAATCATCTAGAAACTCACATAGATTGATCCAGAGATGATCCTAGCCATTGATTTTTTTAATCTTGGCCGTTGGAGTTCCAACAGAGGATTATTAGAGGAGGTTGATGTGGTGATGGAGAGATCACTCTAGACACTTGCACAGTTTGATTTCTTGGCAGATCGATTTCCAGAGTAACAATAGTTAGTTGCTGGAGAGAGCTAGAGATCGAAGCAGTGAGTGAGGGGCAGAGACAGTGAGGCTGGAGGAGGCATTCCAGATCCAACGAGTGCATTTGCAGAGAGGCAGAAGAGCCACAAAGAAGTTGACATAGGGGCAGCGCAACAACTTCTAGAGGCAAGTTTGATTCGCTGAGAGGGAGAGACGTCTTCAGTTCCAAAGGCTAGGAAGGAGTCCCAGAGTGCCGGAGAAACATCTTTCTAGCTCGCAGAAGGCAGAATGAATTCATTAGAGACTTGTTAGAGGCTTGACATCCAGCAGGCTGAACAGAGGTTGACGCAGAGGGTCAGAGGGCCAAGTTTCTAAAGGAAAGTTGTGCAGGGAGATTGCTTGCGGGGCGAGAAAAATTCTTCACTAGATTTTTGCTAGTATTCTTTTCTGTAGAATTGCCATATTTCGACATCCAGTTGTACTCAGAATTTCTCACTACTGCATAATAATAAAACCCTCAACTACTGCACCGATTTTCCCAAGATGGGTTTTTCTAGTTACTTATGTCCAAAAATAATTGTGTGGTGGCGGTTCCTTAAGATGCTAATCAACAGAAAGAGTACAAGAAGGAGATGGCATGGGTGAAATGGTTGATCCTAGATGGAATCCGTGATCATGTTGTTTCACACATAATTGGCAAAGATACTTCGAAATAGATGTGTGTTGATTTGGGGTAGCATCGGATGTGCTCTAGCCATGAAAATTGGTGGAGAGGCTAAAGCACATGAGATCTCCAAGACCCAGAAATGGTTTGGACAAATTGTACCCGGTTTGGGAGATATTAAAATAATTAATATTTTTAATGGAGTTCCTAAGTTTAAACTTATGAAAAATAAAATATTAATTGGTATTAATATAAAACTGGGTTAGAAGGTTCCAAAAGTCATGGATCAAGCCAAATCTAATCTTAGCCGTTGATTAGAGATTTATTCTCGGCCGTTGAAGGGCCAACGAGAAAAGTATAAGAGGAGGCTTGAGGGTCAGTTGGAGAATACACCAGAGTGATTAGTCATTTGATTTACTAGAGCAGGGTCGCTAAGTAAATTCGAATCAATGGTCAATAGAGAGGGGCAGTGAGTATTAGACAAAGAGGCAGAGATAGTGCCGATAGATCGGCGCAGAGGCAGAGAGGCAGATGCAGAAGCCAGAGTAGGCCACTTAGAGCTAAGCAGAGACAATGTAGAGGCCAGAGGACCCGCGCCATTCACGCAGAGGGCAACAGGATTGACACAAAGGGTCCTAGAGGCCATGCAGTGCCTCAGGGGGCTGACGCAGAGGGTTCTGAGGCTGATGCAGTGGCCAGGAGGGTTGACGTAGTGCTTCAGTGTTGTTGGAGAGGGTTTCGTGGGGCATGTTTTCCGAATACCTGTTTCCGAATAGGGAGGTATTATTGCCGGTTATTTTTCTCTGTTGGGTGAGCCAGTTTGGCACCCAGTGGTACTCAAGGATATACTGCATAATAATATAACCCTCAGAATTGCTGCACCTGTTTTCCCGCATTGGGGTTTTTCCGGGGACGAGTTGTCCAAAAATAACGGTGTCACTTGTGTGTTTGCTATTTCTTTCAGTTGTTGATCTGCAGATGGTTGAGATTGTATTGTGTTTATTTTGATGTTTGTTCGTAATTAACAAGTAGGAGATATAAACCAGAAGAATACAGATAAAATTTCTAATGGATAGACATAGAAATTTCAACATGGTATCAGAGGGTGGTTTCAGATCATAGGAGAGCTGAAGGCACCAGCTGAAGCAGAGCATCTGCACCATAAAACAACTATCCCGAGTGACAGACGTTGTTCTTTGTAGAAAGCGACAGAAGAAGGGTTGATGCAGAGGGACTGTGTCATCAGTCTGGGCCAGAAAGAGGCCAACACAGTGGTTGAGAAGGGCAGAAAAAGGCTCATGCTAACACCAAGAGGGTTGACATAGTTGGCTGAGGGAGCATTTTTGCCAGTGCTGGGATTGCGTAGAGCCTAGAGGCTCAGTGCTTCAAATGCTAAAGCATAGGAAGTTGTGGGCAGTTTGCGGGGAGTGAAGTTGGTGGGGTGATGTGGGCAGAACAGTACCTAACAGGGCAAAACCAAGGTAGAGGGAGTCGCTACCGAGGCGGATTTCTAGCCAAGGAACCCGAATCAGTGTTGCAGGTGCACAGAAGATTAGAGAGGTGTGACTTGACGATTGGTAGGAGGATTTCCAGAAGGGAAATCGAGACTAAGAGGGAATCTAGCAGAGAACTTCCGGGCGGGAAGTAGAGAGACTCAGCAGGAGTCGAAGAGAGAACTTCCAGAGGGAAGTAGAGACTCGGAGGAGTCGACAAGAAGAGCAGAGAGATGGCCATGAATGGGCTGAGGGATTAGGATAGGCTGGATAGGGCATCTAACTTTGTGGTCTGGAAGGGAAGGATCCTGTCCATTCTAGATAGACATCGCATCAAGGCCTTCGCCTTGAGAACAGTGACGATCCCAGTTGACCCGACTGATAATGAGAAGTACAAGGAGGCAATGGCCAAGGTGAAAGGCATCATCCTTGATGGGGTCAAGGATCATGTGGTCCAACATATAGCTGAGAAGGAGACGACAAAGGAAATGTGGGACGCCTTGAAGAAGTTGTACCATCATACTTCTGTGCAGAGGAAGATGTTACTTGAGAATCAACTGCAGTCATACCAGATGCAAAAGGGGGAGCAGATAGATCACTTCCTCGGGAGATTGAAGGAGATCCGGGACCAACTGAATTCCATAGGGGCCACACCGGATGAGGAGATGTTGGTGAGGACCGCTTTAAACGTAGTCTCTGAGGAGTGGGAAACATTCGTCCAGAGCATTCTAGGCAGGGAGAATCTTCTAGATTGGGAAGAATTGTGGGCGACTCTTCGCCAAGAGGAGATGAGGCGGTTGAGCAAGGTGGGAAGTAGCAACAAAGGAGTTAGGATCAAGAAGGAAGAGGAAGAGGATGCAACTTTGGCATCTGCGGGAAAGAAGGAGAAGAGGAAGAAGGACCTCTCCAATGTCAAGTGCTTCCATTTTGGGGAATTGGGTCATTATGCGAACCAGTGTCCGAGGAAGAAGAACAAGGGAGAGGCGTCTGACTCTAAGGTAGTGCCAACGAAGGCAGAGAAGGAAGTCGAGGAGGATGACGATTGTGCCATGAGTGCTCATGTACCTCTAGAGAACAGGTGGGGAGACATTGAGCTATAGTCAGGAGGACTACCGGGGATGAGGGGAAGGATCCTTGAGGTACCCAACCTCTTGGATTATACCTTGCTACGGGAGCCCCAAAGAGAGAGTAGCAGGACCGGCGGATGTCGGTAGAGTCAGATGCAGATGGAGCGACAGAGAGTGCTACAGTGCATGAGTCCCTAGGCAGCGCGAGGCTAGTAGGCTGCAACAGTGTGAGAGGCACAGGAGTGTTGCACCCGTGTAGGATGGCACAGAGAGGTGTGCAACGGTGCGAGATGTAGGGAGTCGTTGCAGCAGTGCAGAGGTCAGTAGAGGGAGCACTTGTTAGCGATAGAGGGAGCTTCAACATCGGGAGCGTTTCTAGCTTGACAGGGATGTCAGAAGTTGGGTGGATCAGTTTCTTACTTCTCAGTAACTGAGTTGCAGTGCAGTAGCACGATGCAGCATGATGAGAGGGGGATGCAGTGCAGATGCAGTGTCGGGAATATGGACCAGCAGCAACATGGATGCAAAGGGAGCTTTCGTACAGATGCAATAGTGGCAGTGGCAGGGCCATGGGCGGTAGTTCAAGATGCAACAATGCAGAGGATGTTGGGCGGGGAGGCCTAGCATCAACACAGGTACTGGTGTTGGATGATCAGGGTGATGCTCAGTGTGGAGTATTACTAGAGCACAGTCCTCGCTAAGAGGGAGTGTTGATTTGGGGTAGCATCGGATGTGCTCTAGTCATGAAAATTGGTGGAGAGGCTAAAGCACATGAGATTTCCAAGACCCAAAAATGGATTGGACAGATTGTACCCAGTTTGGGAGATATTAAAATAATTAATATTTTTAATGGAGTTCCTAAGTCTAAACATAGGAAAAATAAAATATTAATGGGTATTAATATAAAACTGGGTTAGAAGGTTCCAAAAGTCATGGATCAAGCCAAATCTAATCTTAGCTGTTGATTAGAGATTTAATCTTAGCGGTTGAAGGACCAACGAGAAAAGTATAAGAGGAGGCTTGAGGGTCATCTGGAGAATACACCATAGTGATCAGTCATTCGATTTATTAGAGCGGGGTTGCTAAGTAAAGTCGAATCAGTGATCAACAGTGAGGGGCAGTGAGTACTGGACAAAGAGGCAGAGATAGTGCCAAGAGACTAGCGCAGAGGCAGAGAGGCAGATGCAGAAGTCAGAGCAGGCCACACAAAGCCCAACAGAGACAACGCAGAGTCTAGAGGGCCTGCATCATCCACGCAGAGGGCAGCAAGGGTGATGCAGAGGGTCCTTGAGGCTGCGCAGTGCCTTAGAGGGTTTACGCAGAGGGTTCTGAAGCTGGGGCAGAGGCTAGGAGGGCTGGCGCAGTGCTTCTGTGTTGCTGGAGAGGTTTTCGTGGGGCAGGTTTTCTGAATACCTGCTTTCGAATAGAGAGGTATTATTGTCGGTTATTTTTCTCTATTGGGTGAGCCAGTTTGGCACCCAGTTGTACTCAAGGATATACTGCATAAGAATATAACCCTTAAATTGCTGCACCAGTTTTCCTGCATTGGGTTTTTCTAGGGACGAGTTGTCCAAAAATAACGGTGTGACTTGTGTGTTTGCTATTTCTTTCAACTGTTGATCTGTAGATGGTTGAGATTGTATTGTATTTATTTCGATGTTTATATGTTTAAATAACTTGTTCTTAATTAACAAGTAGGAGAAATAAACCAGAAGAATACAGATAAATTTTCTAACAGATAAGACTTAGAAATTTCAACACTCCACATCGTACCAGGGTACATCCGATCAGTGGATGATGTACCTAGAGGAGAAGTTGAGACTCATCCGGATGTAGAAAGGGGAAGGCATAGACCGCTTCCTTACAAGGATTTAGGATGTTCGAGACCAACTGTCAGCTATTGGGGTGTTGAAGAATCTAAGGCAAATGTAGTTATTGTGATTCTTCTTAGCATGATAACTATTTGTGAGGTTTTCTTATTAGTACAAACTTTCCTTATTATTAGAGTGTGTGTTCTTTAGTTCATCAAATAGCTACCAAAACAAAGAGACAAGAACACAAGATGTTTGTCTTTCTGCCAGGGCCAAAACCTCTCCCTCTTGGAGATGAAAACCCGCACAAAATTCTTCTTATAGAGATTCCAATTGACGAATACCAAGACCTTGACCTATTATGCCACTGCAAGACCAAGACACCAATCCTCTTCTTCATCACTGTTTAGATCTTCATCATTGTTGCACCATTCAGGCCATCACTACTGCATCCCTGAGGTCTTCATTAATGCTGCTTCACCATGTCAATGAGGTCCCTTGTCTTCATTGAGATTTTCATTGTGACCTTGATTCCATGCCTTTATCAATGCACCGAGAGCTTCACTATGATCTTGTCTAGTATGCCGAGTATACTACTGTGGGATCATAGTTATGCTGAGGCTGTTCAATACACCAGTACAGTGACCATCCGAGAGAGATAGAATCACTGTACTTTATTCGAGATTCTGTACCACTGTAACCGTATGAAAATACTGTCTAATGTACTTATCTGAGGTTCCTGTATTCCTGTTCATGTTTGAGGTTCCTGTGCTCCTATGAGAGCCAAAGTTCAAACAAACATTCAAAATTTGTACCTTACCGTCATGCGAGGAAACTCAGTCGTGTACCATCCGAAATAACAGAGAAATCCGAGTTCCTACACCTCCGAATTTGCGAAGATACTTGAAGGAGAGTCTGTGTCTCTATGGTGACTCTAGCCACATTTTTATAGTTGTCTGTCTATGTATTTAAGCTGACATGAACCAGTGAACAATGTTGATTTGGGGTAGCATCGGATGTGCTCTAGGCCTCAAATTTTGCAGGGAAGCTTAGGCACAAAGAACCCAGAAAGCATTTTGGGAAACTATACCTAGAAACAATTTTATTAAAATAATTAATATTTTTTAATGGGTCCCTAAGTCTAAACTTAGGAAATTAAAAATATTAATGGGTGTTAATCTAATTGTGGGTGTAACTTCTAGAAGAAGACAAGGATCAAACTAAAATGATCTTAGCCATTGATTAGCTTTTAATATGGGCCATTGAATGTCAACAAGAAGATTATTTAAGGAATCTTGAGTGTCATTTGGAAAAAACACCGAGAGAGTTCAGAAGATCGAATTTTTGAAGCAAAGCGACTGCTGGAGAGAGATTCGAAGTGAGATTTTGCAGTGAGGGGCAGCGAGTATCTAGAATAAGGAACTTTTCCTCGGCCGGAGAGTAAGAGGCAGAGAGACGGCTGAACGACATCTAGAGAGAGGCAGACGCTGGCCCAAGCAGTGGTAGCGTAGGCGTTAGAGGGAGATCGAATTCATGTTGAGGAAATCGAGTTTCAGTGGCTGGGCGCCGGGGTGTGAGACCGGGAGGCAGAGATTCGAGTTTTCTAGCCAACAAAGGGTCCGGAGAAGGAGCAACGTGATACCCAATAGGGGGTGACGCAGTTCTGTGTAGAGGCTACACAGAGGGTATGCAGAGGCTCCAGTTCAACGTGATCAAACTCAGATTCTCCCAGTGACAGGGTCAGAGAACTTCACTAGTAATTTTGTCCAGTTTTTCTCTGTATCGGATTGCTAGTTGAGCATCCAAGAATTGTACTCAGATTTACTACTGCATAATAATAAAACCCTTAGATCTGTTGCACTGATTTTCCCGCATTGGCTTTTTCTGGGGACATTTGTCGAAAAATAACGGTGTTATTGTGTTGTATTTTCTTTCTTGCTCAGTCTCTTGTTTCCGCATATAAATTAATTAAGTGAAGGCTGCAGTGTATGTATTTCAATATTTTCCATTGGAAACTGCAAATAACTTGTTCATGTAAATCTAACAATTAGGAGAAATATCCTCAGTTGCTGCAGTAGGGATTCCGGTTTTGGAATTTTCACAAACAGTTGTGTCTCCATATGTGAGCCGACATGACTCTTTTAGCTATTTAATTCATTTGCAGGTCGACATGACTGTGTTTACATTAGTGTGGAAAAAGTTTGCAAAAAATCGCGATTTAATCCTAAAAATGCGATTTTTTAAACTAAACGATTTAATCCCCCGACTTTTTGGAGACTTTTTCAGAAAGGAAAAAATCGCGATTTAATCGTGAGTCGACCCAAAAAGTCGGCCTCTCTCCTAGGCCGCGAATAAAGAGGCCGCAAAGTTGAAAATGATATAATTTTCTGTTGTTTAATCTTAAAGGCAGAGAGTGGAATCTTTCAAACATAGCCCTAGAAATTTGATGGTAACGTTGTGCTGTGCAATTTGTTTTGTTGTTGAATCTTAATTTCAAGCATTATAGTTGGTTGGTGTTATTGAGAAAATTAATTGCTTAGTTGCTATATTCTATTGAATGTTGAAACATATATGACTATTATTGGTTTGCTCTTGTTGGATGTTATGTCTGCAAACCAATAGCGATCTATGTGAGATGTGCAAAAAAATACAGAGAAGAGACATTAGCCAGATGCTAAGCTGTCAAAAGGCTGCTATAAGAAACTGAGAAGACTATGAAAAAGAAGTGCATACCTACCTCGACGACCATGATTGTGAGACATAAGAGCAAGATGACAAGGAGTACCCAGACTAGCAAGCAAGGAAGTGTAAGAACATTCCCAAGAATCAACACTGTTATGATCATATTTTTTGTGGATAATGTTGAAAAACATTGGTGATAAAATGCACTTAGAATGCAGACTGCAAGAGTGTAACATGCTTTTAGTGATCGAATTCACATTTAAAGAATGACATTGTACTAAAACACTGAAAACACCTCTAAACTATGACTTCGACTCTAGATGTTAAAAAAAAATGAATAATTTTGTGTGTTTTTTTTTTTAATTTTGCCTACTTTTTCAAAAAACTCTCGACTTTAACAAGTTTTTCAACTTTTGGATCCTTGCTGAATTAATCCCGACTGCGACTTTTTCCACATTGGTTTACATCGTTTAGTTTGTTGCCTTCTTCAAGAGGATTGTGCTTGTCTTGGAGGGTTGTTCTAGACCTTTATATAGACTTGTATATATTACATGTAGGCTCAAGAAGAGCATGACATTGACTCTTTGACATCTGAAGGCTCTCAATGGGAGCCATCTATAAAATAAACCTCTTGCTCATGAAACCCATGCAGCAAGGAATAATAATAAATTCATTTTCTTGTTCTACAAAAATATTAATTACAATGTCATGAAAACCGAACCTAGTTACACTTTTTTCAACACTCCCTCCTTAACTAGGGAGGTATTCATAATGGTACTTGGTCATTCTCAATCTGAATAATTTCTCATAAGAAGAATCATATTGGTAACCCATCTGTATAACATCATAGTAACCAACATTGTTTCCACAGCAAGGCCTTGACTGACAACTCTATCTCTCATCAGATTAGAGCATAATGTTGGCGAGACCAATGACTATATACACCTTCATCATTTTCTCTCAAGGTACATACCCACCCGAGTGTTCACTGAGTATGACCTTCTAGGACTATTCTTGTCTTGGGTTCCCAACCCTCAAAGAATATCGGACCTCTTGCCTACTCTTGTCTTGGATGCCTTACACATCCCAAAAAGCATTGAATGCTAGATGGTTACCTAATCCTCCATTATTTCTTCCCAAGTGAAGACAAGAATGTTGTGTCTATCTCTCCCTCTCAACTAGGGAAGATATGCCCATTCCTGTAAAGAAATGTACCCAAGTTCCTTCTGACCAAGAACTTGCTCAAGCTCCCTTTCAATTAGGGACTTGTCAGAGCTCCCTCTTAACTAGGGACTCTCCTTTTCATCAACAACTTCTTCTTCCTGGGTCCTTTAGCTGCTTGATCAACTTCTTTCCTTGATGTCATGAAATTCAGTTGAGCTTCCTTGTAGGGCATTGGCCATACATCACTCTCTTCTTGGTTTGTCATGTCATTCCTTTCTTCATGGAAAGTGGCCTTTTTCATACATATTTGGAACCTTCGTCATGTAGTTACTTCTTTCCCATCATGCTTCTTTTAGGAATTTCCATCCACCACATGAATGCCAGTTGTATTTGTACTTACAACTCTTGTTCCAGTAGCCCTGCATGCACTCATCTAGATATTATTCAAGAAATCAAACATAACATTAAATCAAATCGTACCTTACTAGATGGCTCTTCATTCTGACATCTTCCTGTAGGTATCAACATCCTGCATTCATGTTGACACATCTCCCAAAGATATCCATTGTCAAGGCTCTCCATCTTTTTCAAACTTCCATCAGAGTCTTCATATCCTTCCGGGAGATTTCCTAGTCAAATCTTTTTGGTCTTTTGGATGTTGATCACCTTCATCATGGTTGCATATCTCACAATCTTTTCCTTACTCACACATTCCATTTCCAGGAGCTTTCAATCAGAGTTTCTTCATTGTGGTCAACCACCTCATACTTCATATGAGGACATATTATGTTGATTTCATCTAGTGTGACTTATGCCTTCTTGCATCCTTTCAAAGGAGGAGATCCTTTTTCTCTTGATCATGCTTCTCAAGATAGAAGTAATTATCCATGTTCCCTGCAACCATATGGCATGACATTATAATATTAAACACAAGCATTCATACCTCATTTTACCTTTAGGTCATCTAGGCTTCTTCTAGTAGCGTCCTTGATTGAAAAGATCTTCAATCCCGTGATTTGCTTTATTTTTTATGTCATCATACTATCATCTCATGAATTCCATAAGTTGGATTTCCTGATGAAACACTTGCTTCCTCTATAGATCAGTGAACCCTTCAATGAGGCTTCCATCTGAGAATCTTGAGGATCTTGTATATCCCCATCTGGCAGATGTTTCCTTTTTGACTTGATGATGAGCCTTGTGCTGGATGACTTCTTCCTTTTCTTCAATGAGGTTCCCAAGAGCTATATCCTTAATGTTTGACTGCCATGGATTTTTGTCCTTCATGATTCCCATGGTGATATCACGAGCTCTTGTTTCTAATGCTTCCATGATGCCAAGATGCATCTTATTATCATTGTCATATCTTATAATAGAAGCTTATGATAGGACCCTTTTGTGAGGGATACTATCTCAATCATAGTAGAGATCTGTTACTCCCTCTTTCCTTGGCCCTTTTCTTCAGCTTCCTCCATCTATCCGGTGATATGAGCTTTCATATTCTTTCCA
Organism: Pinus tabuliformis; assembly: GCA_031772625.1. Lineage (NCBI taxonomy): Eukaryota > Viridiplantae > Streptophyta > Pinopsida > Pinales > Pinaceae > Pinus > Pinus tabuliformis. Next base: position 557,886,002 of record CM062813.1, on the reverse strand, counting down.
TAACATTGAATCTTAGCTATACTATTTGTTTGAGGACCAAACTTTTATTTCCTTTTTGCCCATGTTCGAGTCCTTATCCTTCATACTTTTGTCATCAACTTGTCTTTCTCTATCTAGCATAGAGACCATAAGTTGTCGAATGAGGTAACTTTCTTATCCCATGGATATTTGTTACCTTGATTGTTAGTGCATTATGGATCAATGGTGGTTATCTTCCTTCCTAGATCTTGTAGATGGGACCTTATGAAGATATCCTAAATCCTTTGATACCTTTTACTTTCATGTAGATCAGATTTCATGTGACCTTCTTCATTGAGTTTATGATATACATCTCTGTGATGTCTCCTTTCTTGCTACATAGGAATGAGAGGACCTTGAGAGTTTCCTCCCATGAATTTAAAGGAGACCTTTTTCCTTGGTAGGTTTACTTGACTTCTCTTATCTATGAGGATTATGACAATCCTCCTTATTCTATGCAAGGAATCTTGATGACCCATCCAACCTATAGATCTCCTTGCAATCATGAAGTCATTTTACCAAATTGATTAATGAAAATACTTAATTGAGATGCGAAGATGAAATATTCACCTTGATCATGTTGGAAGTGGTTGAAGCAGATGTATTGATGCTTCCTCCGGATGAGATCCTTGATGTATTCATAGGAAGATTGCCTTTTGTTAAAATTGGCAACTAGGGCCAAACACCATGTGGGTCATCTTATTCATGGCTGATAATATTTTTATTAGATTCCTCTTGTCGAGAGGTGTAGGATTGATTTAAAGATCATCTGATTCCGATAAGTATTTATGGAGATATGAATTTATTTTGATTATGGAATAACTATCAAGCCGACCAGCAACTCATGTAGGCTCAGAAGCCCAACAGACGCACCTATTCATCATCAACATTTGTGTATAAATATAGGGGGTCTTTTCCTCATTTGGACACACTCATCTCATCACATCTCTCTCTCTCTCTTGCGCAGAAAAGAGGCTCTTCTCCTACTGCGCGGAAAGAGACTCTTCTCTCACATGTGTGGAAGGAAGGATGTAGATTTAGGGCTGCAACTACAGATCCGAAGTTTGACCAGCGTTGACCATCAGTCTTCGTCTCAGAACTATGCTGTAGGTGAACCTAACTCTCTGTGGAAGGCCGCATTTTTTGGTGAAGGAATCAAGCTGATCTGACGTCAGTTTGCAAGATATTGTCTGCCCTAGTTTAGGGCTGAACTAGGGTTTGCTGTTGCTGATGTAAATCAGATTTATGTACTATTTCTCTCTACTGAATTATTGAAGATAAAAGAAGATTTGATCAAAGGGTTTCCCCATATTGGGGTTTGTCCCTGGCTAGCCGCCACATCTTGTGTCTCTTGTCTTGGCTTGTTTTCTGTCGATCGTTTAATGTTCTATCTGCACTTTACTTTATGTACATGTGATTGCTAATCTGTGGATAGTAATAAGAAAGATAAGTAAACTGCTCTAAGCATAGAACATACCATAACTTAACATGGTATTAGAGCTGAGGTGAAGAAAAAGCCCGAGCAAGAGCAAGAGCAATCACTGAAGAGAAGATTGGCAAGGCTATCCTAAAATAACTATGGGGACCTCAACACTCTTCCTTGCCGAAGACAAGCTCCGTGAGAAGTTTGACTATCATGGATGAAAGATGTCTCTTGATCTAACCTTAGAAGATCAAGGAGTGTTGGACCATGTGAGAGGCAATATTGTTGAGCCTCCATCAAATGCACCTGCTGCTGCGAGGAACAAATGGAAAACCGGTGAAGTCAAAACAAAGAAGATCATCCGGGACTCTATCGACAAGTGCTTGGTGGCCTACATTTTCGAGCTGAACACCTCCAAGGAAATCTACGATAGACTGGTGAGTTTATTTAAAGTTAATGATGCAAATCAAGTTTTGTTTCTTAGAAATAAGCTGAAGGAAATTAAGAAGGGTAAAGATGAGAGCATGCAAGCATATTTCTTAAGAATCACCGAGATCAAGAACGATCTCCTATCTATTGGAGAAATTATCACTGATAGGCAAATGGCACTCTCAACCCTTGGAGGATTACCATCCAAATGGTACGTGTTCAGGATTCTTCTCAACAATAACGTAATTCCTGGTTTCGAGGAATTAATGGCAAGATGCATTCAAGAAGAAACAAGGATAGAAGAGCAAGAAATGCCCATGCCTAAAGGTCCTCCTGCTGCCTTTTCTTCTCATGCTAAGAAAAGAAATAATTCTGAGTCTAAATAAAAAAGAAAGGTTGGACCTAAGGGTGGAAGAAAAGGACGATGTTACATTTGCAATATAGCAGGTCACTATGCAAGGGAATGCCCTGATAGAAGGAACTCTCACTAGGACGACGATCAAAATCCCTCTCATGGCAATCAAAAGGGATGTCAAATCTAATAGTAGAGGTAAAAGGAGTGCCGAAAATTAAGGAAGAGGACAACCATTCAAGAAGGCTAGAAATCCCAAGTATGAATCTAACACTGTTGACAATAAACATGATGAATATTATCTACCAGCTGCTCTATCTACCTCTGCTCCTTCGGACTCGCTAGGAAATTGGCTTATTGATAGTGGTGCCTCAAGGCACTTCACTGGTTACAAAGAAGTTCTCCATAATCTGATAGAGAAAGAAACGAACTTGGAAAATGTCTTTGGAGATAATATGAAATATCCCGTGAAAGTTGTAGGCAATGTCTCTCTTAAATTGAATCAAGGTAATACGATCCACTTACAGGATGTATTATATGTACCTGACCTCAAAAGAACCTGGTGTCCATCTCGGCAATGGAAGACAAAGGCTACAAGGTGACCTTCAGCAATGGCAAGGTACATGTATGGAAAAACAATGTTAAATATGTCTTTAGTCTTGGGTTTCATGTTGATTCATTATATCAGGTCGATGGAAGTTCGCTAGGTGTCATGTCTTGTGACACATCTCTTCAGTCCGAACTTTGGCATCAGAGGTTTGCCCACCTTCATTATAAAGCTCTACTCGATGTAAGACAAATGGTGACAGTGATGCCCGAATTCCGAGTAGAGGAAGAAGGTGTATGTTCGGGATGTGCCGAAGGAAAGCTCAAAAGGGGACCATTCCCCTCAAGCCAAAGCAAAACCTCCGATATATTATAGCTGGTTCACTCAGACATATCTGGTATGATGCCTGTGAAGTCATTGGGAGGATATTCATATTACCTTACTTTTATAGATGACTATTCTCGAAAGACCTGGATATACTTCTTGAAAAAGAAGGATGAAGTGTTCTCTTGGTTTCGACAATTCAAAGCCTTGATCGAGAATCAAACCGAAAAGAAGATCAAGATCTTAAGGACTGATAATGGGACTGAATATGAATCTAATGAGTTTCATGACTTTTGTAAAGAGGCTGGCATTAAGAGGGAGACTACTACACCATATACTCCTGAACAGAATGGTGTGGCGGAAAGGAAGAACCGTACGATTGTGGAAGCTGTTCGTGCCATGCTCCATGATCAAAGACTTCCGAAGTTTCTATGGGCTGAAGCTGCAAACACCGCCGTATATGTAACAATGCCCGATGAGGATGAACCCATGGATCCTATTGATCCACTTGAGCCTTCCTCTTCCAAGAAGAGGCCCTCTTGGCTTAGGGGGCTACTCAATGATGTTGAAGGACACACTACACCCTGAGGAACCTTCCGTGAAAGTAAGAAACCTAACAGGTATCAGGGATACCTGACCATCATGAACACGATCATAGAAAATGAGCCTTCATCATTCTCAGATGCCGTCAAGCATCTAGTATGGAAGGATGTTATGACCGAAGAATATGAGTCTATTATGAAGAATGATGTTTGGGAAGTAGTTCCCAGACCCCAGGACAAGACAGTTGTCATTTCTAAATGGCTTTACAAGATAAAGCATGCAACAGATGGAAGTACGGAAAAGTATAAGGCTCGTTTTGTCGCTCGTGGCTTCTCCCAGAAAGAAGGTATAGACTATGACGAGATATTTGCACCTGTTGCCAGATATACCACCATCTGCTCGATCATAGCCCTTGCGGCTTCACAAGGATGGAACCTACATCAGATGGATATCAAGACCGCGTTCTTGCATGGTTCAATCAAAGAAGAGGTCTACGTGGAGCAACCTGAAGGATTTGAGATTCATGATCAAAAATCTCATGTATGCAGGTTGAAGAAGGCTCTCTATGGGCTGAAGCAAGCACCATGAGCATAGTATGAGATGTAGGAATTTACAGGGTAAGTTCCTCAGACAGAACACTAAAGGACACCGCTCACAACCAGATCGCAGATCAATACACCAGTATTTTTGACGTGGTTAAAACCCTCAAAGAGGGAAACAGTCCACGGCCTGAGCCAACGTGGCCACTTCAGGCAATTTATTAATAAAAGAATGAAAATTTACATAAGCTTCTCTCATAGACAGATTACCCTACAAATGACCCTCCATGCGCTTTAAATAGAAATCATGGACCAATCGGGTGTTAAGCCACGGATCAAGTGTCGGTAATACCGAGGAGAGAATGAACCGTCGGATCACTACATATCGTGACCGTCAGATTGTAAGTTACAAAATGTACAAGGTAAAGAAACACACTTTACCTAACTCTATACTAGACCAAGTTGTACTTAACTATTTCCTATGTGTCGGAATATCCTAACATCCCCCCTTAAGAACAACTTGGGATAGGATTGAAGGATTTACAAATATGACAAAATAGGAGAAGGAAGGAGGCACTAGAGCCTATCCCCCCTTAGTGACAACTTCCTGAACTCCAACCATAAATCGAAGTTTAGTGAACTTCGCCTCTGTGAGAGCCTTTGTAAAGATGTCTGCAACTTGATCATCTGTTGAACAATATTGCACTTCAAGAACATGGTCATGAATGAGCTTTCTGATGAAGTGCATGTGCAGTTCAATGTGTTTGCTGCGCTGATGTTGGACTGGATCTTTGCATAGCTGAATGGCACTTTCACACCAAAGTGTAGTCGAATGCTGCTGCTGAAAGCCAAACTCTGACAGGATCTGACGAAGCCACAAGGCTTCCTTACTAGCTTCTACGGCACCACGATATTCTGCTTCTGCTGAAGAAAGAGAAATGGCACCTTGTTTCTTGCAAGCCCATGTAATAGGTCCTGAACCAAGAGTGAACACATAACCTGCAGTAGACTTCCGATCATCAGGGTCACCAGCCCAATCGGAATCAGTGAAACCAACCAATAGAGGAGATGCTTCGGCACTGTAATGAATCCCAAACTGAACTGTACCTCGAACATAACGAAGTATTCTTTTAGCTGCTTTCCAATGACTTTCACGGGGGTTTTGCATAAACCGAGCAACAAGGCCAACAACAAAGGAAAGGTCAGGACGAGTATGGGTTAGATACAAAAGTTTTCCTACAAGTTGACAGTATAAGGTAGCATCAACTTCAGGAGAAGTACAAGTGACTGAAAGTTTGACTCCAGACTGGAAGGGAGAAGGGGCTGCCTTACAGTCTTCCATGTGAAAATGGCGTAGAATATCACAGGCATACTTGGATTGAGAAAGGGAAATACCTTCCTTGGATTACAAGACTTGAAGACCGAGAAAATAATGTAAGTGTCCTAAGTCTGTCATTTCAAACTTCCTTTTAAGGCTAGACTTCACATGGTTTATAAGGTTGGGATCACTACCAGTCAGGATAAGATCATCAACATAAAGAACAAGAATGATAAGGGACTTGCCCACTTTCTTGGTGTAGACAGTATTGTCAGAATGACACCTAGAAAAGCCAGATTCTAAAAGAAAGCTATCCATTTTGGCATACCAAGCTCGAGGAGCTTGCTTGAGACCATAAAAGGATTTCTTAAGCCGACATACAAGGCTGGAGTCTGTTTTTATGAAACCAATGGGTTGTTCCATGTAGATTTCTTCATGCAAGTCCCCATGCAAGAAGGCAGATTTAACATCCATCTGATGGACTTCCCATTTGAACGAGGCAGCAAGGGAAAGAACAAGGCGGATAGAGTTCATTTTGGCAACAGGGGAGAAGGTTTCAGTGTAGTCAATGCCTTCAACCTGTGAAAAACCTTTAGCAATAAGACGAGCTTTATGTTTATCAACTTTCCCATCTGGTCCATACTTGGTTCTGTAAACCCATTTGCATCTAACAAGTTTTCGTCCCTTTGGTAGAGGAACAAGATCCCATGTATCATTTGCCAATAATGAATGATATTCTTCATTCATAGCTGCTTCCCAATCTGGATGGCCTGAAGCTTCTGCAAAGGTGTCAGGATCATAATTTACTGGAGCTTGAGCCAGTAAAGAAGAGGCTCTGTCAAACTGAGAACGTGTGCGTCGCTGATCTGTAGGATCACCGGCAAGATCACCTGCTGCATCTCGAGCAGCACGAACCCATTTTGGAAGCTGAGGAGCTGAAGGAGGATCCTGAGATGGTGGGGGAGGATTGTCATCCTCACTTTCATCATCTGAAGAAGAAATGTTTTCAAAAGTAGAAGAGATAGGGAGAGGTGGCACATCCGCTGGACTAGGCTCGCAGGCCGATATATTTTCATCAAATTTTACATCTCTTCTAATGATAACATTTTTGGACTTAAATGGAATAAGTCTATAGCCTTTGACATCTTCAGAATATCCAACAAAAGTACATTTTTCACTCTTAGGTTATAAAGCTTTATGCTTTTCATCTGGAATATGGGCCCACGCTTCACTTCCAAAAACACGAAAGTGACTTACATCTGGTTTGATTGAGCTCCATGCTTCTTCTGGAGTGATATTCTTTAAAGCCTTAGTAGGAGTGTGATTTATTATGTAATTTGCACAGTTAATTGCTTCTGCCCAAAAACTAAGACCAAGTCCTTTAGATTGTAGCATACAATAAGCCATTTCTTTTAAGGTGCGATTCTTCCTTTCAGCTACACCATTTTGTTGTGGAGTATATGGAACAGTATGTTGCATTTGAATTCCATTCTCAGTGCAAAAGTTGATGAATGTGTTTTTAACATATTCTCCGCCATTATCAGATCTTAGCTTAAGAATTTGATGTCCAGATTGTTTTTCAACAAAGGCCTTGAAGGCCAAAAATGTGTTAAATACTTCACTCTTGAGTTTTAAGAAGCATACCCAAGTGCGTCTGGAGAAATCATCAATGAAAGTTAAGAAATACTTGCAGCCAGAGAATGAAACAACTGGAAGTGGACCACATAAATCACTATGCACAAGCTGTAAAGGGGCTGAGGTGTGCCAAGAGGCACGTTTTTCAAAACTGTCCCGATGATGTTTTTCGAGTACACATCCGAAACAAACACCATCTCTGCAAAATACAATAGGAAGACCTGTCACCATATTTTCTTTACATAGATGCTGAAGGGAGCGATAGTTTAAGTGACCAAATCGCTCATGCCAAAGTTTGCTCACTTCATCGTTATGAGAAACAAATACTGAGGGAAGATTTGATGACCCAAAGTTGTGAAACTTATACAACCTTGTAGAATCATTAGCAATGTCAGTAGCTAAAATCTGTTTAGGATCTCTTAGGTCCTTGATTACAACATCATGAGGTGAAAATTCAATGATTTTACCTTCACCTGAATGAGTTATCTAATATACAGATCAATGTTTTACAACTCGGACTCGGACTCGGACTCGGCCGAGGATCGACTCCGACTCGGACTCCGACTCGGCAATGACTCGACCGGCTCGATTTCAATGACTCGGTCGTTGTAAAAAATACATTAAATATTTATTTTTTTTATAAAAAAACATAATTTTAAATATTTTAAACATAATTTTAAAGATTTTCATTCAAGTTTCCAAACACACAACATTATAATATACATGGAAGACAACATATGATCAAAGTAGGCTCATGAACCAATCCATTATATCAAAATGGTACCCAATGGCAATAGTAAATACATAGTCAACTGTAGTCTGTCATACATGATCAAAGACTCAAGAGTACGGGAAAGGCTTCCATACATGATTAAGACTCAAGAGTACTAAACAATTGGAGATAGGCTGCCAAGGTGACAGTGGCAGCCAATCTCTTGTTGCCCTGAGGTCTGGATTTGTCTAGTGAGGCTCTGCACTAGGCCTGCTAGATTTTGCAGCAATGGGATGAACAGTCATGATACATTTAAAAAACATTCCGAGGGAACTTCCATTAAAAACAGAGTGTCTTTAATTGGTATGTTTTGTCTTATGTCTAGGATCATTTGAGGAATGGCATTAGCATACATCTGTTCTGGTATAAGGCTGTTAGACAGAGGTGTTAGGGCCATATTTTTTTTAAAGAAAAAGAAAAAGAAGGAATTGTATCACTTGCATTTGAATATTCTCTGATGTTTGTAACAGCCCTTTCCCTTAATGCTGTTTGAGGGTTAATTTCAAGACCATAATTGCAAGCCCAATATGCTGTCAAATACCCTGAGAAATCTATATATGCTGGGTGCTAGGAAGAGACTTGTTCTATGCATGAAATAGTAATTTGTATAGTATTTGAAGTTACGAACAAGAATTCCCATTTACAGCAACATTTGATTGAGTTTTCCATGTAGTATATTGTGTAATGAGTAACCCCAGTAATTTTCCATAAAACTCAGATTGGTATAGGATTGCACCAAATTGGATGCGTGTTTGAAGCATCAAATGAGACCTTGATCACCAGCTGTCCAATAACACCTCCTTAATCAGTTTCCAGCCCAATCAATATTTGAAATCCACAAACCCAACTTAACTTTACAAAATATCAGCAAAAAAATGATTTTTTTTTATTAAAATCGCTGCCCAGCCGTCCTTTCTATGACTCGGCCGAGTCAATACGGACCCGGCCGGGTTGACCGAGTCAGCTATGACTCGGTCAGCCGAGCCGGGTCATGGGCCCGAGGTCATGGGCCGGGTCACTGTTTTGGCAAATGAAACGGTCCGAAACAGCCGTTTCGGTTTCAACTCGGCCGTTTCGTAAAACACTGATACAGATAGAAGGTTGCAGGATAAGGTTGGAACACATAATACATCATTAAACTGACCATTGTCTAGATGAACAGTTCCAGTCCCTACAACACTAAGAGATCTATCATCACCAACATATATATTTTTGGTGTTACAATCATTTAAAGAAGAAAACATGGCTTTGTTTTTGGCCATGTGATAAGAAGCTCCAGAATCAATGAGCCACTCAGGAGAATGAGAAGAAGAAGATACATTTACTGCATAGCCAGACCGAGATGTTTGACAACCACATGCAGAAAGTGCCATTCCTGAAGATGAAGTTGAAGTTGAAGATTGCTCCAAATGGATGTTATGCTTCTTCATTGCTACTTCCAAGGCTTCCATCTTCTTAAAGCATTTGGATTCTAAGTGGCCATCTCGATTACAAAAGTTGCAATGTCTATCAGTCTTCTTCCCTTTGTTTTTATTTGTCTTATCATTTTGTTGAAATGATTTTTCTTTTTGAGGTTGAAATTGCTTAGGACCCTTGTTTGGTTTAGGACCATTCGTTTTAGGATGACTTCTTAGGATTCTTTGAATTTGGTTGCTGCTGGGCGGCTAACGCTTTCTTGGAAGAGTTTCCAAGATTAAGAAGACCAAGGTGTAAGAGTTTTTCTTGTTCTCTTATTAAAGAATCACAAAAAGAGTCAAAGGAAGGGGACTTGTAGTCTGTTCCTTGAGAAATGAAGGCTTCTCTTGTAGAATGGAAGGTGGAAACAAACACAGAGTAGGCTGGTCCCAACTTAGTAAGAATGGAATAGGTAAGGTTACTATCTTCTCTCTTAACCTTAACACCTTCCAAGAGATATCTAAGGGTCTTGAACTTGGACAATAAATCTTCAATGCAAGAAAAATTATTAGGGTCCAATGTAAGCAACTCATTTTCAAGTTGATGGGCTCTAAGTTCATTTTTAATCCCAAAAACTTTATTGATTTGTTTCATTGCTTCATCAGGAGTATCAAGTTCTGCAATATGGAATCTAAGATCTGGAGAAATAGACATCCCTATCAATCCACGTGCTTGATCTTGCTTATTTTCCCATTTAGCAGCCTTTTCTTCATCCTTCGGTTTCTTTTCTTGGCCTGAGGCTATTCTGTAGAGACCTTTACTTCTAAGTAAATCCTCAATGTAGGACAACCATTGGAAGTAGTTGGTGCTGTCAAGGGTAACTTGGTATTGACTTTCCATTTCAACGGAAACTGAAGCTAAAGATGCTGAAACTAAGTGTACCAATGGAAAGATCTCGAAAAATTAGGCCATTTAAAAAAAAACGGTTCTGAAAACGGCTTTCGGATGAAGAAGTTATGGCTTTTTGAAAAAAAAATTGATGAAGTCGCCGACGAAGTGCGGGAATGTGCGGAAATGAAAAAATCCGCCCCCAAAAAATGGGGACTTGAACCCAAGACCTCTACTCTCATAAATTAGCTTTGCACCAAGTGAGCTATACAAAAAGTTTGAGAGAGAGAGAGGGGAGGTTGATGCTTTGGGTTGCGTGCTTGCTTTGAGAAGGCTCTTTTTCCTTACAAAACAAAAAACACAAAACCCAACACGGACATACAAAAAAAAAACGAACCTTGCGGCTCGAAGTTAGCTTTAGCCGAAAAACTAAATATTTTCAAAAATGAACCTTGCGGCTCAAAGTTAGCTTTAGCCGGAAACTAAATATTTTCCTCAATGTTTCTGATTTTCCGAGATCACACTAAGGCGCAGTGGAAAAGAGCATACGCATGAGAAAAATCCTTCCTTTCTGTTTCTGATTTGCCCAGATCGCACAGAGTCGCAGGGCAAAGAGCATACGCAGAAATGAAAGGTATAGATCCGGTAATAAAAAAAGCTAAATAAACTGAAACCAAAATAAACAGAGAGAAAATAACTGTAAACTGCAAATAAACACTGTATACCTCCAGATCTTAAAAATGACGCAGCTAGGGCTACCGAAAAACTTTTCGCGTGAAACGAAAGGGGTTTCTCACTGGAACAGATGCTCCCAACACAACAGAGCAGTCCTCTCGGCCCGAAAGCAGTCAGAAACAGTAGATCTAGAAAACGGCAGTCGGATGCAGTTCTACCGGCTTCAGATTTGGATCACCAACGAACGCGACCCTCAAATAGCTCTGATACCATGTAGGAATTTACAGGGTAAGTTCCTCAGACAAAACACCAAAGGACACTGCTCACAACTAGATCGCAGATCAATACACCAGTGTTTTTGACGTGGTTAAAACCCTCAAAGAGGGAAACAGTCCACGGCCTGAGCCAATGCGGCCACTTCAAGCAATTTATTAATAAAAGAATGAAAATTTACATAAGCTTCTCTCATAGACGGATTACCCTACAAATGACCCTCCATGCGCTTTAAATAGAAATCATGGACCAATCAGGTGTTAAGCCACGGATCAAGTGTCAGTAATACCGAGGAGAGAATGAACCGTCGGATCACTACATATCGTGACCGTCAGATTGTAAGTTACAAAATGTACAAGGTAAAGAAACACACTTTACCTAACTCTATACCTAACTCTATACTAGACCAAGTTGTACTTAACTATTTCTTATGTGTCGGAATATCTTAACATGAGAGGATCGATAGCTACTTGATGAAGTTGGGATTCACTAGGAGTGACGCCAATCCTAACCTTTACTTTAAGGTTGAAGATGACAAACCTCTCATACTGGTGCTGTATGTGGATGACCTCTTCCTAACAGGTGCAAACCCTCTCATTCACAAATGTAAGAGGGAGTTGGCTTCTAAATTTGAAATGAAGGACCTAGGACTGATGCACTATTTCCTAGGACTTTAAGTTTGGCAGAAGCTAGTGGAAATTTTCCTATCTCAAGGAAAATATGTGGTGAAGATTCTGGAAAGATTCGGTATGGTGGACTGCAAGCCCGTAACTACCCTGATGGAGCTTGACTTCAAAAAGTTGAGCGGTAGTGCTGCTGGACCTGTTTTACGAAATGCCACTGAGTATCAGCAACTTGTCGAAGCATTAATGTTCTTAGTGAACTCCTGTCTAGATATATGCTTCGCAGTCAACACATTAAGTCAACATATGGTTGAACCTCACCACATACATTGGATTGGTGCCAAGAATCTATTAAGATATCTTCGTGGCACAATTACTTATGGGCTAAGATACACTGCCAGAGATGTGATACTACTTGGATATATTGATGCTGATTGGGCAGGCAGTTTGGTGGACCGTAAGAGCACTTCTGGGTGTTGTTTCACCTTGGGATCTGCTTCGATATCCTGGATGAGCAAGAAATAGAAGTTAGTGGCTTTGAGCACTGCCGAAGCAGAGTATATTGCTACTAGCATGGCCTCCTGTGAGGCAATCTGGTTGCGAAAGCTCTTCAGTGAGCTGTTTGTATTTACATTGGATACCACCGTGATCCTATGTGACAACTAGAGTGGGATTTGTTTGTCAGAGAATCCCATATTTCATGATCGCTCCAAGCATATCGACATCAGGTACCACTATATTCGAGATATGGTGTAGTGAGGAGCAATAAGGCTCCAACATATCAGTACAGATGAACAGGTCGCTGACATTCTGATAAAGCCCCTAGGAAAGGTCAAATTCCCGACTTTCCGAGAACGACTTGGTGTCATTCAAAGACCCTCTGATAAGGGTCCTCTATGATGTATTGAGCTCTGGGATCTCTGGGGGGGCGCGGGGTACTTCTTGGAGCGACATATGACCACAGGGTGACTCACCATCCCCTGGTGGTGTACGTGTACATGGTAAAAGAATCAAAACTTTCCCTGTGACACCCCGTGACGACTATGTAGTAGGATGATTAATTCTCCTGTGAGGTCTGGATGATGTGTTCTCCATGACGATTATGTAGCAGGATGATTAGTTCTCCTATGAGGTCTGGATGATGTGTTCTCCATGACGATTGTGTAGCAGGGTGATTAGTTCTCCTGTGAGGCTTGGATGGTGTGTTCTCCATGGCGATTGTGGAACAAGATGATTCGCTCTCTTGTGGGACAAGATGATTCGCTCTCTTGTGAGATAGGATGATTCGCTCTCATGTGGATAGGATTGATTAGTTCTCCTATTGAGGCATCCTACCCATGCAGTTTGGGACTCATGGGAAGTACCTCTCATCTGATCAATGAGCAGGGAAATGAGGATCGGGACCATAGTAGTACCGATGGACACATCGCTGTATCTACCATACTCCTTATGCTAGGATGACCTTCATTGATCTGGGATCAATGATACTGGTTTGGGACCAGTGGTAGGAGTTGTACCCACTATGACACTGACTTCGGGTCGGTTGAGGATTGGTTTGGGACCAATGGTACACACTCTGAGACTGACTTTGAGTCAGTGATACTGGTCTGGGACTAATGCTAGGAGTTGTACCCACTATGACACTGACTTCGGGTCGGTTGAGGACTAGTTTGGGACCAGTGGTACACACTCTGAGACTGAATTTGAGTAAGTGATGCTGGTCTAGGACCAGTGGTAGGAGTTGTACCCACTAAGACATCGACTTCAGGTCGGTTGAGGACTGGTCTGGGACCAGTGGTACACACTCTGAGACTGACTTTGAGGCAGTGGAGGATGGTATGATACATCCTCGATCATTTCTTCTTCTTCATAATTCGGACAAAGCAGAGCAGAGAAAAGTAGAACAGAGCAGAGCAGAGCAGATCAGAACAGGGGAGAACAGAATACAGCAGAGCAGGCAGAATAGCGCAGAGCAGAGCAGGGGTCAAACTGAAACAGGGCAGTGCATTTGATGGATGAATAGTAGCGACCGACAGATGAATTGTAGATGGAGTTCTCCCTAGTTGAGAGGGAGTGTTAAAATTGACATCTAGGGCCAAACTCCATGTGGGTCATCTTATTCATGGCTGATAATATTTAGATTCCTCTCGTCGAGAGGTGTAGGATTAATCTAAAGAGCATCCGATTCCGATAAGTATTTATGGCAATGTGGAAAAAGTCGAAGTCGGGATTAATTCGGCAAGGGTCCAAAAGTTGAAAAACTCGGCAAAGTCGGGAGTTTTTCGAAAAAGTCGGCAAAATTAAGAAAAAAACAAAATTATTCATTTAAATTTTTTTTTAACATCTAGAGTATCCACAACATCAAATAAATGCATTTTCACATAAACATGTAAAGAAAGTTAATATATAATATGTATATGAAGTCTAGTGCTACATCACATATCAAAATAGTGAATCAACTCCTGAATTTTGAGTCCTGTCTGAGTCTCAACTCTCAAGAGTCAAAATATCAACAAAAAATATAATAAATGTACATCATAAGAATATAAGTTATCATATAAGTTATGCTTAATAGTTAATATGTTGCCTCTTGTTACAGCGAAAATGTTTTTAACTGGCTTCTTTTTAAAAGTTAAAATTTTCTTTACAGCTGTAGTCTATCATGGATTCCGATTCTGAACTTCCTACCATCCTTTTCTGGTGAAATGGTATTTTGCTTGTCATCATGCACCGTTATGCTTGTGATGCTGCCAAGGACTTCTCAATAATATATGACAAGAATCCATAGGTAATACATCACATAAAATTTGATCATATTTTTCCCAAAATATGGAAATATTAAATGTTGTTCAGTGACCAGTCACAGTGATTTGATGCCCTTTCTGCAACTGTGCTACTCTACACTGCCCACTAACAGATTCATAGGCATTAATGTGACTCCATGAATCTGTTAAAAAATTAGCATAGTGCAAGTGAGGAAAGCTACCATGGAACAGGCATCAGCAAGTTTCCTTTTGATGAATTCAAACCCACAAAATTGAGAAATCAACCACCAGAATCCTTTAACGTGTGTAGAACCAATTCATGCAGGACTTTTGTTTTTATGGAAATGAAAATGTAGAGTTGATAACTTGATAGTGACTCTTCCAATCTTAATGTAGAAGAAATCGCAGGTTTGAAGGCTGAATTAGCACACCAGGTGCCTGCTATACTAGATATTTTCAGTTCAGATATAGATTCACTAGAGATCAGTGCCAAGTTTGACATGTCAACTCTTCTTGCATATGCTGACTGAGGTGGTCAACATGAGAGCTTAGCCCACTGATGCAATGTTGCACGAAGCGGGAGCGACGCGGAAGCAGAAGCGGGAGCGCGGAAGCGTCATTTTCCAAAAATCTAGGAAGCGAAGCGTCCGCGGAAGCGTCTGCTATATATATATATTTTTTTATATTTTTTTGCATTTATACTCAAAACAAACATCCCAAATACCAAATTAATTAGAACCTCTTTCATGATTATCACTAAAAATATTCTATAAATATCCAGTGAAACTGAAATTTTTACCATCTAACTAATAATAATTAATATTTAAATTAAAATTTTGGAAACTATTTAAAAATAATATATTTTTAATATTAATAAATATTTTAATAATAAACAATCCAATAAATAATGAAATGAAACTCAAAGAAATTATAAAAAAATATAAAGGTACGATGTTCAAGGAAGACTTTTGGTAGAGAAATGTCCGGAGTATTGTAACTCTGTCAACCGAAGGCTATTTACACACTGATTATTTATATAAAAATACTTTAGCCATCTCCCATGCCTTGAACTTGAAGGCACGGAACCTTATTTTCCTACTTTAATTTTTTGATTGACTTTAAAGGATACATATTTTAATATATTTTTCAGGGGAGAGAAAAACGAGATACACTTTTTCAATATATTTTTCAGGGGAGAAAAAAACCGAGATACACTTTTTAATATTATATATTTTTCCTGTATTCTCTCTGTTACCTAAATACGTCGAATATTGCTCCCAGTGTATACATATATACCCATGCATACACGTATATACGAAGAGAGTCTAAAATACGGTAACCACAACTGAAATACGAAGTCAATTAGCTAGAAGGAGGAAGACCAGGCAGGCAGAAAAGTTTAAAAGAGAAGCTTCTCAGCCGGCGGTCACATGCGACGATGTATATCCCACATTTTCAAAGCTGTTTACTTTTACACATAGCGAGAGAGGAAACCGTTCGAAGTCAAATTTCGGGGCCTCTTAATTTTTCGGGGTTCAAATTAATTTTTCGGGGCCCACGCTTCCTGGTTTCGCTTCCTAAAAACCAGGAAGCGCATTAAAAAAACGGAATCGCGCTTCGGACAAAACAGAATCGCGCTTCCTGGGGCGCTTCCGGAACGCTTCCGTACGGGGCGCGATTCCGGCCTAGGATCCGGGGGGGGGGGCGCTTCCTGCAACTCTGCACTGATGTCCTATTTAATGTAGTTCTGTTGTCTAACATTGTAATATAAAAAACATTTATGGGAAAAACAATGGATACATTGACATGTAGCTGAAAGTGACTATGTTGACAGGAATATTTTGAAACTTGAACACGAATAGACATGAAGCTTGTCAGCAGTAAGTAACTTAAATGTAAAGGGAAATGAAAAGCAATAAACAGAAAAGGATTTACATTTGATTTCAATCTTTTTGGGTTACGTACATGTCATTTGAACTTAAAACAGTATGGCAGGTGTTACTACCGGCAATGTTGAACAGTTGAATACTTGGCAAATGCTATCAACGAGGTCACAATTTACATACCTTGCCGGCTCCTCCCCACGCAATGGCAGTTGCAAACGGAAGGTGGATTTGCCAATTTGGAATGTAACCCTCGTTCTCTTGGTTCTCCACAGCAGCCAAAACAGCGAGCAATGAAAACGCACAGTAAAAACTAAACTGAAATAACCCTTTGCGGCTTTTTATCCACCAAAAAATTTCATGCCGATTTTTTCCATCGACTCGCGATTTAATCAGGATTATTTCGATAAAATTTCGATTTTTTAGTTTATGAAAAAATGGCCAAAAAATCAGCCGATTTAATCCGTTTGCCCAAAAAATCGCAATTTTAGGAATAAATCCCGATTTTTTCGGGACTTTTTCCACACTGATTTATGGAGATATGAATTTACTTTGATTATGGAATAATTATCAAGCCGACCAACAACTCATGTAGGCTCAGAAGCCCAACAGACGCATCTATTCATCATCAACACTTGTGTATAAATACAGGAGGTCTTTTCCTCATTTGGACACACTCATCTCATCAGATCTCTCTCTCTCCTGCGCAGAAAAGAGGCTCTTCTCCTACTGCGCAGAAAGAGACTCTTCTCTCACACGTGTGGAAGGAGGGATGCAGAGTTAGGGCTGCAATTGCAGATCCTAAGTTTGACCAGTGTTGACCATCAGTTTCCCTCTTAGGACTTCACTGTTGGTGAACCTGACTCTCTGTGGAAGGCCACATTTTTTGGTGAAGGAATCAAGCTGATCCGACGGTCGGTTTGCAAGATATTGTCTGCCCTAGTTTAGCGCTGATCTAGGGTTTGCTGCTGCTAATGTAAATCAAATTTATGTACTATTTCTCTCTGCTGAATTATTGAAGATAAAAGAAGATTTGATCAAAGGGTTTCCCCATATTGGGGTTTGTCCCTGGCTAGCTGCCACATCTTGTGTCTCTTGTCTTGGCTTGTTTTCTGTCGATCGTTTAATGTTCTATCTGCACTTTACTTTATGTACATGTGATTGCTAATCTGTGGATAATAATAAGAAAGATAAGTAAACTGCTCTAAGCATAGAACATACCATAACTTAACACCTTCTTTGCCTTCGAGCTACCTTGACTCTTACATCTGACAAACTGTTGATATACTTGGGCTACATAAGTGGACTTATGAAACATTGTAGCATGCAACATCTTGTAGAATCATAGAGCATTGAGGTTGCTTGCCATGATGTATAGAGACCCATCAGTTAGTATTGCTGTATCATAGGACTTCTTCATTTTATATTGAGTGCTGTCGATACAAACTTCTATATATGCCCTTGAATATGTATCATCAAGCTCTGAGATTCGGAGATGTCAAGACTTTTCCTTTTATAGAAAGGAGTCGATCCGAGGTTGAAATCCTCATATTGTGGCACTAAGACTATGGGTAGAATGGGACTTGTGAAATAAATGTCATCTCGCTGTATATCCGAACTGAACTGCTGTATGAGCTCTCCTAACCGAGTCTTCTACCTGTGATCATTTGCATCTTTTGTCCGAGTTTTCTGAGGCTGAGAATGTGGGAAGAATCCGAGTATAGGCCATCAAGCTATGGGAGACTATAATCTGAAACTGTGACTTTGTATACTGCTGTTGTACGCTGCTTCTTTGATCTAGGTCTTGATCTTTGAATGTAGATCTTGATCCCTTTTCTTTGGCATTCTTCAACCTGTTTTGCTGTTCTTCTTGAAGCTTGATCCTTGAATGTTTTTGAGACTTGATCTTTGAATGTCTCTTTGCTGCCCTTCCTTGGACTTTAGCAACTTAGCTCCGATTCCATGTTGAAGAATCTAGGGCAAATGTAATTAATGTGATTCTTCTTAGCATGATAACTATTTGTGAGGTTTTCTTATTAGTACAATCTTTCCTTATTATTAGAGTGTGTCTTCTTTAGTTCATCAAATAGCTACCAAAACAAAGAGATAAAAACACAAGATGTTTGGCTTTCTGCCAGGCCCAAAACCTCTCCCTCTTGGAGAGGAAAACCTGCACAAAATTCTTCTTAGAGAGATTCCAATTGACGAATACCAAGACCATGACCCTTGACCTATTATGCCATTCCAAGACCAAGACACCAATCCTCTTCTTCATCACTATTTAGATCATCATAATCGCTGCACCATTGAGGCCACCATTACTGCATCCATGAGGTCTTCATTACTATTGCTTCACCATGTCAACGAGGTCTCTTGTCTTCATTGAGATCTTCATTGTGACCTTGATTCCATTCCTTTATCAATGCACCAAGAGCTTCACTATGATCTTGTCTAGCATGTTGAGTATATTATTGTGGGATCATAGTTATGCCAAGGCTGTTCAATACACCAGGACAGTGATCATCCGAGAGACATAGAATCACTGTACTTTATCTGAGATTTTGTACCACTGTAACCATCTGAAAATATTGCCCATTGTACTTGTACGAGGTTCCTGTACTCCTGCTCATGTCCGAGATTCCTGTGCTCCTATGCCATCCCATTTGAAGTTCAGACAAACATCTAAAATCTATACCTTACTGTCATGGGAGGAAACTTAGTCCTGTACCCATCTGAAATAACAGAGAAATTCGAGTTCCTGCTTCTCCGAAGTTGCAGAGATACTCGTCCGAGATTCTCTCTGTGGTGACTCTAGCTGCATATTTATAGTTGTCTATCCATGTTGCAGAGATACTCGTCCGAGATTCTGTCTCTGTGGTGACTCTCGCTGCATATTTGTAGTTGTCTATCCATGTATTTAAGCCGACGTGAATCAGTGAATAGTTGTGTCTCCATATGTGAGCCGACATGACTCTTTTAGTTATTTAATTCATTTGCAGGCCGACATGACTGTGTTTTACATCGTTTAGTTTGCTGCCTTCTTCAAGAGGATTGTGCTTGTCTTGGAGGGCTGTTCTAGACCTTTATATAGACTTGTATACATTACATGTAGGCTCAAGAAGAGCATGGCATTGACTCTTTGACATCCTAAGCCTCTCAATGGGAGCCATCTATAAAATAAACCTCTTGCTCATGAAACCCATGCAGCAAGGAATACTAATAAATTCATTTTCTTGTTTTATAAAAATCATAATTATAATGTCATGAAGACTGAACCTAGTTACACTTTCTTCAACATGGGGCAGCGCCTCAACCCATAGAGCTAGTGCGATTGGCACTCAATAGCGTCTTAGAGGAGTGGCAAGTCTTTGTCCAACATATATTGGGCATAGATAGGATGCCAGACTATGATAGAATGTGGGCCGATTTGCAGCAGGAGGAGTTCAGATGAGCTCTGTTAAAGAGCTCCATCAGTGGTAGCAGCGGTGGATCGAAGCATGTAAAAGAGGAGGAGAATGTGGCCCTTGCATCAAAGGGTCCCAATTAGGGACAGAGCGAGCAGAGAAAGAAGAAGAAGGACTTGTCAAAGGTCAAGTGCTTTAGGTGTGGTGAGCTCGGTCACTATAGTACCGAGTGTCCTCTCAGGAAGAAGGACAAGGAGGAGAAGTAGGACTAGCAGACAACTTTTGTAGAGATCGATAGGATTTCCTCCAGGCTGGAGGAAGAGGTAGCTATCTTTGCGAATATACCTGTAGGAGTGAGGTGGGGTGACTTGGCGTTGTAGCCCCAGAGTGCTACAAATGGGTAGGATCCTTGAGGAGTCCACCTCGTGGATCATTACGTAGCTACGGGGGCCCACAATATTCAGTAGCAGGATGGATTAGTGGCAATTGATGCAGTCAGAGAACAAGTGACTGTTGCAGAGACTAGTAGCAATCAGATGTTGGGGAGCGCAGTGCAGAGTTGACAACAGTGCAGAGTCAGTAGCAGCGCAAATTCTTCAGTGACAGTGCAGATGCTATCATACTGATCACAATTGATTCAGTATTTTGGATGCTTTTTAGTTGCAAATGTTATAGTTGCAGAAACCACAGATGAGAGGGAGTTGTAGTGCAGATGCAGTGTTGGTAGTAGTACAGCAGGGTCAACAGCAACACAAATGCATCATATATCAGAGTTGCACAGTGGTTGGTGGGCAGTGTGGCCAGAAATCAACAATGTGATAGGAGATGATGCAAAGACAATGTGTTGTGGTAGGAAGTGCAGCACAAGAACACATTCCTCGCTAATAGGGACTGTTAGTTTTTGTAGCATCGGATGTGTTCTAGCCACGAAATTTTGTGGAGAGGCTAGAATACATAAGATCTTCAAAACCCAAAAATCGTTTTTGGAAATTCCGCCTAGAAATGACTTAATTATATTATTAACCAGTTTTAAAATATTTTCGAAGTCTAAACTTAGGGAATATGGTTAATTAATCAGTATTAATTAAGACAAGGTGAGAATCATCTAGAAACTCACACGGATCGATCTAGAGATGATCCTAGCCATTGATTAAGTTTTAATCTTGGCTGTTGGTGCTCCGATAGGGGATTATAAGGAGGTCGATGTGGTGATGGAGAGATCACTCGAGATACTTGAACACTTAGATTCCTTAGCAGATCGATTTCCAGAGTAGCAACAGTGAGTTGCCAGAGAGAGCTAGAGATTGAATCAGTGAGTGAGGGGCAGAGACAGTGAGGTTGGAGGCATTCTAGATCTAGCGAGTGCATTTGTAGAGAGGTAGAAGAGTCACAAAGAAGCTGACGTAGGGGCAATGCAACAACTTCCTAGAGGCAAGTTCGATTTGCTGTCAGGGAGAGACGTCTTCAGTTCCAGAGGCCGGGAAGGAGTCCCAGAGTGTCGGAGAAGCATCTTTCCAGCCAGCAGAAGGTAGAACGACTTTATTAGAGGCCAGTCAGAGGCTTGACGTCTAGTAGGTTGCACAGAACCACGCAGACGCTAACGCAAAGGGTTAGAGGGCCGAGTTTCGATTCTCGAAGGCAAGTTGTGCTAGGAGATTGCCTATGATGTGAGGAAAATTCCTGATTAGATTTTTGCCAATATTTTTCTCTGTAGGATTGCCAGATTTCGGCGTCTAGTTGTACTAAGAATTTCTCACTGCTACATAATAATAAGACTGTCAATTGCTGCGCCGGTTTTCCCAAGTTGGGTTTTTCTGGGGACTTTTGTCCAAAAATAATTGTGTTATTTTTATGTGTGTACTAGCATTTCTTAGCTTCCAGCGTTTTATTTTTTCTACAGAATTTTTATTTGTGAAGGTTGTAGTGTATTTATTTCGATATTTGTTATAGCAGATAAATTGTTAATTAATTAACAATAGGAGAAATAATATCAGGCGTTGCAATAGGATTTCGGTATTGAGATTTTCACACCGAGATTGGGTATGAACTTGATTTGAGTATCCTAGCTACAACATAAGGGATATGATGTCCACTTTGTAGCGAAGAAGGTGTTTGTCAAACACCCAAGCTAGAAGAGGGTGAGACAGATTGGAGTTCGAAGCAACAGGCTATACAGGTATGCAGTGACAGTAGTAATGGAAAGGAACTGAATGAACTATGACATAGGAGAATGGGACATTTACGTCATGGAGCCCTCAAGATGCTTAGGGAGATAGTAACAGGGGTTCTAGAACATGGCACGGGACACGATGACGTGTGTAGAGGGTGCGTACTTGGGAAGTTTGCTAAGGCAACATTCCCAAGAAGTGACAACAGAGAAAATGGAGTGTTAGGACTTATACACTCAGAGATTTGTGGCCTGATGTCCACTAGAGCTCTTAGTGGGGCCGAATATTTCGTCACCTTTATTGATGACAGTTCCAGGAAAAGCTGGATCTACTTCTTGAAGACCAAGGATGAGGTCTTTGATAGTTTCAAGGAGTTTAAGGCTCGTGGAGTATGCGACAACGAAGAAGATCAAGTTGCTTCGCTTAGATAATGGTGGAGAGTATATTGATAAAGACTTCACAGAGTTTTGTGCGAAGCCATCAGAAGAGAGTGGATAGCACCATATAATCCACATCATAATGGGGTAGTGGAGTGGAAAAACAAAACTATCGTTGGGGCTGCAAAAGCGATGTTATATGAGAAGGATTTGCCTAGGTTTCTATGGGTAGAGGCACGTCACACAACAATGTATATTCATAATAGGACTCCTTATAGAGCATTTGGAAGAAAATGGTAGAAGGAGTCTTCATAGGGAAGAACCCAAAAGTTAGTCACTTCAGGATCTACGACAACATTGCTTATAGCCATTTACCAGATGAGAAACACACCCAATTTGTTCAGACTGTAGAGAAGGGGTTCCTTGTTGGATATAGCGAAACTTAAAAGGCATAAAAGAACTACGTTCCTAGCAATAGGAAGATTGTATTGAGATGGGACATAAAGTTAATGGAGGATCGAGCTTTCAAGAGATCTTGTGAGATGCTTGCAGGTGATCAGAATTAGCCGGCTGAAGCTCCATTGCTCCAGTAGCAGGGCTAGCCACAGGGACAACGAATAGGACTGCTACTGGGACAATCATAAGGATCCAGTACAGTGACAAATACTAGCATTTCCTCAGGTGTAGGGGATCCAGTGAGATCACAACAGTCAGAGTAGCAGAGGCAGGATGAGCTGGTTGAACCTCCCATCACTAGTGGTTGTACCAGCAGAGAAGTTAGTCAAACATTGAGAGATGCAGAGGAGTTCATTTTTGCTCCTTGGATGAATAAGAGAGAGCGTAGACAACCTGACAGGTACCAAGCATTGGTGGCTTAGGTTGCAAAACTTTCCAACTTTCAGGAGGCCGCACAACATCAGGTGTGGGTAGATGCCATTTTGGAAGAGTACAACTCTATCATGATGAATGATGTTTTGGAACCAGTGCCGAGGGCTAAGGACAGGTCAGTTGTAGGTTCTCGTTGGATTTACAAAATCAAGTATGTTGTAGATGGAAGCATGGACTCTGGAGAACTACAAGGCTAGATTCGTGGCAAAGGGGTATGTGCAGAAAGAAGGGATAGATTATGAGGATACCTTCACCGCAGTTGCCAGATACACTTCCATTTAGTTAGTTATATCCTAGTAGCTCAGATGTGGTGGCAAATTCGCCAAATGGATGTTAAGACAACATTCTTGAATAGGGTGATAGAGGAGGAGGTGTACATAGAACAGCCAGAGGGCTTCGAGACTCATGAGAGGCACACACATGTGCATACTGAAGAAAGCTCAATACAGACTAAAGCAAGCTCCCAGGGCATGCTATGGTGAGATTGACAACTACTTGCAGCAGATGGGATTCGTTAAGAGACGCAGATCCCAACCTTTACTATTTGATGGTAGAGGATGAGCCACTCATCCTAGTATTGTATGTAGATGAACTCTTCCTAGTAGGGTCATCAGGGCTCATAGAGAACTGCAAGAGGAAACTGGTAGCAGAGTTTGATATGAAGGATTTAGGGTTGATGCACTATTTCCTAGGATTGAAAGTGTCGTAGAAGGATGGGGAGATTTTCCTTGGTGAAGGGAGATATGCTACAGATACTCTGAAGAGATTCAAAATGTAGGTTTGTAGACCCGTGTCTACGCCCAGGATCACCGATTGAGAAAAGGTAGATGCATTATATGACAAGGATGTTGACCCGACCTTGTATAGACAACTCATCGGTTCTTTCATTTATTTGGTTAACACTAGGCCAGATATCTGCTTCGCGGTCAATAATCTCAGTTAGTTTATGGTGGAACCGAAGAGGGTACATTAGAAAACAACGAGGTACATTTTGAGGTATGTGCGCAACATAGTCGAGTATGGGTTGAGATATACCCAGGGGGATGACATCAGACTATGTGGGTTCACAGATGCAGATTGGGCAGATAGTTCAGTGGACAAGAAAAGTACCTCTGGGTACTGCTTCAATGTTGGATCAGGGTTGGTTTCCTAGTGCAGCAGGAAGTAGAGGTCAGTGGCACTAAGCTCTGCATAAGCAAAGTATATGGCAATGAACACAACTATGTGCGAAGCTATTTGGCTTCAGAAGCTACTGGTGAGCTTGTTTAGGTAGAATATGGAGGCGACCAGTATCTACTGTGATATTCAGAGTTGCATGAAGCTCTTTGAGAATCTAGTGTTCCATGACAAGTCAAAACACATAGACATTTGGTGTCATTTCATTAGAGATAGTGTGCAGCATGGAGCGGTCCAGCGACAATATGTTCCCACAGATGAGCAGGTTGCATATATACTCACGAAAGCTCTAGGGAGAGCTAAGTTTGTCTATTTTAGAGAACAAGTGGGTATGGTGGAGAACCCTTTTTAGTAGTAGGGATAGAATATTTTGGATGCTTCTTAGTTGCAGTAACGCAACAACACTGATGCAACATCAGAGTTGAGTAGTGGTTTGTGGGCAGTGGCAGGCAGTCACAGTGGCCAGACATCAACAACGTGAAAGAAGGTGATACAGAAATAGGGTGTTGTAGCTGTAGTGCAACACTAGAACACCTTCCTTGCTAAGAGGGAGTGTTAGTTTTTGTAGCATCAGAGGTGTTCTAGTTTGGAAACTTTGTGGAGGTGTTCTAGTCTTGAAATTCCACCTAGAAGTGTCTCAATTAGATTATTAGCCTATTTTTAAATATTTCGTAAGTCTAAACTTAGGAGAAGTGTTTAATTGATCAATATTAATTGAGAAATGTGTGAATCATCTAGAAACTCACACGGATTGACTAGGAAATAATCTTAGCCCTTGATTAAGTTTTAATCTTGGCCATTGGAGTCCCAACAAAAGATTATAAGAAGTCGATGGGTAGATGGAGAACACACCAGTGCAGATACTCAATTGCCAAGGTATGATTTTCCGAGTAGCAGAGATCCAACAGAGAAGATTGAGCCAAAGGGTGAGTAGCAAGTGGCAGAGGAGGCCAACAACATTTCGGGAGGAAGTTTTCCTAACCCGGAAGAGGCAGTGAGAGGGTGTGCGAAATTCCCAGAGGGTCTGCGCAGGCATAGTAGTAGAATAGTTCGATCTAGCTAGAGGAGCTAGTGATTCAATAGCTGGAGGCTGGGATTTTGGTCAGATGAGCCAGTGAGTCAACTCCAGAGCCAGAGAAAGACAAAGTTGTAGATAACTTTCTGGAGGCAGCGACAACAAAGCTTGCGCAAGCTTTGTGTAGAGGTTGACGCAAGAGGATTTGTGTGTGGTTGGGGAGGAGGCAGAGCCAGGGATAGAAATCAACTGTGGGATGAGGAAAAATCCTCACAATAATTCTGCCAGTATTTCTCTCAGATTGGATTTTCAGTAGAGTAGCCAAATTATTGTACTCAAATTTTTGCTGTTGCATGATAAAAGTAAACCCTCATACTGCTACACCAGTTTTCCCACATTGGGTTTTTCTGGGGGCTTTTCTCCAAAATAACGATGTCAATTTTATGTGTGTGCTAGCATATTTCTCAGTTCCAATTTTTCCTTCCGCAATATTTTATGTGGTGAAGAAATTGCAGTGTGAATATTTCGTTATTTTGCCATAAACAAAATAATTTGGATAATTAATTTTTCAGTTAGAAGAAATATTTCCAGTTGCTGCATTTCAAGGAATTTTCACATGGTATTAGAGCATATTTGACAGGCAGAAGTCTCAGAGCCGAAGGGAGAAAATTTCGCTGTTGAGAGGGAGCAACAAGACGAAATTTTCAGGGGCTATGCAGTGCCTAGCCAGGCAATTCAAATTGCTGGACAAGGTTTATTTTTTCAGTGGCAGAAAAGTTCGATATATCTGGGGAAGCGATTCCAGTAGGTAGAGGGAGCAACAACTTAGTATTTTCACAGAGAAGATTTCTTGTCTTGGCACAGAGGGTTTGCAATGGTTTGCTAGAGCAAATTCAATGCTGGAAGGAAG
Source organism: Pinus tabuliformis (assembly GCA_031772625.1). Taxonomy (NCBI): domain Eukaryota; kingdom Viridiplantae; phylum Streptophyta; class Pinopsida; order Pinales; family Pinaceae; genus Pinus; species Pinus tabuliformis. The sequence goes on along the minus strand of CM062813.1, from coordinate 557,859,662 downwards.
AGAAATAACACACTGAAGTATACCCAGAATTCGAGTTACCCAGTTGAGATGGAGATTCCAAGGCAATGTATTATCAGTTGTAGCATATTCCAATATGTACAGGTGGTGCATGCAGTTAGAGAATGACCTTAAGGCAATTGTGCAATTCCAGAGTGTGAAATTCCTCAAAAATAGGGGCAATTTCCCATGGGGACAATGCAAGGAAATATGAGCTTGGGAAGGCTTGAAATTGGCGAAGTATTGGCCAGGTTCAGTAAGTTAGGAAGAGGGATAGACTATACACTTGCAGCGTGTGCTCAAGCTTGAGCAAGCATTGTATTTCTTCTCTATTCTATGATTAATGCAATATACATAGTAAGGGGTTTTGAGCAGTTGCTTTCCCCTAGATAAATCTATGTGCATGTGTGATGCTTCCTTTTGCATGTCTATCATTCTCGTTCTAGATGGTGAATTAACTTCCGCAAATCAGTAGAGTAGCTTCAAGTCTTGTGATTTAGTAAATTTCATGAGCAATATTGAATCTACACATTAATTTCTACCTGGTATCGAAGGTGGAATCAATGTAGAGCAAAGATTTTGAAGTTGTCATTGTAAGAGGTTTGAATTTGCAGATCAGGGTTGTAGGTTTTCTTTAGGACTGAGAAGATGGCTTTCAATGGACTAAGGCTTGAGTATGCCTTTTAGGGAAGCTCAAATTATGTTGCATGGAAGGACCGCATGGAAGCAGTACTGGAGGATAATGGGTTGAAGGAATTCATTGATAATGATATTCCGAAACCAGCAGCATTTGATGCAAAGGATCTAGTAGAATTGACGAAGTGTGTAGCTAAAGTGAGGAGGATCATATTGGAGGGAGTACAAGACCATATTGTCTCAAATCTCCACAGGAAAGAGACTTCGTATGCAATGTGGCAAGCGTTGACAGATTTGTTCCAGAATAGTAGTGACCACAGTAAATTGGCACTCAAGGACAAACTTCGGAATATCAAGATGCAGAGGAATGATACCATTCCATAGTACCTGAGCAGTTTCACACAGTGTCGTGATGAACTTGGTCAAGTTGGAGTTACTGTAGCAGAGGATGGTTTGGTGAGCCTAACCCTTCTAGTCCTTCAGAAGAGCTGGCTCATCTACCAAGATTCGGTAAACGAGAGGGAGAAACTACCAAATTGGGAAAGCTCGTGGTCTGATTGGTATAGGAGGAGATAAGGCAGAATACCAGAGATGGGCCTTCATCGGCCGAGGATGAGGAGAACTGTGCCTCGGTTGGAAAGGAAAAGAAAGGGAAGAAATCCCAATCCAAAGTAGAATCTAGTCAAGGGGGCAAGAAGAAAGACTTGTCTAGAATCAAGTTTTTTCAGTGTCATTAATTCGGGCACTATGCCACGAAGTGTCCACACAAGAAGGCAAACAAGAAGACCGCGGGAGGAGCAACGGGTGAAGCTTTGGCTTCATAGTTTGAGCTTGATTTATCATTTACTCTCATTGCATGCATGGCCAGCACAGTGATGGGAAGTGTGTTGTATCTCCACAGTGGTGCCTCGTTCCATATGACGGGAAATAGAGATTTTTTTAGTGATTTGGAGAAGGATCTCCAGATGCACATCGAGATGGGAGATGATGGAAGGTATAGCGCAATTGGGATTGGTACAGTCACCTTTCAAAGGGAGTTGGGCTCCCCTCTCTACAGTCACCTTTCAAAGGGCGTTGGGCTCCCCTCTCAGGCTCAAGGATGTGATGTTTGTACTGGTTGTTAATCTAGGTTGTCATTGATGTCAATATAGCAGTGTTTGTGATGGCAAATTCGTTGATACATGATTGCCCATTGATGCCCACTGATCATAATGCTTATAGTGATGAAAGTTTGATATATGATGATATGATGAGATGGAGGACCCAAGTGGATTGAATATATATATACAGACATAATAGAAGCAATATATCTGTGAAGCAACAAGAGCAAGAAGCCAAAGAGGAGAAGCCATTGTGAAGCCAAAGAGTAAGATGAAGAGTTTATCGAAAGCCATCAAAGAAGCAAGTCATCGGAGCAAGAGAAGCAGAAAACATAGCAATAGCGATAACAGAGGAGTAAAGAAGAAAACAAAGAGCATCAACGATAACAAAGGAGTAAAGAAGAAAACATCGGAGGAGCCATATCGGAAGTATCACATGTAATATATGCCCAAGAAGAACCGATAGGAAGAAAACAGCGGAGGAGCATAAACAAAGTTATAGGAGGTCACAAGAAGATAAGCCACAGGAGCAACAACTATCGGAAGAGCGGAAGAGTGAAGAGAAGTCATAGGAGCAACAGCTATCGGAAGAGCGGGGGTAGGAGTGTACAGATGTTTTGATCGTGGCTGAAGGCCCACGCTAAATCCTAGTCGTCGATCTCATTTCAAATGCTTATGTCACAGTCAACAGCAGGGGTTAGGCCTGTTTTTAACCTGTGTGCTAGTTGAAGACCCACAGGCCGTAGATTTGCTGACCTCGTATATCCAATGGATATCGGGTCATAAAGTGATTGGACATTAAATCTAAAAATGGACTCGATCTTTTATAGATCAAGGATTTATAATCCTTATCGGCTCCGTAAAGGCGGTTAAGTGTGGCGCAAGTTCCCTGGCCGATATCGTTGTGAACCATTGGATCCAGCGCGCCTTGATCAAACGATGGAGGATCGACAATTGGGTTTGTTGATTAGGTGGATCAACAACCGTCAGATTAATGATGAGATCGATGGTGGAGAATTAATCCAATAAGACTTGGTACTGAGTGGACCCGAGAAGTTTCTGAACATGGGTTTATTTTAATTGGGGTCCGGTCTTGTGCATTCATGTGGGACCAACGTTCATTGGCGAGTTCTGTGTTAAAGCGCTGCTTGGTGATTGGTCGGGTCTGTGTTTAAAACCCACCAATGTAAACACTTCCGATTTGTATTTATCGCATATCGAGGAGTCTTAGGAATAACTCCGATTTTTCATGAAGTTGTGATTGGATTAAAGGTGATGACATGGCATGTGGGACCTCCATGTGGGTATAGCAGCTCTTATATGGTTTTCCGTGAATAATCAAGTCTATGGATAAAACTCTCCGATATATATTTTTAATATACAAGTCAGCCTCCGCCCAATAGACGTGTCCTTTGGTCATTGGTGATAAAAGAATATCGAATGAATTAATTAGAAATGAGCAAACAACTCAATGATAATACAAAGATATTTACAATAATAGAAACATCAGGTTTCTATTCAGAATATGGAAACAAACAGTTTCATCTAAGAAACTGCTAAAAGAATCAGAATAGCAACAACTAAAAGACTGAGCATTAAATACTAAATAGTAATATTCTAATACCCTCCCTTAATGCTCAATCTATTTACAACACCAATAGACCCTCAGAATTTTACAAATTTATCAGGACCAAGAGGCTTGGTGAAAATGTCAGCGGGCTGCTCTGTTGTGGGAACATATTGCAACTGAACTGAGCCGTCTTCAACCAGTTGGCGAATGTAGTGGCAATGAGTTTCCACATGCTTTGTTCGTTCATGAAAGACTGGATTCTTGGCAAGTTTGAGCACTCCCTGATTATCACAAAACAAAGAAGTAGGCCCTGTCTGGAAAACATGCATATCTGCAAGCATACGACGAAGCCAAACTGCCTCACAGGATGCCTTAACTGCTCCCCGATACTCTGCTTCTGTTGAGGAGAGAGCCACTGCCTGTTGCTTCTTACTAGTCCAAGTAACAGCCCCAGATCCTAGACTAAACACATACCCAGCTGTAGATTTACGGTCATCAACCGAACCGGCCCAGTCAGAGTCAGTGTAGCCACTGAGAATAGGATTGGAGCTGCGAGTATATAAGAGGCCATAATCAGAAGTACCACGCACATATCGTAGCACCCGCTTTGCTGCTATCCAATGATCAGCTTTAGGAGCTGACATAAAGCGAGAAATGTAGCTTACTGCAAAACTGATGTCAGGTCTGGTAGCAGTAAGATAGATGAGACTGCCCACTAATTGCCTGAATAAAGTTTCATCCACAAGGGGAGAGGATGACTGTGCTGAAAGTTTGAGCCCTGGTTCCATAGGAGTCGTGGCCGGTTTGCAATCCTGCATTCTGAACCTTTCCACAAGATTTTTGGCATACTTGGACTGATAGATCTTGTTTGATCCCATGGATCAAATGTGCAGAGCTGCCAGTAATGATAAGGTCATCCACATAGACAACCACAAACAAGATATCATCACCAGTATGCTTGATATACAGGTTTGCATCAGAGGGGCTTCGCTGAAAACCCTGATCTGTTAGGTACTGATCAATTTTCATGTACCAAGCCCGAGGAGCTTGTTTCAATCCATAGATTGCTTTAGCTAACCGACACACTTTCTGTTCTTGACCAGCAACCTTGAATCCTGGAGGCTGCGTCATGTAGACTTCTTGAAGATCACCATTTAGGAAAGCACTCTTTACATCCATCTGATGAACTTTCCAATTGAACTAAGCTGCTAGGGCAAGGACAAGCCTTATGGTACTCATCTTGGCTGTAGGAGCAAAAGTCTCCTCATAATCGATGCCTTCCTTCTGTGAGAACCCTCGAGCCACAAGACGAGCTTTATACTTGTCTATGGTTCCATCAGCTTTGTATTTCACTTTATACACCCATTTGCAGCCTATGGGCTTTTTTTCGGCAGGAAGATCAGAAAGTGTCCAGGTGTGATTCTTCTGAAGACTCTGGAATTCGGCTTCCATAGCCTGTTCCCACTCAGATGTACCCTTAGCCTCTGAATATGTTTGAGGCTCAAAAATACTGTGTAGGTTAGCCATAAGAGCAAAATTGACTGTAGACTGTTGTCTGTTCTTATGTCTAGAAGTTCTACCTTCAAGGAGCTCATCATCCCGGAGATCACCAATGGTTTTAGCCCACCATTTAGGCCGAAGAGAAGAAGAACCAATATCAGGAGTAGAGGAACCAATATCAGGAGGAGATGGAGAAGACTCAAGAGCAATAGGGGCAGCAAGGGGAGGGTTAGCTTCTGGAGGAAGCTCAGATAGAGTATTATCAAATACTGATGCTACATCATCCCTCCCATCAGGTGGACCGACCGGAAGAAGAACGCTGTGAGACTGATCCTCAGAATGCTGCTCAGAAGAAGAAGACTGAAAGAATCCTCTGTCTTCATCAAATACTACATCTCGACTGAAGCTAAGACGACCAGTGGCTATATCTATCAGCCTATAGGCCTTGTGATGATCACTGTAACCTGTCATCATGAGTTTCTGGCTCTTGGAATCCAACTTAGAGCGCTTAGCAGATGGAATCCAAACATATGCAACTGAGCCAAATACTTTGAGGTGACTGATCTTAGGCTTACGACCAGACCAAACTTCTTCAGGAGTCTTTCCTTTAACAGCCTGAGTAGGAGATCGGTTAAGAAGGTAAACAACAGTAAATACTGCTTCAGCCCAGAATTTGTTTGGAACACTCCTGTGTTGTAACATGGAACGAGCCATTTCAACAACCGTGCGGTTGCGACGCTCGACAACACTGTTCTGCTGGGGAGTGTAAGGGGTGGTTAATTGACGTTTGATGCCATGACTATCACAGAAGTTTGCAAAAGCTGAGGAACAAAATTCCCCCCCATTGTCGGTCCTAAGGGTCATGATATTACAACCAGATTCTTTTTCAACTAAGGTTTTAAACTTCTGAAAGGTACTAAGAGCATCAGATTTATTTTTTAAAAAATACACCCACATCTTTCTACTAAAGTCATCTACAATAAGTAAAAAATATTTGCAAGCAGTGATAGAAGCTGTATTCATAGGACCACAAATATCAGCATGAAGTAACTGAAGTACCTTAGATGCGCGCCAAGATTCTCCATTTGTGAATGAAGACCGATGTTGCTTTCTTGCTTGACAGGCGCTGCATACCCCCAACTGCTGAGTCTGAATATCAGGTAATCCTGACACAAGTCCCTCCCGAGAGAGCTGAGAGAGATACTGCATATTTAGATGCCCATATCGCTGATGCCATAGAGTGCTGATGGGAGAGACACGTGCTGCTAGAGCCACTTCTGGAGAGTCACCGGTGTCAAGTAGCCTATATAGACCATGGTCCTCTAGCCCAACAGCAACTGTTAGACTAGTCTCCCTGTCAATGATGGAGCACTTGTGTGCACTGAACACAACATCAAGCTGAGGAGAATTCCTCATAATCTGGCTGACAGATAGCAGATTAATCTCCATACCAGGAACATAGTATACATTTAGAAATATGAGTGTGTGTCCACCAGACTGAATTTGAACTGTACCCCTGCCAGCTACAGTGTACTTTTCACCTCCACCAAATACCACGGAATTGCTGAAAGGTGAGAAGTCAATAAACCAGTCACGCCTGTGAGAGAAGTGGCGTGATGCACCAGAATCAATGTACCATGCAGAGGAAGGAACATGTTCTGAAGACCTTTTAGCCATAAAGGCGTAAAAGGCAGAATCTGTCTGCTCGGAATGTTCTGCAACATTGGCTGTCTGATGTGGCCCTCCCTGTTTCTTCTGTTCAGAAGCAATCCTCTGTCGGCAATCTTTCTTCATGTGACCGAACCTATGACAGTAATTACACTGCACACTTTTCTTCCTAGCAGGATCCAAAGGCTGAGAAGAGCCTTTCTGCTGAAAGGACTGAGAGGACTGGTATTTTGCAGCAAATGCATTTTCCGAGGACACTGATGAAGCACCACTACCAAACTGTTGTTTCCACCGATCCTGCTGCAGAAGTTTGGTACATAAATCTGGAAACTTTAGATCAACATTGGTGGTCGTGATGTTTAGTGTTTCTATGAAGTGTTCATAAGATTTCGGTAGACTTTTCAGAGTAATGACTACCATATCTTCTTCCTCCATGGTCCGACCAATGGCTTCGAGCTGGTCTCGAATGTCTTTAATTTTGTTGAGATGTTCCTGTAAAGACATATGTTCATCCATCATGATGGAGAACAACTGATTTTTGAGAAAAAATGCTCTGCTTTTGTCAGATGTCTCGTGCAGTTCTTTCAATTGTTGCCAGATTTCGGCAGCTGTCTTGCCAGAAGGAATATGAGGTAACTGATCATCAGCGACAGAGAGCTTGAGAAGCATAACAGCTTCTCGATTTCGATCATCAAATTTATCTTGATCGGTACCAGCTGTACCGGGACGAGACTCTTTGCCCAAAATGAGCTGATCAAGACGCCTGTATTCAAAAATGGTCAGCATTCTTTGTTTCCAAATGTTATAGTTGCTGCCATTAAAGCGTTGATTTCCTTCTAACATCAGATTGGTGAGCGTGGCCATTTTCCCAAAGACAATACAGAAGTCTGACACACAAAAACAATGTAGCTGCCTGCTTAAAATCCCTCTTTCAGGATGTCTGTACCTTAACAAATTCTGCTTTGAAAGAATAATAGGCTTTCACAATAACTCAGATCTGTACTAGATCAAAACACCAGACCAAAAATATGACAAGAGGTCACATGTATCTTCATAAAATTAAAACTGATAAAGAAAAATACATAGACTGAAGCTGTCCACGATTATTTATACGCTGCTCTGTTCCCGTCCCGTCACTATAATCTGAATGCGTAGACTGAATGCGTGATATATATATGCTGTTATATATATATATGCTGTTATATTCCATAACAGTAAATGTGACAAACTTTTACTTTCAGCTTTTAGAATTTATTTGTCAAAATCTTATAAGGCCAGATCTTAAGATTCTAGAAGATAAAATGATCAATTTTTTTTTCATAAACTCTGCTGAAGTCTGTGGAGCGATCTATTGCTCACTGAATAGCGGATTATATATGCTGTTATATATCGATTATATAATCTGGACTGACCTGGAGAAAGCCGTCAGTATACTCTGAAAAATGCGTGATATATAATGCCGTCACTGATATATAATGCGTGGACTGACCTGGAGAAAATGCCGTCACTGATATATAATGCGTGGACTGACCTGGAGAAAATGCCGTCACTGAAAATGCCTTCACGTGGTGAAAACGGAATTAAGTTGCTGGAGAATCTCGATGAATACGTGAGCCAAAAATTCGTGAGTAAAAAAAATTTTCCGCTTCTCGATCTGGTTCCGCTTCCGGTTCCGATACTCAGGCTCTCGATACTCAGGCTCAGGATACAAACACGATTTCCACTGACGCTTTTCCTTTTCACAGATATAGTGACTCCGATCCTTTTGCGTGGTCTTGAGATTCGAGTCACGATAGTGGCATCAATGGCCCCGAGGGCAGAGAAGAGGCCCGCGGCTGGAAAAAAAATGGTAGGGAATTCGCCTTCAACAGAAACAAAGTCTTTGAAGCCGGAAAATAATCTACGAAGGGAAGACGACAGAAAACGCAGAAGCTGGCTATTACAGCAAGGGTGGAAACCGAATACGGGTTTTACCGAGTCCTTGAACTTGCGCGTATTCTTCCTCTTCAGTGGCTAGGCTTCAAGGGCCACGAGAACCGTGAGGCAACACAGCTTCAAACAAATAAACTGTTCCTTTCAAAGCAATTTTACGATTCCGATGACCACCACAAAGTTAATTCCTCATACAGTGATAATGCAGGAGAAGAATCCCTTTCTGTATCGAGATTGACGACTGTAAGCTTTTATCACAGTGAGCAAAGCCGAGGCTAAGACTCAGTGAAGGCTACCTGGCTTACAGAGGGCTCGACCTTAGAAAGAAATCTACAGATCCTGAGAGCAGTTTCGAAATGAACTACTGAATTTTTCAAACTATGAAAAATTATTTCGAAAAAATCCCTGTGCTCTGATACCATAAAAGAATATCGAATGAATTAATTAGAAATGAGCAAACAGCTCAATGATAATACAAAGATATTTACAATAATAGAAACATCAGGTTTCTATTCAGAATATGGAAACAAACAGTTTCATCTAAGAAACTGCTAAAAGAATCAAAATAGCAACAGCTAAAAGACTGAGCATTAAATACTAAATAGTAATATTCTAATAGGTGAAACTCGTATAAAAATGAGTTAAAAGTTAAAACGCTTCAGTTCTGAGTATCTATCTTGGGCAGAAAAATAGAACATAAAGAAGTTCACAACTCGTGAACTTGAAGAGACAGAGGAAGCTGAAGGAATAGTAGAAAGAATGCCAAAGGTCGAGCAAACAAAAGTGGAAGCCGAAGGTGGAACGAGTGAAGAAGGAAGTCGAAAGGTCCTGCGGAAGAAGAAGGAAGCCAAAAGGTCCAGCAGAAGAAGAAGGAAGCTGAAAGGTCCAGCGGAAGAAGGAGGAGGATGAAAGGTCCAACGGAAGAAGAAGGAAGCCGAAAGGTCTAGCGGAAGAAGAAGGAAGAGGAAGGTCAAAGGTCGACATTCTGTTGACTGGGTTACTTATTGAAAAGCTCGGACCTATATTTGAGTGATTCAGATAACAGTTCAAAAGGACGCTCTGCAGATCTAAGAAGATTATCTGAGTATGAACAGGGTTGTCTTTAATTGAACACACAATATGAAACCGCGACAGTCACTCCTCTAAAGAAGTCACTCCTGAAGCAGTTACTTCTAAAGCAGTCACTCTTGAAGCATTTACCGTGACAGTGAGAATAGAGGCTTGAAACAGAGAGTTGTTTTTGGGCGGAGCTCAGTGCAGTTCATTATAGACACATTGAAGTTGTGTGGAGACTATTGAAGACCATGATGTATTAGTCATCATGATGTGACTTGGAGATTTTGCTTGGGTATAATGAAGAGCAATGGTGATACCTTCTATGAGACAAGGGTGTCATTGATGTAGCAGTGAAGCTGTAGATTGACATAATTCAGTGAAGAAGATTTTGGGAGCAGAGAATTACTATCAAACATATCTAGACAAAATATAGCAGAGGGTTGGTGCCTTGAAGGTTGGAGCCTCGAACAAACAAGGTTGTTGCCTTGACAAGATAGGGTCGGAGCCCTTGGGGTTGGTGCCTCAGAATTGGAAGGATTGGTGTCCTTGGAGTTGGTGCTCCTAAACACAAGGTTGGTGCCTTGACAAGGTAGGGTTGGAGCCCTTGGGGTTGGTGCCTCAGAATTGGAAGGATTGGTGTCCTTGGAGTTGGTGCTCCTAAACACAAGGTTGGTGCCTTGAGAAGATAGGGCTGGTGCCCTAGAGGTTGGAGCCTCACAAAAGACCAAGTTGGTGCTTGGCAACAGGTTGGAGCCTGTGAGATTGAAGATCGGTGTCTTCATCAAGGGTTGGAGCCCTATATATATTGTACCTGATTTATGGTAAAGATTATATTAATAAAAGCATTTATTCCTATTGTTCATTTTGTGTTCTAAATGTAAATGATTTAACTAGTAAAAATAACAATTGAAAAGAAACACTGATTCACCCCCCTTCTTAGTGTTTCCAACAATTGGTATTAGAGCCAATACCTTCGCTCAAAAGCCTAACAGCTTGAAGGTTGATCATTAGAACACAAATGGCAAAGCCAAGGAAGAAAGTCTCCAATCCTCCTAAAGATGTGTCTCCCTCTACCACTAAAATAGAAGTCAATCAATTTGTGAAGGCTCGATGGTTCAATGAAAACTTTGATATATGGGAAGCAAGAATGAGGAATTTCTTAAAGACTCAAGGCATTGAAGTATGGGAATCAGTGATTACTGATAACATGATGAATGAAAAATCCAAGGAGTACAATGCAAAAGCGATGAAGGCAATCTTGAATGGGTTACTTGATTCTATAAAGAACAATTTAGGAAAATGTTTGTTAGCGAAGGGTATATGGGACAAACTTCATGATCTTCACTTAAAAGGAGCATTGACAATGATCTCTAGTCAAGAAAATGATGGAAAACAAGAAGAAAATCCAGAGCCCGCCAAGGAAGCTGAAGATAAGATTGATGACATTGCTAAAGAAGACCTAATGAAGAGAATGAAAAAGACTTTGTAGAAGATCTCCTCACTAAACTTATGGCTGCCATGGAAGAGATTATCAATTTGAAAAAGGAAAACGAGGAACTTAATAAGAAAGCACTAGTTGGTGACCAAGACCAAACAAGGAAGAAATTTGACCTTGTCAAGCTTCAAGTACAAGAAAGGGATGAAGAGCTTGCCAAGCTTAAGAAGGAATTTCATCGAAGCAAAAGAAAGCATCATGAAGAAGTCATATCCATGACAAATCAATTGGATAAAGCAAAGAAACGGGAAGACACCTTGTCAAGTCAACTTGAATAAAGGCACAAGAGCTTGAACAAACTTGAAGAAGGGATTGGACAATACAAGGTAGAGGTCTCCTCTCTCAAATCTCAACTACAAGAAGCAAGAAAGTTCGCACAAGGAGTTGAGAAGACAATGGAAGCATTGGTAATCATAGAAGGACAGGTTGATGAAGCAGAAAAGGAGAGAAACACCATGATTTACCAACTAAAAGCAAAGGATGAAGAGTTATTCAAACTAAAATCCAACCTCAACCTTCTTAAGGCCGAAACATGTAAAGCTACAAGAATCAAGGAAGAAATGGAGAGCAGTCTAGCAAAAGAAAATGAAGAAATATTCAAAATGAAGTCAAATATCATCTCCCTTAAAATAGAAGAAAATGAAGCTACTCGTATCAAGGAAGAAACTGAGAAACAACTTGCAAAGAAGAATAATGATTGCGAAAGATTGGAAGAAGAGATTGTCTCCCTTAGGAAAAAGGTTGAAGGGATGGACAAAATCTTGAACAGCTCTCAAGCCTTGGATGACATGCTTAGCCATCAAAGATCTCCATTTGATAAATCAGGTCTTGGATATGAAGGTGAATCCTCAAGCAAGGGTGACCATACTTCAAACAAAAAGGATGTGAGGAAGCCAGAAAGAAATGTTGATGCTCCCAGTTCCAGCAAAGGCAAGGATAAGAGTCAAGGCAACAATGAAGGAAATCCTATTCCAAGAAGAAATGCAAATGATGTCAAGGACGCAAGAAGAAATGGTTATAATCAAAGGATCTCAAGGCAGAAAGGCTTCAGAAGTACATCAAGGAAATCTCCATCTCCCAAGTACCAAAGTTTATTTCTTGGTTATTGTTATTCTTGTACAAACTTTGGACACATGGCAAAAGATTGTAGGGCATATCACAAAGATAAATATAATGGTCCCCGTCAATCTCTGAGAAGCAATTTTGCAAGAAGTCATGAATTCTTATTCAAGAACAACATAGAGTGCTTCAAGTGTCATAACATTGGTCATATGGCACATAATTGTAACTTGATTTGGACACCTTCTCAAGCTAGAACTATGCCAGAAAAGAAAGTTATACAAGTATGGAGAAGAAAGCAAATACAATCTAAAAATCTCCTGAACTCTCCAGCCAACAACACGTTGTTGACTTGATGAAGATATTCTTGATATTTCGAGTGTTTGATGATGGGATTCTGCCAAAAAGAGACCATGTATATAGTTCGGGGGAGCTTGTGATTCTTGATCATTATTGCAGAAGCTATTCGTGAAAGGGTCCTTATGAAATCCTTGATGAGCTATATTAACAATCATTCTTTGATAAAGATCATTTCTCAGGGGCACTACATTGAAGAACATGATCTTGTAACCATTCTTTGGATTGTTGTTGAAGATGTTTTTTCCACTTGATCACTAAGGATAAATTGAAGCAGCAGAGAAGGCCAACCAATGCTATAGAAATAGGGAAAATAACTATGTTGTTGTTATTACAAATGTTAAATGTCGCCACTCAGGGATTTGATGTGAGAACAGGTAAATTATGGACACAAATAGAGGCAACCTTCAAACAAACAAATACATCTAGGAATGGAGCTTGAAGCAAGATCAGTTGGCAGCATCTAACAAAACCGAAGCATTGCAAAAAGATGGCTTATCAAAAGGACTATAAAAAGGAGAATGTTGTGCAGTCGAATATAGCTCAGTAACTTAAGGAGAAGCACAGAGATACAAAGGAACTTGGATATGAAGAAAGATAGCAATTTCAGTGGTGTCTTCCCCTAATTCAGACTCCTTAATTCTGACTGTGAAGACAACAAAATTTGGATTGCAGAAGCATAAAAACTTGGACTTGAACATTTGGTGTATGGCTATTTGGAGTCTATTTGGAAGCATTGAAATGGAGCATCTTTAAGCATTGTTGAAGCCATGATAAAGTAGTTTTTGAGACATAAAGAAGGGATAATGTGCTAGCTGATGATGAGGTAGCAATCCTTCTATCTTGAGTAAAAAGAAGAGCACCACGATAGGGGGAGTAACATACCCATGAAGATCTACTATTCATAAAGAACATAAGTAGTTTGATAGGGGGAGTCCTTGTGCACTCCTTTGCCATTGATGTTAAAAGGGGAGAGAAGAAGAATATTGCCATCAATGATAAAGGGGGAGATTGTTAATCTAGGTTGTCATTGATGTCAATATAGCAGTGTTTGTGTGGCAAATTCTTTGATACATGATTGCCCATTGATGCCCATTGATCATAATGCTCATAGTGATGAAAGTTTGATATATGATGATATGATGAGATGGAGGACCCAAGTGGATTGAATATATATATACAGACATAGTAGAAGCAGTGGATCCGTGAAGCAACAGGGGCAAGAAGCCAAAGAGGAGAAGCCATCGTGAAGCCAAAGAGTAAGATGAAGAGTTTATCGAAAGCCATCAAAGAAGTAAGTCATCGGAGCAAGAGAAGCAGAAAACAGAGCAACAACGATAACAGAGGAGTAAAGAAGAAAACAAAGAGCAATAGTGATAACAAAGGAGTAAGAAGAAAACAAAGAGAAACAACGATAACAGAGGAGTAAAAAAGAAAACATTGGAGGGGCCATATCGGAAGTATCACATGTAATATATGCCCAAGAAGAATCGATAGGAAGAAAACAACGGAGGAGTATAAACAGAGTTATAGGAGGTTACAGGAAGATAAGCCACAGGAGCAACAACTATCAGAAGAGCAGAAGAGTGAAGAGAAGTCACAGGAGCAACAACTATTGGAAGAGAGGGGGTAGGAGTGTACGGATGCTTTGATCGTGGCTGAAGGCCCGCGCTAAATCCTAGCCGTCGATCTCATTTTCAAACGCTTACGTCACAGTCAACGGCGGGGGTTAGCCCTATTTTTAACCCGTGTGCTAGTTGAAGACCTGTAGGTCATAGATTTGATGACCTCGTATATCCAATGGATATCGGGTCATAAAGTGATCGGATGTTAAATCTAAAAACGGACCCGAACTTTTATAGATCAAGGATTTATAATCCTTATCGGCTCCGTAAAGGCGGTTAAGTGTCGCGCAAGTTCCCCGGCCGATATCGTTGTGAACCATTGGATCCAGCGTGCCTTGATCAAACGGTGGAGGATCGACAATTGGGTTTGTTGATCAGGTGGATCAACAACCGTCGGATTAATGATGAGATCCGTGGTGGAGAATTAATCTGATAAGACTTGGGACTGAGTGGACCCGAGAAGTTTATGAACACAGGTTTATTTTAATTGGGGTCTGGTCTTGTTCATTTAGGTGGGACCGACGTTCGTTGGCGGGTTCTGTGTTAAAGCGCTACTTGGTGATTGGTCGGGTCTTTGTTTAAAACCCACCATGTAAACACTTCCGATTTGTATTTATCGCATATTGAGGAGTCTTAGGAATAACTACGATTTTTCATGAAGTTGTGATTGGATTAAAGGTGATGATGTGGCATGTGGGACCTCCATGTGGGTATAGCAGCTCTTATATGGTTTTCCGTGAATAATCAAGTCTATGGATAAAAGACTCTCCGCATATATATTTTTAATATACAAGTCGCCCCCCCTCCAATAGACGTGTCCTTTGGTCATTGGTGAAACTCGTATAAAAGTGAGTTAAAACACTTCAATTCTGAGTATTTATCTTGGGCAGAAAAATAGAACATAAATAAATTCACAACTCGTGAACTTGAAGAGACAAAGGAAGCTGAAGGAACAGTAGAAAGAAAGCCAAAGGTCGAGCGAACAAAAGTGGAAGCCGAAGGTGGAATGAGCAAAGAAGGAAATCGAAAGGTCCTGCGAAAGAAGAAGGAAGCCGAAAGGTCTACTGGAAGAAGAAGGAAGCCGAAAGGTCTAGTGGAAGAATAAGGAAGCCAAAAGGTCTAGCGGAAGAAGAAGGAAGCTGAAAGGTCCAGCGGAAGAAGAAGGAAGGCGAAGGTCGAACATTCTATTGACTGGGTTACTTATTGAAAAGCTCTGACCTATGTTTGAGTGATTCAGATAACAGTTCAAAAGGACGCTCTGCAGATCTAAGAAGATTATCTGAGTATAAACAGGTTTGTCTTTAATTGAACACACAATATGAAACCGCGACAATCACTCCTCTAACGAAGTCACTCTTGAAGCAGTTACCCCTAAAGCAGTCACTCCTGAAGCATTTACCGTGATAGTGAGAACAGAGGCTTGAAACAGAGAGTTGTTTTTGTGCAGAGCTTAGTGCAGTTCATTGTAGACACATTGAAGTTGTGTGGAGACTATTGAAGACCATGATGTATTAGTCATCATGATGTGACTTGGAGATTTTGCTTGGGTATAATGAAGAGCAATGGTGATACCTTCTATGAGACAAGGGTGTCATTGATGTAGCAGTGAAGCTGTAGATTGACAGAATTCAGTGAAGAAGATTTTGGGAGCAGAGAATTACTATCAAACATATCTAGACAAAATATAGTAGAGGGTTGGTGACCTGAAGGTTGGAGCTTCGAACAAACAAGGTTGGTGCCTTGACAAGATAGGGTCAGAGCCCTTGGGGTTGGTGCCTCAGAATTAGAAGGATTGGTGTCCTTGGAGTTGGTGCTTCAGAATTAGAAGGATTGGTGTCCTTGGAGTTGGTGCTTCAGAATTAGAAGGATTGGTGTCCTTGGAGTTGGTGCTCCTAAACACAAGGTTGGTGCCTTGACAAGGTAGGGTCAGAGCCCTTGGGGTTGGTGCCTCAGAATTAGAAGGATTGGTGTCCTTGTAGTTGGTGCTCCTAAACACAAGGTTGGTGCCTTGACAAGGTAGGGTTGGAGCCCTTGGGGTTGGTGCCTCAGAATTGGAAGGATTGGTGTCCTTGGAGTTGGTGCTCCTAAACACAAGGTTGGTGACTTGAGAAGATAGGGTTGGTGCCCTAGAGGTTGGAGCCTCACAAAAGACCAAGTTGGTGCTTAGCAACAGGTTGGAGCCTGTGAGATTAAAGATTGGTGTCTTCATCAAGGGTTGGAGCCCTATATATATTGTACCTGATTTATGGTAAAGATTATATTAATAAAAACATTTATTCCTATTGTTCATTTTGTGTTCTAAATATAAATGATTTAACTAGTAAAAATAACATTTGAAATGAAATACTGATTCACCCCCCCTCAGTGTTTCCAACACTGGGTCTAAAGAAGAATCTTGTCTCCGTTGCAAATTTGGAGGACCATGGCTATGATGCGATCTTCAACAAAGGAAAGGCATTCTTGAGATACATATTCACGGGATAGGTGAAGCAGATCGAGGTTTGTGTGAAAAACCTCTACAAGCTGGATGTGGACGATTGAGCTGCATTGAGCACAAAGGCAGAGAAGGTGCAGAGCCATGATGTCGGCGAACATTGGCATAGAAAACTTGGCCATTTGCATCATGGCGCTTTGAAGATCATGCAACAGATTACCACTGGCCTCCCCGAAGGAACACTAGAGCAACATGACACATGCAAAGGGTGCACCTTGGGGAAGTACAAAAAAGCCACTTTCCATGATTAGGACAACAGAGCACATGCAGTCCTTTAAAGGATCCACTCTGATGTTTTTTGACCTTTCTCGACAACCTCCACTACTAGGCACAAGTATTTTGTCGTCTTTATTGATGAATTTTCGCGGAAGTGCTGGATCTTCTTCATGCAGAAGAAGGATGAGACTTTTGCCAAGTTCTTAAAGTTCAAGGCACTGGTGGAGAAAGAAACGGGCAAGAAGATGAAGGCTCTCAAGAGCGATAATGGAGGTGAGTACGTGTCGAATGAGTTAAAAAATTTCTGTGCAAAGAAAGGCATTCGACAAGAGTTGACAACACCCCACAACCCACAGCAGAGTGGGGTGGCTAAGAGGAAGAACCAAAGCATTGTGGGAGTAGCACGGGCGATGTTGCATGACCAAAGCCTACCTCTGCATTTGTGGGCTGCAACATGCAACAAAACAGTCTATTTTCAAAACAAGAGTCATCATCAGATACTTGGCATGATCACACTAGAGGAGGCTTTCTCGGGGAGGAATTTGAATGTGT
The DNA here is from genome assembly GCA_031772625.1 of Pinus tabuliformis. Classification (NCBI taxonomy): domain Eukaryota; kingdom Viridiplantae; phylum Streptophyta; class Pinopsida; order Pinales; family Pinaceae; genus Pinus; species Pinus tabuliformis. The sequence goes on along the minus strand of CM062813.1, from coordinate 557,842,405 downwards.
CGGACTTTGAGATCTTTGGAGCCTCTGTCTATTTCCATGTCTTCAAAGATTCAAGGAATAAGTTAGAGCCGACAGTAAAGTTGGGGGTTTATGTGGGTTACACAGAGACTCCCCACAACTATCATGTGTATTTGCCATCCCTCAGAATGACAGATGTGCGACGGGATGTCAAATTTGATGAAGACAAAGCCTCGCGGTGCTCTCTTGAGAGGGAGCTTCAGATCCCACCGAAAGAGGAGCTTTAGCTCCAAAGGAGGAGCCTTAGGATGTTGTGGAGCAACCACAAGTTGAGGAGCAGAGTGGAGACAACCACTCAAGCAGAATCGTCCAGAGAAGGTAGGAAGAGAACCAGAGAAGATGAGAGACTTGTGCAGGATGCGAGGGAGAATGTGGGTGCTCCTTCAAATCAGCGCAGGTAGAGGTGGTCACCAGATCGATAGACTGGATACACGGCTCTAATGAATGAGCTAGTAGAGACTAAGCCATCTTCCTTCGAGGAAGCAGTAGAGCAACAAGTATGGGTGATGCAATGGTGGAGTATGAATCCATTGTGAAGAACAATGTTTGGGAAGTGGTCCCAAGACCAATAGACAAGTCAGTGGTGGGTTCGAGATGGATCTTCAAGGTGAAGCAGGCAACATACAGAAGCATAGAAAAGTACAAGGACAAATTTGTGGAAAAGGGGTACTCTTAGGTGGAGGGGATTAACTATGAGGAGACCTTTGCTCCTGTAGCAAGGTACTCATCCATCAGATCAATCCTTGCTTTGGCTGCACAGATGGGGTGGAAGATCCACCAGATGGATGTGAAAACAACATTCCTCAATGGATTTATTGAGGAGGAGGTGTATATCGAGCAACCATAAGGCTTCAAGACTTTTGATCGAGAGTCTCATGTGTGCAGACTCAAGCGAGCGTTGTATGGTCTCAAGCAAGCACCCCATGCTTGGTACACCAGGATCGATAGCTATCTCACCGGTTTGGGCTTCACCAAAAGTGAAGTGGATGCAAACCTCTATCATATTTTGGTAGAAGGTAAATTTTTGATTATTGTTTTATATGTTGATGACTTGATCCTCATTGGTGATGAGCAGTTGATCAGATCTTGGAAGAAGGACCTTGCAAGAGAGTTCGAAATGAAGGACATGGGCCTCATGCACTACTTCCTTGGATTGGAAGTATGGCAAGGTGATGGGGAACTATTTGGCTCTTAAGGCAAGTATGCCAACGAGATACTTCAGAGGTTCCACATGGACATGTGCAAACCCATGGTGACTCCTCTACCGACCAATTGGAGGAAAGAGGATGCCACCTCATGTGATGAAGTGAATGCAACTGTTTACCGGCAGTTGGTGGGTTCACTCATATATCTTGTGAACACACAACCAGACATGTGGTTTGCAGTCAACCAACTAAGTCAATTTATGTTTAGGCCAACCAAACTGTTTTGGAGGGTAGCTAAACATGTTCTACGGTACCTCAGAGGTACTACCCAGGTTGGACTTTGGTACAGACAGACAGAGGGAGTGAAGCTATGTAGCTTCACTGTTGATTTGGGGTAGCATCAAATGTGCTCTAAGGCTCAAATTTTGTAGGGAGACTTGGGCACAGGTATTCCAAAGAAAAACCCAGAAAGCGTTTTGGGAAATTCCACCCAAAAATGTTTTTATTAAAATAATTAATATTTTTAATGGGGTTCCTAAGTCTAAACTTAGGAAAATTAAAATATTAATGGGTATTAATCTAATCAGTGGTGAAACTTCTAGAAAAAGCCATGGATCAAGTCAAAACGATCTGAGCCTTCGATTATGTTTTAATCTAGGTTGTTGGTTGTCCAACAAGAAGATATGAGGGGCTTGAGGGTCATTTGGAAAACACATAGAGAGATAGAGAAAATCGATTTTCTGAAGTGAGAAGTTCTTAGGAGGAAAAATCGATTGAAGAAATCTCTTGCAGTTGAGGGGCAACGATAGCAGCTTCCAGAGAGAGATTCTCAGTCGGAGATACATTATCAAAGAGAGGCAATAAGTGATCTAGAAGCCTTGATGCAGACGCTGACGCAGGGCCAAAAGGGCCACGTAGAAGTGACGTAGAGGCAAAGAGAGAATGTCGAAAATCAGAGCAGAGGGTCAGTTTTCAGCGATCGGATGCCTGAGTGTGAGACTGGGAGGCTGAGAGCAGTGACTCTAGGATACTGATCGAATTCCCAGTTGGGTGACACAGTACCTGAAAGGGTTGACGCTGAGACAACGTAGAGGCAACGCAGTGCCTGCCAGGGACATCTCATCTAGCAGCTGGATCAGCCAGATTTCTCAGTGATTGTGTGAGGTAAAACTCACAAAGCTTCTGTCAGTATTTCTCTCTGTAACTGAATAACCCGATGAGGTATTCAGTGATGTATTCAGATTTTGCTACTACTTAATAATAATAAACCCTCAGAGCTGTTGCAACAGTTTTCCTGCATTGGGTTTTTCGGAGACTATTTGTCCAAAAATTACCGTTTCCTAGGTGTTGTATTTTTCTTTCTTGCTTAGTATTTTGTTTCCGCATATATGTAAATTAAGTGAAGGCTGCAGATGTATTTACTTCGAAATTTACCACAGAAGACAGTAAATAACTTGTGTGATTTAATCAAGTAGGAGAAGTACCATCAGTTTGTTACAGTAGGGATTCCGTCTTAGGAAATTTCACATTCATTGATGCAGATTGGGTGGAATTTCTAGTGTTAGGTTCGCAACAATTTCTTGGTACATTAGGAAGCAGAGATCAGTGGCACTCAGATCCACAGAAGCATAATACATGGCTGCAAGTCAAGCAACATGTGAGGCGATCTGGATGAGGAAGATACTTGTTGGCTTGTTTGGTCAGATGATGGATCCTACTGTGATTTACTATGATAATCAGAGTTGTATCAAACTCTCTGAAAATCTTGTTTTTCACGATCAATCCAAGCATATTTATATCTAGTATCACCATCTATGGGATTGTGTGTAGAGGCAGATTATGTTGTTGCAGTACATTCCGATAGAGGAACAAGATGCAAATATTTTGACAAAGGCCTTGTCAAGAGGGAAGTTCGAGTTCCACAGGTGTAGGATAGGGGTGGTTGATAATCCCTTTCTTGCTAAGAGAGAGTGTTGAAAATGCGGCAAGAAAATCTCGTTTTGACTTTTCCTTGGTCAAACTAGATTAAAATTCGAATTTCTATTTTAGCAGAATACTTGGAGGTAGTTAACTAAGGTGACATGGTACTTGTCACTCAGTTAACTCAGTAAATTCGAGTTGGGGAAGCTTGAGTTCAGTTCTGCATGATTGATTGCTAATTTGTAGTAATCTATTTTAGTGAATTTGAGTTATTGTCAGTTTAACTAGCTCTAACTATCAGAAGAACTAGTGGAGGTCAAGTTGTGGAAGTGGAAGTTGGAACTTCAACCACACTCAGTGGTCAATGAGTTAACTGATCAATCAACCCAAAATAATTGTTGCATGCAGAGAATTTGAGTTACCCAGTTGAGATGGAGATTCCAAGGCAGTGTACTATTAGTTGTAGCATATTCCAATATTTTCAAGTGGTGCATATAGTTAGAGAATGACCCAAGGCAATTGCATAATTCCAGAGTGTGAAATTCCTAAAAAATAGGGGCAATTTCCCAAGGGAACAACGCAAGGAAATAGGAGCTTGGGAAGGCTTGAAATTGGCTAAGTGTTGGCCAGGTTCAGTCAGTCAGGTAGAGGGATAGACTATACACTTGCAGGGTGTGCTCAAGCTTGAGCAAGCATTGTATTTATTCTCTATTCTCTGATTAATGCAATATAGATAGTAAGGGGTTTTGAGCAGTTGCTTTCCCCTAGATAAATATTTGTGCGTGTGGGATGTTTCCTTTTGCATGTCTATAATTCTTGTTCTAGATGGTGAATTAACATCCGCAGATCAGAAGAGTAGTGTCAAGTCTTTTGATTTAGTAAATTTCATGAGCAGTATTGAATCTACACATTAATTTCTGCAATTCTTGCATTTTTTGCAGAAAAAACAGACTTATCAAAACAGGGAAGTATAGAAATCCTCTTAACCAACCATTAAAACTCTGAAATTTTTACATTTTGAGTTAGGATATTTTAAATAGACCAAAATCCTTTAGTCATACACTATATCTAACGAATGTTTCGAGTGTTAGCTTGGTATTAAAAATTTTATTTGCAAATTTATAGACTTGTTAAAGTAGGTCAGCAAACGTTTTTTGTTCAGGAGATTTTCTAAGCAGGTATCCATTTATAGAGTAGACATCTTTTTTGGTTAATATATTTTTAGTACACTAATTTCTATTATTTACTTGTTAAAATCTATTGAGTTTTGGTGTACTTGAATTCTGGTTCAGCTAATCTTGTATTGTAGATTTATATATTAAGCCAACAGGACAAAAGATACAAAATTTCTTTCTTCAGCCATCAGACCCCATTATAAGGCACTAGTCTTATAGTGGTTGGTTGAAGTTGTACTACGAGAAGCCTCCCTTGTCCTTGTGGTAGGAGTTGAGGCCTAAAGAGAGAAGACTAAGGCTGAGGTGACAATAGACCTTTGTCCTATGTGTGCTGACCATAGTGAATTATATGATCTTCCGCAATCTGCTACACAAAGCGGTAACATAACCTTTTTGATTCCACTAAATAATAAAGACCTCAATACTTTTTAAGTTTTGAGTGTAGTAAAAATAGTTCAGTGATTCTATTTGATGTGTTAATCCACCTTCTTATGATTGATATAATTTTAGCTCACTTTATTCCTTTATTTTACCCCTTTGTTTAATTCTGGAGAGTCACATCTTTTAATTTAGGGTCACATGATAATTGATCTGGCAGTCAAGTTATATTAACATTGTAAGTTCTATAGTTTAGGTATATATTTATGAGTTATGTTGATTTTTATATACATAACATTTCCTTCCCCTTGAGAAATGCTTTGTCTTCAAAGCATTTTTATGGAAAAACTTTGTCTTGATTTGACTTGTAATGCCTTCTCATGATTCTATGTTCTTGAGATTGTGATAGTTGATAATATAATACAATTGAAATGAATAGAGTTCATTTTTGAAATATCAAACACAAGAAGGACAAACAACTGAAACCCATATGGGACAATATATATATAAAGTAATGAATAAGATATGATTGAATTATATGAGTTGCAATGATGAGTGGTCTTGGCATTTTATAGGCCTCAAGGTGACCTTTCACATAAATCAATGTCTTTATGTGATGCACCTTTTGATAATTGTATTAATATTCAAAGTCCAATAGTTTATGTATATATTTATGAGTTATGTTTATTTTTATATGCATAACAATGACCCACTATCACCACCACAACTTTTCCTCCCACTTTAGGCCATCTCTCCTCCAACACAAGGGGGTTGTCCCTAAGATAGGTGTAAGGTGAAATTTATAAATAATTGGGATGACAGACCAAGATCAGTGCCAATCCAAAGGGTAACAGAGTCAGGATCAATGGACAAAGAGGGTTTAAGAGTATGGAGAAGACGTAGCTTAGACATACCATGATGTGCCATCATTAGTCCGCATTGTAAGGGTAAGTGAGAGGCCCAATAGAAGAAGCACCATTACAACCATAGATTTACAACCAATAAATAATGTGAATCTTTAAACAATGAAGGAACAACTGTAATATGAGATCACAAGAAAAGAGGACAAAGGACAGCCTTTTAAAGAATGGACAGCCCAAAAATACATCACATCTTTAGTCACAATTCCATAAGATTAAATGAGATATTACAAACAAAGACATTCCTACCTGAATCATTGATCTCATGGTTATTAGGGAGGAACGTACTTTGATTTATCCAGCAAAAAGTAGTGGAGAGTATACTCTTCTAAAATTCTGGTTTCTCAACTAAAACCATCTTTGCAAGGACATGAATTATGCCTTGCGTACTTTTGCTTAAAAAGTAAATGGATGGCCATGGACAAGATGACTGGAAAAACTGTTTTGCTGATTAAACCTACAGGGAAATAACTTGTAGATTCCATATGTATCTCAGGAATTGGACAAAGGGAGGTAAATTTGTTTTGGTTTCAGATATTTTAGGACATTGTGATTGGAGCTTTTATCAGCTAAATATCTTCAGTTTAGTAGCTGAGGTTATTTATCCACTAAAGTTGGTGAACTGTACCACAGGTGCATGGGGCATAACAGAGGCTGGGAGGAAGCAGCATCAGTGTTCTCTGGGGTTCCTGTTGAGCTTAAAACTTCCAATGCAGCCCTGCTTGAAGCTTCTGGACAGTCTTGGGAAGAGGTAACTTCTAATGGACTTTAAGCTTGTTTCATCCAACGTAAGTCAACACCACAGCTCTCTCTAAGATTCATTATAGTATTGCTCTTTAGAAATGAATTTCTTACTGAAATTACAGTGAATGCTAGAGAAGCATAGGTTGGAGCCTCAAAGAAAAGTAAGTTACCTTACTGTCCACAAATGACCAGAATCAATTTACATGACATAAAAGACCATTTTGTTGGAGTTAACCAAATAAAGCGCCGGAGGCATCAAATAAAACATCCTAACTGTAAAGACCAACATAAAATATATCCAAGTTTGTCTATGACTGTCTGCATGATGGAGATGAATATATAATAGATATTGACTAGTGGGACAGTTTAGATGTTTGAACTCACAATTTAGAATATCCAAATTCAAAATGCAAATATTGAGCTTAGAAATGATGATCTCACTGTACTTTTGAGAGGATATAATTATGCAGTATTTCTGTGCTAATATGTTTACCTCCTTTGTCTCAGCAATGTGATTGTATTAGTGAAGAAATGCTGGGTGAACAGCATTTTTGCATTGGCCTAAATGTTTTTGACTTTAACATGTTGGTCTACTTGTACATACTGTTAATATTAAGACTTGTTAAACACAAACTGTCTGTAAGTCACATTGTATGAATAAATGTTGTCTGCTTGATAATATTCTAGCAATTTTAAATGTTATATTTTGCATCTAATTTAGACATAAATACTTGTACTTTTTTCCAGCATTTGCCAAGAAACCAAACATTGCCTTTATACACCATAGAGTCTCCCATCGTGGTTCATTAGATAAGATTAAATTATTTTATTAATATAAAACAACTAACCACAAATAGTATCAATAGTAGTACTGATCAGTGTTTTTAAAACCGGAACCGGTGACCGAACCGGTCCACCTAATGAACCGGTTTACCGACCGGAACCGGTCTAACCGGGACTGGTTTGGTCTAAACGAACCGGTTTTTAAAAAATACATTAAATAATTAATTTTTAATGAAACAAAACTATTTTTAAGATGTAAAACCATGATTCCAAGCCAATAGAGACAAAATATGCAAAGTTTGCTCATTTATATACCATGCAAAGGTGAATATATCAAAATGGCACCGAGTGCAATACATATCATCGACAAAATAGCAAAATACATAAGAAATGAGGCTCTAAATGGCCTATAAAGTCCAAAAACAATGCTGCAAGCTATGAGGCCATTGGCCTACTACAAGTCTACAGTGTACACATGATCAATCATCAAGTCCATCACCACTACTAGACACAGGATCATCATCAGGAGCTACATAGACATCATCTGGTTCAGAGTCTGAGGATGCCTCTGCCTCATCTGCAACATCAGTATCAATGCCACCAATGACAATAGAAGTGGACCTAATGGAAGCACGAGTTTGTCGACCTGCACGACTAGTGCCTTCCATTGGTTCCTTGCCTTTCCTTGATGCCGCTACTGATCCTGGTTCTGATGTCGCCACATAATCTGCCTCATCCTCCGCTAAAGCCATGTCGATATCAAAATCAGCCTCAAACACAGGATCTTCAGTCTCCTCCACCCATTCTGATGTTGGATCAATATCGTCCAACACAATGGGATCTAGATCAGGTGATTTGCTCATCATTTGGTTCCTCCTCAGTCGAAGGTTGTATTGCACAAAAACAAGATCATTTAACCGTTTTTGTTCCAAACGGTTTCTCTTCTTCGTGTGTATGCGCTCAAAAACAGACCAATTGCGCTCACAACCTGAAGCACTGCAAGTTTGACTGAGGACTCTAATTGCAAACCTTTGCAATTGAGGACACTGGCCACCAAATGACTCCCACCAATGTGCTGCAAAGAAAAAGACAATAATTAGTAACTTAGTTTATAATTTGAATTGTAAAGAACGTAAACAATTTTAACTTGAAATGAAAAACAAAATGGAAATTGGAATTGCTTACCTGGTTTGTCCACATCTCTTGCCATCTTTGCCAAGTTTTTGCCAAAAGTACCACTTGCTTGATTGAAAATAGTAAGCTGTCTATGTATATCCAACTGGTCTACATGGTTAGGGACCATGCGCTCCAAGCAATCAATCAATCCAGCTCTGACCTCCCCATCATGCTGATCTCCTAGCCGATTTTTATAGTGATACCTTGGGTTCAAAAAATACCCGGCTGCATGTATAGGACGATGGAGTTGATTGTTCCATCTGTTATCAATGATCTCCCATATACGGCCATATTTAGCTAACCTGTCATTGTAAGCTGCCCGTATCTGCTCCTTTGCCTGATCCATAGCTTCATAAATGTAGCCCATGGCCAATCTTTCCCCATCCACCAACCTTAGCACCTTAACAAGGGGCTCGGTAATTTTCACAAGCTCTACAGACCTTTTCCAAAAATAAGTGTCTAACACTTTCTTTTTGGTGTCTTTTCCATCTGGTCTACGAGCCCACCGAGATTCAGACCATTCATCAGAGGAAAACATTTTCTGCAAGTTTCTATGTTGACCATTGAGACATTGCAACGTGAGGAAGTGAGTTGCAAATCTCGTAATTGCAGGCCTAACAAGCTCTTTGCCTCCAGTGTGTTTCCTCATTAGGCTCAATACCCATGAGTGGTTGTAAATGTATTTTGTAATGCACTTGGCATGCTCTACAGTGTTTTTTACCCACTCCACCTTGCCTATATCCTCAAGCATGAGGTCTATGCAATGTGCAGCACATGGAGTCCAAAATATGGTCTTATATTTGGCCTCAAGCATCTTTCCAGCAAGAACATAGTTTGAGGCATTATCAGTGATGACCTGCACAACATGCTGCTCCCCAACTTCCTGAATAATGTTATCCAAAAGCTCAAATAGAAGGCTTGCATCCTTTACCCTATCAGATGCATCAACTGATTTCAAAAACATGGTTCCTTGAGGGCAAGAAACAAGGAAATTAATGATAGTGCGGTTCTTTCCATCGGTCCATCCATCTGACATAATGGAACAACCTGTTTTGACCCATGACTCTTTAAACTCAACCAAATACTCATCAATGGAAGATATCTCTTTTTGCAAAAGAGCTCCCCTCAAGTCATGCATACTAGGGCCTTTGAAGCCCTTTCCTGCAGCTATAACAGAGTCCCACATAGCTTGGTAATAAGGTGAGCGAGCAGCATTAAATGGGATATCTGAATCATACCACCATCTAGCAATGTATTGGTGAGAAGTTTCTTTGCATTGTTTTTTCCAATGCTGATCCAAAGTGGGTTGAGAACTTGGCTGGGAGGAAGTGGGATTAGATTTAGAAGAGGCAATGGTGGCAGAAGATGAGAAATAACTTTGGATGTTTGGTCTCTTTGTTCCTTTTGATGGTTGGCCAACTCCAACAGAAGGATGAACATAGTGAAAGGGGTCATTGGTGGAAGGGATAGAAGTGGAGTCTTGAATCTCATAATCATCATACCCACTCTGTTTCAAAACATTCATGGTTTCCATTAATTCCCTCTTCCTTGCAATTTCATCTTGGATGGCCTTCTCCCTAGCCTTATCCTCATAAAATTTTTCAAGCTTGGCAATGTATTCTGCCCTAATAGGACCTAACAGTTCTTTTGGTGCATCACATGGCTTTACTTGGCCTCTTACCCCAGCCAAGTGTTGTTTCAACCTAAGAATACCCCCACCTCCAATAGATTTATGGCATAATTTGCATATCATTTTTCCCTCAATTACATCACAATGAACCCATGCACTGTCCTTTCCTTTTGGAGCCATGTTTGCTTGAAATAATAACAATTTGCAAATAAATCTGCCATTTAAAAAAAAAATTGCAGCTAAGGAACATGGAAAACCAATGATAAATGTAGGAAAAAAATGCACATGCAAGCTACAAAATTTGATAGCATAGAGCTAGAGAGTTCATAGGCTTAGCATAGATGATAGATCATTGAAGTGAGAAGTTTATAGCACAAAAAAAATAATTCATGGACAGCAGACTCAAATGAGGAATTATCAAGTGCAAATCCTTACCTGGAAATGCAAAGTAGCTCCCTTAGCCTCCTCTTGATGATGGCAACTCCACTGACAGCTACACACTATCTCCAAAATAGCTCCAACTCCAACTCCAAGATGACTACTTCAGCAAAAACTCCACACTCTCCAAGCTCACAAACAAACTCACAAACACTCACAAACACTCCAAATCAGTTGTGTGAGACAAATGAGAGTGAGAGGGGTGTCTTATAGCAAGTGTGAGGGTGTTTTTGGAGGGAAAATACCTTTCCCTCACCCCCAAAACCCCTAAACCGCCCTCATTTCCAAAACCGCTGCGCTTTTTTGCTTTAACCGGCGGCCTGTCCATAAACCGGCCGGTTCCGCCCTAAACCGGCGGTTTTTACCGGTTAGGGCCTTTTTTTGGGCACGAGGGGGTCTAAACCGGGTTAGAAGGGCCGGTTCGGACCGGCCAGGCTTCCAACCGGCCGGTTAGGCCGGTAACCGGTTTTTTCCACCGGTTTTTAAAACTATGGTACTGATACACTGAGTGCAAAGGCTGGTCCTATGAAAACCAAAAGCAGATCTAATCTAAATCTAACATCTGATAGCTAGAGGAGAACATGCTGCTGGGAAATATGATATATGGATTGCTAAATTACACCGAACAAGAAAGACTGATTTGATTCTCCTTTGTGTGAATTAGCAAGATTTGCTATGATTCATAAATTGCCGTGCATATTCTATCAGAACCAGACCGGAACTGGTGGAACCAGCCGGTCTAACTGGTTTGGGGGCCAAACCGGTCCAGTTCTAGGTTCAGAATTGGAAATGGCTGGTTTTGTACTGAACCGACCATTTTTCACTGCACCGACCGGTTTTGTACTGAACCAGCCGATTTTGTACAATTTCACCAAAAATGTTCCAAATGCAATTTTTTAAGGAAAAACACAAATTTTTGAGTGGGGCAACCAAAGATTCAATTCTATGGCCCTGGTATTGCTATGCATTTCTAACCAGCTGGTTTGGTACCGAACTGACTATTTTTCACTGAACTGGCCGGTTTTGTGCAATTCGACCAAAATTGTTCTAAATGCAATTTCTTTATGTAAAGATACGAATTTTGAGTGGGGCAACCTAAGATTCAAGCCTATGGCCCTAGTATTGTTAAAATTGGCAATTAGGGCCAAATTCCACTTTGGACAACTCATTTGATGGAGATGATGATTGCATTGAATTCCTCTTTTCGAGAGGACCAAGATTATCAAATTTGGACAAGAGAAAATGTATTTTTGAATTATAAGCCCACATGTGCATATTTGATCAGGTCAGCCCTAAAGCAAATTGGAAACCCTTGGAATGCTATAAATACAAGTGACCTCTACCTCATTTGAACATCATCATGAGACATTCTTCTATTCTCTTTCTTGTTTTTGGCTCGCACAGGTCTGAGGCAGATCCGTGGAGGAATGAGTTTGCACGAAGGTGAAATTGCAGGGTTCGAAGCTCGCATCTTTGTTTTAGGGTTTTGGGCCTCAGTTGTAGGCATGTCACAGAGAGAACTCAAATGCAATTGCTTGCTGGCCAGGTCATCCATGCAACTGAAGCCCTTCAATCGCTTGCACAACATGTCCTCCATGCTACTGGAAGCTAGGGTTTGGTTTTTCAGTTGTTCGAAGTGTTCTCTCGTTGACTGTAGTGTTCGGTAGTGGACCACAGATAGTGACAGTTCATTACAGGCTTCTGAATCAGGGTTTTGAGTATGAGCATGGTTGGGTTCATCTCATGGATATTGTTTAATTGATTTTTGTTGGATAGTTTTATGGATGAAGATATGGATCATTATACTCTCTTTCGCTGAATCATTCAAAGACAATCTAATAAGAAGAAGAATTTCAAAGGGTTTTCCCCATAGTGGGTTTTACCCTAGTCTCCGACCAACCCTGGTGCCTCTATGTTTGAATGCTTTTCTTCTATTGTTCTTTTATGTTCCGCTAGATTGATGATGATATTGTTCTTTCTATATAGTTGCATATGCTGTTGAATAATGATGTAAATCTGAATAATGTTATGATGTTATGGGGTGAATTTAATGTGTAAATAAAGAAATGCAATTATGAAAGCAAAGAACAATATAGCCGTAAGAAAAATTAACATGCGATTAGAGCTGGGCTGAAGAAAAGTCATGGAGATCACCCCTATGATGACACCATTGAAGGATGCAAGAGAGGATGGTGGAGACCTAAAAGAATACTAGGGTTTGAAGGTAACCTTAGGCAATTTGTGTATAAGGGTTTGATGGATATTATGAGGGTACGGTTTGAGAGAAACCCTAGTTTATGGCAAAGATTTGAGATATGAAATGTACTTGTGCCAGATTTGATGAAGCCTTAGATGAGATAGTCTCTATTAGGCCTGGTTGCGGATAAAGATGGTTGAAATATTGAAGGCGACATTGTCATCTGGACAATGGACAATGATGGCTCTTGAAAGCTAGTTCAGGATGGAGATGATCATCTCTCATTGAAGATAAGTCCTTTTCGATTTATGGTGCTCCTTTATGTATTTACTTTTGTTTTGACTTATTGATATGATTATTGTATTACTCATACTTCCTGCATGTATATTTGAGTATTTGATTCTTCTAACCTCCTGATGAGATGTGATAAGTGGATCCTTCTTGAGGATTATGGCTAGTGCAGGAAGAGAAGAACTGGCATCGAAAAAGGTAAAGAGACGCCTGATGAAAAGGTGACAAAGTGCTACAAGCTGCCTATATAAAATAAGAAGGTGCACAGGTATTTGAATACTACAAGGTATGCATGGTATATTGTTTCAATGTTATGTTTCAGCTGTAATGTTGGATGGCAAGGTAAGCCCTAAGGTATGATGAGAATGTATCCTTCACAAATGGCTTATGCATATGAAATTAATTGGATTCATGGTTGTTATGATGAAATGGTGCACTTGGTATTGAAAAGGTATTTTACTTCTTAGACATGATGAATTTCTTGATTCTATGAAGCTTCTTAATATTGATCTTTTATATATTGATATACTTGATGTTTGGCTAACATCTATCATTTTGGATCCCATAAAGAAGGCTAGCACCTTGATTTTAATTGATGGTAACTTGATACTATTGATAATGTTTGTGATAAGCATGGTAACAATGATGATAGAAGTGTAACAATGACATTGATATTCATGATCTTCTTGTTTATCGTGGTTAAGTTTTGATGAGCTTGGTAATTATGGCATATGGTATAATTGAATGCCTTGACTTGATGGATTGAGTTATGTGACAAAGAAGTAATGTTGTGATCATGATTCTTGAAGTATGCTCCTATTAGCTATTTGACACTAACGCTTGATGAAAGATTGATGTCATGATGTACTGGTGAAGTGGCTTCCCTTCCAGAGGGAGAATCTCTCCATAAGATCCTACTATTATTATTTGCATTATATGTATAGAAGATTCTTTACTATTAAAGTATGATTTATGGGCATGAATAGACAAATATATGATATTGTTGGTTTGCAACAAAGTTCTGGTCTAAGAAGAAATATTTTTCCTTACTCTAAGCCTTAGTCGCACAAAAGCAAGCCTAAGGGTGAAAATGTAACCTCTTAACCATGCAGAGGAGGCCTGTAATGCTATAGGCAGGCCTGTAATGCTACAAGAGGGCATCCGAGTGGTTTTTGAAGGTGAAAATGTTGGCTTGAGGGTATGGAGAGGTGAATAGTAGTTGAAGCAAATGAAAGAAGGTTGGTTTGATCCCCTAGCCAAGCTCAGGACCTCTTAGAGGCCTGTCTTGCACTAGGATGAGTGCTCTTGGTGACCTAGACAAAATAGCTTATAAAACAGGGTTTTTGGGACAGAGCTTGGAGGTGGAAGGAGAAGGTGAAAGAGCTTAGGATGGAAGTGATGAAGGTGCCCTTCCCTACAGATCAATCAACCCTGCAATCAATCACATGCATGCATCCATTTATCATTTAAAATGAAATAACTTATGATGGAAAAGATGAGTTGAATTTAAATGACATCTAATTCATGCAAACCACTAATCTACTCACTGAACTAACTTCTAAACTATAGAAAGAAAATGTAAAACAAGACAACCAATACTAATCTATTTCCAAGAAATCATAAACACAATCTTTTTGGGTTGTGGTTGTGAATCCTTCCACTCATTCTCCCACAAGAGAGGTGATGTAGAGGCTGCAATCCCAGGATTTTATAGGTTAACTTCTACTGAAATGCAAGAAACTATGAACTACTTGGAAATCATGAAGAAACATAAGTACAAGAAGAGGGACCAAAGCCTTTGGGTTGGGCTCAAACCTAAGGGTCTTAGCCCTCATAAACTAACTCAGATGCAGCTTAAAATCCAACTTCTCATTATCAAAAAGTGCAGGTCGAATACATCACATAAAAGTTGAAAATAACAATGTCAATGCTTGAAGCTCAATAGCTACACCTAGCTGAACAAAAACTTCGAATCCTAATGAGCTCTTCCTCTAGTTTATTTATACAAAAGGGTAGCTGAAGCAACTCCCTTGAAAATAGGAATGGTTCCCTCCTTGATCTCGAAAATGGTGGATCTTGTCCTCCTTGATCTTCACTTGGACTAGGAGTCACTCAACTACCAATGAACTCGAACTGGTGAGAGAGGATATGGTGATCCCAAGTTGAGTTTATGGAGTTAAGGAGGTGGACAAACCCCCTAGATTCTCTCCTAGTTGTCTCCATTGAGCCCCTACATAATAATAGCCTAAAAAATGCCTCATTTTCCTGCAATTAAACCACATTAGGCCACATACTATGAAAAACACCTTCTACTCCTCTTACTAAGCATAATATAACAAAAAATGTGAATTAATGCAAGAGAAGGGTAGTTTTAAGGCTGGAGGATGGCATATTAATCTTCAAAATGTACCTATTGATGGGACTCATCAAAATCTTTGAGGATACCATTGAATCTTTGATTAAACTCTTCAACTATCTCATTTTCCCTCTTCTTAATAGAGTTAAGTTCTTTGACCAAATATTTTCCCTCTCTTTTGTCCCTAAATATATTTCTGAATGCATCTGTGAGAGCTTGCAAAGAATCAAAAGCGTTATCCTGAAACCATTGCAATGCATCATCTTCTAATGAAAGGACAAAGACCTTCATTCTAACGTCCTCATGATTTATGCAGTCGCATGAGCATATCTTTGTATAAAAGTTGTGAACCTTTTTATGTGAGTATTAGCATTGACTATATTATTCCCCTGGAAAATCGGGAGCTTGTTAATAGCAGAATCATCCGAAAGGTCGTGAGTATATCCCTGAATGTTGGCAAAGATGCAAGGTCCGTAGTAATCCATGAAGTTTTGATTTACAAGGTTAGGGTAAAGCAAGTGGATATCAAAGAGGGCTTCCTGTCCGAGAAAGATTAAATGTTTACTAGAGTGTAATTTGTTTAACCGAGCTCTTAGAGCCTTTTTAGGATCAGGAGTGGGGTTAACCAAGCTACCAAGATTTCTTTTAGAGTAAGCTCTTGTAAATGGATGAATAAGTGGAGTCAACACCCAAACAGGAAACCAACCGAAACATCTAGGTGCTAAAGGTGCGAATAGAGAAAATGAAAAGATTAGTGAGAGGACAAAGGATAAGGTGATGAAAATATGAATGGTGATAGAAAATGTTGTGGCATTGGCGGGAAATGGAAGATGAGACTGATTAGAAGATTAAGAAGAGTGATTATAATTGTAATGCCAAAGTTCAATAAATTGGTCCCTGTCAACAACGCCAAAAAATGTGGTGTTTAAATTGTACAGGTACTACGACAATGACTCATGGCAGAGGCTATCACTCTGATCCCTGCTCTCATCATTCTAGCTGTCTTCCAACAATAGACTATGGGGGAAGTCCTTATGAAATGAGAGAATGCAAGACCCGTTGGCAACCAACAAGTCCAAGAGACACGATTGAATGGCCTAGCCACTTGGTTGATTTAGCAAGTTTCAAAGATTAGATCGGGTTAATATGTGAGACCAGTGCCTTATGGAGTCAACTACTTGCTTTAGATCAATTAAATACCAAATGACTGGATGAACAATCACTGCTTAGATGCTTATCTATCCTATATGAAATGCAAACCCTATGACCTAGGTGAGATGCAACAATCTTGATTGATTTTAATTATCGGCCTAGCTAAGTATATTCCTTGATCCATATCTATTTTGAGGCTAGTCTCAAAAGTAAGTGGCAGAGAAGTGTCAAGGTGAAGCAAAGATTTGGTTAACGATACCTCAACTTGAAATCTAACATACTCGGTGCCTCTAGCGCTATAGAGACTGTGGCTTTGACGACTGCAAGGTCACAATTTTAACCATTAGAGAGGGTCTAGTGTTCGCAAGCAAGAGATGAAGGGTGTTCCTATCTTTCTATCAACCAAGCTTATGCTTGGAGGTAAGTTAGCTAGTGCAAATCTAATGCAATGCAAATTGATTTGAGTGCTCATTAAGGTGAGATTATTTAATGTTCTTCAGGTACTTTGTTATAATTAGTATTTAGTTATGACACAAGAGTACTTAAAAGATAAGTAAATGATAATCTCAACCACAAAGAAAGGGTTTGCTTTCAAGTTTCAACAATGCTCAAAAGATGAGATAAGTACCGAATGGAGACAAGATAAATGCTCTTATTAACAGTTCTCCAATATGTCAAAGACAATTTACCATCCACCATGAAACATAAAATTAATGACCATAGGAGAGAATAGAACACTTATCCAAGATATTACTTTGAACAATTAGCTAAGGTCTTTTGCAAGAAAATAATTTGCTCAAGAGATTGATCATTTATGTTCCTTAAACACAATTAGCACTTCTTAAATTTGTGACAATCATATTACCACAATGCCAAATCAATTAGATCTCCAATGTTAATTTGAAAGAACATGAAATATAGATATGCCCAAGTCCACGGTGTCTTTTAATGACCAAATCAGATAGCACCAATTCAAACAATCATTCAACAAGATATTCAATGCTTGGACTAGATTTGTCAGGTGCTTTAGGAGTGAGTTAATTGCAAGATTAGATATGTTAGTTACTTTGCAAAAATGATCTTATTTCATTCAACTATGAAAGAAATATAATTACTTGCAACTTATCAATAGCCAACTTCTTCAATTACAACCAAAGAATTTCCCTTAGAATGATAACAGAAGTATGCAACTTCTACAATTCTGATTTACAATTTAGGAAACAATATGCCAGTGATAATGTTATTATTTGGATGATAAGCAACAACAGTCATCAAATCAGAATTGCAATTAGAGGAAACAATGCTACTTCTAGATCAAGATCAAGATAGAAACCCTTTAGAACAAGAGTCAATGCTACTCACTAATCAAATGTGCAATTAGTATTTAGAGCCAACGTGAGGACTTTAGGAGCAAAAACCAACATGGATCTACCATTTACGTCTTGGAGCATTTGTCAAATTTGTATTTTTTAAGATTGCTAACAGAGAGGAATGAGCATTAGAGTGCAACTTAGATGGAAAGGGTGCCAAAGCAAATGCAAAGAATGCGGATGCAATAGAGAGAGCAAGGCATCAATGACAATTTTAGAACAAGATATCACTAATGTTACTTTGTATTCAGAGATCAGGCCATCAAATTATCATGTCAGTCCTCAAAAATACACCATGAAGATGCCTAACATTGACTAATGGATGCAAATGATTTCTCAGTGAAACTAGACAACTGTAGGTTTATCTTTTAGGTCACTGTCATGTACTTAATGCCACTGCAAGCAAATGTTTCAGTGGTACAAATGATGAAAAGAGGAGAGTTAGAATGCAAACCCTTTGGCGTGAAGCCCTCCTTTGATGAGTCTTCCTGCAACCACCAATGTTAGGAAAACAAAAACAAGCGCTGCAAAACAAACTCTCATTACCTAGAAAATTCTGCTAATCAAAATATGACAGAGATGAGGGTTGCATGAGGTCACAAAGGCTAAGGGAGGACAGAGAGAGGGAAGGAAGGCTTGTAGGCCTCCAATAGGGAAGAGGGAGACCCCTTAGGCTCTGCAGCACACCAGAGAAGGCAGAGGAGGGTCCACTGTGAGGGGTTTGAGGCTTTCCCAGGCTTGCGGCAAGGGAAAGCAGGGGTCAGAGAGGGTTTCAAAGGGCACAAAGGCAACGACTTAAGGGAAAAGGCCCAGTAGGGCTTATGGCACACCAAAATAAGGTGGATGGAGGGATGCCGAGAGGAAAAAAAGAGGCCTTAAGGCCTCACGGCACCAAGGAACGGGCTGTGGCTCACAAAATGCAGAGTGAAGCCTGCAGCAGGGGTAATGGAATCTAGGCCTTAGTAAAAAGGAAGGATCCCTGCAAACACCAAAGGAGGCTAGAAGAATACCGAAATTTGTCTTGAAAGCTTCAAATCTCACCTCAAAGGGACTGCAACCCTCTCTTTTGTTTGAGCGTTAAACTTGTAGGGCTTTTGGAGGCTAGATTAAGGGCTCAAGGGCTTGCCTCAATCCTTATCTTGCTGAAAATTTTGATAAATAGGCTTGAATTCTAGCCTTGGAGGAAGAAACCTTGAAACCCTAACCTTGGAACTAGACCCTTCACATAAATTTAATTTTTCTTGAAAATTTACGTGGAAAAAATGAAAATAAACTTTTCCCAAAACCCTAATAAATACAAAATTCAAAAATAAACCCCAAGCCCCAATTTCCGCAAAACAAGGGTTAGGAAAAATTATTTTACAAAATATTTACACTTATCTACAAATATACAATGCTTGTAAAATGAAATTTTTTTGAGAAATAATTTTTTAAATAATGACAATGGATCAATGTGTTTCGAAGGTTATAGGATTAACCACAACCACAACCTTTAGCAAAGTAAGAAAATCACATAAAAATTCCCAGAGCCCAAACAAGGTCGGCTCTTCTCCGAAGTCTGTGAACTTGGAGCCCAAGGGCCCATGTACCTACAAATTGTTGAAGAAAGTGTAACTAGGTTTGGTCTTCATAACGACATGATCTTTGTAAATAATGTAATAAAAGAGACTAAATTATTTTTGTATGCCTTGCTACATGGGTTTCATGAGCAAGAAGAAGTGTCATTAGGTAAAAGCCTTCTTCTTGATGTCTTAACGATTTATTAATAAAGTCAAAGAGTCAAGTCATGTATGAAGGAGTTCTTTAAGAGCCTATGTAAAATGTATTCAAGTCAAAGCAACCCTCCAATACCAAGAACAATCCTCCATTGGCAAGCTCAAGAAGTCTGCAAGCAAATCGATATGAAACTCATCAAGTCGGCTTCAATATTGAATTAAATATATAAATGGCAGTCATGTTGGCTTGGATAAAAGACATTTCGGTTCACAAGTTCAAGTCGGCTCAAATAGGAGCACAAACCACTATAAATAGGTGGCTAGGGTATTCGCAATGAACAAGCACAAAACTCGCATTTCTCTGAACTGTGGATTGGTATGAGGTGCAGGAGGGAGATCTTGGTTGGGTACAAGATCTCAGAAGGCCTCATCAAATGCGGTGATGATCACAGTGAGGAGAGATAATAGTTCCCTCCTCCTCGGTGGTGTATATCTCAATGAAAGGAAGCACAATTATTATCTCTCGGTGATGAAGAGATCTTTCGAACCGTACAGGAGCCCTAACAGTCTTGACAAGAAGAAGTCTCAAAAGATATCACTGTATAGGAATCGGATCTGTCTCTAGCAATCTCGGCATTCTAATGATGAAGATAATCCTAGTGATATCTCGGTTACAATCTTGACATAATGAAAGGCAGTGACAAGGGTTACATCGAAAATCCTACAGGTTCAATGATGAGGATCCCGATGATCCCACAGTAGAACATACTTTTTATCCCTCTTGGCATACTCTCAATTACAGTTGTAATGATATTGACATTCCAGATAGACGCAACATATGATGACTCATATCTTAGTCATATACTTGATGCTTACTGCAATCGCAGTTGTAATATATTTGTGATAAGGAGGGATCTCTGGGATCATTAGCATAGATGTAATCATGATAGATATAGGATCATGATTTTGATCTCGATATAACTCTCATATCTCAATGATCTCATTGTTTCGGTGGTATAGTAATGATTTTAGTGGTATTGTTCTGAAGGTCTCAGTGTTGCAACAATAGTGATCTCAAATGAAAATACATCAATGATGATCTTGGTGAAGGAGCAGCAAGGATGATCTTAGTAAAGGTGCCGCAGCAGTGTGATGACATCAGTATAGCAGCAGTGACAAAGAAAGGGATTGATGTCTTGGTCTTGGAGTTGCAAGATGGGTCAAGGGTCATGGTCTTGGTATTTATCAATTGGAATTTCTATAAGAAGAATCTTGTGCGGGTTTTCCTCTCCAAGAGGGAGATGTTTTGGCCCTGGTTGAATGCCAAACGTCTTGTGTTCTTGTCTCTTTGTTTTTGATAGCAGCTTAATGAAGTAAACACACCCACTAATAATGACAAGAAGATCAAGCTAAGATAAAATTGTAAAAACACTTCACAAATTGTTATCATGCTAAGAAGAATCACCTTAGTTCTCAATGCCCTAGAATTTTCAACACAAGTCTTTATATATTTCTTCAAGCAAACTTGTTAGACATATGGTGAATTAGATCACCTAAGATATACCCAAAATCTACCAATATAATGTTCTTATCACCGACAAATGAAATAAATATAAATATTTAGCACAATATAGGATAGCACATAACCAACATGTACCACAGATCAATGGACAAAGAGCACCTTGAAATGAACCCCAAAGTCTTCTACTTATGATCTTAAATGTTCCCAACAGATCAATGGATCAATACCAGCGTTACAAAATTACATAGACCGACCCAATTTTTTTTGTTATTTTTTTTGAGAAGCAAAAATGGCTTCTATTTATTGATAGATCCTCCAAGTGGAAAACAACGGCTAGTTGGCTTGATCCCCGCCAAAATAATTTCGACCGTTGATAAACATTTGATGATCTTTTAATCTGCACCATCGAAAATATTTATTTTTGAGGAATTTTCGAATTTCTCTTAAAAACAATTTTTTATTAACCCAAAAATAAATATTTTGGATTAATTTCCCCCAAAAATTGACTTTGACTTAACCACCAAGTTCCAAGGGCCTAATGTTTTTTATAAAATCCATTTTTCCCTTGGTGGGGGACCTCCAAAAATTAACTTCTTTTTGCCCACAATTTTTTTGGCCATTTTCCACTTGGAGAAATTAATTTCTCAAAAATTGTTTTTCTGATTCTAGATCAATTAATTTTCTGGCTTGGGATTTAATTTTATTTTTGCTAGAAAAATTAATTAATTGACACAAGAGGGGACTAACTAATTTTTCCACCCTCAAATACTTTAGCCATGGTCTCTGATTGCGAGGGACCATGCACTAAAATATTTTTTACATTAAATATTAGAAATTCAACCCCTCAAAGGGGAATACCCTTTTACATATAGACCCTCAAAATAATTGTTGAACTTTTGATGCTCTATTGTGTTACAATCACTTAAATCTAGAACTTCTTTATGCTGCAAAATAAGTTAAGTAATTGGAGATAGAACATAAATCATATAAACCATATGCACAATGGAAGACAACCAAGAACTCAATGAGACACAGAGAAGTTAAGTCAATGACTAGTGCAAAACCCATAAGGGAAATACCCAACCAGATTCTTCTTCTATTAGAAATCAATTGTTCAACAGAGATACAAAGTACAATGAGAGAATGAAGAAGTTCACCCAAATTTGAAGAAGATCTCTGGCAGTAACTAATGCAAACACTAAATCATTTTAGCTCTCCAAGATCTGCTCTTGCTCTTTAAGACTCTTTCTCTTTCTTCCAATCTTCCTCTAAACTCTCCAACTCTCTCTTTCTCAAGTTTGAATTCTCCTCTCACAAGCACAAGTAAGTGTGTCAAGTGAGGATGAGAGGCACAAATATATAGGAAGAGCAAGGAGGTTGAATTCATGAGGGAGTAACTCCTATGCCTTGAGGAGGAGTTACATATGCCAAAATAGGAGTGTAACTTATGCCATAAAGGAGAGGAGTGTAACTTATGCATTTAGGAGAGAAGTGTAACTTATGCATTAAAGAGGTGTAAGAGGAATCTTTTTATGACGAGTCATTAAATTGTGTAAGAGAGTGTAAGAGGTGTGTAAGAGCATTAAAGAGAGAGGAATGAATCCATTAAGAGAGAGAGAGAGTAACATATGCATTAATTGAGGGGAGTTACATATGACATGATTGAGAGACTTGAATTTCTTTTTAATAATAATATAATAATATCATAAAGAAGATAATAGTAATAATAATAATATTGATGATTAAGTTAAAAATTAAACAATTGAGATTGATTAAGAACAAGTTAAGTGATTTTCCATCGTATATATATGAGTACGAATTGATGGAAAGTGATTTACTATTTTTGGAAAGTCATGGTTGCAATGATAGACATGACTTTCCATTTTTTAGAAAGTCACTTTAGGAAGGTCGGAAATGAAATTTTATTCAAGGAAATTATTCCATACTTGCTAATTTTCAACACTCCCTCTCAATTAAGGAGGAATTTCTTTCTGATACAAGGATCTCTACTATCTTTGCTTTGGAACAATAATATTACAATATGAAGAAGAAGAATCATCATAGGGGAGATACATCCATCACCCTATACACACTTGGGGGATCCACTTGTCAACAAATGACAAGGATCTCGCACATCCAAGGCTCATCACTGCTTGGGGGGATCCACTTGTATGACAAGGATCTCGCTCATCCAAGGCTCATCACTGTTTGGGGGGATCCACTTGTCAACACATGACAAGGATCTCACTCATCCAAGGCTTATCATCCATGACCACCCTCTCTAGGAAGGGTCACATCTGTCAGCCCAAGTTGCTCTTTGAAAACCAAGAACTTTCCTTTCGGCAAAGGCTTGGTAAGAATGTCAGTGATCTAGTCATCATTCGATATATGATGAAGTCTTACTACTCCTCTTTGTACCATATTCCGAATATGGTGATATTTGATCTCAATGTGTTTGGACTTGTCATGGAACACAAGATTTTCAGCAAGTCGAATCCCACTCTTATTGTCATAGTAAATTACTGTAGTATCCAATACTTGCTCAAATAGCTCTCCAAAGAGCTTCCTTAGCCATATTGCCTCACAGCTAGCCATGCTAGCAGCAATGTATTCTGCTTCAGTCGTGCTAAGGGCAATAGACTTTTCTTTCTGCTCATCCAAGATATCATGGTAGATCCTAAGCTAAAGCAACACCCTGATGTGCTCTTTCTGTCAGTAGAGTTACCAACCCAATCAACATTAGAGTATCCATGTAGCCTTACATCTTCGACAGTATATCTCAATCCAAGATTGATGGTCCCATGCAGGTACCTCAACACATGCTTTGCAGAAACCTAGTGTGCATGAGCAGACTTAATGATGTATTGACTCAAAGTATTGACTGCAAAGCATATATCTGGTGTAGTGCTTACTAAGAACATCGGTGCCCCAATCAGTTGACGGTACTCAGAAGGATTAGCCAAATCAGGTCTTGCAGTGTTACCACAAAGCTTCTTGAAATTGATTTCCATTGGTGTATTCATGGATTTACACTCAGTCATGACGAACCTTTCTAGTAGCTTGACAACATATTTTCCTTGAGAAAGGAAAATCTCGCCAAATTTCTGCCATACCTCCAAGTTTAGAAAGTAGTGCATCAAACCAAGATCCTTCATTTCAAATTCAGAAGCTAACTCCCTCTTACACTGGAGAATAAGAGTTTCACCACCGGTCAGAAATAAATCATCAACATACAATACCAAAATCAAAGGCACACCTTGGACTGTCTTAAAGTAAAGATTTGGATTTGCATTGCTTCTAGTAAAACCAAGCTTCATCATGAAGCTATCTATGTGAGCATACCAAACTCTTGGGGCTTGCTTCAAACCATAGGGGGCTTCCTTCAGCCTACACACATGAATTTTTGGATCCTGTACTTTAAAGCCTTGGGGTTGCTCCACAAATATTTCTTCTCTAAGGAAGCCATGTAGAAAAGTAGTCTTCACATCCATTTGGTGAAGAGACCATCCTTGGCTAGCAACTAGAACTATAATAGATCAGATGGTGGTGTAACGGGCAACAGGTGCAATTTTTTTGTCATAATCTATTCCCTCTTTGTGACAAAAACCTCTAGCCATAAATCTAGCTTTATATTTTTCAGTACTGCCATCAACACCATGTTTAATTTTATTCAACCATTTAGAATATACAACAGATTTACCTTGGGGTCTTGGAACCACTTCCCATACATCATTATGAATGATGGATTCATATTCTTCAGCGATTGCATTTTTCCACACTTGGGTCTTTACAACTTCTTCAAAAGTGCACGATTCAAGTTGAATAATGTTGCTCATGGCTACAACATATCCTTGGAACTGACAAGGTTTCTTGCTTTCTCTGAAAGTTCCTCTGGGGGCAGCATGTTTATCAACATCTTGAAGAGTGTCATGAAGCCATAAAGGTCTCCTTTTAGAAGGAGGATCACATGGAGGAGGATCCAAAGGATCCATGGGCTCCATGGGTTCATCAACAAGATCATTTTTAGCTTCAGGGTCTTATTGTATTTCAAATACATCATCTTGACTATCAACATTAGTAGGAGGAAGAGGAGTGTCTCTTGCTTTTCCAAGATATGCATCTTCATAAAATATTACATCCCTGCTAAATTCTATAGTACTTTGACCAAGTACGTTTATTTTGTAAACTTTAGAATTCTCATAATAAACAACAAACGTACCATTCTTACTTGAAGCTTCCAACTTGTTCCTTTTCTCTTTTGGAAAATGAAGGTAGACATGACAACCAAAGATCCTTAGGTGCCCAACTTTGGGCTTCTCGTCAGTGAAGACTTCTTTAGGAGTCTTGTTGTTTAGGGCACGGTGAGGAGATCTATTTTGAACATAGACAGTTGTGTTCGCAACTTCTCCCCATAGAAACTTTGGCAATTTTTGATCATGCAACATAGCTTTGACTGCTTCCATGATAGTTCTATTCTTTCTCTCAACCACACCATTTTGTTCTGGGTTATATGGTACAGTGGTCTCTTTTCTGATTCCATATTCTTTGCAGAAGTCCATGAAATCATTGATTAGTTCTACTTTTGCTTGAAGGGAATGGTCCCTTCACTTGCTTTCCGCTTGCGCATCCTTGGCAAATGCCATCATGATTAGATCTAATTTTCGGCATTCTAGAAACCATCTTTCTCACATGAGGTAATGCTTTGCAGTGCAAATGAGCGAACCTTCGGTGCCAAAGTTCACTTTGATGATTGATGTTATGGATTAGTGCATGAATAGGTCTTCCATTGATTTTTTATAGACCTTCACATCTAGATCCTAGAGTGAGGGCATCTTTCATGTTGGATCTCGATGGCCAAGTGAGAACTTTACCATTTATGAAAGCAACTTTCATTCCTTTATCTTCTAAAGCTGATATGGACACAAGATTTTTTTTTAAACCAGGTACATATAAAACTTCTTGAAGAGTCAAAGTTTTACCTTGATCCAGATGGAAAGAAACAAAACCAGATCCCTTTATGGGATATGTAGAGTTATCTCCAAGAATGATCTTCAAATTTGTCTCCCTCTCAACCAGATTAGAGAGTACTTCTTTGTAACTAGTAAAGTGCCTTGAAGCACCACTATCAACCAACCAGCTATCACAAGAATCTGCAGGAGATGAACTAGAAAGAGCAGAAACAAGAAAGTACTCTGATTGAGTCTCAGTTGCATTATTATCATACCTTTGGTTCCTTGAGGAACGATAGTTTCCTCTACGAGCAAAAGGAGCTTCTCTTCTTCTTCTGTAATCAGATTTGTTGGAACGATTGTTGAAGTTCGATTTTGATGCTCTTTTGTTTTCTGAACAGTCACGAGCATAGTGGCCATGCTTGCGACAATTGTAGCATTGGACTTTTGATAAGTCTCTGGTCCATTGAGAGGAGCTGTTGGGAGCAGAATTTCTTGAATAGTGCATTCCTCTTCTTCCTTTCTTCTTTTTGCCTTGTACAACAAAGGCAGTAGGTTCTCCCTCCTCATGCTTGGGAATTCTCCCTCTAGAAATCATCCTAGCTTCTTCTTGACAACACTTTCCCAGTGGCTCATCAAATGTAGTGATCTAGGTGGATATTGGTGGCCACTCGCCTAGTCCACTTGGACCCCCACCGTTGTTTCTTTCAGTTTTTCAGTTTCCTTAATTAAGCACAATTTACTATTTTTGGTAGTTTTTTGGGTCGTGGAGATCCTATCAAAATATTGCTCGAGGAGGTCCTCGAGAAACAAAGGAACGCAATGATGGATAACTTTGCCCAGATCCTTTAATGGTTGCCCACCAACGGCGCATCCACATCCAGCAGCCACTTTGGAGGCATCACTCCTTTTAAGCTACAAGTAAACTTTGACATTCCCATATTTGAGGGCCAATTTGCCAAATAGATGCAGACATCATAGATAAATGGTTAAATATGATAGAAGGATATTTTTTTGTTCATGATTTTTCGAGCCAGGAAAAGATTGCTTTTGCTCTTCTCAAAGCCGCCCCCCATGTCAAGGACTGATGGAAAACCTTCTGTGAGCAGAAGGATGAAAGTACGCTCTCACTGTTTTTAGCCGCACCCACTTAGAATTCGTTCAGGGACGCCATCAAGGCGCAGTATTACCCTGTCGGGAGCTATGAGGATAAATACATAAAGTGGACCACGTTGCAGCAAGGAAGGGACCAAGATGTGCCAGAGTTTACCAATGTTTTTCATACCCTTCGCACGAAGTTGGGTATCAAGGATTTAAGAAACATTTGGTACTCAAGTATCGCCACTGCCTACACAGGTACATCCAGGATGAGATGGAGTTCTTGGACATCTCCTTGCTCGGCACAATGTACCGATACACTGTCAAGATCAAGCAGAAGCTTAAACAAAAAAAGCGAGACTTTGGATCTACAAATCTGAAGCAAGGGAATGGTGCCCCCAAACCGCAGAACAAAGGACAAAGCCAAGGCGGGTTGGCCCAGGACAACCCGCCAAAGCCGCAAGCAAAGAACAACACCGCAAAGCTGAAGAAGGACACGGGAAAGTGGTGTGAGTCACAACACAAGTTAGTGTCGAGCAAAGTAGTCATTGGTGGCCGAGCTGAAGGCTTCTGAATCAAGTGCATGTTTCGACTCTGAGTCAGAACCCGACAAGGGGAATGACAAAGGGAAGCAGATTATCGATGCAGAGCCCAACGCCACCATTGCCAGCACGAAAATCTAGAAGGAGGAATCCGAAGATCCAGAGGAGGAGGAGCGCCTCTTCCACTCCCAGATGTGGGTAAAGGATTCCCCTCTACAGTTCATTGTCAACAGTGGGAGCCAAAAGAACCTCATTTCAGCAGAGGTCGTGAAGCGGATGGGCTTACCGACCACAACACACCCACAATCGTACACCATCGGGTGGCTTCACCAAGGACGGTATCCTCGCGTCAGCCAACAATGTCGCCTTCCATACAACATCAAGCCCTTCACGCATATGCATTTTTTGTTTCCTCTGCGTCCCTTTCTTTCTGCCTTCTTAACCCGCGGCTACCTTCCTCTGTGTGCTTCAATTCCTTTGTTCCTTTCAGCTGGTCCCCCCTCCATATCATCCCTCAACCCATACGCTGCATCTGCCTTGACGCTGCTCCTCGACCTGCAACACTCCTCCTCTGCTTGGTGTTCCTTCTCTCTTCCACTGTCAGCTCTTTCCAAAACCCTATGCTTCATATCCGACACTTTTTTATTTTTTATTTCGCTAAGTCCACTTTCATTTGATTTAATTCTTTCATTTGATATAATTTTTTCTTAGCATCCCTTTTGATTTTCTTATAAAAAAAGAATAAAAATTTAAAAAAGAAAACTCATAAAAGGGCTTACCTTCATGCTTTACAATTTCGAATTAAATTCTTTATGTGACCTTTGGCCCATTAAAAATTTAATTAAACCCTTTACAAAATTAAATTTTTTATTTTTCACATTTAAGTCATTTATCACATTAAATTCAATTAAATCCAATAAATGTATAACTAAAGTATTTTTTGGATTTTTCAAGATAAGGATTTTTTGGGTCTTCCAAACTTTAATTTTTTTTTTTGAGGGGTAAAATTTTTAATTTCTCTATAGTCAAGGCACATTTAAATATTTTTAAATTATCTCTAAAGTTTGTCTATAGGAAAACAATAAAATTTTCTGGATTGGAGCACTTAAGAAAATTATTTTAAATCCGGAATTGTTTGAAGTGTTTAGCATTTGAATTTCATGGTTCTACATGGTAATTGACTCTCGAAATTTAATTGCTTAAGTCTTTTGTATGCTAATGGTTTTGAATATTTTTATGCTTGACATCTATTAAGGTTGCTCGTCATTTAATTAACCCTAAGCATGGTTTAATTACTTGAATTGTTGGATAATTATTGCATTTTAAATTTTTTGAGAAAATTTCAAGTAATTATTAAAGTACTCTTTCATGGAATTATGGTAAATTACATATCTTTCGTTTCCTACACCGAGTATTTTTGAGCATCTATATAATCGACATTGATATTAAAGAATTGTGAAAAGGCTTTTGTTCTCTTTGGGTTATAATTGCATTGGAAAGAATCTAAATAAATTGAAGTGATAAGCTTGTGGTTTAATTGGTCAATTAAGGGCTTTGATATATAACTCATAAATAGATCGTGACATAAGCATTTTCAATCCTTGAATCTAGCTTCATCTCGTTCCGTCTTCTAATCATCTCATGCATTTGCATATTAATAACTAAAAATTTACTTCCAAGCATAAGCTTGGTCAATAGAAAGATAGGTACCCATCCATCTTTGCTTGAGAAACCTGGTTTTAATAGTACTTAAAACGGTGACCTTGCAGTCGTCAGAGCCATAGTTCTTTGTAGCACCGGAGGCACCTGGTATGTTAGATTTTCACGAGGGGTATCATTAATCACACCTTAGTGTGCTTAACCTTACCTTCTCTTTGCCTTTTACTACATAATCAAGCTCAATATAGAAAGGATGAAAGGGTTAAAACTTAGATAGGCATTTAACAAAAATTAACCAAGATTCTTGCATCTCACATTAGTTTTAGGATCGACATTTCATATAAGATAGTCATTCATCCAAGCAACAGTTACTCAATTTCCTAGCAAGATATTTGACTCCATAAGGCACTAGTATCAATCATCTAAATCTAATCGAATCTTGAAAGTCTTGCTAAATCTAAAACAAGTACTTGGTCACTTAACTGTGTCTCCCAAACTGGTTGGTTCCCAACTAGTTCTCCTTCATTCCTTTTCCGTAGGGTCTACCCCCCTTAGCCTGCTGTTGGGAGACAACTTAAACAAAGAGATTGGGGATCAGGGTGACAACCCCCGATATGAGCCATTGTCGTGGTGCCCAGACATTCTGTGCGACAACAGATATAATTCATATTGTCTAGTAAGTTCCCTTTTTGTTGAATATCTTTATGTAAATGTCTAATGCATGAAAATCTTTCTCATAGTGAAGATCTATGCCCTAATTTACTTGATTTGGTGCGAAATTGTGATCTTGGGAAGTTTTGCATGTGTTACTCATTGATGGTATGAAATGAATGTTCCTAGTGGAAAAATTGTCTTAATTTATCTATGAAACTCTTTTTCCCATCTGGCTCCACATTTGTCCATTGGGTCCACAAGGAGTTAGCCTCCCCCTCCCCTTGTCCACACTTTGGATCGGGCCTAGAATGATGCCCAAGAGGTTGATGCCGCTAAAAGGAAAGTAAAAAAGCATAATTTGGCCACTCTCAACAGGAAATGTACCACAAAATGCAAAAGATGGTCGGGAAATATAAATTTAGCACGTGGGCAAAAGCCATTATGAGCTTTCCCCCCATCATCATGGCCATCACCCTAGTTCCTAGGGCCTCCTATATTGTCGCCCCGCGTCATTAAGGAACCCATGATTGTCCCAACCTCTAGTAGGTGATGAACTGCCAAACCTTAAGGGGGTATTCACTGCTATATCATTCATATCATGCTCTCATCCCCTAGATCCTTGAGCATTTATATAGAAACATGAATAAAGGGCAAAAGACATATGAAGAAGGGTGGAAAAACAAAGGTTGGGGTAATTCATGTAGCACGATTGCTCCCTCCTACATCTATACACCCAATTGTGGACTTCCCTCACCATAGCTACTCCTGTACCATGGCATGTGGCCTGGAGTAATCCCTTGATGCCCCACTCCATTCCATCATTATATCATATGCCACCGGCCATAGGACGGATGTACCATGGGCCTATCTCTCCCTTAGAGGTTGAAACCACCTAATAGGGTCCTTGAATAACCTCCCTCTCGAACTTGGAGACATTTGTATGTGAAAATTTCTAAATAGAAATCCAACTGCAGTGACTAATATTATTTCTTCTACTTATTATTTCAGAAATAAGTTATTCATAGTGTTTCTACAACAAATATCAAAATAAATTCTACTGTAGCCTTCACAATTAAAATACTGCTGGAAGTAAATGCAAGAAAAAATAGTAGCACAAGTATAATCACAATGACAGTTATTTTTGGACAATTGTCCCCGGAAAAACCCAATGTGGGAAAACCAGTGCAGTAGATGAGGATTTCTTTATTGATCTTCAACAAAAATCTCGTGTACAAGATACAATTAGCGAAATAGAAGAGGAATTTCTGTGAGAAATATTACAGACGATATTCTCACACTTCTTAGCTAAATTCCGACTTTGGAGAGGACCTGTTGCCCCCTCTACGTCTCACTGCGTTAGCTTTTGCGTAGGGACTGCACAGTCCCAATGTCACAGCCTCAATGTTGTCCCTCCTCTTCTCTGCGTCTTCTCTCTTCTCCTGCACCCTTGTCTGATGCTGATGCCCTCTCTCCTTCTTACTTGCAACTCTCCCTCTGATTCGATTTCCTCTTGTTGAACTTCAACTAGTGAGAAAATCGATCTTACTTGGGTAACTAAGTATCTGCGCTGTGTGTATTCCAAATGCTCATCAAGCCTCTTCTTATAATCCTTCTGTTGAGAACCAACGACCCATATTAGATCCTAATCAATGGCTTAGATCATTTTGGCTTGATCCTCGTCTTCTTCTAGAAGTTTCACCCATAGTGTGATTAATACCCTTTAATTATTTTAATTTCCTAAGTTTAGACTGAGGCACCCATTAAAAATAAGTAATTATTTTAATAAAACTATCTCCGGGTGGAATTTCCCAAAACGATTTCTGGGTATTGTGGAATACATGCATTTAAGCCTCCTTGCAAGTTTTGAGGCTTAGAGCACATCCGATGCTATCAGAAATCAACACTCCCTCTTAGCGAGGAATGTGCTATAGTAATGCAATTTGTTGAAGCATTACTCTAACTCTGAAACATCTACCTCTGCGCTGCCAATGTCTGACATCGTTGCCTACCATCTATTGCGCAAATGCTGCATTTGTATTGTTGTTGACCTCGCCACTACCAACACTGCATCTGTACTGCAACTCCCTCTCAAATTCTACATTCGTGTTGCCGCTGGCACTGCCACTGCCAACACTCCATCTACACTACAACTGAGAACCCACCTGTTTCTGCTACTGAAACGGATTCTCTACCATATCCATCTGCTCCCTCAACAAAATGAACTTAGCTCTTCCTAGAGCTTTCGTGAGAACGTCTGCTACTTGATTTCTTGTGGAGACATACTGCAATTGTACTACCCCACGCTGAACACAGTCTCTGGTAAAGTGACATCTAATATCAATGTGTTTCGACCGATCATGAAATACTGGATTTTGAGAGAGTTTAATACAACTCTGATTATCATAGAAAATACTGGTCGCTTCCATCCTCTTCTTGGACAAAATCACAAGCAGTTTTCTAAGCCATATAGCTTCGCACGTCGCTGTGTTGGCCGCCATATATTCTGCTTCTACTGAGCTTAGAGCTACCGACTTCTGCTTCTTGCTGCACCAAGAGATCATTCCTGATCCAACACGGAAGCAATACCGAAGGTACTTTTTCGGTCTACTGAACTACCTGCCCAATCTGCATCTGTGAATCCATTTAATCTGATGTCATCTCCTCGGGTGTATTTCAACCCATATCCAACTGTTTCACGCACGTATCTAAGAATGTGCCTAGCTGCCGCCAAATGCACCCTTTTTAGTTCCACCATGAACTGACTAAGAGTGTTGACAACGAAGCAAATGTCTGGTCTAGTGTTGACCAGATACATGAGCAACCCAATGAGTTGTCTGTACAAGGTGGGGTCCACCTCCTTGTCTCTTGATGCATCTATTTTCTTCTAGTTGGTGATCATGGGCGTAGCCATGGGTCGGCAATCCTGCATTTTGAATCTCTATAGCATATCTTCCTTGCCCAAGGAAGATCTCCCCCTTCTTCTGCCAAATATTCATGTTGATTTGGGGTAGCATCGAATGTGCTCTAGCCATGAAAATTGGTGGAGAGGCTAAAGCACATGAGATCTCCAAGACCGAGAAATGGTTTGGACAAATTGTACCCAGTTTGGGAGATATTAAAATAATTAATATTTTTAATGGAGTTCCTAAGTCTAAACATAGGAAAAATAAAATATTAATGGGTATTAATATAAACTTGGGTTAGAAGGTTCCAAAAGTCATGGATCAAGCCAAATCTAATATTAGCCGTTGATTAGAGATTTAATGTCAGCCGTTGAAGAACCAACAAGAAAAGTATAAGAAGAGGCTCGAGGGTCAGTTGGAGAACACACTAGAGTGATTAGTCATTCATTTTTCTAGAGTGGGGTTGCTAAGCAAAAGTGAATTAGTGATCAACAACGAGGGGCAGTGAGTACTGGACAGAGAGGCAGAGACAGTACTAAGAGACTAGCAGAAAAGCAGGGAGAGCGAAAACAGCAGCCAGTTTAGGCCAGGCAGAGCCCAATAGAGACAATGCAAAGGCTAGAGGGATTGCGTCATCCACGCAGTGGCTGCTGGAGTGATTCAGAGGGTCCCAAAGGCTGTGCAGTGCCTTAGAGGGCTAACGCAGAGGGTCTTGGGGCTGATGCAGGTCAGTAGGAGGCTGACGTAGAGGCCAGAAGGGCCAACATTGAGCTTCAATTGTATTGGAGAGGGTTTCGTGGGACAGGTTTTTTTGAATACTTGTTTCTGAATATAGAGGTATTGTTGCCGTGTATTTTTCTTTGATGGGTGCACTGGTTAGGCACCCAGTTGTACTCAAATAGACTGCATAATAATATAACCCTCTGAATAGCTGCACAGGTTTTCCCACATTGGGTTTTTCCAGGGACATTTGTCCAAAAATAACGGTGTCACTTGTGTGCTTGTTTTCTTTTAGTTGATGATCTGTAGATGTTGTGACTGTATTGTGTTTATTTTGGTATTTAAATGTATTAAATAACTTGTTCGAATTTAAACAAGTAGAAGAAATAAACCAACAGAATACAGATTAATTTTCTAACGGATAGACTTAGAAAATTCAACATGGTATCAGAGTGTGGTTGTAGATCACAGGAAAACTGAAGGCATTAGCTTAGCAGAGCATTTGTAGCAGATTCAACTGTCCCGAGTGACAAAGCTGATCCTTGCAGAAAGCGATAGAGGAAGGAGTGACGCAGAGGGATTGCGTCATCAGTCTGGGCTAGAGAAAGGCAACGCAGAGGCTGAGGAGGGCAGAAACAGGCTCATGCAAAGGCTAGGTGGGCTGACGCAGTTGGCTGAGGGAGCTGTTTTGTCAGTGCCGGGATTGCGCAGAGCCAAGAGGCTCAATCCTTCAGTTGCTGGGGCATAGGAGGCTGTGGGTAGTTTGTGGAGTGAAGCTGGTGGGGTACTATGGTCAGAACAGTACCTAACAGGGCAAGACCAAGGTGGAGGGCGTTTCTGCTGAGGTAGATTTCTAGGTAAGGGATTCGGATCAGTGTTGCAGTTGCACAAACGATCGGAGTGGGGCAACTTGACGTTGGCAAAAGGATTTCCAGGAGGGAAATTGGGACTCAGAGGGAGTCCAACCAACAACTTCCAGACGGGAAGTAGAGAAACTCAGCAGGAGTCGAACCGACAACTTCGAGGCAGGTAGTAGATAGACTCGGAGGAGTCGACAGAGAAGAGCAGAGAGATGGTCGTGGATGGGCTGAGATATCAAGATAGGCTGGACGGAGCATCCAACTTTGTGGTCTGGAAGGCCAGGATCTTGTCCATTCTAGACACACATCCCATCAAGGGCTTCGCCTTGAGAACTATGGCTATCCCAGTTGACTTGTGAGCAAATGATGGTATGAGGAGTTAATGGCTAAGGCAAAGTGCATCATCCTTGATGGGGTCAAGGATCATGTGGTACCACATATTGCCAAGAAGGAAATGATAAAGGAGATGTGGGACGCTTTGAAGACATTGTACCAGCATACTTTTGTGTAAAGGAAGATGCTTCTAGAGAATCAACTAAGGTCATACCATATGCAGAAGGGAGAGCAGATAGATGTCTTCCTCGGTCGGTTGAAGGAGATCTGTGATAGCTAACTTATGTAGGGGCCACGCAGGATGAGGAATTGATGGTGAGGACCACACTTAACACAGTCTCCAAGGATTGGGAGATATTTGTCCAGAGCATACTGGGCAGGACAAGTCCTCCAGATTGTGAAGAACTGTGGGCGTCTCTTCGTCAAGAAGAGATCAGACGACTGACCAAGGCGGGGAGGAGCGACAGAGGGGTCAGGATCAAGAAGGAAGAGGAAGATGATGCGGCTCTAGCATTTGCAGGGAAGCAGGGGAAGAGGAAGAAGAAGGACCCCTCCAAGGTCAAGTGCTTCCATTGTGGGGAACTGGGTCACTATGTGAACCAGTGTCCAAGGAAGAAAGTAAGGGAAAGGATTCTGACTCGAAGGCAGTGCCAACAAAGGCGGAGAAAGAAGTTGAAGATGACGATTGTGCCATGAGTGCTCATGTGCCACTTGAGAAGAAGTGGGGAGACATCAAGTTGTAGTCAAGATGACTACAGGCGACGAGGGGCAGGATCCTTGAGGTACCCAACCTCTTGGATTATACCTTGCTACGGGAGCCCTGAAGAGGAGTAGCAGGACTAGCGGATGTAGGTAGAGACGGATGCGGATGAAGCGACTAGTGGTAGTGTCGGAGGAAGAGGAATAGGAGGCTACTTGTACAAAGGTGGCATCATATCGACATCCGCATCACCACGAGAGGAAACTTTCATGGAGGTGGGGTTTGGAGCATCAGAGAAGCTATGGCTATGAGTGCAATAGTGCAGGAGTCCCGAGGCAACGCGAGGCTAGCAGGTTGCAACAGTGTGAGAGGCATAGAAGTGTTGTACCAGTGCAGGACTGCATAGAGAGGTGTGCAATGGTTCGAGATGCAGGGAGTTTTTGCAATAGCATAGAGGACAATAGAGGGAGCAC
The DNA here is from genome assembly GCA_031772625.1 of Pinus tabuliformis. Lineage (NCBI taxonomy): Eukaryota > Viridiplantae > Streptophyta > Pinopsida > Pinales > Pinaceae > Pinus > Pinus tabuliformis. Next base: position 557,806,584 of record CM062813.1, on the reverse strand, counting down.
TTGTTATCGGCAAAGAGAGCTTCAATATCGGGAGCGTTTCTACCTTGACAGGGATGTTAGAAGTTGGGTGGCTCAGTTACTTACTTCTCAGTAACTGAGTTGTAGTGCTGTAGCACAATGCAGCACGATGAGAGGGGATGCAGTGCAGATGCAATGTTGGGAAGATGGACCAGCAGCAACACGGATGCAGTGTTGGGAAGATGGACCAGCAGTAGTACGGATGCAGAGGGCGTTGCCATACAGATGCAGTAGTGGCAGTGGCAGGGCCATGGGCAGTAGTACAAGGTGTAGCAGTGTAGAGGATGTTGGGCGGGGAGGCCTAGCATCAACACAGGTATCGGTGCCAGATAATTAGTGTGATACTCAGTGAGGAGTATTACTAGAGCCCAATCCTCGCTAAGAGGGAGTGTTGAATTGGGGTAGCATCGGATGTGCTCTAGCCATGAAAATTGGTGGAGAGGCTAAAGCACATGAGATCTCCAAGACCCAGAAATGGTTTGGACAGATTGTACCCGTTTTCGAAGATATTAAAATGATTAATATTTTTAATGGAGTTCCTAAGTCTAAACTTAGGAAAAATAAAATATTAATGGGTATTAATATAAAATTGGGTTATAAGGTTCCAAAAGTCATGGATCAAGCCAAATCTAATCTTAGCCATTGATTAGAGATTTAATCTCGGCCGTTGAAGGACCAATGAGAAAAGTATAAGAAGAGGCTTGAGGGTCAGTTGGAGAACACACCAGAGTGATCAATCATTCATTTTGCTAGAGCGGGGTTGCTAAGCAAAAGTGAATCAGTGATCAGCAGCGACGGGCAATGAGTACTGGACAGAGAGGCAGAGATAGTACTGAGAGAGCAGCGCAAAAGCAGGGAGAGCGAAAGTAGCAGCCAGTTCAGGCCACACAGAGCCCAACAGAGATAGCACAAAAGCAGGGAGAGCGAAAGCAACAGCTAGTTTAGGCCACGCAGAGCCCAACAGAGACAATGCAGAGGCTAGAGGGACTGCGTCATCCACGCAGAGGCTGCTGGAGTGACGCAGAGGGTCCTAGAGACTGCGCAGTGCCTCAGAGGGCTGACGTAGGTGAGTAGGAGACTGACGCAAAGGCCAGAAGGGCCAGCACTTCAATTGTGCTGGAGAGGGCTTCATGGGATAGGTTGTTTTGAATACCTGTTTCCGAATATAGAGGTATTGCTGCCGTGTATTTTTCTTTGTCGGGTGAGTTGGTTAGGCACGTAGTTGTACTCAGATAGACTGCATAATAATATAACCCTTTGAATAACTACACCGGTTTTCCCGCTTTGGGTTTTTCCGAGGACATTTGTCCAAAACTAACACTGCCACTTGTGTGCTTGTTTTCTTTCAGTTGATGATTTGTAGATGTTGTCACTGTATTGTGTTTATTTGGTATTTAAATGTATTAAATGACTTGTTCAGATTTAAACAAGTAGAAGAAATAAATCAGTAGAATACAGATTAATTTGTAGATGTTGTGACTCATGTATGCATCAACCCCTTTATCAGCTTAGATGACCTTGTTAGAAACAAGTCATCCACATATAATACCAGAATAAGTGGCTCATTCTCCACCATTAGATAGTATAGATTGAGATCAACATCACTCTTGACGAATCCCAACTGTTGCAAGTAACTATCAATCCGACCATGCCATGCTCTGGGTGCCTGCTTGAGCCCATACATGGTTTTCTTTAACCTGCATACATGTGTTCTCTTTTCATGAGTTTCGAAGCCTTCGCGCTGTTCTATGTACACCTCTTCTTCTATCACCATATCAAGAATGTTGTTTTGACATCCATCTGGTGAATCTCCCATCCCATTTGAGCTGCTAGGGATATAACGAATTTGATAGAGGTATATCTGGCTACTGGGGCGAAGGTCTCCTCATAGTATATTCCTTCCTTTTGTTCGTACCCCTTAGCCACGAACCTAGCCTTGTACTTCTCTATGCTGCTATCTACAACATACTTGATCTTGTAGATCCACCTTGATTCTACAACTGATCTATCCTTTGGTCTAGGTACCACTTCCCAGACATCATTCGCCATGATAGAACTATACTCTTCTACCATGGCATCCACCCAAACTTGGTGTTTTATGACTTCCTGAACGCTGGAGGGTTCTTCAACATGTGTTACCAAGGCTTGGTACCTATCAGGCTGTCTACGGTGCCTCTTCTCGGTTCTAGGAGCTCCGACAAAATCCTCTGCGTCCCTCAACGTTTGCCGTATTTCTCTGCTGGTTCTACCACTGGTGGTGGGAGGCTCAATCAAATCCCCCTCTTGTTCCTGTTGTTCCATCTGCTGAGAACTGCCTAGATTTCCTACTTCTGAGGAAATATTGTTGCTAGTCACTGTGCTTGATCTAGGTGTTTGTCCTCCATCTTGTCCTCCTTGTTGCCCTTGCTGCTGTTGGACTAATGGAACATCTTCTAACTGACCTTCTGCTGACATCTCTCGAGATTTCCTGAAAGCTCTATCCTCCATGAACTTTGCATCCTTTCTTACTACAATCTTCTTGCTGCTAGGAATGTAGAATTTGTATGCCTTCAAAGTCTCACTATATCCTACGAGGTATCCCTTTTCTGCAGTCTGATCCAGTTTACTACGCTTCTCGTCAGGAATGTGACAATATGCCACACTTCTAAATATCGTGAGATGACTCACCTCCGGCTTCTTCCCTGTGAAGACATCTTCAGACGTTTTCTTCCCCAACACTCTATGAGGAGTTCTATTATGGATATATACCGCTGTGTTGCAAGCCTCTGCCCATAAGAATCTAGGCAAGTATTGATCATACAACATAGCCTTTGCCGCCCCAACAATAGTTATATTCTTTTGCTCTGCTACTCCATTCTTCTCTGGATTATATGGAGATGTCCATTCTCTTTTGATGCCCTCCTTTGCGCAGAAATCTGTGAAGTCTTTGTCCGTATACTCTCCACCATTATTTGAATGCAATACCTTTATCTTTTTCCTTGTCATGTTCTCTATGAGAGCCTTAAAACTCTTTGAACTGATCAAAGACCTCATCCTTGGTCTTTAAGAAATAGATCCAGGTTTTTCTAGAGTGATCATTAATAAAGGTGACGAAGTATTCACCACTAGTAAGAGCTTTTGTGGACATTGGGCCACAAACATCTGAGTGTATCAATCCCAATACCCCTTCTGCTCTGTTGTTACTTATGGAAAAGGTTGTTTTAGCATACTTCCCTAGTATGCACCCTTTGAATACATCATCATGCTCAGTACTAAGGACTGGAATTCTTGTGACAGTCTTTTTGAGCATCCTTAGTGCTCCATGGTGTAAGTGTCCCATTCGCTTGTGCCACAGCTCATTCAGTTCCTTTTCACCATTATGATTGTTGCCTATCAGTTCCATTAGAGACCCAAGTTGCAATCTATATAGTCTGTTGCCTCGAGCTCCAATTTATCTCTTCTTCCAGCTTGGATGTTTGACGTATACTTTCCTTCTAATGAAGTATACTCGTATCCCTTGTCCTGTAACTGGGACACTGAAATCATATTCATTCCTAACCCGGGCACATACAGAACATTAGTGGCTCGGATGCTGGTTCCTGCTTTTGTCTGAAATGCTATGGTGCCCCTCCCTCCTGGAGTACACTTCGTTCTATTTACCATAGTAATCTGGAAGTCCATTTGCTCTTCTTGATAGCTCGAGAAATATTCTCATACTCCAGTCATATGGGTTGAAGCCCTTTATCAATATACCAAACATTCGCTGATGCTGAACTTGATAGGCATGCAAATTCTTCTTCCAATCTGGAAGATAATTTAGAGACATCTTGATTTTCCATCCTTCTTTGTGCTATTTTTCCTATCGATTTTCGACGCTTTTCTGTCCCAGCAATTGTTGCAAAAAAACTGCGTTTTCAGCTATAGATTGTTCTGCGCTGAGGCTTCTGCATTGCTCCCTTTGTCACTGACAACCTTCGATCTAGAAATCTTCCTCTCTATCGACTCTCTCAGAGAGAGATTTTCCTATGGAAATTTTGCCCTTTGGATTGCGCAATTCCTCTGGGGATTCAATTTTCTACCCATGCAGCAATTTCAAATTCCCTTCTTCTCTTCAATGCTAACTCTTCCGGTCTGCACTCCTTCTTAACTCAGCTATGATTCCATGTGAAATTTCTAAAGAGAAATCCAACTGCAGTGACTGATATTATTTCTTCTACTTATTATTTCAGAAATAAGTTATTCACAGTGTTTCTACAGCAAATATCGAAATAAATTCTACCACAGTGTTCACAATTAAAACACTGATGAAAGTAAATGCAAAGAAAAATACTAGGACAAGTATAGTCATAATGACATAGTTATTTTTGGACAATTGTCCCCGAAAAAACCCAATGTGGGAAAACCTGTGCAGCAAATAAGGGTTTCTTTATTGATCTTTAGCAAAAATCTCATGTACAAAATACAACCAACAGAATAGAAGAGGAATTTCGATGGAAATATTACAGACGATATTCTCATGCTTCTCAGCTAAATTCCGACTCTGGAGAGGACCTGTTGCCCCCTCTGTGTCTCACTGCGTCAACTTTTGTGTAGGGACTGCACAGTCCCAACGTCAATCCCAGCGTCACAGCCTCAACACTGTCCCTCCTCTGCTCTGCGTCTTCTTTCTGCTCCTGCACCCTTCACTGATGCTGGTGCCCTCTCTCCTTCTCACATGCAACTCTCCCTCTGATTCGATTTCCTCTTGCTGAACTTTGACCAGTGAGAAAATCGATCTTACTTGCATAATTGAATATCTGCTCGGTGTGTATTCCAAATGCCCATCAAGCCTCTTCTTATAATCCTTCTATTGAGAAACAATGGCCCAGATTAGATCCTAATCAATGGCTTAGATCATTTTGGCTTGATCCTCGTCTTCTTCTAGAAGTTTCACCCACAATTTGATTAATACCCCTTAATTATTTTAATTTCCTAAGTTTAGACTTAGGCACCCATTAAAAAATTAATTATTTTAATAAAACTATCTTTGGGTTTAATTTCCCAAAATGATTTCTGGGTATTGTGGAATACAGGTGTCCAAACCTCCCTGCAAGTTTTGAGGCTTAGAGCACATCCAATGCTACCAGAAATCAAAATTGTACATTCTAAAGCCTATTATGGAAGGGTATGCCACTATGAAGTGCCCACTTGGTTCCATGACTTGTAAGCTCATTTGCTCAAATACATTAATGATTTGTTGTACTGGAAGGTGAGGAGATGCGTTGGATCTTATACAAGATTGCAAGCGGGTCTTCGTCTTGGGGTTTGGTCTCCCTATACAGGGTCCAAGCCCTCCAAAGGGTCATATTGGCATTTGTAGGGTGTGCGTTGAGAGGCATGGGCCTCCACTGTAGTAGAGAGAAGATTACCATGCCATGGGATCCTTCAGCACCATTCATTGCTCGCTCATGTCCCACTTATTTGATGATGACGATGCACTTGGACCAGCTTACCCAGCTGACTACACACTTGCATCACTCACTTGGCAGTTGATCGAGGCCTAGATGGGGTTTTGTCTCACCATGGGAGACAAGGGAGGGATTGCATCACTATTCTAGTCCTTGCATATGGGTTACACGCTTATTCAATCTAGTTGGGGACCCATGAGGATGTTTTTGTGTCTCCACAACCACTTGGTGTGAAAATTTCTAACACGAAATTCTACTGCAGTAACTGATTTATTTCTCCTACTTATTTTCCACAATAAGTTATTTACAAAACCTTCAGTAAACATTAAAATAAATTCCACTGTAGTTACCACATAATAGCACAGAGAAAAAATAACAGTGATATACAAGCACAAGAATCAATCACATCAACACAGTTATTTTTGAACAATTGTCCCTGGAAAAACCCAATGCAGGAAAACTGGTGCAGCAAATGAGGGTTTATTTATCAATCTTCAACAACAATCTCTTTACAAGGAACGATTCTACAGAACACTGAGACACTTCTGAGAAAAACACCTGAGACAATTTTTCCCCTCCTCCTAGAGATGTTTTGACACCCTAGAGACCCTCTACCCTCCTCTGCGTCACTTCTGCATCAGCCTGCGTGAGGACTACTTCTCCAATTCACTATCTCTCTGATCTTCCCTCTGCGCTGTCTCTCAGATGCTCTGCGTCACCTCTTCCTCAATCTCTGACTGATGCTGATACCCTCCTCTTCCTCCACCCTACTACTCTCCCTCTGAAATTGAAGAGCTTCTCCTTGAGAATCGATTTCCCTCGGGCTACTGAGTATTTACCTAGTGTGTCTCCAAATGACTCTCAAGTCTTCTCTTATACTTTTCTTGTTGATGAATCAACGACCGAGATTAAGTCTCTAATCAACGGCTAAGATTAAAACAGACTTGATCCTTGCTCCTTAGAAGCTTCTCACCCATATCTTTATTAATATCCATTAATATTTTTATTTTCCTAAGTTTAGATTTAGGAACCCCATTAAAAATATGAATTATTTTAATAACTCATCATCCAAGTGGAATTTCTCCAAATGATTTCTGTGTCTTGGAGATGTCATGAATTCTAGCTCCTCCACAAAATTTCGGAGCTATATCACATCCGATGCTACCCAAAATCAACACTCCCTCTTAGCAAGGGATGTGTTCTAGCAATGCTTCCCAATAGAAGCATCACACTGATCCACGTCATCAGTTCTCTGTGCTGCTGATGCTCGACTTATTGCCCCTCATCTACTGCGTTGCTGCACCTGTACCGTTGCCCATGACCCTAACACTATCACTGGTACATCTGTGCTGCAACTCCCTTTGAATATGCTGCATCATGGTGCTCATAGTACTGCCACTGCTCACTGCTGCACTGTAACTCCCTATACTATCCGCTTTTGCTATTGAAATGGATTCTTAACCATCCCCATCTTCTCTCTGAAATAAACAAACTTTGTTCTTCCTAGAGCCTTGGTGAGAATGTCTGCCACCTTTTCTTCTGTCAGGCTGTACCTCAATTGTACAGCCCCTCATTGGACACACTCTCTGATAAAGTGACACCTGATGTCAATGTGCTTCGATCGATCATGAAAAACTGGATTCTCAGAGAGCTTGATGCAACTCTGATTATCACACAAAATATTGGTCGCTTCCATCCTTTTCCTGAATAGAATCACAAGCAATTTCCTAAGCCATATGGCTTCACATAAAGCTGTGCTAGCTGCCATATATTCAACGTCAGTTGAGCTCAGAGCTACGGATTTCTGTTTCCTACTACACCAGGAGGTCATTCTCGATCCAATGTTGAAACAATACCCATTGGTATTTTTCCGATCTACTGAACTTCGAGCCCAATGTGCGTCAGTTGTAATTGCCTTGGGTGTACATTAGTCCATGCTCGACTGTTCCTCGTATCTATTTGAGAACATGCTTGGCTGCTACCTAGTGTGCCCTCTTTGGTTCCACTATGAACTAATTGAGGGTGTTGACAGCGTAACAAATGTCTGGCCTGGTATTGACTAGATACATCAGGGACCCTATGAGCTTCCTGTACAATGTGGGATCAACTTCTTTATCGTCGGATGCATCAATCTTCTTCCAATTGGTAATCATTGGAGTAGCCATAGGTCTACAACCCTGCATTCTGAACCTTTTCAAAATCTCTGTAGCGTATCTCCCTTGTCCAAGGAAAATCCCACCCTTCTGCTGCAAAACTTCCAACCCCAGGAAATAATGCATTTGTTGTTGATTTGGGGTAGCATTAGATGTGCTCTAGCCATGAAAATTGGTGGAGAGGCTAAAGCACATGAGATCTCTAAGACCCATAAATGGTTTGGGCAGATTCTACCTAGTTAAGGAGATATTAAAATAATTAATAGTTTTAATGGAGTTCCTAAGTCTAAACTTAGGAAAAATAAAATATTAATGGGTATTAATATAAAACTGGGTCAGAAGGTTCCAAATGACATGGATCAAGCCAAATCTAATCTTAGTTGTGGATTAGAGATTTAATCTCTGCCGTTGAAGGACCAACAAAAAAAGTATAAGAGGAGGCTTAAGGGTTGGTTGGAGAACACACCAGAGTGATTAGTCATTTGATTTTCTATAGCGGGGTTTGCTAAGAAAAGTCGAATCAGTGATCAGTTGCAGGGAGGGGTAGTGAGTACGATACAGAGGCAGAAATAGTACCGAGAGACCAACACAGAAGGAGTGTTATGAAACCAGCTCACAAAAAGATAGAAAAGATAGATGAACACCTTAGAAATAAGCCTCTTCGAGGGGGCAACCTCCTTTACATTACACAAATGAATAATTCTTGGATGATACAAATGACAAGACCTCCTTTCTATATATAGGAGTCTAAGGAGTCATAATATAATCAGAGCCGACATAACAATAATAATGTAAGGGCACAAGAATAACAATAGTGGGCTTCTATGGGGCACAATAGTAACAATATGGGGACTACTTGGGTACAACAATATAATAAGGGGGCTGTACTAATAACAATAAAGGGTTACACTAGTAGTATAGGGGCCTAACAAGGAGAGAGAGGCAGATGTTGAGCTAGAGGGAACACACAGAGCCCAACATAGACAACGTAGAGCCAAAAGGGCCTGCGTCATCCACGCAGAGGGTAGTAGGTGTGATGCAGAGGTCCGTAGAGGCTGCATAGTGCCTCAGAGGGCTGACGCAGAGGGTTCCAGGCTGACGCTAAGGCTAGGTGGGCTGATGCTGAGCTTCAGAGGTTGCTGGAGAGGGTTTCGTAGGGCAGATTTTCTGAATATCTGCTTCCGAATAGAGAGGTATTACTGCTGGATTATTTTCTCTGTTAGGTGAGCTGGTTTGGCACCTAGTTGTACTCAAGGAAAGATTGCATAATAATATAACCCTTAGAATTGCTACAGCGATTTTTTTGCATTGGGTTATTTCAGGGACGAGTTGTCCAAAAATAACGATGTCAGTTGTGTGTTTGCTATTTCTTTCAACTGTTGATCTGTAGATGGTTGAGGTTATATTGTGTTTATTTCGATATTTATATGTTTAAATAACTTGTTCGTAATTAACAAGTAGGAGAAATAAACCAGAAGAATACAGATAAAATTTCTAACAATTAGACTTAGAAATTTCAACATGGTATCAGAACGTGGTTGCAGATCACAATAGAGCTGAAGGCACCAGCTGAAGCAGAGCATTTGCAGCAGAAACAACTGTCCTGAGTGACAAAAGTTGTTCCTAGTGGAAAGTAACGGAGAAGGATTGATGCAGAGGGACTGCGTCATAAGTTCGGGCCAGAGAGAGGCCAGCGTAGAGGCTGAGTAGGGTAGAAAATGCTCACGAAGAGCCACGCAGAGATCAAGAGGGTTGACATAGTTGGCTAGTGGAGCATTTCAGCCAGTGCCGGGATTGCACAAACCCTAGAGGCTCAATCTTTCCGTTGCTGGGGCTTAGGAAGTTGTGAGCAGATTGCGGGGAGTGAAGTTGGTGGGGTGCTGTTGCTGCCGAGTTAGAAGAGTACCTAACGGGCAACACCAAGGTAGAGGGAGTCGCTACCAAGACGGATTTCTAGCCAAGGAATCCGGATCAGTGTTGCAGGTGCATAGGAGATCAGAGAGGTGCAACTCGACGGTTGGCAGGCGGATTTCCAGAAGGGAAATCGAGACTCAGAGGTAGTCTAGCAGAGAACTTCCAGACGGGAAGTAGCAACTCAGAGGGAGTTGAAGAGAGAACTTCCAGAGGGAATTAGAGACTCGAAGGAGTCAAAAGGAAGAGCAGAGAGATGGCCATGAATGGACTCAAGGATCTGGATAGGCTGGATGGGGCAACTTTGTGCTTTGGAAGGCCGGGATCTTGTCCATTCTAGATAAACGTTGCATCAAGGCCTTTGCCTTGAGAACAATGGCTATCCCAGTTGACCCAGCTGATAATGAGAAGTATGAGGATGCAATGGCCAAGGCGAAATGCATTATCCTTGATGGGGTCAAGGATCATGTCGTCCAACATATTGGCGAGAAGGATACGACAACGGAAATGTGGGACACCTTGAAGACGTTGTATCAGCATACTTCCATGCAGAGGAAGATGTTACATGAGAATTAGCTGCGGTCATACCAGATGCAGAAGGGGGAGCAGTTAGATCACCTCCTCGGTAGATTGAAGGAGATCTGGACCCAACTGACTTCCATAGGGGCCACGCTGGATCAGGAGTTGATGGTTATGACCGCTGTAAATGCAGTCTCCAAGGATTGGGAGACATTCGTCCAGAGCATTCTAGGCAGGGTGAATCTTCTAGATTGGGAAGAATTGTGGGCGGCTCTTTGCTGAGAAGAGATCAGACCGCTAAGCAAGATGGGAAGTAGCAGCAAAGGAGTCTGGATCAAGAAAAAAGAGGAAGAGGATGTAGCTCTGGCATCTGCGGTGAAGCATGAGAAGAGGAAGAAAAAGGACCTCTCCAAGGTCAAGCACTTCAATTGTGGGGAACTAGGTCATTATGTGAACCGGTGTCCGAGGAAGAAAAACAAGGGAGAGGCATCTGACTTCAAGGCAATGCCAGCGAAGGCGCAAAAGGAGGTAGAGGAGGATGACGATTGTGCCATGAGTGCTCATGTACCTCTAGAGAAGAGGTGGGGAGACATCGAGCTGTAGTCAGGAGGACTATAGGCGATGAAGGGCAGGATCCTTGAGGTACCCAACGTCTTGGATTATACCTTGCTATGGGAGCCCCGAAGAAAGAGTAGCAGGACTGGTGGATGTCGGTAGAAACGGATGCAGATGAAGCAACGAAGAGTGCTATAGTGCAGGAGTCCTGGGCAGCACAGAGCTAGCAGGCTGTAGCATTGCGAGAGGCACAAAGGAGGTTGCAACAGTGCATGATGGCACAAAGAGGTTTGCAGCGGTGCGAGAGGCAGGGAGTTGTTGCAGTAGTGCAGAGGCAGTAGAGGGAGCACTTGTTAGCGGAAGAGAGAGCTTCAACATCGGGAGTGTTTTTACTCTGACAGGGATGTCAGTAGTTGGGTGGATCAGTTACTTCTCAGTATTTGAGTTGTAGTGCAGTAGCGGTTACCAATAGCATGATGCAACATGATGAGAGGGGTTTGCAGTGCAGATGCAGTGTTGGGAGAAAGGACCAGCAGGAACACAAATGCAGAGGGAGCTGTCGTACGGATGCAACAGTGGCAGTGGTAGAGCAATGGGCAACAGTACAGGATGCAGCAGTGCAAAGGATGTTGGGTGGGGAGGCCTAGCATCAGCACAGGTAACGGTGCCGTATAATCAGACTCCAGAGTGATGCTTAGCGTGGAGTATTACTACAACACAGTCCTCGCTAAGAGGGAGTGTTGATTTGGGGTAGCATCAAATGTGCTCTAGTCGTGAAAATTGGTGGAGACGCTAAAGCAAATGAGATCTCCAAGACCCAGAAATGGTTTGGGCAGATTCTATCCAGTTAAGGAGATATTAAAATAATTAATATCTTTAATGGACTTCCTAAGTATAAATTTAGGAAATATAAAATATTAATGGGTATTAATATAAAACTGGGTCAGAAGATTCCAAATGACATGGATCAAGCCAAATCTAATCTTAGCTGTTGATTAGAGATGTAATCTCGGCCGTCGAAGGACCAATAGGAAAAGTATAAGAGGAGGCTTGAGGGTCAGTTGGAGAACACACCAGAGTGATCAGTCATTCGTATTTCTAGAGCGGGGTTTGCTAAGAAAAGTCGAATCAATGATCAGTTGTAGTGAGGGGCAGCGAGTATGAGACAGAGAGGTAGAGATAGTGCCGAGAGACCAGCGCAGAAGTAGAGAGAGGCAGATGCTGAGCCAGAGGGAACACCCAGAGCCCAACAGAGACAACTCAGAGGCAGAGGGAATACGCAGAGCCCAACAGAGACAACACAGAGCCAGAAGGGCTTGCGTCATCCACGCAGAGGGCAACAGGGGTGACGCAGAGGTCCATAGAGGCTGCGTAGTGCCTCAGAGGGCTGACACAGAGGGTTCTAGGTTGACGCTGAGCTTCAGAGGTTGCTGGAGGGGTTTCGTGGGGCAGATTTTCTGTATATCTACTTCCGAATAGAGAGGTATTACTGCCGGATTATTTTCTCTGTCGGGTGAGCCAGTTTGGCACCCAGTTGTACTTAAGGAAAGACTACATAATAATATAACCCTCAGAATTGTTGCACCAGTGTTCCTTCATTGTGTTTTTCTAGGGAGGAGTTGTCCAAAAATAACGGTGTCACTTGTGTGTTTGCTATTTCTCTCAGCTGTTGATCTGTAGATGGTTGAGATTGTATTGTGTTTATTTCGATATTTATATGTTTAAATAACTTGTTCGTAATTAACAAGTAGAAGAAATAAACCAGAAGAAATTTCTAACGGTTAGACTTAGAAATTTCAACATGGTATCAGAGCGTGGTTGCAGATCACAAGAGAGATGAAAGCACCAGCTGAAGCAGAGCATTTGCAGTAGAAACAACTGTCCCTAGCGACAAAAGCTATTCCTAGCAAAAAGCAGCAGAGAAGGGTTGATGCAGAGGGACTGCGCCATCAGTGCAAGCTAGAGAGAGGCCAATGCAGAGGTTGAGGAGGGCAGAAAAGGCTCACGAAGAGCCATGCAGAGACCAGGAGTGTTGATGCAGTTGGCTAGTGGAGCATTTCAGCCAGTGCTAGGATTGCGCAAAGCCTAGAGGCTCAGTCCTTCGGTTGCTGGGGCTTAGGAAGCTGTGGGTAGATTGTGGGGAGTGAAGTTGGTGGGATGTAGTTGCTACCGAGTCAGAATAGTACTTAACGGACAAAACCAAGGTAGAGGGAGTCGCTACCGAGGCAAATTTCTAGCCAAGGAATCCGGATCAGTGTTGCAGGTGCATAGGAGATCAGAGAGGCATGACTCGATGGTTGGCAGGTAGATTTCCAGGAGGGAAATCGAGACTCAGAGGGAGTCTAGCAGAGAACTTCCAAACGAGAAGTAGTGACTTAGAGGGAGTCGAAGAGAGAACTTCTAGAGGGAAGTAGAGACTCGGAGGAGTCGAAAGGAAGAGCAAACAAATGGCCATGAATGGACTGAGGGATTAGGACAGGCTGGACGGGGCGTCCAAATTTGTGGTCTGGCAGGCCAGAATCTTGTCAATTCCCAAAGGGAAGTAGAGACTCGGAGGAGTCGAAAGGAAGAGCAAACAAATGGCCATGAATGGACTGAGGGATTAGGACAGGCTGGACGGGGCGTCCAAATTTGTGGTCTGGAAGGCCAGGATCTTGTCCATTCTAGATAGACATCGCATCAAGGCCTTCGCCTTGAGAACAATGGCTATTCCAATTGACTTGACTGATAATGAGAAGTACGAGGAGGCAATGGCCAAGGCGAAATGCATCATCCTTGATGGGGTCAAAGATCATGTGGTCCAACATATTGCCGAGAAGGATACGGCAAAGGAAATGTGGGACACCTTGAAGACATTGTACCAATATACTTTCTTGCAGAGGAAGATGTTACTTGAGAATCAGCTGTGGTCATACCAGATGTAGAATGGGGAGCAGATAGATCACTTCCTCGGTAGATTGAAGGAGATCCAGGACCAACTGACTTCCATAGGGGCCACGCCAGATCAAGAGTTGATGGTGAGGACCTCTCTAAACGCAGTCACTGAGGATTGGGAAACATTCGTTCAGAGCATTCTAGGCAGGGCAAATCTTCCAGATTGGGAAGAGTTGTGGGCGGCTCTTTGCTAAGAAGAGATCAGAAGGCTAAGCAAGACGGGAAGTAGTAGCAAAGGTGTCTGGATCAAGAAGGAAGAGGAAGAGGATGCAACTCTGGCATGTGCGGGGAAGCAGGAGAAGAGGAAGAAAAAGGACCTCTCCAAGGTCAAATGCTTCAATTGTGGGGGATTGGGTCATTATGCGGACTAGTGTTCGAGGAGGAAGAACAAGGGAGAGGCGTCTGACTCCAAGGCAATGCCAGCGAAGGCGGAAAAGGAGGTAGAGGAGGATGACGATTGTGCCACGAGTGCTCATGTACCTCTAGAGAAGAGATGGGGAGACATCGAGCTGTAGTCAAGAGGACTACAGGCAATGAGGGAATATCCACGGTAGTTTACAGATCACTCTTCCTAGTCAAGTCAGCCTCATCAAGAGTACAAGTCGGCTTAATTGAAGTACGCACCTATTCGACTCATTGAAAACCTATAAATGAGGCATTTCGTCCTCCCTAATGACACAATTCGGTTCTGTTAAAGAGAAGTTCAGACTCCTGAGGAAAATTCGAGCTAATGATCTAAGCTATATTATTTTGTGTGGGCACATGAAGAAGGCAAGTATATAGCATATCTAAGGCAACTCGAGTCTCGTATAACATATCTGAGGAAACTTGTATATCATTTCTGAGGCAGCTCGCTTAATTGTTCTGAGGCCAACGTAGGGCTTACTTTGTGGCAGTAAAGAAATTCATCTTTGTGACCAGCAAAAGGTATGTTCTAAGCCAGCAAAGTATGATCTATGAAGGCTAGCAAATCAGAGTTTTTGAGACATGGATCAAAGCATGTTTTTGGGACTAGATTGACTTGACTAGGAGGATGGACCATGGACCAGGTTTGACCTAGTTTTTGACTTGCAAAATTCTCTATTGAAAAGGTTTCTGGGTTTCTCCCCATGTGGGATTTCCCAGGGTAAATCATTTTGTTCCTTTGTGTGATTGTCTCTTTATGATCCTACTGCTTAAAGAATTATATTTTTGATGTCTTCTGCATAATTATTGAAGGATGAAATAATGGATAAGAATGTGAAAAGATAAAAAATAATTATCAATATAGAAGATTCTTAGAAATTCAACAACTGTAGATATGATTTTTCTCTTGTATTCAACAAGTTTCATAGTTGTTTTAATATATTGATTTATTGAAGCGAACAAAGTTCCTTTTTTAGTTTAATTACTCCATAAGACTTGGAATATTAAGATATCCATGAGGATACAAATATTATATTAAATGTATGAATAAGAATGATTGATACAATGAGAATGAGAGGCTTGCTTATACACCAAGCGGCTGTCTCTTCATGGAGAGTCATGTCTCATTTAGACATGACTCTTCAACCTAATTAGACTCTTCAACCTAATTACTAATCAACTAATAATATATTAGACATGACTCTTCAACCTAATTACTAATTAACTAATAATTATTTGTGGTTATTATCATTTACATTATTTCCTATATATTTATTCATAACATTGCTTTCCTCCTCAAAAAGCTTTGTCCTCAAAGCTTGTTAATGAAAAAGGCTTGATCTCTTTTTCGGCTTCAAATGTCTTTTTGTCTCGGAATAGTCATCTTCGTCGATACACGCTGATATGATCTTCTAAGTGACAAACAAAATTGTCGTACTAAGAAAGGATCAGACCATCCTAGATTAATCTTCTATGTAATATTCTGATCACTAGAATTTTGTAACAACTTGTCATCATAGGGCTGGATTGATGTTACATCATTATTCTCTGGAACATCAGTTTGTTGTTTTTGTTCTGAATGGTACATATACGTAGCTTGATTGAGTTGTCTACTCTCATGATTCAGATGCTGATATGGAACTTTTTTGGTTTGACTTTCCCTTATTGGGCATGTGCCCATTTTTTTATTTTCTTCTGGTGAAGATGTTGTTGAGTTGGTTACGGAACATTCACTTGGGATGTTCATTGTTTGAACTGCAACATCTAAGTTTGTATTTTCTTCAACTTGCTTGTCTTCTTCCTGAGTTGTGATATTCACTGGATTGGTATCTGTTGTTTTTTCGTAAAATTATATTCCTACATTTGATGCTTTGCTCTCGATAAGTTGTTGTATCTTGTTTTCTGATGACTTCTTATCCTTCTTAAGTTTCTTAATTTGAGTGAGTAGACTTTGATTATGGTTTCTCAGAAGTAAAAGTTCTTTGATTTCTGATTTATCAATCTTATTTTTAGTGTTTTGAATTTTAAGCTTTTCATCTTTTAGATCTCTGATTTGTTCTAATAAATTTTTATTAAGGTTCTTTAAATGCAAGGTTTCCCCTTTTTGTTCTAATAAGTGCTTCTTGAGTTCTTTCTTTGTGACCTTAGTCTTCTTCACTTGTGTCAGTAATTTTTTGACGTGGTCCTTGAGACGAGATTTCTTTATCTTTTTCCATTACTTCTTTGTAATGCATATCCACGAGATTTTTATGTTCGTGTTCTAACGCTTTCTTGTTTTGCTGAAGTTTCGCTGTTTTGCCATTCTCTTGATCTTTTAGCTACATTTTCTCAGTACACTAGATTACATTGTTTTGTGAGAGTGGTGATGGACGTTCAACTTGCAATTGGGATTCCCATTTCTTTCTCTCCTCATTAAAATCAACATGTTGTCTCTCAAGCATTGTCATTAATTGTTTTATACCTCTCGCGAATTGTTTTTGTTCATTACTTAGAGATTCCATAATTTTTTTTTACTTCACTTCTTTTCTTTAAACTTGTATGGATTTTTTTTTTAATATATATATATATATATATATATTTTTTTTTGTTATAAATGTACTTTGAAACTTAGTATCTCTTTTAATTAATTGATTAAGCTATAATACTATGTGGTGCGTATTATAACTATGTTAATGTATTTATCGAGCCAAAGAGAAACTTACCAACGTCACGTCTATTGACCTGGGGTGACATGTTGTTTGCCAAGGAAAGCAGTTTCGATCAGTGGATTGGTTAGAGTGCTGACAAACGCCGCAACTGGACTGCATAGGGAAGTCAACTATGCAGCGTGAAGGGAGCATGGGGGAATGAAGTGTGAAGGACGCTGAGAACAGGTGACGGGTGATGGACGAGCAAGGAGCATTGTCCTAGGGAAAGTGAAAGACGACGATTGTTGTCAACGCGTTGAGTATAGTGGATGGCTAAGGTGAAGACCAGTCAGCAGGAAATCTAACAACAGGCAGCAGAGCAGGCGGCGGCGACGGCTGTTTGTCTGAAATGGCAGACAGGATAGATGAGGGCGACGACACTGTCGAAGGGCGCAACTACACGAAAAAAGCCTAGTATGGAACTGTAGACAAGGTGGTCGGGGTCTCATAGGAGGTGGCGATTGGCTGGAGCGAAAACGAAAGAGATCAAGGTGGATGGATACGGGCAGCAGCGGAAGGTTTCAATGTTGTCTGGTCGACGACAGTGATATGCGGCCTGCGTTCAGTAGATGTGGGTTCGACGACGACAGTGCTTCGTATTATTTTTTTTATATAATATTTTTATTGTTGTTGTTGTTTTTTTTTTTTTTTTAGATTATAAATTTTACGGTTTTTTATATTATAATTTTTAATTTGTTTTTTTATTTTTATTTTAAATGTAATTTTTTTTATTTTTATTATGAATATATATATTTTTAATTTGACTTTTTTTTTTGTTGTCAAAACTCTGATGGCGAGACGGAGAAACTCCAATTGTAGTGAAACGCTTGAATCACAAAGACAACATAGTTGACGACAGATTGATGGCCAAAGGCCTGGTGATCAACCAAACGTGGCTCTGATACCAAATGAAGCGAACAAAGTTCATTCTTCAGTTTAATTACTCAAGAAGACTTGGAATATAAAGATATCCATGAGGATACAAATATTATATTAAAAGGTCTGAATAAAAATGATTGATACAATGAGAATGAGAGGCTTGCTGATATACCAAGCAGGTGTCTTTTCATGGGGAGTCATGTCTCATTTAGACATGACTCTTCAACCTAATTACTAATTAATTAATAATTGTTTATGGTTATTATCATTTACATTATTTTACATTATTTCCTATATATTTATTCATAACATTTATTAGGACAGCAGGGTTGAATGTAATGTTATTTTAGTGTGCTTAATGGAACTTTCAGATCTGATTTGTTGCTGTTATATTTCCACTGTAATTGAAATAATTTTCAGATATGTATATTGAGATAAATTTTTTCCCTGAGGGCTGCTGAGATGATCCATTCTTGAGGACTTTGTGATGTTTCCATTATTGAGTTTGCCCATAAGTAGTGTTGTGCAGATTTGAAGTTTCTTGTAGGGCAGTTGAAGAAGCTAGTTCCAGAGCAAGCTGTAAAAACTCTATAAAGTAGATCTGTGGCCTCATAGAAGTGAGATTGGAATTTCAGATTGAGCAGATTTTCAAAATTTCTACAATCAATCCTTTTGTCATTCTTTGCTTCTCTGGCCCTTGTACTGGTGATTTGTTATTTGATGGGGTCTGTGAAATTGTCCAGTGTTATTTTGGCTGTGCTCATGTACTTGATACATAACACAGTTATATAAGTTTCTATCCCCCCCAATTCATACAAGCTCACACAACCTCATCAATCCAAAGCAAATAACATTTCTAAGCATGTCCATTGTAACCCTGCTAAGTTCTTGTGAATTAACCATCCAAAAGTTCAAGAATTCATACGGAAGAGGGAAAATCTTTCTATATCTAAAACAGTCTGAAATGTCATCACTCAAAACTACTGAAGTAGAATTCTACTAATAAATCCTAGACGATTAGTTTGGTGCTCTTTGTAAGGTTAGCAAATGGTCCAAGGTGTTAATCATTTGCGATTAGCTTGGTGGATTATTCCCAAAATCTGCGGTAGAAAACATGCAATCTCCAGACTTGAATGAACAATTGGACGCTGGACAACAGAGCTTCCCACTACCAGATATGTCTCTGTATTGTGACTCTACATGCCATATCATGAGATTAGCTTGAGCCAGTGATTCTTGATTAGCAATTTCCACTCTTCAACTATTAGATGAAACCCATTTTATAGTGTATCAGTATATAATTCATCAGTTTGTACTTTTTGAAGAATGCATCTTATATTCCATTAGTGTACACAAAAATATACATCACACAGTTTTGCATCACTGGGTCACAACAAAGATAACTGAGTTTCCCCTCCCAACTTGGGAAATAAAAACCAACATGTCTGGTTTAGCACTCATTTTTGAGAGTTCAATTCTTTCCTAAAAATGCCTATGCTAGCATAATCTGAATGGCTTGTGTCCTGAAAGAGTCAACATTTTTTCAAAGGATCTGGGAGTGGACGGTAGTTGATTCCATATTAATTTTGCTTGTAACATAGTTTAGATAATAGAGACCGCTAAAAATGGAGGGAACTGTTTCCCATTATCATATAGTAATATGGCCTGCTAAGCCATGTTGATTTTGTTTTGATCGTTTTGAAATAATTCAATTATCCATTATGAATAGAGGATAATAAATGTTGACACACGTAACTGCTGAGCAGTATTTCTCTCTGCCCAGTTCACCCCCCTCGCCATTGGTCATCAGACTCAAGAGCCCTTGATATCTTTAGCTCCATTGCTAGATCATCTTATCTCACTCATTCTTTCTTGGCAGGCTACTGATTATTTTGTATCATGCCACAGTCTTTTATATGCATGTTGTGGCAGCACTACCACTTGTTGCTTTCTTTCTTTATGTTATTTTCAGCATTTTCTAGGAGCTGCACTTGCACTCCCACATTGTATTCATACTGATTGTACTCTTCTTCAGTCCTATTGACCTACTTTTATGGTCATTTGCTGGAAAATAATAAAATTATCTTATCTTATCTTATGAATTTATTATTTTGATTTGGGATAGGTCCACTTAGTCACATTGCTGAAAATGCTGTCTATGCAGGCATTCTATTCTGCAGGTTTTGGTGGTTGGAAGCTTGTAAGCGTTGTTATACCTGATGAACACAGTGAATGAAGGGATGCTGTAACATATACTTCTGGGCACTTTTTTGTTTCATTCCATAGTAGTAGACAATAAACAGAATAACACGATTGACGAAAGGATGCCAGTGCATTCAGCTTCAAGGAACTGTTTCTTTGATTGATATAGAAACAGCTGCTAAGCTGCTTATGCTTGCTGGTATGGGCAATTGGATATTGGCATTCCAACAAGTAACCATTTTAATTTTGAAAAACTCCAATTCTTGAGAGGAGTGGGCATTTGAAGGCTAGATGATTACTTACAATAGGTGATCAAATGTCAACTACACATCAGTGGGCAGTATTTCACCAATGCAGCGTTTAATGCAATGTCCAAAGTTTGAGAATGACTGATGAGATTGATGAATACATAGAAATATCCCATCCTGCCAGGCTTTCATTGTAAAAATGTCAGTGACAGAGTTTCATGACTCTTATCAAATAGGTTGGTCTTTCAAAAGCAGGTTTATGGCTCTAATTTTTCATGTAAAAAAAGCAAAAAATACAGTTTGAATTTCTAGAAATGTAGTTTGCATAGAAGGACAGTTTTGTTTTACTTTACTGTCTAACACTGAATTTAAACCATTATGCATCTGTAGTTGTTACATTTATTTAAAATAATATTGCTATAGAAAATCTTCCGACTTGGAAGAATTATTTTGCAAACAGCGCATGGATCCAACATGCAGGTGGGCTTTATAATATGTATGAGTGTAAGCATTCCGATTAAAGGAAGATGATGTTCCTTCTATGTGGACAACGATTCTATGATGATTTGTTTGTTTGTTTGTATGTTTGTTTGTTGTTTTTTATTTTTGGTCAAGAGGAAAAAAACTAACTGGTGTTTATATTAAAAATGTAAAACAGCTACATATATTTCTGTGCATCCACCTTGATAATTCAATCAAACTGGGGGTAACTTCTTCAGACATTGTAGGAGAAATTTAAACATATAGTCATCAAGATTCAGAAAAAAACAGACATCTTCAAGAAATATATTGTGATAATTCCTAAACTGGAATCCCTACTACAACAACTGATGATATTTCTCCTACTTGTTAGATTTTCATGAACAAGTTATTTGCAGTTTCCTATGGAAAATATTGAAATACATACACCACAGCCTTCACTTAATTAATTTATATGCGGAAACAAGACTCTGAACAAGAAAGAAAATACAACACAATAACACCATTATTTTTGGACAAATGTCCCCAGAAAAATCCAGTGTGGGAAAACCGGTGCAGCAGATTTGAGGGTTTTATGATTATGTAGTAGTAAAATTTGAATACATCTCTGAAAGCCTTCTCAGCAATCCAGTTACAGAGAATAATCATGACAGAGAGATTTGTGAGATTCCCTGACACTATCGCTGGAAATCCTGGCTGATCCAGCGCCAGAAAGATTATCCTCGACTTTTCTGGTTGCCTCTGCGATGTCTCTGCATAGTGTCTGCGTCAGCCCAATGTCAAGCTCACTGAGGAAAAATTCAATCCTCTGGCTGGTCGACTTGCTGCCCAGGTGATTCGATTTTTGCTTCCTGGTCTCACACCCCGGCTCCTAGCGTTTGAAACTCGAATTCCTTCTGCAAATTTCAGACTGCCTCTTGGCTTATGCGTTGCCTCTACGTGGCTCTGCGTTAGCCCCTTTGGCTTAGCGCTGCCACTGCTGGATCTCCCTCTGCGTTCTCTGTTGAGTATCCTCCGACTGGGAAAGCTTTCCCTTCGGATACTATCCCTACCCCTTACTGCGAAAGCTCACTTCGAATCTCTCTTCGATCGTTGCTCTCCTTCAGAAATTCGATCTTTTGAACTCTATCGGTGTATTTTTTCAAGTGACCCTTAAGCCTCCTTAAATAATCTCCTCATTGACATTCAACGACCCAGATTAGAAGCTAATCAATGGTTAAGATCATTTCTGCTTACTCCTCGTCTTCTATTATTTTAATAAAACTGTTTCTCGGTGGAATTTCCCAAAACACTCGCTGGGTTATTTGGAATACATGTGCCAAAGCCTCCCTGGAAAAAATTTGAAGCTTAGAGCACATCCGATACTACCAAAAATCAACATATATAACCTGCCGCCTAATATGTCCACAAAAATTTCAGAAACAACATTAGAGGAAATGGCATTCATATACATATAAAACACAAAAAAAGCCCCATCATCTATGGAATGAGAATTTGTCCTCCTTCCCACCTGTTGCCTTCTGTGGTGGAACGGTAGAACATGAGGCCTTTTGGGTCATGCAGCCCCTTTTTGAGAGACCATCTGCAACTTTATTAGACTCCCGGAAGATATGTGTCGTAGTATGGTTTTCAAAAAGACAAAGAAAAGCATCGATGCGGTCCCTCCATCCCCATAGATCCGGCGGGTCAAAGCTTGAAATCCCCTTGAAGCCGTCGATGATGGTCTGTGAATCTCCAAAAATATGTATGTTTTGTATCCCTTTTTCTCTAGCAAACCATAGCAAGCCCCACAGGGCAATCATCTCAGCGCTGGTGTTTGTTCCGTTTGCAGTGCCCCAATGCAGTTTGTAACAAGTTTTCTCATCCAAACGGAGCCACCCCCCACAACCACATTTCCCTGCGCCTCATCATCAAAGTATCCCACAACCACATTTGCCAGACTGCGCCGCACCATCAAAGTATCCCACGGGTAGAATAATGCTAGGGAATGTGAGACGCCTGAACATGTCTCGGACGCGGGGGCACTTTGGTTCCATGTGATTTATCCATGATATAATTTTTGCACGTACTTGATGTACACGGACAGGCTGCCCACGAAAAATACAGTGGTTGCGTGCCTTCCATATTTCCCAAAGTATGAATAGGGGAATGTAGGAAATGGTACCACTATCGCCAGCATCCCATCTCAGACAGTGTTAAATAGATAAAAAAAAATCCTGAAGGGTAACCTGCAAGAAGAAAGTATGATAGACCAAACCTGTAAAGCAATGCTACAATGAAGGAACATGTGTGATACCGATTCTTCGCTCGCAAGACGCAGCAACTCAGTCCAGTAAAACCACGTTTGCACAAGTTATTCAAGTAAGAATCGATCCCGCCATATCAGCCAACAACATAAAATGACTTTTAAAGGTGCAGATGACTTCCAGATTGTTATGTACCAGGATCGTGGGGCGTATTCGAAACCCTGTAGAGAGAAGTGTCCGTAACAGCAACTCCTATGAACAGCAAGTACGCAAGCAAGAGTATCAGCTTGACAGTGATGAAAGATGCCATAGATTTATGATGATCTTAGACTTGTTGATTATATTCCAAAGTTTTCCATTTTTGTAGTTCCTAGTAGATTTGAAGTACGTACAAAAGAATGTCGGATTGACCTTGGATGACATGTAATGCACTTCAGATTATTTGGATCTTTTGGACGGAGAGAATGAGCATCACTAGTCATGAACATTGGACGTGAATTCTCATGAATTCGTATGGGTGGAGAAGCCCAAAGGATGAGAATAGACTTTTGTTAAAATTACCGTATACGGTGCCTTAACTTCAACTGACCTTTGTAACGGATAGGAAGGGATTTTTCCACGCATTGAAGTGACATCATCTGCTGAATCTACACTATTGTTCCCAATCATTAAAGATTTTGTATAAAATATGTGATAATTGTTTTAGCCAAAGCAACAACTTATGGTTTAGCGTCAGGGAAATCTTTATCTGTCTGGACTATGGTCTTTATTTCAAGAACTCGTTTTCTGTATTGAATTTTCATGTTCATCTTTTGTTTTGAATAACGTGGAAAGAAATTAGGATGTGGCCTGAAACTTTAGTATATTCAGTCTGTTGGCAGCATTTCGGAAAAGGTCTCACTGCTTAGATTAAACTCAGAGAATGACTCTATGGGACTGTACAGTAAGAGTTTACTTGGTCTTTGGAATAACTGAGGATTTGACTTGGAAAAAAATTAGAATAAATTACAGAAGATTATTTTTTGTGAATATGTTAGCTTACAATGCCTATCTAATGCAAATTTTCTATAATAACTCATTTCAGAGAACATAATACTATATATAGGTGACCAATTTTGTCTTGGGAGATCACTTGTGTTTAATTTTTGAGTTTTAATCAGACTTGGAGGTGCTGACTTGACTTGGTTTCCTTGTGGACTCAAATTCAGGAGAGGTCGGACTTTGGACTTAGTATTAGCACTGAAAACATGGATATTTGATTTTGTATCCCTTAATGCTAGTGAAAACAGATATATTGTATCATCTTACAACTAAAAGTAAAGAAACATAAGTCAAATCAATGGCTTTAAAATTCACTTTAGTCTTGGAGAAGTGGTGAAATCAAGTGAGCAATCTCCACAGGTACTTAGAATTAATCTCCCCAAAGAATATGTTCTTTAAATATTACCAATTTAACAAATTATTAGTTAATAATGAAAAATATTTTATATGGAACATCATCAAAATTGAGTTCTTAGTTTTAATTGAGTTTTTTTATCCATTATTTAATTCCAAATTTAATGAAATGTGTTAGATTTGTCCTATCTTGTGATATCACTTAGTTATATGAGGCTAGGTTGTGATATCACTTAGTTACATGGGGCTAGGTTGTTTGTTGTAGCTTTGTAGGTAATGAATCTAAGCCAAAGTAGATCCCAATTCATTAACAAAGAACCATTTACATGCCAAAAAATAAAGTGATCTTAAAAACTTACAAGATTCATCACTCATGACTAGTTAAGAATGTGTGTTATATTTTTTGATGAAAGCTTTATTTTCAGTTTTGACACAGTTTCACAAGTGATCAGATCTATTTCCTACTTATGAAATAGAACTTCCTAGTCTTTTGTTTTTGTTATGTGAAATAATTAGTTAATCTTAAAGGAGAGAATTGCCTTCTACAAACTCCATTTATTGCAATGAACAATGAATTTAGATTAATCTATTTCAAATAATTTTTCACCCATCTTCAAGATATTTAATAACTTATTGTCATCATAGAGATTATCATTGGAGGTGAAAAGATAAATTGTTGCATATAATTGTGCTTTGAAAAAAGTTTTGTAAGAAAATTTAGTAGCTATTTCCAAAAATGTGATTACTAAGATGTTTGTTGAAGCTAAATTATATAGGTACATATACTAGTATATATATCAACACATATATTACAAATACTAGTATATGTATACATTGGTATAGTGACACACACATACACACGTATATAGGTATGTGGTATATATATCAACATAATATAGTTATATATATTACAAGTATATATACTAACACATTATATTGGCACATATACTAATATATATACTATTGTATATGTCGACCTCCCAATGAGCTAAGATCTATATACACATCTCGTTAGGAGGACATCATCCTTATTTATAGAAAACAAAAGAACCTTGATCATAATAATGTCTTGACTACCTAGTGGACCTGTTTAACGAGGCCATAAAATATTTATTCAATACTTACTAACATAGTGAGCCTTAAACATGATGGACCTAATCCACTTTACATTGAATGGATTGTGCTATAACTACTATAGGGTGACCCTTGACTTCCCTTTAGAACCTTAGGGAGGATCCCAATAGGTTTCCACAACCAATCAAGGAGTTAAGGGACCATGCAAAGGAGGAATAACACTATCCCAAATGATTGGTTATGTACATTGATTATGTACATTGATTACTAGTTTTAGAGCGGTTCCTTAGTGACATAGAGTGTTCATGTAGGGTCCTAATCTTATAGATGTATATGTAATCTTTCTTCATGATATGACTTTATTGATGTGTTATATTGTCGATATCCTCATCTTTTATTGGAAGGGTGAGAGCATAGAAGCAATGAACTACAAGAAGTGATCATTCTTCTTCATCTTGAAAGGTTAAGGTATCTAAGGACACTCATTGACCTCCTATTACTCACATATTGTCTATACATACACTTAACATAAACTTATGTAATATGTTGGTATATATTTTAGTAGTATATATACCAACATATTATGTTAGTATATATACCAATACATGCAGACATAAGATACTAGTATAAATACTAATATACTAATATATTATGTAGGTATATGTACCTTTTTATGTATATACTAGATTATGTACCTTTTTATGTATATACTAGATTATATACATAGTATATTCCTATGTAATATGTCACTATATATACTTTCATTATAAATACTAGTATGTATAACAAGATATTATGTTGATTTATGTACTAATATATAAAAATGGTTTATGTGTGTGTGTGTGTGTCACTACGCTATTATATAATACCAACATACATATATTGGTATATATGCTAGTATACATATATGATCATATACATATCACACACACATGCACACAAATATATATATTTAATAGATCACTCATACCACCATCATACCATTCACCACTACCCATAGTTCCCCCATCATTTGTCCAAGAATATAGGGCAAGTCCAATTTTTGGTGCCCCAACTATGGGATACCACTTTCCATCCCCT
This sequence comes from Pinus tabuliformis, assembly GCA_031772625.1. Lineage (NCBI taxonomy): Eukaryota > Viridiplantae > Streptophyta > Pinopsida > Pinales > Pinaceae > Pinus > Pinus tabuliformis. The sequence continues at coordinate 557,780,372 of CM062813.1, read as the reverse complement.
ATACATCCTATGGAGGTCTACCAACACCTAGTGGCTACACCCATATGCCACCCACCTATCCACCTTTTTGTACTAGTATAAATATTGAATATATATTATGTCGATTTACTATACATGTATGTGTCAATATATATATATATATATATATATATATATATATATATATATATATATATATATACTCACATATTAATGATGTGGAGAACCTTTTATATAATATCAATTCAACAATTGTACTACCAAATAGTGCCCAACGCACACACACTAGTATAGTTTCATAATATGTATTCAATACATATATGTTGTTATGTGGTATAAATACTGACATAACATGGGTATATATACTACAAGTATATATACCAACACATTATGCCAATATATATACTAATATATGGACTAGTGTATATATCGTCCTCTTAACGAGCTAAGATCCAATTACACATCTCATAAGAAGGGCTCCATCTTTGTTGATTTCTTGCAAGAGAACCCTCATGATAATAACCACTACCTAGTGAACCTTATTTAATGAGGCCAGAGTACATTTATTCAATAATTACTAACATAGTGAACCTTAAGCTTAATGGACCTAGTCCACCTTATATTAAATAGATTGCACCATTACTACTATAATGGGTCTTTTCACTTATTTTTACAGCCCTATGGAGGACCCAATAGGTTTCCACAACCAACCAAGGAGTTAAGGGATGTTGCAAAGGAGAAATAACATTAGTCGAAATGATTGGTTTTGTACATTTCTTACTAGTTTTGGAGCAATGCCTTTATGACCTAGAGTGTTCACTGTATGATTCCAAACTTATAGATTTCTATGTCATCCTTCTTTATGATATGACTTTATTGAATTATTATATTTTTGATATCCTCATCCATTATTGGAGGGGTGAAGACATAGAAGCATTTAACTATAAGATGTGGTCATTCACCTTCTTCATCTACTTCGTCTTCAAAGGGTTAGAGATTTAATGAACTCCTTGACCTCTTATTACTGGAATATTATGTTTGTTGGAGAATCTAACATGGAAGCTATTTAAACCAATTCTCTTTAACCTCAATAATTGCTCGTGAACTTTAGTTATCTTCTTGTGTTTCTTTATTAGATCTTTTCATGAAACAATTATCAAGAGCAAAAACAATAAAGACTATAGACATAAGAAGTAGGGTCCAAGCCAAGGAAAAACCCCTCTAAGGGGAAAACCCAAAAATAATATCTTCTCTTCTTATAGAATCTGCTTTAAATGAGAAAAAAACGACCCAAACCTCTAGACCAAGACCTCGTCCAAGCACCAAGTCAGCCCTTCAAGAATCTTTCTCGAACAAGTCAAAGATTGACCAAGTCAACAAAAGTCAAACTTCTTCAAATTTGCTCCACTTTAGAATTTCGGCCTTCTTACTTCAGATCTGTGATTTCGACTTCTTGTAGACAACAAAAATCCTAGCCTTTAAGCTTCCCAAGAGATCCTTGCTAAAGATGATTATAGTTTTCAAAGTCAACAAGAGTCAAACCCATAAACTGCTCCAATCACAAATTTCTTCCTTCATGTCTGCAATCTCATTTTACAACTTTCAGCGTTGCAATTACTGCATAAGCCCTAGATATTTCATATGTGTGGGCAGAATAAAGCTTTAAAGCATATCTATGTTTCTTGCTTAGACTTCTTCTTGCCTCCTTGTTCTTTGTTGAAGTTTCTAAGATTACTTAGTTAGAAACCCTCCATGCACTTTATTTGATTTATTCCTACCTACTTGTTATTTTACTTAACAAGTTATTTACAATGTAAATACTAAAAATAAACACTAGTGCATGCTCAACATATTACAGATCAACAATTAAAGGAAACAGAAACAATCACACCATATGATACCATTATTTTTGGACCAATGTCCCCAGAAAAACCCAATGTGGGAAAATCGGTGCAACTATTTGAGGGTTTTCATATTTAGCAATATTAGAGTACAATCTGGGTGCCGAAACTGGCCTACCCAACAAAGAATTTCCTTGGTAGTAAAACCTCTCAGGTTTTGACAAATCTCCTGGATGAAACCCCGGATAATCCTTCTAGCAGCTCCTCAGCATCAAGCTTCCCCAGAAACCCTAGCGTTAGCCTCTCTTTGGATTGCGCCAGCCCCTCTCTGGCCAACACTAGCCCTGTGTCATCCCGGATGGGTCTGTGTCAGCCTTAGGAGGCCCTGCGTTAGCTCTTTGGCCCTCTGTGTCAACAACGCTGGCCTCTGTGAGGCTCGGCGTAGCTACCGGTTGCCTCTGCGTGGCCCTGCGTGAGCCCTGGATAGCTCTGCGTCACTCTCCCCGGCTACTGCGCTGCTCTCCCGACACTATCTCTGCCTCTCTGTCTCTCTGTACTCAATGCCCCTCAGTTCAACTCCCGATCACTAATTCTATATCTCTTAACAAACCCCGCTCTAGAGAATAGAATGATTGATCACTCTGGTGTGTTCTCCAACTAACCCTCAACCCTCATCTTATACTTTTCCTGTTGACATATCAACAGCCGAGATTAAGTCCCTAATCAACGGCTAAGATCAGATATGGCTTGATCCATGTCTTTTGGACCATTCTAACACAGTATCATATTAATACACATTAATATTTTATTTTCCCTAAGTTTAGACTTATGGACTCCATTAAAAATATTAATTATTTTAATATCTCCTGAACTATTTAGAATATGCCCAAACCCTTTTTGGGTATTGGAGATATCATGTGCCCCGACCTCTCCACCAAATTTTGTGGCTAGAGCACATCCGATGCTACCCCAAATCAACACTCTCTCTTAGCGATCACTGTGCTCTAGCAATACTCCTCACTGAGTATTACTCTGATCATCCGACATCGGTCCCTATGCTGATGCTAGGCCTACTGCCCACCATCCTCTGCACTGTTGTATCCTGTACTGCTTCCCATGGTTTTGCCACTGTAACTGCTGCATCTGTACGACAGCTCCCTCTGCATCCGTGTTGTTGCTGGTCCTTTCTCCTAGCGTTGCATTTGCACTACACCTCCTCTCTTCGTGTTGCATCGTGCTGCCCACTGCTGCACTGCAACTCAGTTACTGAGAAGTAAGTAACTGATCTCCCAACTCTGACCTCCCTGTTGGGCTAGAGACCCTTTTGATGTTGAAGCTCCCTCTACCATTGACAAGTGCTCCCTCTCTTACCTCTACGCTGCTGCAACAAATCCCTGCATCTCACATTGTTGCACACCTCTCTATGCCATCTTGCACTGGTGCAACACTCCTTTGCCTCTCACATTGCTATAGCCTGCGAGCCTCGCGCTGTCTCAAGACTCCTTTAATGTAGGTCTCTTTGCGGCTCCATTCGCATCCATCTCTACCCACATCAGCCAGTCTTGCTACTCCTCTTTGGGGCTCTTGTAGCAAGGTCTGATCCAAGAGGCTGGGTACCCCGAGGATCCTGCCCTTCATCGCCTGTAGTCTGTCTGACTACAACTCGATGTCTACCCACTTTCGCTCAATTGGTGCGTGTGCACTCATGGCACAATCATCATCTGTCAAAACTTCCTTCTCTGCCCGTGCTGGTGCTGCCTTAGTCTCGGAAGACTCTCCTTACTCTTCTTCCTCGGACACTGGGTCACATACTGACCTAGATCCCCATAGTGGAAGCACTTGATCTTGGAGAGATCCTTCTTCTTCCGCTTTTCCTGCTTTCCCTCAGATGTTAGGGCAACATCTTCCTCCTCCTGCTTGACTTTGATCCCCTTGCTGCTGCTACCCGTCTTCGACTGCCGTCTAATCTCTTCCTGGCGAAGAGCCGCCCACATATCGTCCTAAGGTGGGAGAGTCCCTCTTCCCAGTATACTATGGAAAAATACCTCCCAGTATTCTGAGACAACATTCAGGGCTGTCCTTACCGTCAACCCCTGATCCCGCGTGGCTTCTATAGTAGTGAACTGATCTCGGATATCATTCAGTTCTCCGAGGAAGGTGTCAATCGGTTCTCCCTTCTTCATCTGATATGACCTCAACTGATTCTCAAGTAGCATTATTTTCTGCACAAAAGTATGCTAGTACAATTTCTTGAGAGCCTCCCACATCTCATATGCTGTTTCCTTCTTGGCAATGTGGTACTACATGATCCTTGACCTCGTCAAGGATGATGCTGTTGGCCCTCGCCATTGCTGCCTCGTACTTGTCATTATCATTAGGGTTGACTGGGATAGCTATTACATTCAAGGCGAAGTTCTTGACACGATTTATGTCAAGTACGGATAAGATTTTGGCCTTCCAGACTACAAAGTTTGATGCTCTGTCCAGTCTATCCTGGTCTCTTGCTCTGTGTGGTGCCATGATGCTCTTCTAATTCCCTCCTGGAAGTTCTCTATTCGACTCCTACCTGAGTCTCTACTTCCTATATGGGAGTTCTCTTCTGGGCTCCCTTTGAGTCCCGATTTCCCTCCTGGAAATCCTTCTGCCATTGTCGAGATGCCTCCTACTTTGATTGTCTTGTGCAACCGCACCACTGATCTGGGTTCCTGGACTAGAAACCCTTGGTAGCAACTCCTCTTAGCCTTGCTCTGTCAGGTATTGTTTTGACTACAGTACCTCACCAACTCCACTCTGCAATATTCCCACAACCTTCTAAACCCAACACCCTGAAGGTGAGAGCTCCTAGGCTTTGCGCAATCCCGACACCGGCAACTCGGCCTCCTCAGCCAACTGCGTCAGCCCTCCCAGCGACTACGTGGCTCTGTGTGAGGCTCCCTTTGGCTTCCTTAGCCTCTGCGTTGCCTCTTCCTGGCTCACCCTTGATGGCGCAGGCACTGCGTCACCCTTCCCTTGTTGTTGCTTTGCTAGAAACAACTTTTGTCACCTCAGGACAACTATTTTTTGCTGCTATTGCTTCGCTCAGCTGATGTCCTTAGTCCTCCTGTGATCTGCAATCACACTCTGATACCATGTTGAAGTTTCTAAGTTTACTTAGTTAGAAACCCTCCATGCACTTTATCTGATTTATTCCTACCTACTTATTATTTTACTTAACAAGTTATTTACAATGCAAACACTGAAAATAAACACTAGTGCATGCTCAACCTATTACAGATCAACAACTAAAGGAAACAGAAACAATCACACCATATGACACCATTAATTTTGGACCAATGTCCCTGGAAAAACCCAATGTGGGAAAACTGGTGCAGCTATCTGAGGGTTTTCTTATTAAGCAATATCATAGTACAATCTGGGTACCGAAACTAGCCTACCCAACAGAGAATTTCTTTGGCAGTAATACCTCTCAGTTTCTGACAAATCTCCTAGCTGAAACCTCAGATAATCCTTCCGGTAGCTCCTCAACACCAATCTGCTCCAAAAACCCCAGTGTCAGCCTCTGGACTGTGTCAGCCCCTCTCTACCCAACGCTGGCCCTGTGTCACCCCGGATGGGTCTGCGTCAGCCTTAGGAGGCCCTGCGTTAGCCCTCTGGCCCTTTGTGTCAGCAACGCTAGCCTCTCTGAGGCTCTACGCAGCTCCCGTCTGCCTCTACGTGGCCCTGCGTGAGCCCTGGATGGCTCTGTGTCACTCTCCCTGGCTACTGCGCTGCTCTCTCGGCACTATCTCTGCCTCTCTGTCTCTCTATATTCAATGCCCCTCAGCTGCAACTCCCGATCACTAATTCTATCTCTCTTAGCAAACCCCGCTCTAGAGAATAGAATGATTGATTACTCTGGTGTATTCTCCAAGTGACCCTCAAGCCTCCTCTTATAATTTTTCTGTTGACATATCAACGGCTGAGATTAAGTCCCTAATCAACGGCTAAGATTAGATATGGCTTGATCCATGTCTTTTGGACCATTCTAACACAGTTTCATATTAATACACATTAATATTTTATTTTCCCTAAGTTTAGACTTAGGGACTCCATTAAAAATATTAATTATTTTAATATCTCCTGAACTGTTTAGAATCTGCTCAAACCCTTTCTGGGTATTAGAGATCTCATGTGCCCTGACCTCACCACCAAATTTTGTGGCTAAAGCACATCCGATGCTACCCCAAATCAACATTCTTCGCTCTTGCTTTCTACCTTTTCTTGCTTATGATCGAACTGCAGGAGTGTGTTTAAATGAATTGAGCTTCCTTCCTTTATATAGCCTTCTCATGTGGTTGAATAACCCATTACTAGGCCGATTTCTCCTTGGTAGGGTTGACTCATGCTTGGAGGATTATTTGACTTTCTAGATGTTTATTTTTGGTAGCATCATATGTGCTCTAGCCTTGAAATTTGGTGGAGAGGCTAAGGAACATGAGATCTCCAAGACCCAGAAATCCTTTGGAGAAATGCGACCAGGATGAGGAGTTATTAAAATAATTAATATTTTTAATGGTTTCCTAAGCCTAAACTTAAAGAAATTAAAATATTAATGGATATTAATAAAGATAAGGGTGAGAAGCTTCTAAGAGATGAGGATCAAGTATGTTTTAATCTTAGTCGTTGATTAGAAACTTAATCTTGGTCGTTGATTCATCAACAGGAAAAACATAAGAGAAAACTTGAGGATCATTTGGAGACACACCGACAGATACTCAATATCCCAAGGAAAATTGTTTCTCAAAGAGAAGAAGATCGATTTTAGAGGGAGAGTTGCAGGGTGGAGGAAGAGGAGGGCATCAACAACAATCAGTGACTGAGGAAGAGGTGACATAGGGACATAGAGAGACAGTGCAGAGGGAGATACAACCCAGGGAAGACACAACCATCACGTAGGGCTGACGCAAAGGGATGCAGAGCCATGCTGAGCCACGCAGAGTGACACAAAAGTGATGCAAAAGTGGGAGAAGGGTCTCCAAAGTGTCATAAAGTTCCCAAGGGAAAGTATCAAGTGTTTTCTCTGTAAAATCATTCCTTGTAAAAGCGATTGTTGCTGAAGATTAGTAAAACCCTCATCTATTGCACTGGTTTTCCCACATTGGGTTTTTCCGGGGACAGTTGTCCAAAAATGACTGTGTTGATTTGATTAGTTCTTGTATATGGATTTTCTCTATGTAATTATGTGATAACTGCAATAGAATTTATTTTAATATTTGTTGAAGGGATTTTGTAAATAAATTATTGTGAAGAATAAGTAGGTGAAATAAATCAGTAGTTGCAGTGGAATTTCAGGTTAGAAATTTTCACATGGTATTAGAGGAGAGATTCGACAACAGGAGAGAAGAATTGGCTATGGGTCAAGAGCATGATGCAGAGGCATCAAATCAAAAGGACTCACACAGATTTAGAGAAGATAACACAAGGGACATGGATCACAATTATTCTATGTTAACTTCTACACTGGAAGAAGAAGTTGCTTACTTAGCAAGCTCTGCCTCCTCTGAGGTATGGTACATAGATAGTGGAGCTTCCTGACATATGACAGGAATTCGAGAATATTTCTCAGATTATCAGGAAGAAAGGATGATTTTTTAGATCACCATGGGAAATAAGGCAACGTGTACCCCCATAGGAAGAGGTATTGTAGTCTTTCAAACCGAAGCAGGAGAGCGGCTTCGAGCAACCAATGTGCAACATGTGCCAGGATTGGGGATGAACTTACTCTCCATATCTCAACTTCAAAACAAGGGCTATGCTGTTTTTTTCATTAAGGAGAAAGCATATGTCAAACACCCAAGTTGGAAAAAGAAGGCCCATATTGGAATCAGAAGTAACATGCTGTATAGATTACAGCTAGAATCGCCAATGGCACTTATAGGCAGAAATGGGGATAAAGATTTGAATGAACTATGGCATAGGAGGATGGGGCACTTACACCATGGGGCTTTGAGAATTCTCAAGAAAACAATATCAGGAGTTCCAAAACTAAGTACCGAATGAGATGATGTATGCAAAGGGTGTGCTCTAGGCAAGTATGCCAAATAAGCATTTTCCAGAAGTAACAATAGAGTTAAGAGTGTTCTAGGATTGATACACTCAGACATCTGCGAACTAATGTCCACAAAAGCTCTTAGTGGTGTCGAATACTTCGTCACCTTCATCGATGACTATTCCAGGAAAACTTGGATCTACTTTCTGAAAACCAAGGATGAGGCGGAAGGCATCAAAAGAGAGTGGACAACTACCTACAATCTAGAGCATAATGCAATAGAAGAACGGAAAAACAAGACTATTGTGGAAGCAACTTGGGCAATGATGTATGATCAGGATATGCCCAAATTCCTATGGACAGAAGCATGCAACATGGCAGTTTATGTCCAGAACAGAACTTCGCACAGGTCATTGGGCAAAATCACTCTAGAAAAATTCTTCACCGGGAAGACACCTGAAATCAGTCATTTCAGGATATTTGGGATTTTGGCGTATTGCACCCAGGAATGATAAAAGGGAGCGAAAACAACCAGACAGATACCAGGCCCTAGTAGCTCAGGTTGGGGAACCTTCTAATTTTCAAGAGGCCGTTCAACATCAAGTATGGGTAGATGCCATGGTGGAGGAATATAGTTCTATAATGGTCAATGATGTCTGGGAAGTGGTACCTAGGCCTTAGAACAGGTCAGTGGTAGGTTCAAGATGGATCTACAAAGTCAAATATGCTACAGACGGAAGTGTGGAGAAATACAAATCCAAGTTTGTGGCTAAGGGGTATGCTCAAAAGGAAGGGATAGACTATGAAGAAACCTTCACCCCAGTAGCGAGGTATACTTATATTAGAATTGTGATATCCCCTGCAGCACAGATGGGGTGGGAGATTCATCAAATGAATGTCAAGATGTAATTCTTGAACGAGGTGATAGAAGAAGAAGTATACATTGAATAGCCAGAGGGTTTTGAGCCACATGAGAAGAAATCTCATGTATGTAGATTAAAGAAAATCTTGTATGGGCTTAAATAGGTACCTAGAGCATGGTACGGTTGAATCGATGGCTACTTGCAGAAGATTGGGTTTGTCAAGAGTGACACAAATCTTATTCTCTACTATCTTGTCGTAGAGAGTGAGCCTTTAATCTTGGTATTATATGTGGATGATCTTTTCCTGACAGGATCATCCAGGCTCATCAAAGACTAGAAGAAGAACCTATCCACATAATTTGACATGAAAGATTTGGAACAAATGCATTATTTCCTGGGGTTGGAAGTTTGGCGGCAGAAGGGTTATATCTTCCTTGGATAAGGGAGATATGCTACAGAGATCTTGAAGAGATTCAGGATACGGGACTGTAGACCTATGGCTACTCCAATGATCACCAGCTGGAAGAAGATTGATGCATCAGAAGACAAAGACGTTGATCCCACCTTGTACACGCAACTTATAAGGTCCCTGATGTATCTAGTCAATACCAAGCCAGACATTTGTTATGCTATCAACACCCTCAGTTAGTTCATGTTGGAACCCAAGAGGACACACTGGGCAACAACCAAAGATGTTCTCAGGTATATACAAGGAATAGTCAAGCATGGACTATTGTAAACCCAAGGAAATGACATCAGGCTGAGTGGGTTCACTAACGCAGATTGGGCTGAAAGTTTAGTGGATCGGAAAAGTACGACTGGGTACTTTTTTAACATTGGATCAAGAATGACCTCCTGGTATAGTACAAAACCTAAATCTGTGGCTCTGAGCTCAACTTAAGCATAATATATGCCATCTAGAACAACTTCGTGTGAAGCCATATGGCTTAGGAAATCGCTTGTGAATCTATTCAGGAGAAGGATGGAAGCGACCATGATTTTGTGTGATAATAAGAGTTGCATCAAGCTCTCTAAAAATCTAGTATTCCATGATCGGTCGAAGCACATTGATATTAGGTGCCACTTTGTCAGAGACTGTGTCCAACGAAGGGCAGTACAGTTGAGGTACACTCCTATAGGAGAACAAGTGGAAAACATCCTCACCAAGGCTCTAGGAAGAACAAAGTTTGTTTATTTCAGGGAGAAGATGGGGATGGTGAAGAATCCGTTTTAGTAGAAGAAATGGATAGGTATCGGGAGTTGCAGTGCAGCAGTTAGCAGTGGCAGTGCTATGGGCAGCATGATGCAACATGTTGAGAGAGAGTTGCAGTACAGATGTAGCAGTGGTAGTGGCAGAGTCATGGGTAGTAGTATAGGAAGCAACATTGCAATGGATGTGGGGCAACAGGCCAAGCAGCAACACAAAGGACTGATGTGGAGGATCAGTGTGATGCTTCTATGGTGAAGAATTGCTAGAGCACATTCCTCACTAAGAGGGAGTGTTGATTTTTGGTAGCATCGGATGTGCTCTAGCCTTGAAATTTGATGGAGAGGCTAAGGAACATGAGATCTCCAAGACACAGAAATAATTTGGAGAAATTCCACCCGAATGAGGAAGTATTAAAATAATTAATATTTTTAATGGGTTCCTCAGTCTAAACTTGGGAAAATTAAAATATTAATGGGTATTAATAAAGATAAGGGTGAGAAGCTTCTAAGAGACTAGGATCAAATCTGTTTTAATCTTAACCGTTGATTAAAGACTTAATATCGACTGTTGATTCATCAACATGAAAAGTATAAGAGGAGACTTGAGGATCATTTGGAGACGCACCAACAAATACTCAAGATCCCAAGGAAAATCAATTCTCATGGAGAAGGAGATCAATTTCAGAGGGAGAGTTGCAGGGTGGAGGAAGAGGAGGGCATCAACAACAGTCAGTGACTGAGGAAGAGGTGATGCAGGGACATAGACATACAGGGAAGAGGGAGACGCAACCATCACGCAGGGTTGACGCAGAGAGACGCAGAGCCACGCTGAGCCATGCAGAAGTGGGAGAAGGGTATCCAAAGTGTCAGAAAGATTCCAGGGGAAAGTCTCAGGTGTTTTCTCTTAGTTTATCTGTAAAAGCATTCCTTGTAAAAACGATTGTTGTTGAAGATTAATAAAACCCTCATCTGTTGCACTGAGTTTCCCACATTAGGTTTTTTGGGGACAATTGTCCAAAAACAACTGTATTGATTTGATGGGTTCTTGCATATGGATTTTCACTGTGTAATTATGTGATAACTGCAGTAGAATTTATTTTAATATTTGATGAAGGGATTTCATAAATAACTTATTGTGAAGAATAAGTAGGTGAAATAAATTAGTAGCTGCAATAGAATTTCAGGTTAGAAATTTTCACATTAGACTCGGAATTACTATCTTTTACATGTCACAACTTGCCCAATAGGGTCTTTTACAAATGATATTGACTCTCTTGACTCATGACAAATATTCTTATGACTTGACAAACCCTAGAAGCATGAAGAACATGGATTTAACCTAGATGACAAATCAAAAGAAGCATGAAATCCATGCTTGAAAATAATATTTTTCTTCTTCTTTTTTTCTTGTAACATAAGATATACATAAGATATTTTTCTTCTTCTTTTACATGTTACAACTTGCCCAATAGGGTCTTTTACAAATGATATTGACTCTCTTAACTCATGACAAATATTCTTATGACTTGACAAACCCTAGAAGCATGAAGAACATGGATTTAACCTAGATGACAAATCAAAAGAAGCATGAAATCCATGCTTGAAAATAATATTTTTCTTCTTCTTCTTTTCTTGTAACATAAGATATACATAATGAAATGAGTATAATGAAAATTTTGAAGGATGAAACTAGTTACATTTTCCAACACTCCCTCTTAACTAGGGAGGTATTCATAATTATATAACCAGTACAAGGATATTCTCAATTTGAAGAGTTCTTATAAGAATAGTTGAATTGGTAAGCCATCTTTAAGCATCAACATCATTACCAACATTGTCAACATAGTAAGGCCTTAAATTGACAAACCCTATTTATATCAGAGCAAAAATGTTGGGAGGTTTTATGTGAGACACCACACTACCTCTCAAGGTACATACCTCATCTGGATATTCAATAGGTATGTCCTTTTAGGACTATTCTTATCTTGTATTCCCAATCCTCAAATAATATCGGTCCTCTTCAACCACTCGTATTGGATACATGTCTAGTCCTCAACGAGTGTCGGTCAAAAAGACTACTTCCTATCTTGGATTCTTTATCCTCAAGGAGTATTAATCTTAGATGCTTATCCAATCCTCCATTCTCCTTCCTATTGCCTTCAATAATACTTCCTATGGAGAATATGACGTCTTTAACATCACACCCTCTCAACCTAGAGAGGAGATCCTCATTCCATTTTGATTGGGGATTATATCGTTGCTCCTTCTCAAACATTTTAAGGAGACTTCTTACTCCCTATGAAGCATAGAGGATATTCTTTTGCTTCCTTTCAATACATCAACTACTAGACTTTTATGGAGATCTTCAAGTAGCTATATGGATCCTCCGATTCTTTGCATCTTCATCAAATAGAGCTTTCATCTACCTTAATGTAATGGAGACAAATTGTGACAGGATTCAGGCCATCAACCTTTCATATTACTTTCCTCTAGTCATCATTAACAAAGGCATTATATTTAGCCAATCAATGTAGAGCTTAGTCGTATCTCCCTTTTGTTAGCGCTTGAAATTTCACCTCAGGCTGAGAAAGGTAAACCTCAAGGCAACATCAAACCACTTAGCCTCGTAGCTAGCCCTACGGGACAGGAGAGGGCTCTCTCCGGTCTATCTCGATAAAGATCTTCAATGGGCGAGATAACCAATAGGGTAACACTGATTTTAGGCTAGTAAACTGATCAAAAGGGTTGATTTGGGATTTTTAGGGTTTTTGGTGGAAAATTGGGGAAATGGCAATTTTAGGTGCGGGGATTGGACACAGTTTTCGCAGGGGGTTCTTTGGGGCGAGGTAGGAAACAGTATTGATGCCTTTAATAGAGATGGATGGATGAGAATGACCGGTGAGGAGTTAAAGAGAGCAAGCAATAACCTTGAATTCCCTTTAAATAGTCGAAAACATTGATATTAAGCAAACTTAAAAGCAGAGCATGACAGTCATGAGTTCTACTTTAACACTTCATTTGCCTAATGTGCAGAAGGAAAAGTAAGGAAATGATTCACATAACACACTTACAAGTACAAAGAGAAACACACCATCAATACATGTGACCACAAGAATCCCAAAAAGGACTGCAAAACCCTGGTCTTCCTTTGCCAAAAATTGCAGAGATACAGTGAGTAATACAATAAGAGCTTCTCCCTCAAGAGTCCAACCATGAAAATGAGCAAGAGAGTAAATAATATAGATCATCTAACATCTTTCCTTGCCTCTAGGGGTCGAGCTCACTATCCTAGGAGCTGTTTCAACCAATTCTAAACTAAGCACTGAAAACTAGGCAGTCAAAACAACTTGCCTCTATAAACTAGGAAACCAATTCATTCATTTAATTTTCACCTATCTCATGAATGAATCTTCCAGAAGAGATACATAAGTGTAAAAGTGTCATAAATTTACATCATTTACAACAAGAAGGATAAAAATCAACTCCAAAAAGTCAAACACAGTCAAAACTGCGTTTTGCTGAGTTGTAGGCTGAAATCCTGAGCAATTTGCCTGACGGGTCGCACGCCAAATCCTGACGGGTCGCGCGCCTTTGAGAGCACTTTTGGGGCACTTTCAGGTGTCCAAATGAGACAAGAGTAGGCTTGTTGGAAAGGTCTGTGAGTCTACTTTCCAACCCAATGGGAATTTTTGAATTTGGTTGTCATTTGCCCCTCCAAAATTGCAATCTCCCAAGACTGCTTTCTGTGTGTCAAAAATGTGGCAGAAAGTCATTTTTTGCTTGTTTTTTGACTTTCAGGAGGCCCAAAACTTCATAAAATCTCTTGGCAATGGGTGAGCATGTGTAACTTTTCATGCCAAATCCAGAAATGCTGAGTTTTTTGAAAATAGAGTTTCCAAGTGAAAGAGTCGCGCGGGGGGTGAGACCCGTCAAGCAGAAAAACCTGTTTTTTGCCTTAAAAACCAAAAATCACCCAAAATGCTCAAAATTTCTTGGAATTTGTGCTGGGGCTGAGCTATTTAGTGCCATGCTCCTTCAAGGAAGCCTCGGCCAAGATGTGGAGGGGATTGGGCCTTTTTCTCTGTTTTTGTGCTTTGACCAACCGCCTTTGGAGCACCTTCATCTTTGCCTTGCACACGTGCATCTGTGCCCAATAATGATTCTTCATGTTTCTCAGCAATTTCTTATCTTGGTTGGCCTTAGCCAACAGCCTCTCTAAATGAGCATTGAGCCAGATAAGCATAGCCTCTCGCTCAACTGGCACTAAATCACCGGGTCTTCTTCGATTCAAGTTGCGGTCACTACGAATCGTCCACAACTCATCAAGAGTTTGCTCATCCTCCAACTGCTTGTTGCGCTGTTCTAGATATAAGATTGTCCATTGTGCCCCTTCTAATCTCTTCTGCAATGCATCATTTTCAGCTCTAAGGTGCTGAATGATCTCCTTTGACTCTAGGCTAGGAGAACTGACATCAAGATCAACAATCTCTATATTTGGAACACCTGATGGCCCCTCATCAATCCTGGGCTGTTTGCCCCTCTCTGATACCTGTGCTGCTGTCGGAGATGAGGCCCCTTCCACCTGGTGTGGAGATAATACTTGCCTAGCTGCTGCAAATAAGGCCCTATGGCCTCTCTGATAAGTGACCAATGGAGAAGAGCTGACATGGCTAGTCCCTGGGATATCATGCTGCTGTGATGGTCCTCCCTCCTCATGAACAATCTCCGAATGTGGTGGTGGTGCTGTAAAGAACTCACGAGAGATGAACTCCTCCCATGTGATTCCCTGCTGAGCCAACTGATGTCTGACCACAAGCTGAATCAAACCGTAATGATAGAGGCTCCTATACTGCTATGCTGGGCTCTTCCTTTGCATCAAGGGCACCATCATCTCAATGTTCTGGCACATGAAAACAGGGATGTTCATCATCCGTACCCGTGTGAAATGCATCATCAGGCGAATATGGTACGAATATATCTGTGAAAATCTGCCCTCACAGGTGAAAAAGAGCATGATAAGCCTCATCATGGGAGCATACTCACTCCTCAAAAATCTAAAGGGAAATACACCCGTCAAATGTCTCATGAATGCAGGTCTAATGAAAGGCTCAAACTGAACACTGTCCAACATCCTGCGCTTGTTCCACACCTCTCCGACATTCAGTATCCCTGTGGCTTGAGCAATCATCTCGGGTGTCAATGTAAAATCCACCCCAGCAAGGTTCACATGTCCATCATGCAAATGCAAAACAAATAAGCGAGCCAACTCCCTGTGATGCTGAATCCGAGAGATCCTCTCGCAAAACTCATAACAAGACATATAACAGAAACATGATACTGCCATTGGACAAGCCTGCAAATCGGTCAAAGAGGTGGGCTCCTCTCTCCTATGATGACCGCCCTTTCCACCCTTGTGAGGCCTCCTCTGTTCCTCAAACTCTGAAGTTGATGCATGGTCATCACTTTGCTCATAATTGGTTTCGGTTTCTGACATTGTTTTAGGAGCAAAGTCGCTGAAATGTACTGTTGTTTCTGCTTTGCAAACTGCTGATTAAAATGTTGTTTCAAGGGGACAAGGAGCACAAGGGAAATGTTAGGGAAGGGATATTTTAAAGGGAAACTGGGAATAATAATGAAACAGGGAGTTTAGGGAAAGGATTATTGCATATACATTATTTTCCAAATTTATTTACAATAATGATATGGGAGGAAGGGCTAGGGTTTAATTTTTCTTTTGATTTCTTGGGAAGAAGGGTAGGGTTTAGGGCTCTTTAACAAATTTGGAAGGGAAATTTACATAAAATGATAAGGAAAATGTAATGGGAGGTGAAAAAAATGAGAACAATGGGATACCTCAAAACAGCATAATAAACCCTAGCAATTTTTACAACTTCAAGCCAAAGCATAATAGAGACTTCTACTTGCAAATGGAGACCTTTACAAATATAATCATGACCTTCTTGAACTGTAACAAGCAATAATTTTTTATGATGGAGGGCCTACCTTGCACAATTTAGCAATTTGTGGCTCCTTGGCAAATTTGCTGGCGGTTTTGCAGAGAGAGCACTGATGGGTCGCGCGCGTTGTAAATTAACACTGGCGGAGGGTGCCTGACGGGTCGCGCGCCTGGTTCGACGGGTCGCGCGCCTTCCCAACTCACAAACTTCACTCAAACTCTCTTGCAATCAGTTGCTCTATCACTTGGATGCATAATGAGGCTTGATAGAGGGAGATTAGGGCTTTTATAGCCTTGTTTGAATTAGTTTCATATCATAACCCACTTTATAATGTTTTTCCATGACACTTTATAAACTTAACTTTTTGGTTTCCTTTTGTCCTGAAACTGATTGATTTGATGCTTTTCTTTGATAATTTTTGCAGGGATAGGCTCTGAGGGATCTTGGCAAGGGAGCCAGGGTTATATGTTGTCCTTTGAATCATTTTGAATTTTTTACAATTTTCACAAAATTTTTGAGAAATGACTTTGGCTTTAAAAACAGGGTTTTTAAATCTAAGGTGAAAATTAACTGTACAAGATAGAATCTTTTGAAAAAACACTTTAAAAATCATCCCTCTGGCTTGCTGGGCACTTATTGACCTTCAGAGACATGACCTTGAAAACAAACTGGACCTAAACCCTAGACCTAAGACTTTGACCTCAAGACAAGACAAACAACTTTGAAATAGTTTAATGACTAAAACCACCTGATCCAGCAGTGCCAAGAGGGGAATAAGACACCAGCTCCTCCATCAGGGTTATGGCATGCCTAATGGAATGCAATAAGATGACACTGATGAGACACCTACTTATGCAAATGCAAAGAGCTTTGATTGCTGATGGAGGGCTACTAGACCGACTCTAACACCTTTAAACATGAAAGTGATATTTATATTCATGAACATCAGGTTATCTCTTTGTACTACTACCTCTTAATCCCAAGATGATGTAAACATCTTGACCACACAATCCTTCAAGGATTACCAAAACCATCCACTCAATCCATGTATTCATTAAATTGAGTTCAAAACCAACAGTTGTAGATATACTTGCCTCAACTTCCATTATTATTTTCTATAATTTCCTTCCAGGTAAAAAAGCATATAATGACCAGATAACCAAAACCAAGACATCAATATCAAAATTACCTCAATATGATGGCCTCTTCGAATTTTGCTTACTTTTGAGATCAACATCCTTTTGCATGGTCTATCTTCATTTTTTACCAAAGATCCTTCTCCATGCTAATCACTTGTAATCAAAGTGCTCATGGAACAAGTTGTGATGATTTCCTCCTTGGAGTTGTCATTATTAACTCTCTTTCTTTCTTCAGGAAACCATATCCAATGTTAATCAATATCATCATGTCTAAGTCATGTCATCTTGTGGAAGAGTCTTGATCTTTAACCATTCCAAAATATGCCAAACTTCTTACAAGCATCAAGTAACCATATGGAAGTCTTATTGAGCACAATTTTCTTTTATAACCAACTCCTTTTGCAAAATTCTTGTAGATACGAACCATATCTTAGAGGAGTTACTTAAAAACATGCATACCTTTGCTTTCATACAACCATCTAGCCATACTTTCTTTGAATGAGCTTGCTTCCAACCTTATTCAAGATAAGCTTTCCTTTAAGAGGAGAAAGACTTTGATTCTGCTTCCCAAACTGCATCTCAGTTATCTTCATACCATCATCCTGCAAGACTTTGTTTCCATACTAGATGGAATATATGCCAGTCATAATGCTTCTTCCAAGAACCTTCCTAAATGATGGTTCTTATTAGAGGATCTTGATGATCCTTCTTTGCAATATGACTACCTCTAACATTATGTTAGAAATTTCTTGGATGAACTATAATGTGCAAGATGATCTAAATCTTCTCATTCTTTAACAACTAGATGACCTTTCCAAAGCAATTTGACTATGTAGATTATAATTCTACTATCATATGCTTCTTTCTATGATGCCATGCTTTTTACATAACCAAGAATCTTCTAGAGAATGCAACAATGTATGCTACTTTCATTTCTACTTCATAAAAGAAAGGAAAATTCCATAATGAACATGATAGAGATGTAGTTTCCTTCAATAGTAAATATCCTTGGGATCTTCTCCTTTCGACTTCTTCTCAGGTTCTTCCTTTTCTTCAGCTATGTGAGCTTCACTCCTTTCCTTCCTTTAGTTGTTTTTCTTGTTTGGAAAATCCCTCTTAAAATGTCCAAACTCATTGCATTCAAAGCATTGAATCTTGGACATATTTGGTTTTCCTTTGGACTTTCCAAACTTTCCTTTCTTTTTTTACTTGTGTTTTACAATAAAGACTTTATACTTCTCATTTGATTCGGTGTCATCTTTTTCCTTTATCATAGTTTCTTCCAAGATACATTGAGCCCGTAACTCTTCAAAAGGAGTAGTATCCTTTCTTGGGTAGACATTGGTTGCAAAGTTTCTCCAATTAGGTGGAAAAGCATTTAATGCACAAGTAGTCATTTATGAATAAGAAACAACTTCCCCAAGCCCTTACAACTAGTCCCTTATTTGTGAGATCTTCAAAAGATAAGTGGCCATGTCCTCATCCTTTGAATTCCTTATTTTATATAGTTGATTCCTCAAGGATATTTTCTGACCTGATGTACTTATAGAGTACAATTTCACCAACTTATCATACATAGCTTTGGATGTATTCAAATCAAGAACAAAGGGAACATGATTATCCTTTATGGATTCAATAATGATCCTTTGTGCTCTCACTTCTCCCTTCTTGTATTTTTCTCACTCTTGAGTCTTCTCTTTGTCTAGTTGAGCAATTTCATTGAGAACATACATGACCTCATTTTTGTGAGTATCAGATCAATTTTTTTCTTCCATGCTAGGAAGTTTTTTGATCCAACAAGATTATTTCTCTCCTTGCAAATGTAGCCATTTGATCTGTAGATTGAGACATGAAGAACAAAATGGTACTTACTTGTCAAACGAGTGTCCTTCTTGGTGATGTCTCCAACTATCTTGATGCTTTCAAGACCTTCAAAGAGACTTCAAATATTCCCTAGAATGATGACTTTAGGATGCCTTCAACAATAGTGTCTTCACATAACTTCAAAGAGTGGATGATGATCCCAATATTATTTGATGATTCTTTTTCTTCAAGATGATCGAGTGCACTAGAGAGCCTTCAACAAGAGCTTCTTCCTTCCTTCCTTAAATGAGAGTGTGATCCTTCTTAAGATGATGAGGTATTCAATGATATCTTGATGTAGGAATCTTACTTTTATGTTAATAGGTCTTCTTTTTGTTTCCTTGTGTCCTTTTGCAAACGATTCCCCATGACAAGCAATCCATTCTTATGTCAACAAGATGATTTTCAAGCTGCCTTCTCTTCTTCACCTTAGCTCTGATACCATGTTGGAGAATCTACTAGGGAAATTATTTAAACCAATTCACCTTAACCTTAATAATTGCTTGTGAAATTTAGTTATCTTATGTTTCTTTATTAGATATTTTCATCAAATCATTATCAAGAGAAAAAACAATAAAGACAATAGACACAATAGACACAAGAAGTAGGCTCCAATCCAGGGAAAAAACCCTCCAAGGGGAAAACCCATAAAGAATCTTGTCTCTTCTTATAGTAATTCAAATGAGAGAACCAACACCCAAACCTCTAGACCAATACCTCCTCCTAGCACCAAGTCAACGCTTCATGAACCTTTCTCAAACAAGTCAAAGATTGACCAAATCAATGAAAGTCAAACTTCTTCAAATTTTCTCCACTCTAGAATTTTGGCCTTCTTACTTTAGATCTGAAATTTCGGCTTCTTGTAGACAACAGAAACCCTGGCCTTTAAGTTTCCCAAGAGATCCTTCCTCAAGCTAAGTATAGTTTTCAAAATAAATAAGATTCAAACTTATAAACTACTCCAATCACAGATTCAATCATTACTTCAGGTTTGCAATCTCCTCCTACAACTTTTGGCCCTATAATTACTGCAAAAAAATAGATATTTTGCACTTGTGGGAAGAATAAAGCTTAAAATGATATATATGTTTCTTTCTTAGAATTCTTATTACCTCCTTGTTCTTTGCTCTTGTTTTCCACATTTTGTTGCTTTATATCAGACTACATAAGTGTGTCTAAATGAATCAAGCTTCCTACCTTTATATAGCCTTCTCATGTGGTCAAATAACCCATTATTAGGCCAACTTCTCCTTGGCAGGGTCGACTTGTGTTTGGAGGATTATTTGACTTTCTAGACTCATAATTAATATCTTTTACATGTTACAACGTGCCCAATAGGGTATTATACAAATGATATTGACTCGCTTGACTCATGACAAATATTCTTATGACATGACAAACCCTAGAAGTATGAATAACATGCTTAATCTAGATGACCGAAACTAGTTACATTTTCCAACAATGTCAACATGTACACCTACATAATATGCTGATATATATACTTTCATAATATTTTGCTATATATACCTTTTTTTTGTATATATTAGTTTATTTAAATAGTTTATACCTACATATGCATAGTTTATACCTACATAATATGCCACTATATATACTATTTATTTCTGTAGCATCAGATGTGATCTTGCCTCGAGATTTTACTGAGAGTCTAAGACACATGTATTCTCCAAAACCCATAAATCATTTCTGGAAATTCCACCTAGAGATGATTTAATTAAAATAATTAGCTTTTTTAAATGGTTCCCTAGGTCTAAACTTAGGAAATATGGTTAATTAAAGGGTATTAATTAAATCATGGTTGAATCTTCTAGAAGAAGTTGAGAATCAACTCCAAGTTAATCTTAGCCATTGATTATGTTCTAATCTTAGTTGTTGGAGCTCCAACGAGAGATTATAAGGAGGAGTTTGATGTGGTTGGAGAAGGACACTTGAGAAATTCGATTTTGCTAGAGAATCGATTTCCTAAGTAGCAGCTGTGAGTTGCCGGAAGTTATTCAGTAAAGTCGAAGTAGTGAGAGAGGGGCAAGGATAGTAGACCGGAGGAAGTTTTCCAAATCCGGGGATTGAAAGGTAGATAAGACAGAGAGAGGTTCAAAGAGGCAACACAAAGCTTTAGAGGGAGTCCGAGATTCAGCTGGGAAGTTGAATTTCAGAGCCAGAAGCCTGGGTGTGAGATGGGACGGCCAGAGGAGCGAAGTTCCAGACATTAGGATATTTTGGGAAGGAGGTGATGCAAACCCCAGAGTGGTTGACGCAGATCTACGTAGGTTGATGTAGAGGCTGTGCAAAGACAACGTGGGGCCAGTCATCCAGAGCCTGGATCAGATTTAGATCACCAAACAGTGTGAGATTTTTCTCACTATCTCCTTGTTAGTTTTTCTTTGTATCAAATAACTAGTTTGGGCATCCAACGACTTGTTCTCAGAAACTACTGCATAATAATAAAACCCTCAGCTGCTGCATCGATTTGCCTGAGTTGGTTTTTTATAGGGACATTGTCTGAAAAAAACTATGTTGATGTGTGTGTTTATTTCTCTCCAGTGCAGTATTTAGTTTCTGCATTATTTGATTTTGTGTAGGTTTTAATGTATGTATTTCAATATTTTCCATAGAAAACTGCAAGTAACTTGTTCATGTAATTTAACAAGTAGGTGAAATATCATCAATTTTTTGCAGTAGGAATTGGGTAACTGATTTTTCATATGGAAAGGTAGATAAGATAGAGAGAGGTTCAAAGAAGCAACACAAAGCTTCAAAGGGAGTCCGAGATTTAGTTGGGAAGTTGAATTTCAGAGCCAGAAGCCTGGGTGTGAGATGGGAGGGCTAGAGGAGTGAAGTTTTAGACATCAGTATATTTCCGGAAGGAGGTGATGCAAACCCCAGAGAGGTTGATGCAGATCTATGTAGGTTGATGCAGAGGCTGCACAAAGACAATGTGGGGTCAGTTATCCAGAGCTTGGATCAAATTCAGATCACCAGACATTGTGAGATTTTTCTCACTATCTCCTTGTTAGTTTTTCTTTGTATCAAATAGATAGTTTGGGCATCCAACGACTTGTACTCAGAAACTACTGCATAATAGTAAAACCCTCAACTGTTGCACCGATTTTCCCGAGTTGGTTTTTTCTAGGGACATTGTCCAAAAAAAATTGTGTTGATGTGTGTGTTTATTTCTCTCCAGTGTAGAATTTAGTTTCTGTATTATTTGATTTTGTGTAGGCTTCAGTGCATGTATTTCAATATTTTCCGTAGAAAAATGTAAGTAACTTGTTCATGTAATTTAACAAGTAGGTGAAATATCATTAGTTTGCCGCAATAGGAATTGGGTAACTGATTTTTCACATGGTATTAGAGCACAGATTGTGAGAAGAAGAGATCAGTTGTAGAAAGGAAGAGGGAGTTCGAAATTATTGTAGAGGAAGCAATTGAAAACCCTAGAGGCAGCGTAGTCCTTGGGCCAAGGAGATCGAAGTTTTGAGGAAAGATTGATTTCTTTGAGTGAGTCAATAGAGAAAATTCGATCTCCAGATTGAAGCTTTCCAGAGGCAGAAGGGAGCAACGTACTTTTCCTTGCAGAGAAGATCTTCAGCTGGACACAAATATTTTGTAGCAGTTGCTGGCATAATAGCATCAGAAGGAGAGAATAGCACATACCAAGGGAATTTCTTGCTCAGAGGACTTCCAGCCAAGAAGTCTGAATTTTTCTAGCAGAGCAGCAGTAACTGTGTGCAAGATTTCTCACTCTAGAAGGGAGCGCGAATAGTTTGGCAGTAGTTGCACAGAGGAGAAGAGGGAGAAGTTTGACTTTTTTAGGGGAGATGGCATCAGCTGGGTTGAGAGATCAAGATCAGTTGGACGAAGCCTCCAACTATGTGATCTGGAAGGCTAGGATCTTCTGCCTTCTAGATGAGCATGATCTCAAAACTTATGTCAATAGTGTTGTAGTTGTGCTCGCCGATGCAGACTTGCTCAAGAAATACAAGGTTGAGATGGCAAAGACTAAGAGGCTCATTCTCGTGAGGTTCGAGATCATGTAGTATCCCATATAGCTGACAAGGATACTGCCCGACAAATGTGGGAAGCCTTAGCTACACTATATGAAGGATCTTCCGAGCAACAAAAGATGTACTTAGAGGAGAAGTTGAGATGCACAAGGATGCAGAAAGGGGAGCGTATAGACCCCTTCCTTAAGAGGGTTGAGGAAGTCCAGGATCAACTGGCTTCAATAGGGTCAAGGCCCGAACTTACAAAGTTTGTACGATTAGCACTGAATAACATTTCTAAATATTGGCAAGTTTCGTCTAGAGCATCTCGCAGAGAAAACCTTCTAGATTGGGAACGTGTGTGGGCTAATCTGTAGTAGGAGGAGATGAGGCGTGATCTGGTGAAGGCCACCATTAGTGGGAGTAGCAACAATGGGGAAAACGCAGTGAAGGAATATAAGGACGTGGCCCTTGAATTAAAGGGGCAACATGAGTAGTGTAGAAGGAAGAAAGACGTTTCAAATATCAAGTTCTTCAGGTGTGGTGAGTTGGGCCACTACAAAACTCAGTGTCCTCTCAGGAAGAGGGACAAGGAGGAGAATCAGGATCAACAAGCTGCATCTACTGATATTGACAGGTTTTCCTCCAAATTGAAGGAAGAGTTTCCCATGATTGCCGAGATGCCTCCAGGGGTGAGGTGGGGTGATATGGAGTTGTAGCCCCAAAGAGCTACAAGATGGGAAGGATCCTTGAGGATTCCACCTCTTAGATGAAGACCTTGATACGGGAGCCCATAGTCAGCAGTGGCAGGATGGACCAGTGTCAGTTGGTGTAGTCAAGTGCCAGAGTGACAGATGCAATAGCTAGTAGTGGTCTGAGACTGAGCAACGTAGAGAAAAGATGGTAGTAGTGCAGTCGGCACAGTGTAGAGTCAGCAGCAACGTAGAGGCTTCAATGACAACATAGAGCCTAGAAGCAGTTAGAACTTGGATGACGGATGCATCATACTGAACACAGTTGGTTCAATATTTTGGATTCTTTTCCATTGTAGATGTTGTAGTTGTAGCGGAAACAGATGGAGAGATGGTTGTAGTGCAGATGCAGTAGTTGAAAACGGTTCAACAGGGTCAGCAGCAACACAGATTCAACTCATATCAAAGTTGCGCAGTAATTGGTGGGATGTAGAGCCAAACATCAACAACACAACAAGAGATGGTGTAGAGACATAGTGATGCTTCTACAGGTTGCAGCACTAGAGCACATTCCTTGTTAAGAGGTAGTGTTGATTTTTGTAGCATCGGATGTGCTCTTGCCTCGAGATGTTGTAGAGAGGCTAAGACACATGCATTCTAAAAAAACCAAAAATCGTTTCTGGAAATTCTACCTAGCGATGATTTAATTGAAATAATTAAATTTTTTAAATGGTTCCCTACGTCTAAACTTAGGAAATATGGTTAATTAAAGGGTATTAATTAAATCAGGTGTGAATCTTCTAGAAGAAGACAAGGATCAACTCCAAGTTAATCTTAGCCATCAATTATGTTCTAATACTGGATGTTGGAGCTCCAGCGAGATATTATAAGGAGTTTGATGTGGTTGGAGAAGGACACTTGAGCAATTCAATTTTGCTAGAGAATCGATTTCCTAAGTATTAGTTGTGAGTTGCCAGAAGTGATTCGGTAAAGTCGAAGCAGAGAGAGGGGCAGAGATAGTAGACCTGAGGAAGCTTTCTAGATTTGGGGAGTGCAAGGCAGAGGAGATAGAGAGAGGTTCAGAGAGGCAGAGGCAAAGAAAAGCTTCAAAGGGAGTCTAAGATTCAGTTAGGAAGTCGAATTCTAGAGCCAGAAGCCGGGGTGTGAGACCAGAGCGCCAGAGGAGTGAAGTTACAGACTGCAAGAGATTCCGAGAAGGAGGTGATACATACCCCAAAGAGGTTGATGCAGATCTACATAGGTTGATGCAAAGGCTACGCAGAGCCAGTGTGGGGCCAGTCATCCAGAGCTTGGATCAGATTTGGATCACCAGGCAGTGTGATATTTTTCTCACTATCTCCTTGTTAGTTTTTCTTTGTATCAGATCACCAGTTTGGGCATCCAATGATTTGTACTCAGAAACTATTGCATAATAATAAAACCCTAAGTCGTTGCACTGGTTTTCTCGACTTGGGTTTTCTCGGGGACATTGTCCAAAAACAATTGTGTTGATGTGTGCGTTTACTTCTCTCCAGTGCAGTATTTAGTTTCCACAATATTTTATTTTGTGTAGGTTGTAGTGTATGTATTTCAGTATTTTCCATACAAAACTGCAAGTAACTTATTCAAGTAATTTGACAAGTAGGTGAAATATCATCAATTTGCTACAGTAGGAATCAGGTAACCGATTTTTCACATATACCACTACTATAAATATTAGTATATATATGAACATATTATGTTGGTTTATATACCAATATATAAATCGGTATATATGCTGACATAATATGTCGACATATATTGTTATATATACCTACATAATATTTCATTATACTAGTATATATACTGACATAATATGCCAATATATATAACTAGATCATAATACGTCATAATATATACTAGTAATTCCAACATATATGTCCTCCTGTATATACTAACATACATTATTTCGGTATATACAATAGTGTATATATTGGTGTGTGTGTGTGTAGATTGTGGATTTATAGGTTGCTCATACCACCACCATACCATTCACCACTACCCATGGTTCCCCCATTATTTTTCAAAGAATATAGGGCAAGTCCAGTCCTTTGTGCCCCAACTCTTGGGATACTACTTTCGACCCTGAGGGAATTTCCATTCCTTGTACAACTTGTAGGGGTTTATCACCACATAGGGGCTACACCCACATGGCACCCACCTATCCACATTGTTGTAGCCCAAACTATTTTATCCAATATGGTTGCGCCACTTAACTCGTGCATCCACCTATCCATTATATAATGTGAATATCATAGTGGATGCAGCAATATATGTTTCCTTGAAGTAGATTTGACTGCCAAGTGCTTCACCTGCTAGTGACTCTCCACTATTGCGTGAGTTATACAACATTTTTCTCATATTACTTAGCCATTACATTAGTTGTCCACCCATAAGTATTGCAATTGGACCCCTAAGACACTATGGACTATCTCCCAACTCATTTCATCCTTATGTACAAAACATTTATCATCCTCATAGATCTCCAATACTCTTTTGAGATTAAGTATTTAATAAGTGTACTCTTCCCTCATTAGAAGGTCCACTAGGTAGTTAGGACATTATTATGATCATAGTTTTTTTTTTTCTATAATAAGGATGGAGTCCTTGTAAGATGTGTATTTGGATCTTAGCTCATTAAGAGATCAATATATACACTAGTTTACATACTAGTATATATACCGATAAAGTGTGTTGGTATACATACTTGTAGTGTATATAATATTATGTCAGTATATATACCACATAACAACATATGCGTACTAGTATATATATAGAATATGGATTATGTCACTATACTAGTGTTTGTAATATATGCATTGGTATATATATTATTAGTTTTTTAGTAGCTTAGACAGGTGCTTGAGTCTCTATTGGTGTCTATGAGGCTAAGGAACACAAAAGGATAATTATCTCCAAGACCTTGTTGGGGCAATTATATGAATGATATATTCCACAAATTAAATTGTCAACCAGGGATTCGTAATCAGTAGAGCTGATGCACTGTCTTTTCTGATAACAAGTAAGCTCCTATGTCTGTTGAGTATAGCCTAGATAGGAAGCTTGCATTTTATAATTAATTTAATTTCAACACACAATTTAAAGATAAAAAACTCATAAATAAAATTTCAGCAAGCATGTGATCTAAAAAGTTATTTCTCAGGTAATAAGGTTGTCCATTTATAGGCTCATGAAATAGAAAGATGGATTCAACTATGTTTTCCTGTAGCAACTAATTAAAATCAACTTACTGCACTTAAATATTAAACAAAACAATCATTCCTAATTTAACTAGTTCTGAAAGAAATTCTGCATTCTAGTACAGGAAATGTATGACGAGAGTCTTCACGAACAACACATGTAGGTGAATGGTGAGATCTTCGTTCTTAACTATTCTTGTTCTTCAAGATAGAAAACAATAATTCTAACATACAACCTGAGAAATAGAGTTTGCAAAGAAATCTATGATACTAGATGCATGCAAACAAAGAAAATGATAAATTTAAATTAAAAGTACAATGAGTAGCATATTACCAATCTTGAGCGGCCCTCCCAAGTTGGAAATTGCTACTAGAGGCATTTCAGATGAACTCCAAGGATGCACCACAAATCTGGAATCAATCACTTTCCATATATTGAAAACTAAACTCAAATTACAACAACAAAATTATAACTCTCTTCCTCCTCCATTACAAAGGAAGGATCACAATAACAAAATCCTCTCCTCATAGCCCTATGAGGCTTATTTATACATGAAATCCATGGAGGAATGGATAGAACCGAATTCCACCAAACTCAGATTTTGGTTAAAACCAATTTTACAATTTTTAGAATGAAATGTCGAAAATCTGGGTTTTTATGCAGAAATTACAAATTCGGGTCAAAGAACCTTCGATCTCTCTATCCTTTGTGTATTTTTAGAAACCATTTCTGGGTTTTGTATGATCCGGATTTAAACAGAAACACAACAAATTACAGAGATAATCATAAACACAGAGATGTAGTGGAAATAATACTTCATTTCATTAATGTAAAATACTGAAATATGCTTACAAACAACAATGGAAATAAACCAGCTAGGGCGATGATAGCTTATCTCTGAGAAGAGATGTGGTAGCTACCTGCCTCTAAAATATATTACGATGAGGCTCAAAGGCCTATTTATTTTTGAGAAACAATGAAAAACCCTAAACATCCAAAAACCTAACCCTAGAAGATGAAACGCCAAACTGTGGGCCCCGTTTGGGTAAATTGGTACATCAACTTCCTGGGGTCGTAACTTTGGCATATGATCTCCATTTGATGCGCACAATATCTCGTTAGAAAGATCTATCCGAGAACTACAAATTTGGGAAGAGCAACATCAATCCATGGACCCATGTTGCTATCAGTTTTCCCAAAAACGTTTTTTAGGTCCTCAAAACGGCTCCGGAAGTTCAGGACCCGAAAAACTGCTAAAAATAGTAAACTGTGCTACAATTAAGGAAACTGAAAAACTGAAAGGAACAATGGTGGGGTCCAAGTGGACTTGGCAGGTGGCCACCAATATCCACCTGGATCATTCCTCCCCCCTTAGGAAGCAATGGTCCCCATTATGTTGAGTTCCTCCATGAGATGAGGAAACTTCTGCTGAACTTTGTCCCTGGTGAGCCACTTGCCTTGGTGAAGGGCTTGGCCTACTTTGACAACTCGATATAGTTGGATATTCTATTGGTGAGTGTGCTTGATCTATGTGTCCATGATCCGATTAGTTGAAACTGCTTCCATGCAATCTGGATTTAACTTTGTGGGTGTGAGCTGTTCTACAATGTCGGATGTGTCTAGTAATGGTGGAAAGTATGGATGAAGGCAGTCCACATTGAACACTGGGTGTAGGCCAAGGAATGGGGGAATGCTGAGTTCAAATGCATTGTCTCCCACAGCCTTGGTAATGTGGTAAGGACCATATCGGAGTTGTCTGAGTTTCCGATAGGCTCCGGTAAGGCATTCCTTTTGCAAATGCAACTATATTTTGTCACCCACTTGAAACTTGTGTGGCACCCGATGTTGATCATGTCGTTGCTTGTACTTGGAATTTGATTTCTCCAGAATGTCATGGACCTGTTGGTGAATATGTTGGATATGCTTAATGAAGTTGGTTGCCTTATCTGTTTCGGACTAGACATGAGCCGAATCTGTGTGAGTAGCTGCAAATTGCATGGCCACATCAATGGGACATAGTGGCTGGAATCCCAAGCCCACCTGAAAAGGGCTGTGGCCAGTCAAGCTGTGAAAAGCCCGGTTGTAGCTATGCTGAACATAGGGGAGGCTCTCGTCCCATGTGCGTGGATGCTTTGAGTTGTACATGCGCAGAATGTGTACAATCATCCTGTTGACAACCTCTGTTTGGCCATCAGTTTGAGGATGGAAGGTTGTGGACTTAGTGAGTTTGTTGTCCAGCATCAACCAGAGACTAGACCAAAATGTACTTAGGAACTTGTTGTCCCGATGAGATGATAGACTATGGGATCCCAAAGATTACCCACACTGGTTCAAAGAAGAGTTTAGCAGTGGCTTCTGCTATGATATTCTTCTTGCAGGCTGCCATAATGGCCATCTTTGAGAACCTGTCGACGACCACAAAAACACAGTCGTTTCCATGCTTAGTGGAAGGAAGGCCTGACATGTAATCCATGGAGATGGATTCCCAAGGTCAACTAGGGGTAGGCAACGGGGTATAGAGGCCTTGCTTCTTGATGGCTGGTTTGGCAATGGCGCATGCAGTGCATGATCTGATGTACTTACCGACATCCCATCGAAGATTCGGCCAATAGAAATACTTCTACAGTACTGCCACTGTTTTCTCGACCCCGAAATGCCCAGCAGCCCGACTGTAGTGTGCTTCCCAAATCATCTTGGCACACTCGCTTGAAGGAACACAAAGGTGACCCAGGTCTCATAACAGGGCTACCTGGAGGTGAAAATCTAGAACATGCTGACCCTCCAAGAGTGTCTAGTATGTGTGGCCGAATTCCGGGTCGCTTTTGTAGAGAAGTGGCCAATAAAAATTCTCGTGCCCAGAAGAGTTGAGCACGGTGGTTAATGCCATGATCGGTGGTCGACTGAGGCAATATGCAACATTATTGGTGCTGCCCTTCTTGTACTTGATATTCAAATGGAACTGTTGCAGGTATGTGGCCCACTTATGATGGCAATCATTATGTAATTTCCCTTGGGTCTATATGAACTGTAGGGGTCAGTGGTCTATGTGGATGACCGTTTCCTTCCCCAAAATGTAATGCTTCCATTGTCGGCAGGCCTACACAATGGAATACATCTCTTTTTCATAAGTGGGATACTTTCGGACTGTGTCTGAAAGTGTCTCACTGTGATATGCCATTGGACGCTCGTGTTGAATAAGGAATACCCCAATAGCATAGTTAGAGGCATCTGTCTTGACCTCAAATGGTTGTTGCAAGTCTAGTAATGCGAGCATTGGTGTCGTGCAGAGGTGATCTTTCAACTCTGTGAATTCCTTTTGTTGAGATTCATACCAAAAGAATTTTGCTTTCGCTCCTCCCTTGGTGACTTGACTCAAGGGTCAAGTGATATGATAAAATCCCAACATGAACCTGCGATAGAAGTTGGAAAGACCTAGAAAGCTGCGGAGCTTTGTTAGAGTGGTTGGAGATGGCCAATCCCAAATGACTTGGATCTTGTCTAGATCCACATGCACCCCTTGTTCATCAATAATGTATCCCAGATACTGAACCTGGGTCATGCCAAAAGTGCATTTCTCTAAATTGGCACATAACTTGTGTTGCTGCAGTGTTTGGAGAACCTGTCAGATGTGGTGGAGGTGCTCTTCCCAACTCTGGCTGAAGATCAGGATGTCATCCAAGTATACCACTACAAATGAGTTGGTGAATGGCTGCAAGATGTCATCCATTAGCCTCATGAAGGTTGCAGGAGCATTCATCAATCTGAAAGGCATAACCGACCATTTGAAAAGGCCCTCCTTGGATTTGAAGGCAGTCTTCAACACATCGGAGGGTTCAATTGGTACCTGCTGATATCCTGACTTCAAATTGATATTGTTGAAATATTTTCCCCCCTTCAATTGGTCTAGGAGGTCATCAATCCATGGGATCGGGTACCTATTATGGACAGTGATCTTGTTCAGCGCCCGATAGTGAATACAGAATCTCCAAGTCCCTTCCTTCTTCTGTACCAACACGATTGGGCTCCCACAGGGCGATGAACTCGGATGGATGTGACCTTTCTGCAACAGCTCTTGAATCTACCTCTTGATTTCATCGTTCTCCAGAATAGAGTGCTGATAGCTTGGTCCATTGGGCAGCGACGCACTTGTGGTCAGATCGATGGATTGCTTGACCTGACAATGCAGATGAACCCCTGCAGGGGAGGTGAAGATGTCCTCATACTCCTCCATGACCTTGTCCATTTGTAGTTGTCGTGCGGAGGGGCCCTATCTAGACGTCGTGGCCACCATCTTCTTCTTTCCTTGACAGCGTATCATCAAGAAAACAAATTTCCCGGTCTTGGATATGAGCTTATTGCATTGTTTTTCAGTAACCAAAGAGATGGCGGTAGGCAGTGCTACCTCTGGTATCCTGTACAACTTATTTCCCAAAGTAACAATAACAGCATGGGGCTTTGATTCATACAAAGCATGTTGCTTCCACAAGTATGGTTGTCCTAATAATACATCACAAACTTCAAGGTGAGCAATGTCACACAATACTTGATCTCTGAAGGGCTTGATGTTGTATGGAAGGCGACACTGCTGGCTCACGCGAAGATCCCGTCCTTGGTGAAGCCACCCGATGGTGTACAGTTGTGGATGTGCTGTGGTTGGTAAGCCCAGCCGCTTCAAATCCTTTGCCGAAATGAGATTCTTTTGGCTCCCGCTGTCAACAATGAACTATAGCGGGGAGCCCTTTACCCACATCTGGGAGTGGAAGAGACGCTCCTCCTCCTCTGGATCTTCGGGTTCCTCCTATATTTTCATGGTGGTAATAATGGCGTTGGGCTCCACATTGATAATCTTCTTCCCTTTGTCATTCCCCTTGTCGGGTTTTGACTCAGAGTCGGAACATGCATCTGATTCTGAAACCTTTAGCTCGACCACCAGTGACTGCTTGGCCCGAAACTCACTTGTGCTGTGAGTGGAGCTCTTATGGAACTCACACCACTTTCCCGTTTCCTTTTTCGGCTTCATGGCATTGTTCTTTGCTTGCAGCTTTGGCAGGTTGTCTTGGGCCACCCTGCCTTGGCTTTGTCCTTTGTTATACGGTTTGGGGGCACCTTTCCCTTGCTTCAGATTCACAAATCCAAAGTCTCGCTTCTTCTGTTTAAAATTTTGCTCGACCTTGATGGCATATCGGTATGTCGTGCCGAGCGAGGGGATGTTCAAGAATTCTATTTCTTCCTGGATGTACTTGTGTAGGCAGCCGCGGTATTTGAGTACCAAATGCTACTCCGAATCCTTGATACCCAACTTTGTGTGAAGGGTATGGGAAATATTGGTAAACTCTGGCACGTCTTGGTCCCTCCCCTGCTGCAGCGTGGTCCACTTTATGTATTGATCCTCATAGATTTCGATAGGGTAGTACTGCTCCTTGATGGCATCCCGGAATGAATCCCAAGTGGGTGTGGCTGAAAATAGTGAGCCTATAATTTCATCCTTTTTCTCACAGTAGGTTTCCCACCAGTCCTTGATGTGGGGGGCTGCTTTGAGAAGAGCGAAAATAATCTTTTCCTGACTAGAAAAATCATGAATAGAAAAATAATCCTCTAGCAGATTTAACCATTTATCGACGACATCTGCATCTATCTGACCCTCGAATATGGGGATTTCAAAATTAACTTGTACCTTAAACGGTGTGGCATTTCCAGAGTAGCTATTGGAAGCCGATGCGTCGCCCCTGGGTAGCCGCTGAAGGATCTGGGCAAAGTTGTCCATCATCGCATTCCTTTGTTGCTTGAGGGCTTCTTCGAGCAAGATTTTGATAGGATCTCCTGCCCTCTCATCTTTCTTTTCATCTGCCATGGGAGGCCATTGGGATTTGTGAGGCTGGTCTTGCAAAGGTTCGACTAGTTCAAGCCCTAACTCCTTATATTTCAACCTCGTTGGGGACATGCAAAGAAAAACAAAGAAAAAGCAGATCGCTCTAATACCACTAATCCAGATTTAAACAGGAATGCAACAAATTATAGAGATAACCATAAACATAGAGATGCAATAGAAATAATACTTCATTTCATTAATGTAAAATATTGAAATATGCTTACAAAAAACAATGGAAATAAACCAGCTAGGGTGATGGTAGCTTATCTCTGAGAAGAGATGTGGCGGCTACATGCCTCTAAACTGTGTTACAATGAGGCTCGAAGGCCTATTTATTGTTGAGAAACAATGGAAAACCCTAAACATCCAAAAACCTAACCCTAGAAGATGAAACGCCAAACTGTGGGCCTCGTTTGGGTAAATTGGTACATCAACTTCCCGGGGTCGTAACTTTGGCATATGATCTTCGTTTGACGTGCACAATATCTCGTTAGAAAGATCTATCCAAGAACTACAACTTTAGGAAGAGAAACAGTGATCCATGGACCCTTGTTGCTCTCAGTTTTCCCAAAAAAATGTCGTTTAGGGCCTCAAAACAGCTCCAGAAGTTCAGGACCCGAAAAACTGCTAAAAATAGTAAACTATGCTACAATTAAGGAAACTGAAAAGCTGAAAGGAACAATGGTGGGGTCCAAGTGGACTTGGCAGGTGGCCACCAATATCCACCTGGATCATTGTCGCTGGCTATGTTTTCTCGAAATCCATTTGTCTGTTTGGAAAGATAATTTTTCATTTACACAAAAATCAAGGAGCAAATTGGTAGTTTGAGATTTTTTTATTATTTTTACAATCTGGTACCAGAAGATCACAGAAAAAATTTCCCCTGAGGTGGAGGTCCACATGTGCGAACTGGTTGAATTCTAACTCAAGAGTCCGCATGTCGATGTCATTCCCGACAAAATCCATGCCCCCGATTTTCTTCTATAAGATTCCAAAATTTCAACTTTAACTCAATACTGGATGAGCACCATGCTAGAATACTGGTACCAGAATCACACAGTGCTGGAATACTGGTACCAGAATCACACATTACTAGAATATTTGTATCAGAATCACACAACACTGGAATATTGGTGCCGGATGAACGCGAGATTGGACCTGAATGACCGCAGGTACTGGACCGTTGTTGTTGGTGTTGGATGAGTGAACATGACTACCAGAATGTTGCACTAGTACCAGATTGCTGGGTTGGTACCAGATGAGTAGGAACATGGTCTAAATATCTATGTGAGCCAATCCAATTAATTAGAGAGTATAAAGAATCAATAATTCTATTTCTACTACAAGAAAACATAAAAACCATGCTTTAAATATAAATTACCTCATATATACACAAGGATGCTAAAAGTCATGTTTTTGAAGAAGGTAGGCAAGTGGTGAGTAGGTTTTGAGGTAAAGTTGGTAAAAAATAGAGGACAATATAGGGTATTAAAGGCAACAAAACGGAGACCCAACATTCCCACATGCCTAAGTTATTGCATGTCCTCATGCAAAAAGTGTTGAACCATTCCTCAAAATTTCAAAAATGGAGTCTTCTTGCCTGAATTATGATTGACATCCGCCCAATCACACCCATGATTATCCCATTCAATCATATCACAAAAAAGTTTTTTTTTTAGAAAACAAGGGAATAAAGGTGAGTACTTTTAGGATTAGGATAGGGGCTTAACAATTGATGGTAATAAAAGTTTATGAGGGTAATTATATATTCATCACATGATTAATATGAATCTTAATAATAGAGAATAAAACACTAACCTCATACCTCTATTACCGGATTAACACAAGAAATATTTTTTTTAGTACCGGATAAAAACTGTTTTCTAGTATTGGATGAATATAGGGGCTTCTTTTTCCAGTACTGGATGAATACATGGACTGCTTTTCTAGTACCAGATGAACACAAGAGACTATTTTTCCAATATCGAATGCATAGTCTTCAAATTGGAATCATGTAGGCTTCTCTTTGTAGCTTAGCATGTTCTGAGTATCAAGCTGGAGTAGGTGCTAGCAATTACTAATGCTGCATGTGAATTTGTTTTGCTGGAAAAACTACAAACAACACATTGGTACAAGAACTTTGCAATTGCAGTGGAAGTGTCAGAAAATGAGGCAAAGTAAGGCTGAGAGTCATCTGGAAGAGCCAGAGTTGATGAGTGCCAATCTGATATGTTGAAGGAAGCTGAAAATAATAAAATGAAGATGTTGAAAAGGGTCCCAACAACCACTCCCCCATGCTTGAGGTTTTGCATGTTCTCATGCAAGCAAGGTGAGGTACTGAAGAAGTGAGGAGGGTTGCTGAGATGACTCAATACAAAGGACCCTGAAAAACAAAACAATGGAGCTAATGAGATGAATACTGAACAAAAATAATTCATCTCAAATTTATTAAAATGATGCTAAATTAACACCAAGCATAAAAGAGACTTCAAATCACTTATTACATAATATTTCATCAATCTTCAACAATCTTATGCTCAAGAAAGAAACCTTTTATAAATTTAAGGGGCTCTCCTTCTTTGTTCAAAAGGAGGATTTTTTATGATCTCAACAAATGATGATCCAATGAAAAATTAGTTATTACCAACCAAATCCCAAGTATTATAGATAAGCTGTGAAGTTGAGTTTTATTAGTTCTCAATGATCATAGGTCCCACTTTTAAGATAATTAGATCTTAGATATAGTATGAAAAACTAGTGATAGAGGTCTTAAGGTTACCTTAAGGCCATTCTTTAGCAACAAATTTATGGAGTTCATTTTTACCCTTGACTTCATCATGCAGGCTTCCTCTTGATTGTAACATTATAAGAGTAACCATTATATGTGTAGACAAAAGCCTTGGTTTGGTTGACACTTCCTTAGGCAGAATGCCCCATTGCCCGCAAGCTTCCATAGCCTCGATGGGTTTACCTAGTGATATCACAGATCAGTACCTGCTGCTAGCAGGCATCCATAGACTCGACAAACCTCTTAAACCTATTTTACATTGAAGGCTCCAGTCCCATGTTTCCTACCATTTTAGGTTTAGCTTACAAACATTGCTTTTGCAATTGGTAGATGGGGGAGTGGCTTTAGAAAGCCCCTTAAAGGAATAGGATGATACCTTTAAGAGTGACTTAGATTACTTGCATAATGTCTTGGATGAATAAGGTACTTATAGGTACTTAAAGGACATAGCATGAATGAGTCATTTTTAATATGAAATGGATAAGGTTGCCAATGAATAACCAAAAGACGCCTAAAGTCCTACTAATAATAGTTTTCATGTATGCTTTCGCCTTTAAAGTAGTGTTCCACTATGAGTAGAGACCTCATTAATTCTATTGCAAGTCTTAATAAAGATGCTCGGAGATCATGCTTTGGTGTTATGGTTATGGTATTCAAGTTGATTTTTTTCATTGGTATCATTGTATGGACCTCTTAACTTTGTTTGAATCCCCTTAGTATGCTTTGGTAACTATATTTTGAGAAATTGTTGATAATCAAAAATCTATATGAATAAGAAAAATGAAAGTCAGCCATGAATAGTTTGGAATTATTATTTGATTCAACTTCTATGGAAAAAAAATTGTTTGTTTGATCATCTTCGTGAAATACTGGTCTTAATCGTAAATCGTGAATGCATAATTTTTAACAACTTAGGGAGAAAAGAAAAATAACATCAAATACTCCCCTAAGTGTTCCATTTGGTTGATGAAGATGTATTTTCTGCTTTTGAAAATATTCTTCCAATATTTAAGCATCCCAAATGAAGAATATCCTTGAATCCTGCTTTGTCTTGCAAAATAACAAATTGGTACCAAAATTCTGGGTACCGATTAGTTGAAACAAGGTACCAGACAATTGGTATGCAATACCATACGATGTTGTAATGCAATCATTTCCAATCTCACATAAGATTCCAAACATAAGGTCATAGCTTACTTTATTAAAAAGAAAACTATAAACAAATTTAACTATCATATGCATCAATTATTCATTTATTTATTATCCTACTCTACTTGAGAAAAAGAAATTCCCCTCCTCAAGTATAGGAGTATTTCCAATGTAACCATGTGTGCAATAGGTGTAAAAATGCATTCATACTCAAGTTCATAGTATAATTCTCAATGCATACCTGAGTATGAAGTACCAACAATTTTAATGATGATGACAAGAAGTAAGGAAAAATGAAGGAGTGGTATGGCCTTATAGTTTCTTGAAACCAAATTTCAATAAAATCAAAATGCTCATGGTTTACCTCTTTGTTTGGCTCATTTAGCATATCCTCCTTTACCATACCATGCAAATCTTCTATTATGAGATGAATATCCTCTTGTGTTCTTAGAGGATCCACAGATAGGCATGTCAAAACTTCTTCAATCTTAGGTTCTAAAGGTTGCTCTCCATTGGATGTGGTCCATGATTCTTCAGTTTCCTCAACAAGATTGCAAGGGTGAGGATCTTCCTGTGGATGTGGTTCATGGATTTGTTGTTCTTCTATCACTTCTGGAGAGGTAGTAAAGTTCTTGACTGCTGTCAAGATTTGTTCTTCCTGAGAAGTAGATATCTCAACTGCTGCTAGAATTTGAGAGATTTCTTCCAAACTCTTGATCATCTTTGAATATTGCTTTGCTGGTTGGTAATCCTTGTCCTTCACATGGATTAGTGTATGGAGTTCTTAATTTTATTTTTATTTTTTTAAATCTTAAAGAATTGAAAAGGGAAACACACTTAAAACAAATCCAAGCAAACCAATCATGTACTCCAAGCACCACCATGCTACTAAGACCCTGTTGTCACCAAGTTATCTGTTCACAATAGTTAGGCTTCTCTTCTTTCCATGAATCCAAAACATCAAACTTTAACTACTTACCAAAAGAGAGGACAAATTAACTTTGGAGCGACCCCACCAAAGTGGATGCGCAGGTTTTTACCTCTTGTCTTACCGTCTTCTCTCCGCCCTTAAGTTGTCCATCAAAAAACAAATCATTACCTATTACCGTTTACAGCTCCCCAACAATGACACCAAAAATGTTGGGGCAATTATATGAATGATATATTGCCACAAATTAAATTTTCAACCAGGGAGTCATAATCAGTAGAGTTGATGCATTGTATGTGCCGATAACAGGTAAGTTCCTATGTCTGTTGAGTATAGCCTAGATAGGAAGCTTCCATTTTATAATTAATCT
Source organism: Pinus tabuliformis (assembly GCA_031772625.1). Lineage (NCBI taxonomy): Eukaryota > Viridiplantae > Streptophyta > Pinopsida > Pinales > Pinaceae > Pinus > Pinus tabuliformis. Next base: position 557,742,456 of record CM062813.1, on the reverse strand, counting down.
AATTTCATCACACAATTTAAAGATCAAAAACTCATAAATAAAATTTCAGCAAGCATGTGATCTAAAAAGTTCTTGCTCAGGTAATAAGGTTGTCCATTTATAGGCTCATGAAATAGAAAGATGGATTCAACTCTGTTTTCTTGTAGAAACTAATTAAAATCAACTTACTGCACTTAAATATTAAACAAAACAATCATTCCTAATTTAACTAGTTCTGAAAGAAATTTTGCATTCTAGTACATGAAATGTATGACGAGAGTCTTCACAAACAACACATGTAGGTGAATGGTGAGATCTCTGTTCTTAACTCTTCCCATTCTTCAAGATAGCAAACAATAATTCTAACATACAACCTGAGAAATAGAGTTTGTAAAGAAATCTATGATACTAGATGCATGCAAACAAAGAAAATGATAAATTTAAATTAAAAGTACAATGAGCAGCATATTACCAATCTTGAGGGGCCCTCCCAAGCTGGAAATTGCTACTAGAGGCACTTCAGATGAACTCCAAGGATGCACCACAAATCTGGAATCAATCACTTTCCATATATTGAAAACTAAGCTCAAATTACAACAATGAAATTATAACTCTCTTCCTCCTCCATTACAAAAGAATGATCACAATAACAAAATCCTCTCCTCACAGCCCTATGAGGCTTATTTATACATGAAATCCATGGAGGAATGGATAGAACCAAATTCCCCCAACTTAGATTTTGGTTAAAACCAATTTTACAATTTTTAGAATGAAATCTAAAAAATCTGGGTTTTTATGCAGAAATTACAAATTTGAGTCAAAGACCCTTCAATATCTCTCTCTCCTTTTTGTATTTTTAGGAACTATTTATGGGTTTTATAGCTTGTTGTGTTTTTTCAAAACCCATTTGGCCGTTTGGAAATATAGTTTTCAATTTGCATGAAAATCAAGGTGCAAATTGGAAATTTGAGATTTTTACTATTTTTACAATCTAGTACCGGAATAACACAAAAAATATCCCCTGAGGTGGAGGTCGACACATGCTAGATGGGTGCATTATGTCATAGGTGACTGCAAGTCGACGTTGTTCCTGACAAAACCCATGTCTCCGATTTTCTTCTAGAAGCTTACAAAATTTCGACTTTAACTCAGTACTGAATGAGCACAATGTTAGAATACGACTACTGGAATCAAATAGTGTTGGAATACTTGTATGGGAATCACACAATACTGGAATATTGGTACCAGAATCACACAACACTGGAATATTGGTACCGGATGAATGCAATACTGACCTTGAATGACCGCAGGTGCGAGACTGTTGTTGTTGGTGCCAAATGAGTGAACACGACTATTAGAACATTGCACTGGTACCGAATTTCTCGGTTGGTACCAGATGAGTAGGAACATGGTATAAACATAAATGTGAGCCAATCCAATTAATTAGCGAGTATAAATAATCAATAATTCTATTTATACTACAAGTAAACATAAAAACCATGCTTTAAATATAAATTACCTCATATATACACAAGGATGCTAAAAGTCATGTTTTTGAAAAAATGCAAGTGGTGAGTAAGTTTTGAGGTAAGGTTGGTCAGAAATAGAGGACAATATAGGGTATTAAAGTAAACAAAACTGACACCCAACAGACCCAGAAAAAAGTTTATAAGGAAAATGCCTTAATTAGATTAATTAGCCAATTATTAAATATTTTCCTAAGTTTAACTTAGGAAAATTGGTTAATTAAATTAGATTAATTGAGGTAAATCAATTTTTCTCTAGCGACTTTTAGAAAAGTCATTTGATGGGGTCAATATGATCTTAGCCATTGATTGGATTTAAATCGTGGTTGTTGATTTTTCAAGGAAAGATTATAAGAGAAAATTGATTGGGCTTTTGGAGATGCACAAGCGAGTCTGAATTACCCAGTTGCAGTGAGAGCAAGGGCATAGTGTGAGCAAGGAAGACATTGACAGAAGGGTTTCAACAAAGAAGAGTAGAAATCATTTTTTTAGAGGAATTTTCTCAGAGTATTTCCAGATTCTAGTGAGATGAAGGAGGTCGAATTCATCAGCAAAAGAGAGATTGAATTTCGTAGTGTGAATAACCAGTTTTCCATTGCGTGTGATAGAGGGGCTGAATTTAGGTTCCAGTTGTTGGGTCAATTTCCAAGAGGGAGTGTGAGTTGGTTAGATGAGTTGTTGGAGGCACATTTTCTTGCAAGATCACTTTCTTGGAGGAAGTGCGAATTATTGGAGCAACCAGTGTGAGTTACAACCAACTAGTGCGAATTATTGGAGCAACCGGTGCGAGTTACAACCAACTAGTGCGAATTGTTGGGAGGAGTTCGAATCACATAGAGGCAGGATATGATATTCTATAGAGGGATACTTTGTGGTTTCTAGGTCATTTTGTCCAAGAGGAAAATATTTTCCAAAGCTTTGTCAATGAGAGGCAAGTAGATTGTAATTTTCAATTTTTTGTAGAAGATTAATAATAAAACCCTCATTTGTAGAATTGGTTTTCCCTTTGGGATTTTTCTATGGAATATATGTCCAAAAATATTGGTGTTCATTATTTTGTGTGTGTGCATTATTTCTCAATTCGTGATATTATTTGTGAAAATTTTGGTAATGATTTATTTTTTATTTTTCATGATTATTTTTTGAAGACAAATGATCTACACAAGATAGAAGAATAAAATTGGGTAACTACAATTAAGGAAATTTCACATGGTATTAGAGTAGATCTAAAGTGAAAAGGGTTTGCAAGAGTAAATCAACGTAGGACTCGTGAAGAGAAAATCTGAGGGTTTATAACCCATTTTATATTTTCCAGATTCTTTTGGGTTTCACTATATTTCCAAATTTTCAAATATGGCCGCAACAGGTTTGAGAGATCATGACATTGGATGAAGCCTCTAACTTTGGTGTTTGGAAAGCCAAAATGGACAAGCATGGACTGAAGGAGTATGTAACTAACATTATAATTGTACTGACAGATCCACAACAATAGGTAACCTATAGAAAGGAGAATTCCAAAGCCAAGAGGATTATCGTTGATGGAGTCAGGGACCATATAGTTCCTCATATCGCAGAAAAGGACACAACAAAGGAGATGTCGGATGAAATTGTAAATTTGTACCAAAATCCTATGGCATATAGGAAATTGATCCTCAAAGAAACGCTAAGGACAATTTAAATTATCAAGGGTGAAGACGTGGTTTTCTCTCTTACCAGAGTTCAACTTGTTAGAGATGAGTTCATTGTCGTAGGAGATAAGCCAAGTGATGACGAGCTAGTGCAATTGGCCCTGAATGTTTTTTCTTGGTAGTGGGTTGTCTTTGTCCAAGTTACCAATGGACGAGACCAGTTACCGAGTTGGGTTCGCCTATGGAGTGATTTCACTCAGGAGGAGCTTAGGCTCAGATTGGTCAGTGATAGTAGCAGTAGCAACGATAAAACCCCAAAGGTTGAGGAGAAACAGGAAATCATAGCACTAGCAGGAAAAGGAAACATGAAGAATGGGTCTAGCAAAGGATCGGGCCTAAAATTAGAAAAGAAGAAGAAAAAATGAGTAAGATCAAGTAATTTGGTTGCAGTCAACTAGGACACTATATTAGCCAATGTCCAAACCCAAATAAGGGAGAAACGAAATGGAAGTAGACAATAAGTTCAACGGACATTGAGGATTTTTCTTCAAGGCTAGAGGATGAATTCACTCTCATAGCTTGCCTCTCTAGCTCTACATGCACATGCATATGGTATATCGACAATGGAACATCATCACATATGATAGGAGTTGTAGAATATTTTTCCAGTTATAAGGAAGAGGAGATGGAATTCTAGATCTAGATGGGAAATAAGACTAAATGTACTCCGGCCAGGAGAGGGACCATCGACATTATGAGGTATTCAAGAGAGAGCACTAGTGTTACAGATGTGTTGCATGGGCCGGGTTTAGGAATGAACTGTTGAAATTTCTAAGTATTACCCATTAGAAATTTTATCGGTATTCTCTGGTTTATTTCGCCTACTTGTTTAATTATAAAACAAGTTATTTAACCATATAGACACTGAAAGAAACACAATACAATCTCAACCATCTATAGATCAACAACTAAAAGAAATAGACAAACACACAAGGGACACTGTTATTTTTGGACAATTGTCCCTGGAAAAAACCCAACTTGGGAAAATCGGTGCAATAGTTCTGAGGGTTTTATTATTAAGCAACTTTTCTCGAGTACACTAGGTGCCAAACTGGCTAAACCGATAGAGATAAAAAAATATGGTAGTAATACCTCTCTTTGGAAGCAGATATTCTGAAAGTCTGCCCCACAAAACCCTCTCCAACACAATCTGAAGCATTGCCCCAGCTCTCCTGGCCTCTGCGTCAGCTTGAAACCCTCTGAGGCACTACGCAACCTCTTTGGTCCTCTGCGTCACTTCTGCAACCTCTGCGTGGATGACGTAGACCCTTTTGGCCTCTGTGCAGTCATTATTGGCCTCTACGTGGCTCCCTTTGGCTCTGTGTCTGCCTCTCTGCCTCTGCGCTAGTCTTCCAACACTACCTATGCTTCTCTGCCTCATACTCACGACCCCTTGCTGCAACTCTAATTAGTGGTTTGATTTCTCTTAGCAAACCCCGCTTTGGAAAATTGAACTGACTGATCACTCTGGTGTATCTCCAACTGACCCTCAAGCCTCCTCTTATACTTTTTCTGTTGAGTCTTCAATGGACGAGATTACATCTCTAATTAATGGCTAAGATTAAATTTGGCTTGATCCATGTCATTTAGAACCTTCTAACCCAATTTTATATTAATACCCATTAATATTTTTATTTTCCTAAGTTTAGACTTAGGAACCCATTAAAAATATTAATTATTTTAATATCTCCTTCACTGGGAAGAATTTCCCAAACCATTTATGGTTTTCGAGATCTCACGTGCTTTAGCCTCTCCACCAATTTTCATGGCTAGAGAACATCCGATGCTACCCAAAATCAACACTCCCTCTTAGTGAGGAATGTGCTTTAGTAATACTCCACCACTGAGCATCACCCTGATTATACGACATTGGTACTTGTGTTGATGCTAGGCCTTCCTTCCCAACATCCTTTGCACTGCTACATCCTGTACCACTGCCCATGGACCTACCACTGCCACTACTACATTTGTACGACAACTCCCTCTACATCTGTGTTATTGCTAGTACTTTCTCCCAACACTGCATATGCACTACAGTTCTCTCTCATCCTGCTGCATTGTGCTGCCCATAGCACTACCACTCCTATTGCTGCTATGCAACTTAGTTACTAAGAAGTAAGTAACTGATCTACCCAACTATTGACATCCTTGACATCCTATGCTCCCTCTACTGCCTCTGCGTTGTTGCAACAACTTTGTGCCTCTCGTACTGCTGCAAACCTCTTTGTGCCATCTTGCACTGTTGCAACCTCCTATGTGCCTCTCGCACTGCTGCAAGCCTCTTTGCACTTCCTAGGACTACTGCACTCTAGCACTCTCTATCTCTTCATCTGCATCCGCTTCTACCAACATCCACCATCCTGCTACTGTCACTTTAGGGCTCTCGTAGCTAGGTATGATCCAAGAGTTTGGGTACCTCAAGGATCCTTCCTCTCATTGCCTGTATTCCTTCTGACTACAACTCGATGTCTCCCCACCTCTTCTCTAGAGGTACATGAGCACTCATGTCACAATTGTCATCATCCTTTACCTTATTTTCCGCCTTCGTTGGTGCTACCTTGGAGTCAGACGCCTCTCCCTTATTCTTCTTCCTCGAACACTAGTTTGTATAATGGCCTAGTTCCCCACAGTTGAAGCACTTTATCTTGGAGAGTTCATTTTCTTCCTCTTCTCCTACTGCCTCGTAGATGCCAGAGCTACATCCTCTTCCTCCTCTTTCTTGACTCGGGCTCCTTTGCTACTACTTCCTGTCTTGGTCAGCCGTTTGATCTCTTCTTAGCGAAGAGCTGCCCAAAGTTCTTCCCAATATGGAAGATGTTCTCTACCCAAAATGCTTTTGACAAATGTCTCCCACTCCTTGGAGACTACATTCAGGGCGGTCCTCACCATTAACCCCTGATTCGGCGTGGCTCCTATGGAAGTCAGTTGGTCCTGAATATGCTTCAATATGCTGAGGAAGTGATCTACCTGCTCCCCCGCAGCTGATTCTCCAATAGCATCTTCCTCTGCACGGAAGTGCCCTGATACAATGTCGTCAAGGTGTCCCACATTTCCTTTGTCGTATTCTTCTTGGCAATATGGTGGACCACATGATCCTTGACCCCATCAAGGATTATGCATGCCTTTGCCATCGCATACTCATACTTTTCATTGTCATCTTGGTCGAGTGGGATAGTCACAGTTCTCAAGGCGAAGGCCTTGATTCGATGTCTATCTAGAACAGATAGGATCCTTGCCTTCCAGATGACAAAGTTGGATGCTCTGTCAGCCTGTCCTGATCCCTCAGTCCATTCATGGCCATATTTCTTCTCTTCTTTTTGACTCCTCTGAGTCTCTACTTCCCTCTTGGAAGTTCTTTGCTAGACTCCCTCTGAGTCTCGATTTCCCTCCTGGAAATATGCCTGCCAACTATTGAGTCGCACCTCTCCAATATCCTATGCTCCTGCAACACTGATATGGACTTCTTAGCTAGAAATCCACCTAGGTAGCGACTCCCTCTACCTTGGTTTTGTCCCGTTAGGTACTGTTTTTCCTCAACAACAACAACACCCCACCATCTTCACTCTTCACAATCTGCCCACAGCTTCCTATGCCCCAACAACTGAAGAACTGAGTCTCTAGGCTCTGTGCAATCTCGGGAAGGTTGATCTTCTCCCTTGGCCAACTGCGTCAACCCTCCTGGTCTTTGCATGGCTCTTTGTGAGCCTCTTCTGCCTTCTTCTACCTCTACATTGGCCTCTCTTTGGCTCGAACTGATGATGAAGGCCCTTTGTGTTAACTCTTCTCTGTTGCTTTTTGCCTGGGAACAACTTCTATCACTCGAGACAATTGTCTGCTACAAAGTCTCTGATTCAGCTGGCACCTTCAGCTCTCCTATGATCTGCAATGCTCTGATACCATGTTGAAATTTCTAAGTATTACCCGTTAAAATTTTTATCTGTATTCTCTGGTTTATTTCGCCTACTTGTTTAATTACTAACAAGTTATATCACCATATAAACATTGAAATAAACACAATACAGTCTAAACCATATACAGATCAATAACTGAAAGAAATAGATGAACACACAAGGGATGCCGTTATTTTTGGACAATTGTCCCCGGAAAAACCCAACTTGGGAAAACCGATGCAGCAGTTCTGAGGGTTTTATTATTAAGCAACTTTTCTTGAGTACACTAAGTGCCAAACTAGCTCACTCGTCAAAGATACAAAAATCTGGCACTAATACCTCTCTTTGGAAGCAGATATTCTGAAAGTCCGCCCCACGAAACCCTCTCCAGCATTGCATCAACCCTCTTGGCCTCTGTGTCATCCTGAAATCCTCTACGTCAGCCCTCTGAGGCTCTGTGCAGTCTCTATGGCCCTCTGTGTCACTTTTGCAGCCTTTGCGTGGATGACGTAGGCCCTTCTGGCCTTTGTGCAGTCATTGTTGGCTTCTGCGTGGCTCCCTCTGGCTCTGCTTCTACCTTTCTGCCTCTGCGTTGGTCTTCCGACACTATCTCTGCCTCTCTACCTTGTACTCACTGCCCCTTACTGCAACTATGATCAGTGGTTTGATTTCTCTTAGCAAATCTCGCTCTAGAAAATCAAATTGATCGATCACTCTAGTGTATCTCTAATTGACCCTCAAGCCTCCTCTTATAATTTTTTTGTTGTCTTCAACAACTGATATTACATCTCTAATCAACAGATAAGATTATATTTGGCTTGAAGCATGTCATTTAGAACCTTCTAACCCAGTTTTATATTAATACCCATTAATATTTTTATTTTCCTAAGTTTAGACTTAGGAACCCATTAAAAATATCAATTATTTTAATATCTCCTTCATCGGGCAGAATTTCCCCAAACCATTTTTGGGTCTTAGAGATCTCATTTGCTTTAGCCCCTCCACCAATTTTCATGGCTAGAGAACATCTGATGCTACCCCAAATCAACATGAACCTAACTTCAGTTTTTGCACTCTACGACAAGGGTTATGATGTCTATTTTGTTGTACAAAAGGTGTATATTAAACGCCAAACTTGGAATAAGGTCAAACATATTGGTGTAAGGAGTAAAAAGTTGTATAAGTTGCAAATCAATACTCTAAAGGCATTGATTAGTAGTTTCAGTAACAGAGACATGGGAGAGTTATGGCACAGGAGGATGGGACACCTACATCATGGAGCACTCAAGTTGCTATGGGAGACCGTGATAGGAGTTCCAGAAATCAGCACAGAACATGATGATGTGTATATAGGGTGCATAATTGGAAAGTTTTCAAAAGTAGCATTCCCAAGGAGTGAGAATAGAGCCAAAGATGTGCTTCAGTTGATACACTCAGATATATCTGGCTCATTGTCTACAAAGTCTCTAAGGGGTTATGAGTATATCATAACCTTTATTGATGACTTCTCTAGGAAAATCTAGATCTATTTCTTGAAGAGAAATGTTGAAGTCTTCAGTCGATTCCAAGAGTTTAAGGCTCTTATGGAGAACACAGCAGGAAGAAAGATCAAGGTACTTCAAACAGAAAATGGAGGCGAGTATACAAATAAGGCCTTAACAGGGTTCTGTGTGAAGGAGGGAATCAAAAGAGAGTGGAAAAACTTATACAACCCACAATAGAATGGGTTCATAGAGAGAAATAATAGAACGAAAAATTGGTGTAGCGAGGGCAATGTTATATGACCAGGACATGCCTAGATTTCTCTAGGCAGAGGCATGTAGCGCAATAGTGTACATTAAAAACATGGTTCTTCACATAGCATTGGGGAAGATGACACTAGAAGAGGCTTTTACAGGAAAGAATCAAGAGGTTTGAAATTTCAGAATCTTTGGAAGTATAGCTTATTTTCATGTGCCAGATGACATATGCACCAAGTTGGATCAGAATGTAGAGAAGGGATATTTAATTGGATATAGAAAAATGTCCAAGGCGTACAAGATCTACATTCTTGGTATCAGGAGGATTATCATGAGACAATATGTGAAACTCCAGGAGGAGAAAGCCTTTAGAAAATCACGCGATTTGTGAACATATGATCAAAGTGGGCCAACAGGAGCTCCAAGGGTTGATAGTTGTCGCAGGGATAGCAAAGAACAAGTACAATTATTGATATGAGCATGAACTCAAGTGAAAGTGGTCCAATGAATTTGCAACTGGAAAAGCAATAGGGGAAAGACAAGGACCATGAAGGGGCACCCACCACTAGTGAAAGAAGAAACAAGGAGGTACTTCAAACATTGAGAGATTGCAGGAGTTCATGGGAGCTCCTAGATCGAGCACCAAAGAGTGTATACAACTAGACAAGTATAAGGCATTGGTGACATAGGTCATTGACGAAGAACCTTCCAGTTATCATGAGGTCATGAAAATTGGGAGTGTTTGGATGCGATGGTGGACAAATATATCTCCATCATGCTTAATGATGTATGGGAGGTCGTTCCTAGACCAATGGAAAAGTCGGTAGTTGTCTCTCGTTGGATCTATAAGATCAAGTATGTTACATATGGAAGCATCGATAAATATAAGGCTAGGTTCTTGGAAAATGGTTTTTCTCAAAAGGAGGGCATATATTATGAGGAGACATTCACTCCAGTGGCCAGGTACACTTCTATCATGGCTCTGATCGCATTAACAATGTATATGGGATGGCAGATTCACAAGATGGACGTGAAAACATTTCCATACGAGGTGATAGATGAGGTGGTGTATATCGAACAACCAGAAGGATTTGAGATGCATTGGAGGGATACTCATGTTTGTAGGTTGAATAGGGCGCTATATGGACTCAAGTGAGCTCCTAGAGCATGGCATGGTTGGATCAAAAAATAGTTGCAATAGATGGGATTTGTAAACAGTGAGGCAGATTATAATCTCTACTATTTGATGGTAGGTGGTGAGCCACTCATTCTCATACTATATGTAGATGATCTATTATTGACAGGGTTATTAGGGTTCATAGACGACTGTAAGAGGGACTTAGCAACTAAGTTGAGATAAGGATTTGGGGTTGATGCACTACTTCCTAGGACTAGAGGTATGACAAATAGATGGGTATATCTTCCTTGGGAAAGGGAGATACGATATAGAGATATTGAAGAGATTCAAGATACAGGACTCTAGACCCATGTCTATGCCTATGATTACCAACTGGAGGAAGACAAATGCATCAAAGGATGTAGTAGTGGACCCTACCTTGTATAGTAAACTCATCATATCTCTTGTGTATCTGGTCAACACAAGGCTAGACATTTTTTTCACAGTCAACACTCTCAATCAGTTCATGGTAGAACCTAAGAGAGTACTTTAGACAACATCGAGACATGTACTTAGATATCTACGAGGTGCAATCGAGTATGGTTTGATATATACTCGAGCTGATCGTGTTAAATTGATGGGATACACAGATGTAGACTGGTAGGTCGTTTAGTGGATCAGAAAATCACCTTAGGGTGTTGCTTCGATATTGGATCAGGGGTTGTATGTTGGTGTAGAAGGAAGCAGAAGTATGTGGCAGTAAGTTCTGCAAGGGTAGAATACATGGTAGCAAGCATGTCCACAAGTGAAGCTATTTGGCTTCAAAAGCTCCTAGTGGGACTGTTTGGTCAGTGGTTTGATTCGACCAATATCTACTATGATAATTAGAGTTGCATCAATCTCTCTGAGGATCCATTGTTCCATGATAGTTTGAAGCATATCAACATTAAATACCAACTTCATCAGAGATTGCATACAACATGGATCAGTTTGGCTATAGTATGTTCACAAAGATTAGCAAGTTGCAGATATTCTCACGAAGAACTTGGGTAAGGAAAAGTTTGTCTTCTTTAGGGATGAGTTGGGAATAGTAGAGAACACCTTCCTTGCTAAGAGGGAGTGTTAGTTTCTAAGTAGCTCAGACAAGTGTTCTAGTCTCTATCAGTGTCTGTGAGGCTAAGGAACACAGGAGGATAATTATCTCCAAGACCTAGAAAATTTTCTAAGGAAAATGCCTTAATTATATTAATTATCATTATTCAATATTTTCCTAAGTATAACTTAGGAAAACTGGTTAATTAAATCAGATTAATTGAGGTAAATCAATTTTTCTCTAGTGACTTCTAGAAAAGTCATTTGATGGGGTAAAAATGATCTTAGCCATCGATTGGAGTTAACTTGTGGCCATTGATTGTCAATGAGATATTGTAACAGAAAATTGATGGGGATTTTGGAGACACACAAGGGAGTTCAAATTACCCAGTTGTAGTGAGAGCAAGGGTTTTAGTAGAGAAGATTGGGAAGAAAATTTTTAGAGGAATTTTCTTAGAATATTTCTATAATCCACTAAGATGAAGGAGGTCAAATTCATTAGAAGAAGAGAGGCTGAATTTAGCAATGTGAATAGCCAATTTTCTAATGTGTTTGATAAAGGGGATCAATTTAGCTTCTAGTTGTCAGATGAGTTTCCCAAAGGGAGTGTGAGTTGGTCAGACGAGTTGTTGTATGTATATTTGCTTGTAGGATCATTTTCGTTGAGGCAATGCAAATCACTAGTGCAACTAGTCTGAGTTGTAGCCAACCAGTGCTAATTGTTGGGAGGAGTGTGAATAACACAAAGACGCCGCGATATTTTTTAGAGAGGGACATTGTGTTTTCTAGGTATTTTTTTCCAAGAGGAAAATATTTGTTGGAGATTTTCTAGTGTGATCCGGATTGGATCATTATATTGTTTTTCATCCATCTCGATGCTTCTAAAGTGGAGGAATCAGCTTATGGGATCATTTTTACCTATATTACAGGCCATTTTGTCACATTTGTTCAATAATCATACAAACTGGATTAATCAACATCCTTGAGCACTTTGTAATAATCCCTTCACAGAGCCCTAAGCATCACTTCTCCAAAAAGTCTGAGTTTCTAGGATAATTAGCTCAAAAACATTATTTTTAGTGCCAACACACCTTGCATGCTTGGCCATCTGCATTTAATGCGTTTTTCATACCTAAAAGCCAATATTGGTCAACATATGTTTCTCCCTTCTACAAGTGTGTTGATTCTAGAAATTTGAGAAAAATAAAAAATATCTTTGAAGCTTCCTATTCCAGAAGCTTCCAAGGTAGTTTTAACTATTTACCATAGATAGAGAGCTTGAATTCCTATCTAATATTATCTTGGATACCTTATCTCTTATCTCTTGAGATCATCCTCCCATCATATGTCAATCTCAATCTTAGAATGATAAATCCTAAACTTCCAGACTCATCCTATATATTTACTGCCTCCCGTAAGGTCTGGGTTGGCTTTTGGAGATTGATAGTGTCCTCATGCTGTTGCTTTGAGCCTAAAGGAGTCACCATATTCATGCATTAGGGTTGATTTTGAGGTGTGATTTGTGACAAGGAAGGAAAATTCAACTGGGGAGACATCTACAAATTCAACTTCTATTTATGTTTGTAGACTCTCTCCTATATTTGTCAATACAAAAAGTATCTTGTTTTCCTATATTTGTTGTGTTATGTTTGCACTCATATATTTCAATGCCATGTTGATTCATTGAATATGGATTTTAGATTATACTACATGGATTGTGGTTTCTTTTCTTGTTTTAATTTTGTGTGTAGGTTATAATTAGAGCACTTAGAGCTAGACTTGGAGCTTACAAGCAAGGAGGAAAGGAACACTTGCAACAGATTCCAGGTAGACTTCTTTCCCATTTTCTAATTTCTCTAAGGAAAACCTGAATCTTTTTGTCTTCTGTTGTTCTAGATCAGACCACTAGATTTAGGGAATTCACCTTTGTCAACAATTGTGAAAATTCTTTATAACAAATTTGTGACCATACTAGAGACCGATTCTTCCCTTAGTTGTTTCCTTGATCTTAGCATCTTTTTCACCTCTTAAAGCAACCTTAATTGACTCACTTAGACATTGATTGCCCTTAAGAAAATACAATTTTGAGATTATTTGGGTTTCTTGTATCGTGTTTTGATCAAAATAGCCCCAACGCATTCCCTGTTCTGGGATATAGTGCTTTAACGCACTTGTTTCTTCTTTGTACCTATGTTGCAGTGCACTGGTGTTTGTGTTGCACTTGCGTTGATCCTGTAGGATGCAAAATTTTTCATTCCTTGGCCTTGCTCCTCATTCTGCTTGAGTTCAGAAAGTTTTCTTTGTGTCTCTAAGTTTGTCTTTACCTCTGAAAAGCCATCGTAATGTTTGTTTTTGGTTTTATTAGACTTTGGTAAGAATTTATTTGGTTTTTTCTTTTTTCTTATCCATTAGGACTTTGTAAATAGTTTGCTTGATTGTTGATTGGACTGGAGAAATTTATATTATAGCTATTTTATGTGTAATTTATTTTATCAATGATCTCACTGCATCTTAGTTTTCATTGCATTTGAATATTAAGAGGAAATAAAAGAAAAATCTCATCGTTTTGCATATTTTTCATTGTATTTAGGGGTTTGAATGAAATTTGGAAATTGGAGCAGTTGCATTTGAGTAATTTTGATTAGGAAGTGTTGTTTCCTGCATTACTGTTTGAATCTCGTCCTTCTCATAGATATTTTTTCATTGAAAAGTAAAGAGTTCATATTATCATGCTAGATTGCATTGTAGGGAATTCAGGTGAACTTATGTGAGCTATGAAAACTGAAATATAATTCAAGATAAACTCGAAAATTGTTAATTTTAGATAATAATGTTATGTTCTATGCTTAGCACAATTTACTTCAATGTTCCTTTAGCATCCCAATAACAATTTCCAATTATTTCCAGTAGCAATCTCATTAATCACATTGACAGTAAATGCAGATAGAACATAAAACAAAATGCAGAAGACAAGCCAAGACAAGAGGACAACAGATTTGGTAGATGCCAGGGAAAAACCTCAATGTGGGGAAACCATTTGATCAAATCTTCATATTATTATTTAATAGTTCAGCAGAGAGAGAGAGTGCAAAAGTCAAATTGATTAGCCCAATACAAAGTCAAATCAACCATGTCAAATTTTGCAATCAAACTTCAGACCTAACCAAAAAGTTAACGCTGGTAAAAAATAGTGAAATACCTCCTTTGAAACTCAGTCAAAGTCAGTCAAACTCGACCTCTAGAAATGGTCAAATTCAACCCAAAACAGTGACAAAAACTTTGGTCAAACTCAGTCAACTTATGGTCAAATCTACGATCAACGCAAGTCAAACAACCTAGAAAACTTTGATTTCTGTGCCAATTAATGTGGCCTAAGGAAATCAAAATTATGCCCCAAAAACTGCAGTAAAAACTAGTCAAAATCTCCTTGTTCAACATTGGTCAATGCTGGTCAAACTGTTTGAAATTCAACCTGTGATTTTTTCCCATAAATTTTGTCCTCCTAGCCACACGTGAGAGAGAGAGAGAGGCTGCCCCAAGTTTTATGAAACAATATGATGAAGAGAGAAAGAAGAATGTGTGAGTGATGAATGTCCAAATGAGGTGTGAGGTCTCATCTATTTTTGCACTTCGTTGTGGGTGAAGAGACACATCCATTGGGCTTCTTGAGCCTACATTTAGCTAAGGCTGATCTGAAAAATTTGCACATGTGTGGTCATAAATTCAAAATCACACTTCTGCTTGTCCGAATGAGATGATCTTTATATCAACCTTGGACCTCTCAAAAACAGGAATCGAATGCAATCATCATCTCCATCAAATGAGCTTTCCCAAGTTGGAATTTGGTCCTAGTTTCCAATTTTAACACTCCTTCTCAACTAGGGAGAATTCCACCTACTAATCCATCTGTCATCATCTTGCCATCCTATCATCATGTACCATCTCTGTCATCTATGCTCTTCTCTTCTCTGCTTTGTCGAACCATGAAGTAATAATGACGAAGAATTGATCGAGAGTGAGCCACAAGACCTTACCACTGTCCACTGATAAAGGTCAGTCCTCAGTTGATCCTAGATCAAGTTGTTGAATATCATGCATCCTAGACATAGGGAGTAGGGCAGTACATGATGCGTCCATCAATAGTGCTATGGTCCCTATCCATGTTTCCCAACTCATTGTCCAGATGAGAGGTACTTCCGATGAGTCTCGGGCTACATGGCTAGGATGTATGCTAGGGCATGAACAAGAGAAGGTCAACCACTCATCCTTCTCATATGCCATGGGAGAAGGTGAACCACTCATCCTATGCATATGTCAATTGTAGGGGAAGGTGAACCACTCATTGTACGTAAATGTGACTGCCATCATAGGGGAAGGTGAACCACTCACCATGTACATAGTGCACCCTTAGGGGAAGGTGAACCACTTACCCTATGGTTACTCATAGCTCCAAGAAGTACCCCAAGCCCCCGAGAGTTCCTAGATCTCAATGTCCAACTCATGTGGGACCCTCATAGGAGGGTATTTCCACGACTCCAAGTATCTCACGGAAGGCTAATAATTTGACCTTCCCTAGGGGCTTTGTGAGAATGTCTGCGACTTGCTCATCCATTCTGATGTGTTGGAGCCTTATTTCTCCCTGTTGTACCATATCCTGGATGAAGTGGTACTTGATATCAATGTGCTTAGAGAGGCCATGGAACATGAGATTCTTTGAAAGGAGAATCCAACTTTAGTTGTTGCGGTGCAAAAGATCATGGTGGTATCCAGCATGTGCTCAAATAGCTCACTAAAGAGCTTCCTCAACCAAAAATCTTCATAATAGGCCATCCTAGCAGTAATGTATTTGGCCTCGGCGGTGCTTAAAGCAACAAATTTATGCTTCTGGCTCATCCAAGATATTGAATCATACCCCAATGAGAAGCAACATCTAGATGTGCTCTTACAATCCACTACATTGCGAGCCAAGTCAACATCAGTATATCCATGTAGCCTCAAATTCCAGAAAGTTTATTTCAAACCATAGTTGATTGTGCCACAGAGATATCTCAAGAGATTCTTGGTAAAAATCCAATGTATGTGATGAGGCTCGACCATAAATTGACTAAATGTATTCACAACAAAACATATGTCTAGGTGAGAGTTTACCAAGAACATCAGCCCCCCACAAGTTTTCAATACTTGGAAGGATTTTCCAATTCTTGCCCAACAACACTTCCACATAGCTTCTTGAAGTTGAGTTCCATCGGAGTAGACATGGACTTGCATTCCACCATCCCACATCTCTCGAGTAGCTTCACAATGTATTTTCCTTTAGAGAGGAAAATCTTACCCGGTTTTTTCTAGAACTCCAAGCCTATGAAATAGTGCATCAAACCTAGGTCCTTCATCTGAAATTCAGAAGCCAACTCCCTCTTGCATTGATAAATGAGAGAGTTTGCACTTGTTAGAAAAATATCATCCACATAAAGGACCAGAATGAGAGGCATGTCTTTTTCAACCTTGAAGTATAGGTTTGGGTCAGCTTCACTCCTTGTAAAACCCAACTTCATAATATAGCTATCAATCCTCTCATACTGAGCCCTAGGGGCTTGCTTCAACCCATAAAGGGCTTTCTTCAACTTGCATACATGTGTCTTTTGATCTGGAAGTTCAAACCCCTGAGGTTTCTCTACATAGACTTCCTCCTTAAGTGATCTATGCAATAAAGTATTTTTTACATCCATTTGGTGTAGGTCCCATCCTTGAGAGGCAAGAAGAGAAATGATGCATCGGATAGTGGTGTATCAAGAAACTGGTGCAAATATCTCATCATAGTCTACTCCTTCCTTTTGAGATAAGCCTCGTGTAACAAACCTGGGCTTGAACTTTTTAGCACTCCCATCAGCTCCATGTTTGATTTTGTAAAGCCATTTTGAAGTGACCACTGACTTTTCCTTGGGTATGTTCTATTCTTAGAGAAATTTATTTCAATTTTCATAGTTAGCTCAATATCTTTTCCAGATTAGTAATCACATCAACATTAAAATAAACTGCAGATAGAACATAAACATAAATCGCAGAAGACAAGCCTGACAAGAAGACACAATATGTGGCGCTAGCCAGGGACAAACCCCAATGTGTGGAAACCCTTAATCAATTCTTTTGATGTGTTCTTCAATAGTTCAGCAGAGAGAGAGAGAGAGATAGTACATTTACAACTGAAGTCAACACTTTGACTTATCTAGATGAGAGCATAGATCATCTCTAAGAAGATGATACATGAGATCAGTTGAAGGCATGCTGATTCAACTGATTCTCCAAGGTGAATCCTTCACCTATCATCATGCTGCATCTCGTCATCATGCTACGCCTCATCATGCTACACCAAGCTGCACCCATCATCACAATGTTGCATCTCATCATGCTTCATCAATCATGATGGTACCCATCATTGTACTGCATGATGTGCCAGTGTTGAACCATGTTGCCATACTGACCTATGTGTTGGCTGCACCTAGCAAGCTTGTTGTCCCTTGCTTGCTTGTTTTCCCGGGCATGCTTGTTGTCCCTAGCATGCTTGTTGTCCTTGGCATGCTATGTTATACTTGCTGCACTAAGTATCATGATGTTGTCCCAATGTGTTATACTAGCAACACTATGAACTTGCTATATCATACTATTGTACCTCACCATTGTGTTGCCCCTCATTATGCTATGATACACTTCATCACTGTACCCATCATGCTGTAGCATTCATCAACATGCTACTGCAATATATATGTTGCTTGCAACATCATGCTGCTTCAATGTATCATCACTATTTTCTCCATAAAAGTGACTGTACTATTAGCAACATAGTCCTAACATATGCTGCCTTGCTGGACAGACTTCAATGTATACCCTTCAGCACTCTTCTCCATGTCATAAAAGCTGCTTTCAGACCTTCCTTCCTCCATGGCTATGACTAGGGCATGCTTGAATAGTCTTCCTTTATATCACCTGGAGGATTGCAATTAGGGAAACATAGAGATTTTCCATAGGGTTGCGTAAAGGGCAGCGTAGGGCTCTCCATAGAGTTGCGTAGGGCTGTCCAATAGAGTTGTGTATAGGGTAGCACAGGGCTCTCGAGTCTCCATAGAGCTGTGTATACAACAGCGTAGGGATCTCTAATAGATTTGTGTATAGGGAAGCATAGGGTTCTCCAATAGAGCTGTGCATAGGGTAGCGTAGGGCTTTCCATAGAGATATGTATAGGCCCTAGGGCAGTGTAGGGCTCTCCAATAGAACTGTGTATAGGGTAGCATAGAGCTCTCCAATAGAGCTGTGTATAGGGCAACGTAGGGCTCTCCATAGAACTATGTATAGGGTAGCATAGGGCTCTCTAATAGAGATGTGTATAGGGCGGCGTAGGGCTCTCCATAGAGTTGTGTATAGGGCAACATAGGGCTCTCTAATAGAGATGTGTATAGGGTAGCGTAGGGCTTCTATTTTAGACCAGCAATTAGATCTCTCCTTGCTGCATTATGTAGGCTTCCTTCACTGCGTTAAAATATCCTCCATGATAGCGTTAGGATCTAGGGCATCCTCTAGGGCAGCGTATCCTCTTTAGATCCCTCCTTCCACCAAAACCCAAAGACAAGTGGAGAGGAAGACATCACCAAGAGAATGTGTCTCCAAATGACTCTCAAGGCACCTCTATTTATAATAAAACATTGAGCACAAGTGGGGTTTATTTGGTTGCTGGTCGACCTTGACGAATTTTCCCATAACACAAACAAATTCATATCTCCATGAATACTTATTGGAATTGGATGATCTTTAGATCAATCCTACACCTCTCGATGAGAGGGATCCAAGAAAAATATCATCTTCCATTAATAAGATGACCCACATGGAGTTTGGCCCTAGTTGCCAATTTTAACACTCCCTCTCAACTGGGGTGAACTCCATCTGTTGATCCGTATGTTTGACTGTACTATCTCTGCCATGAGTACCCTGCACTACTCTGCTCTGCTTTGCTTTGATGAGCTCTGCTCTACTTTTCTCTACTCTGTTCTGCTGAACCATGAAGAAGAAGAATTGATCGAGAATTTCTCATACCATTCTCTACCGACCCGAAGTCAGTTTCATCTGAAGAGAGTGTGTCATATCACTCTTACTGACCTGAAGTCAGTTTAATTGATCTCATATCAATAGCACAAGAGAGTGTCTCAAACTACTCATACTGATGCCAGATTAGTTTCATTGATCCTAGATCAATGGAGGTCATCCTAGCATAGGGAGTACGGTAGATACAACGATGCATCCATCGATAGTACTACTCTGGTCCCTAACCTCATTTTTTCCCTGCTAATTGATCATATGAGAGGTGCTTCTCATGGGTCCCAGACTGCATGGGTAGGATGCCTCGATAGGAGAACTAATCATCCTGTCCCACAGGAGAACAATCACCTTGTCCAACAGTCGCCACAGGAGAACAATTACCTTGTCCAACAGTCGACACAGGAGAAATAATCATCCTGGCCCACATGAGAACTAATCATCCTGTCCCAAAGTCATCACGGGTATCACAGGGGAAGGTTGAACCTTTCACCCTATACATAACGCACCACCAGGGGAGGGTGAGTCTCCCTGTGGTCATATGTTGCTCCAGTAAGTACCCCAAGCCCCCAGAGCTCCCAGAGCTCAATGCATGCAACATGCAGGACCCTTATAAGAAGGTCTCTCAACGACTCCAAGTCATTTGGGAAAGTCACAAATTTGACCTTTCCCTGGGGCTTTGACAAAATTTTTGCGACCTGCACATCAGTCTCAATGCGATGGAGCCTCCTCACTCATTGACTTACCATATCCTAGATAAGGTAGTATTTGAGGTCTATCTGCTGTAGCAACCATCAAATATGGGATTCCTCAACAATCAAATCCCCCCTGGTTGTCATAGAGGATCATGGTGGTATTCATCATATGTACAAATAGCTCATTGAAGAGCTTCCACAACTAGGTAGCTTCATATGAGATCATACTAATAGCTATGTATTCGGTCTTGGAGGTGCTTATAGAAACTGACTTCTGCTTCCTGCTCATCCATGAAATCGAAGTAGAACCCAAAGATAACCATCACTGAGAAGTGCTATAGTGATCCTCCACACTGCTTGCCCAGTCAACATTCGAATAATCATGTAGCTTCATATTTTCGATAGTGTATCTCAATACATGAGAGATTGTGCCCTGAAGATATCTTAGAAGATTCTTGGCACCAATCCAAATAGGCCCAACCAAATATGAGCTCACCATGCTAATTGAAAAACATATGTCCAGATGGATGTTCACCAATAACATCAATGCAAATGAGCTTATGAAACTTAGAGGCATTTCCCAAATCTGGTCCGGCATCATCACCATATAACTTCTAAAAGTTAAGATCCTCGAAGTAGTCACGAGCTTGTAGTTTACCATTCAACAACTGGATTCCAACTCCCTCTTACTTCTACAAGTGAGAGGGTTTGCATCTATATGAAATAGGTCGTTGTCAGAAGGTGCTAGTATGAGAGGTCTATCATCCACAACCTTCAAACAATGGTTTGGATCGATTTCACTCTTAGTGAATCTCAGCTTCATCTGACAGCTATCAATCCTCTCATATCAAACTTGAGGTGATCTGCTTCAAGCCATGAAGGGCTTTCTTCCACCGACACACATGAGATTCCCGATCATGAACCTCAAACCCCTCGGGTTGTTCCAAACCTGTGGACCTGCTACATGAGGGGAATGGTCCTCTTGTAATATTTTCCATCTGTACATCTCAAACATGTAACTTCATGCTACTTTTGAATTTAGGCATCCCTATCATCATCTGACTTACAGACCTTTGGTGCTATGTGTCAACTGACATGGTCCCCAATGGACTTACTGCCAACCCTGAACTCAAAGATAAAAGCATCTTTGAAAATTCTATTTCCAAACACGTACCTTTCCATCGATGAATGCAACCCTAAAACCTTTTGACTTCCATTTTTGAAATGGACACCAGGTTGTTCTTGCGATCAGGTACATAATAGAGATTCATGTAAATGAATTGAGTTACCCACATTCAATTGAGGGGTAACATTCCCTACACCCTTTCCGGGTTAGGTGGCATCAATTCCAAGTATAATCCCACAATTGTTTCCATGTCTACCAAATTCGAGGGAGCACCCTTCTATCCAATGAGGTGCCTTGAAGCACTACAATCAATAAGCCAGATTCCCAAAGAATTTTAAGGAGAGGGCCAATACAAGATAACGTTTCTTTGTCTTATCAGAAACAACATTTGCTTCTTCATATCTAGGGTTTCTTGCTTTCTCTGAAGAGTTGGTCGTTTCCTTGATGACCTACATTAACTGTCATTCCTCTAATCATTGAAGATGTCCCTGGAATGATTGTTATCATCATCAAGTGATTTGTCCCTGCCATTTGGACACTCCTTCGCATAATGGTAGAACTTATTGCAACCAAGGCATCTGCCTTTCCTTCCAACATTAGATTCGAACTTCCCAATGAAGTGATCTTTATGTAGGCCATCAGAAGCTTCCACTGCACTATTCTGATAAATTCTTTGCTTCGATTTCACCCTTGGTGAATTTGAAGAGGGATAAGGAATCCACTGATCCTTTTGTCCTTTTCCAACTGTCTTCGGTGATTTCTCTTTCACTCTTGCTTGGGCTTTGTCTTCACCTCACCTCTTATACCATCTTAAGTTTAGGTATGTTCTATGCTTAGAGCAATTTATTTCAATTTTCATAGTTAGCTCAATATCTTTTCCAGATTAGCAATCACATCAACATTAAAGTAAACTACAGATAGAACATAAACATAAATAGCAGAAGACAATCCAAGACAAGAGGACATAAGATGTGGTGTTAGCCAGGGACAAACCCCAATGTGGGGAAACCCTTGATCAATTCTTCTTATGTGTTCTTCAATAGTTCAACAGAGAGAGAGAGAGATAGTATATTTACAACTGAAGTCAACACTTTGACTTATGTAGATGAGAACATAGATAATCTCTAAGAAGATGATACATGAGATCAGTTGAAGACATGCAGCTTCAACTGATTCTCCAAGGTGACTCCTTCAACTATCATCATGCTACATCTCGTCATCATGTTGCACCTCACTGTGCTGCACCATGCTGCACCCATCATCACAATGCTGCATCTCATCATGCTTCATCAATCATGATGGTACCCATCACTGTACTACATCATGTGTCATTGCTACACCATGTTGCCATACTAACCTATGTGTTTGTTGCACCTAGCTAGCTTTCTATCCCTTGCTTGCTTGTTGTCCCTAGCATGCTTGCTGTCCCTGGCATGCTGGCTATACTTGCTGCACTAAGTATCATGTTGCTGTCCTAATATTTATACTAGCAACACTATGAACTTGCTATATCATACTATTGTACCTCACCATTGTGCTACCCCTCATTATGCTATGATACACTTCATCGGTGTACCCATCATGTTGCAGCATTCATCAACATGCTATTGCAATATATCCACTACTTGCAACATCATGTTGCTTCAATTTATCATCACTATTTTCTCCATCCAAGTGACTATACTATTATCAACACAGTCCTAACATATTCTGCCTTGTTGGACAGACTTCAACGTATACCCTTCAGCAATCTTCTCCATGTCATACAAGCCGCTTTCAGACCTTCCTTCCTCCATGGTTGTGACTGGGGCATGCTTGAATAGTCTTCCTTTATATCACCTGGAGGCATGTAGTTAGGGAAACATAGAGCTTCTCCATAGGGCTGCATATAGGGAAGCGTATGGCTCTCCATAAAGATGCGTGTAGGGCAGCATAGGGCTCTCCAATAGAGCTGTGTATAGGGCAGCGTAGGGCTCTCCATAGAGATGTGTATAGGGCAGCGTAGGACTCTCTAATAGAGTTGTGTATAGGGCAACATAGGGTTCTCCAATAGAGCTGTGTATAGGGTAGCGTAGGGCTCTCCATAGAGCTGTGTATAGGGCAGTGTAAGGCTCTCCAATAGAGCTGTGTATAGGGCAGCATAGGGCTCTCCAATAGAGCTATGTATAGGGAAGTGTAGGGCTCTCCATAGAGCTATGTAGAGGGTAGCATAGGCCTCTCCAATAGAGATGTGTATAGGGCAGCGTAGGGATCTCCATAGGGTTGTGTATAGGGCAGCGTAGGGCTCTCTAATAGAGATGTGTATAAGGCAGCATAGGGCTTCTCTTTTAGACCATCAATTAAATCTCTCCTTGTTGCGTTATGTAGGCTTCCTTCACTGTGTTAAAATATCCTCCATGATAGCGTTAGGATCTAGGGCATCCTCTAGGGAAGTGTATCCTCTTTATATCTCTCCTCCCACCAAAACCAAAAGACAAGTGGAGAGGAAGAGATCACCAAGAGGATGTGTGTCCGAATGACTTTCAAGGCACCTCTATTTATACTAAGACGTTGAGCACAAGTGGGGTTTATTTGGTTGCTGGCTGACCTTGACGAATTGTCCCATAACAAAAATAAATTCATATATCCATGAATACTTATTGGAATCAGATGATTTTTAGATCAATCCTACACCTCTCGATGAGAGGGATCCAAGAAAAATATCAGCTGCGATTAATAAGATGACCACATGGAGTTTGGCCCTAGTTGCTAATTTTAACACATTTTGAAGTGACCACTGACTTGTCCTTGGGTCTAGGAACCACATCCCAGACATCATTCTTCATGATCGATTCATATTCCTCATTCATCACATCCTTCCATACTTGGTGCTTCCGAATTATTCAAACTTACATGGATCAAATTGAACAATGGTACTCATAGCAACTAAGTACCCTTGGCACTTGTTTAGCTTCTTTCTTTCACGAAATTCCCCCCTTGGTGCAACATGTATTTCAACATATTCGAGAGTATATTCTAGCGACAAAGGTCTTTTCCTTGAGGTAGAGAGCTCACCAAAAGGTGGATGAATGGGATCCATCTGGCCTTCAATATTGGGCATGAGATCATTTGTTGGAGATTCATCCTTCTTTCCTGCATCATCATCGTTGTCCTTCCTAGGGATAGGAATATATCTAACTTTCACAAGGGCATATTCTTCATTGAAAGTGACATCATGACTTATTTCCATTTCTCTTTAACTAGGCACATAGATTTTATATGCCTTCGAAGTTTCATTGTAGCCCACAAAAGTTCCTTTCTTCCCATATGCATCTTGCTTGTTTCTTTTCTCTTTTGACACATGAAAATATAAGGGACAACAAAAAATTCTAAAATGAGAAACATTAGGTTTCTTACTGGTGAAAACTTCTTTGGTTGTCTTGAAGTCCAATGCTTGATGCAGGCATCTATTTTGAACATATACAACAGTTTTGGCAGCTTCTCCCCTTAAGAACTTTGGTAGGCCTTGGTCATGAAGCATAACATGGGTAGCTTCTATGATTGTTCGATTCTTCCTTTCGGCAACTCCATTTTTCTCAGGAGTACATGCAGTAGTGGTCTCCTTCTTAATGACAACTTCTCTACAATAGTCACTGAATTCATTTGACTCATATTCGGTTCCATTATCGGTCCTCAATATTTTGATCTTCTTCCTTGTTTGATTTTTGACCAAGGATTTGAAATAGCATAACCATTTGAACACTTCGTCCTTTTTCTTCAAGAAATAGATCCATGTTTTGCGATAGAAGTCATTCACAAAAATTACATAGTATAAGTATCCTCCCAAATATGTTACGAGAAACATACCCGATAGATTAGAATGAACCAATTGAAGAATATTGGTAGTTTGAATTTCACTTGAAGGGAATGGTCCCCTTATATGTTTTCCAATTGCACAAACCTGACAAACTCCTTCATGATCTATGTTGAATTTGGGCATACCTTGACCATCTTCCTTACATTAGGTAAGGCTTTATAATGAAGGTGAGAAAATCTTCGGTGCCATAATTTAGATTTAAGAGAAGTATCGCAAGTCATCACTCCAAAAGGGCTTCCTCCAACCTGATAGAGACCTTCAACCCTAAATCCAAGTGTAAATGCATATTTCGGGTTCCTTTGCCAAACACATACCTTCTCATCAACGAATGTCACCTTAAAGCCTTTATCTTCCATCACAGAAGTAGTTACTAGGTTCTTTTTCAAATCAGGTACATACAATACTTCTTGTAGATGAAGGATTTGACCTTGATTCAAGTGAAGAGTGATAGTCCCAATCCCTTTCACGGGGTAGGTGGAATTTTCCCCAAGTATGATCTCCAAATTTGTCTTCTTTTCAATTAAATTTGAGAGGGCCTCCTTGTACCTAGTGAAGTGCCTTGAGGCACCACTATTAATCAACCAATTATTCAAAGTATCCGGAGGAGAAGCAGTGGTGATGGAAAAAATAAGATAAAATTATTTTTTCTTATCTACAACATTAGTTTCCTCATACCTGGATTTTATCGACCTTTTGGGAGGATGACCATTTCCATATTGAGCAGTGGGAGCATTCCTCTTTCCTTTGTTGTTGAAATTGTTGTTCCTATTATTTCCATTTCCTTTGTAATTGTTGTGGTTGTTTTTGTCATCACCCGTTGGAGTATCCTTCTTGTGGGGACACTCTCTAGCATAATGGCCACACCTATTGCAATTGAAGCATCTTCCTTTTCTTCCTTCTTTGAATCCCAGTTTAAATCCTTGGCCTTGTATTTTTGGACCAGAATTTTTTTTCCTTTTAGCATGAGCGGAGAAATCGGTAGGGTTATTTCCATTTGAGGGCTTATCTCTTCCCACCATCCTTATTTCTTCTTAAGTGCATCTAGCCAATAATTCATCAAAACCAAAAATCCTATCATTCTTGAGCATGGTGGTGTTAAACACATCCCATTCTCTTGTAAGACCTCCAAGTTCAATAAGAGTGAGCTCCCTGTCACCAACAACTTCTCCAATAGGTATAAGATCATTCTTGATTTTTTAATCCTCATGAAGTAGGATTGAATGGAATCTCCTCTATCCATCTTGATGTCTTTAAAATTGTTCTTGAGAAAGAGGACTTGATTTGAATTATTTACTTTGAACATCCCAACCAGCTTGTCATAAATATCCTTAGATGTTTCCAAATTAGAAATATAGGCAACCAAAGTCTTTTGAATGGAATCTACAACAATTTTCTTAGCTTTGACCTCACCTTTCTTGTACTTTGTTTTTGCAGTATCGGGTGCATTTAAATGAGGCTCCACTGCTCTTCCTTTTACGTAGTCCATAACATCATTCTCTTCCAATGTCAAATCCAAAGACATCTTCCATGCATGATAGTCAGATTTGTCCTTGAGCTTGTCCTCAAATTTGAATTATGATGTAGTCGTCATTCAAGTTAGCTCAAAATTATTTTCCAACAACTTTCCTTAGTGATTTCTTTTCTCACCCTTGCTTGGTCTTTGGCTTCACCTGAGATCTAATACCATGTTAATTTGAGATAATAATGGTATTTTGTATGCTTAGCACAATTTAATTCAATGTTCCTTTAGCATCCCAATAACAATTTCCAATTATTTCTAGTAGCAATCACATTAATCACAATGACAATAAATGCAGATAGAACATAAAAGAATTTGAGGAAGACAAGTAGAGATAAGAGAACACCAGATTTTGTGGATGCCAGGGAAAAACCCCAATGTGGGGAAATCCCTTTGATCAAATCTTCTTCTTATTATTCAATAGTTTAGCCGAGAGAGAGAGTACATAAGTAAATTGGATTAGCCCAATACAAAGTCAAATCAGCCTTGTCAAATTCTGCAGTCAAACTTCAGCCCTAACGAGAAAGTCAACGATGGTCAAAACAATAGTCAAATACCTCCTTTGAAGCTCAGTCAAAGGAAATCAAACTCGACCTCCAACAATGGTCAAAGTAAACCCAAAACAGTTACAAAAACTTTGGTCAAACTAGGTCAACATAGGTCAAACAATCCAAAAAAAATTGATTTTTGTGCTAGCCAATGCAGCTTAAGGAAATCAAAATTATGCCCCAAAAACCGCAATCAAAACTAGTCAAATATCCTTGGTCAACACTGGTCAAATTTTCTGAAATTTGGCCTGTGATTTCTGCCCAGAAATTATGTCCTACTAGCAGCACATGTGAGAGAGAGAGAGGCTGCCACAAGTTGTATGAACCAATTTGATGAAGAGAGAGAGAATAATGTGTGAGTGATGGATGTCCAAATGAGGTGTGAGGTCTCTTCTATTTATACACTTCATTTTGGGTGGAGAGACACATCCAATGGGCTTCTTGAGCCTACACTTAGTTGAGGTCAATCTGAACAATTTGCACATGTGGTCATAGGTTCAAAATCACACTTTTGCTTGTCTGAATGTGATGATATTTATATCAATATTGGAACTTTTGAAAATAGGAATCCAATGCATTCATCATCTCCATAAAATGAGCTATACCAAGGTGGAATTTGGCCCGAGTTGGCAATTTTAACAAAAAATCACTAAATCAATCTTAAGGAGCATTTGGAACATTAACACAAACATGTAGAGGGCTAGGCTAGAGACGTGTTCCGATGTATTTAAACATAGGATTTTTCATTTTTTGTTGGTGTTACATTCTAGGGTGATATTTCATTCCACGTACATAAGTGTATAGGACCATTATCCACGTACCTTCAGGTATGTCGGATGGCGCTCCATGCATGATAAGTATATGGGAATGCTCCCATCGAATGGTTATGTTATGAAACCAGCTCAAGAAAATATAGAAAAGATAGATCAATGCCTTAGAATTCAGCCTCTTTGAGGGGGCAACCTCCTTTACATTACATAAATGAACAATTCTTGGATGATTCAAATGACAAAACCTCCTTTCTATATATAGGAGTCTAAGGAGTCACAATATAATCCAGCCGACCTAACAATAATAATATAAAGCCACAAAAATAACAATAGAGGGATTCTATGGGGCACAATAATAACAATATGGGGGCAATAGGGGCACAACAATATTAATAAGGGGTATAACTACAATAATAATGGGGTAATCACTAGTATTATGGGGACCCAACATGCCCCTCTCCTTCAAAAAAGTGTTGTCCTCAACGCTTGAGTAGTTCTGGATACTTCTGCATAAAATTCTCATCCTCCCATGTAGAATATTCAGCAGATAAGTTCTTCCACTTGATAAGATACTCTAAAATTGATCGATTTCGTAGCTGTCGAGTTCTTGTTTCTGTGACTGCTTCCGGTTCCAGTATAATTTTTCCTTCCTCGTCAAGTTCTGGTAATATTGTTTGAACTAGGATCTTGTCGCCTATAACCTTCTTTAAACATGAAACATGGAAAACTGGGTACAATCGAGAAGCTACAGGAAGCTCCAATTTGTATGCCATAGTACCAATCTTTTGCAACACCTTGTACGGACCATAATACTTTGGTGATAATTTATTATCCTTCTTAGCTTGCTTGAGGGACATTTCTTATATGGTTGTAGCCGTAGGAATACCCAATCACCTACATCAAAACTTCTTTCACTGCGATGTTGATCTACCTGTTGTTTCATTCTATTCTGTGCCAACATGAGGTTATCCATTAAGAGTTGGAGGACTTGTTGTTGATGTTCAATGTGATGTTCCACAGCCTGAACCTTAGAATTTTCTCTTAAATATGATGTGATGGATGGTGGTTGATACCCATAAAGTGCCATAAATGGGGTCATTTTTGTTGCTGTATGGAAGGAAGTGTTATACCACCATTCAGCGAGAGGCAACCATTTGACCCATTGTGTCTATTTATCAGATACAAAGAAACGAAGATATCCTTCCAAACATTTGTTTACTATCTCAGTTTTCCCATCAGATTGAGGATGATAAGATGAGCTATGAGCTAACTGAGTACCAAGACAAGAAAATAATTCTGTCCAAAAATTTCTAGTGAAAATGAGATCTTTGTCACTTACAATAATCTTTGGGTTTCCATGTAGCTTTTGTATTGTTTCCATAAATGCAGTAGAAACTGTACTAGCTTTAAATGGATGTGATAATGCACAAAAGTGTGCATACTTGGTAAGTCTGTCAACTACCACCATGATGACACTCTTTCCCTTAGACTTGGGTAAACCTGTGATAAAATCCATTGAAACCTCCTCCCAACGTTGGCTTGGAATGGATAAAGGTTGTAATAGACCCGGTGTCTTAATTGTTTCAACTTTATTTTGTTGGCAAACCAAACATTCCGCCACAAACTTTTGAATATCTGATTTAAGGCCATCCCAAAAAAATTCCTTCTTAACCCTGTGGTAAGTTTTTAAAAATCTTGAGTGCCCTCCTAAGGGAGAAGTGTGCAATTCCATAACAATCTTTTGTTTTAGCTGGGAATTCTTACAGAGGTATAAGCGATCTTTGTACCATAACGAATCATTTTGCCAGCTAAATGTATCAGACATACTGGAATCTTGTTGTAACTTTCGAATAAGTGCCCACACTTCTTCATCATTCTTCCACTCCTCCCTTGCTTCATTTATCCAATCTAGTTGGATAATAGAAATGGCGCACAACAATGCTTCCACATCCTCATCCTTTCTTGAGAGTGCATCTGCCACCACATTTTGCTTCCCTTTTTTGTAGATGATTTCAAAGTCATAACCCAACATCTTTTTGACCCACTTTTGTTGCTCTTCAGAGGATAATCTTTGTTCTAAAAAGTATTTAAGGCTATCATGATCCGTTTTTACCTTGAAGTGTCTTCCCATTAGGTAGGGTCGCCATTTCTTAAGTGCATGGAGTATTGCCAACATTTCCTTCTCATAAATAGCTTTGCTTAAAAACTTTCCCTTGATTGGACAACTTTAAAAAGCAATGGGTCTTTCATCTTGCATTAGAACAGCACCAATTCCATTTCCTGAAGCATCACATTCCACAATAAAGGTTTTTGTGAAGTCTGGTGTAGCTAAGACAAGTGCTTGGCACATTGCCTCTTTAAGATGTTCAAAGGCCTTTGTTGCTTCCGGAGTCCATGAAAATGCATCTTTCTTCAATAATGTTGTTAGAGGTGCTGCTATTCTTCCATAATTCTTAACAAACTTGCGATAATACCCTATCAACCTGAGAAATCCTCGCAGATGCTTTATGGATGTGGGGATTTTCCATTCCTTAATGGCTTTAATTTTGCTAGGGTCTACCTTAACTCCTTCATGAGATACAATATGACCCAGATATTCCACCTCCTGGACTCCAAAGAAACATTTGGATCTTTTTGCATATAATTGTTTCTCCTCCAATAGTTGTAGCACCCTATCAACATGTTCAACATGATCCTTCCAAGACTTGCTGTAGATTAGTATATCATCAAAAAATACTAACACAAATTTTCTAGGGAATGGTTTGAAAATTGAATTCATCAAACCTTGAAATGTTGAAGGTGCATTGGTAAGGCCAAAAGGCATGACCAAAAATTCATAATGACCCTCATGAGTTCTAAATGTTGTTTTTGGAATGTTTTCAATCTTCATTCTGATTTGATGATATCCTGAACGAAGATCCAAATTGGTGAAGTAAATTGATCCATGCAATT
This sequence comes from Pinus tabuliformis, assembly GCA_031772625.1. Classification (NCBI taxonomy): domain Eukaryota; kingdom Viridiplantae; phylum Streptophyta; class Pinopsida; order Pinales; family Pinaceae; genus Pinus; species Pinus tabuliformis. Next base: position 557,711,877 of record CM062813.1, on the reverse strand, counting down.
CATCCAGTAATTCATCAATGACAGGAATGGGGAACTTATCTTTAATAGTGAGCTTGTTGAGCTCCCTATAATCCGGACACATGCGCCATGATCCATCCTTCTTGTGCACCAATACTACTGGAGTAGAGAAAGAACTTTGACTCGGTTGAATTATACCAGCCTCTAGCATTTCTGCAACCATACGTTCAATTTCACTCTTTTGGACATAGGGATATCTGTACGGCCTGATGTTTGGAGGATCACTTCCTGGAATCAGATGAATAGCATGATCATGATCACGCATAGGTGGGAGACCTTTGGGAGTCTCAAATACCTTGGAATGATTGTCCAGGACGTTTTGGAGATTTGGAGAAATAGATGATTCCGATGTGGAAACATCTAGCGAACATAATTGTGCAATTACACCTCTTTGCTCCTTTTTTAGAAGCTTTGTCATACCATTAGAGCTGATTATCTTTCCTGGTTTCCCTACAATACCCCTTAATTCAACTTCTTTTCCTTTCGTAGAAAATTTGATGAAAAGTTCTTGAAAATTAAAAGCTATTGTACCCAATGATTGTAGCCATTGGACTCCTAGTACAATATCAGCACCTCCCATTGGAATGGAAAGCATTGTGCTAGTCAATACATATTCTCCCATGGATAGCTTGATATTATGGCACTTTCCAGAGCACTTTATTGTTCCTCCATTTGCAATCATCACTTGACACTCTGGTGCTGGATATAGGAAGCAATTCAATTCTTTTGCTACCTTACAATGAATAAAATTGTGGGTGCTTCCTGAATCAATCAACACTATTACCTTTTTCTTCTTGATTTGTCCTTCTATCTTGATGGTTTGAGGAGTGGTAATTCCCGCCAATGCATTACAAGATATGGTCAGATTTATTTGTTCTTCATCTAGGCTTTGTTCCTGGAGTATATCCTCTTCTATTGACCTTTCTTGCTCCTTTTCTTCTTCCTCTTCACAATCTATGTAGAATAATTTCTTCTCGGCACACTTATGACCTTTAGTGTATTTGCTATCACAACCGTAACAAAGCCCTTTTGCTCTTTTTTCTTCCAATTGTTGTGGTGTCAACCTTATAGGTTGTGGAAGACTAGGGGCAACAACACTTCTGTCTTTATAGTTGTGAGTGGTATGCTTCCTCGTTGCCATAATTTTGCTTTCCATTTTTCTTGCTAACCTAAATGCCTTCTCTAATGAATCAGGTTCCCAAAGGCGAACATCATGTTGGATATTATCCTTTAAAGACCCTATGAACACATCAATCCTATGCTCCTCTGGAATATCTTTTACCCTTATGTTCAATTTTTGGAACTCCTCAATGTGCTCCATTATTGAACCCTTTTGTTTGAGACTTATCAATTGGCTAAAAAAAGTGTTGGTTTTTGTATCCTCATAATGTGCTATCAATTCTTCCGTAAAAATTTCCCAAGTGATAAATTTTTTACGAGAGCAAAGCCATTGATACCATACAAACTGATTTGGTTCCAAATATAAAGTTGCCATACGTACCTTTTGTGTGTTTTGCACATTATTGAGATCGAAGAATTGCTCCATCTGTAATATCCATGTTGCGGGATCCTTGCCATCAAACTTTCTCATATCAATTTTTGGAATATGGTGGGTCTTCGATCCAACATTAGAGTCTATGGAATCTTGGTTAACATTTCTTTTGTTCTCATCATGAGTTTCCTTTACTACCCTTTCACCATTAGTGACCCTTTCTTGTAGCAACTTCTTCAATTCTTTCATGTTTGTCTTCAAATCTATCTTCAAATCGTCCATCTTAGCTTCTACGCCTTTCTTTAAACCATCCATCTTAGCTCCTACATCTTTCTTTAAACCATCCATCTTAGATTCAGTTCCTTTTTGTGCAAGTGACACTTGTTGCACTTGGTCTTGTAATTTTGCTATATCATGTTGCATTTCTTCCTCTTCTTCATAAGTGATGCTAGAGCTTTCAGGTTGCTTACTAGGTGCTTGAATTTTCTTTCCTCGGGGCATCAATTACCGATAATAATGCTATACTATGCCATTTGAATTCCTTCAAACCAAGCTTACGCAAAAATTAAAAAAAAAACTACACACCTTTTTTCACTTTGTAGAGGCCTGATATTGAATCTGATGTATCTCTGTAATTTCAAATCATCCAGTTCTGAAATTGTGACTTGTAGTAGCCTTCTGTGTCCTCTTTTCAATGCCACTAGTCTGATCCAAATTGGATTCTCCAAGAAAGAGTTATGCACAATCTCCCGCAGTGACCTGATTGTAGACTAGTTCAGTAGAGCGAACTTGTATGAAGTGCCACGTGTCACTATTTCGACCTTTGAATCTGAAAAATATATACAAGAAACTATAGTCCACCCTCTTTCTATACCTTCTTGTGAAATTTCAATCCGATGCTCAGAAAGAAAGTTATGATGATTTTCCCTAGGTCACCTGTTTGGAATGTAATTTAGGAGTCTGCAAAAAGACCAACTTCCTCAGATCATATCTCCGCAAATATAGCGCGAAAATATCTGAAATTCGGACCCGAGGTTCAGCGCGATTTCTTCTCAAATGGGTTTTCTTTTGCAACTTCTGAAACGTCGCAGAAAAAATTTATAGCGAAAATTCCACGATGACCTGTTTGGAGCAGCGAAACCCTAGAATCCAAAGCTTTGATACCAAATGTTATGAAACCAGCTCAAGAAAAGATAGAAAAGATAGATCAACGCCTTAGAATTCAGCCTCTTCGAGGGGGAAACCTCCTTTACATTACATAAATGAACAATTCTTGGATGATTGAAATGACAAAACCTCCTTTATATATATAGGAGTCTAAGGAGTCACAATATAATCCTACCGACCTAACAATAATAATATAAAGCCACAAAAATAACAATAGAGGGATTCTATGGGGCACAGTAATAACAATATGGGGGCAATTGGGGCACAACAATATTAATAAGGGGTATAACTACAATAGTAATGGGGTAATCACTAGTATTATGGGGACCCAACAGGTTACGCATTCGAAAACACTACTACAGACTGTGCTTCCACGTACCTCCGAGTATATTTTGGAAGTCCCCACTAGGTTGCTCTCCCACCATAGGTAAAAAATTTGGCTGTCTTGTACACTATGATACGGCAAACACAACTTTCAGGGATATTTCCTGTCTGTATGTAAATCCTTGGTTTTCCAAGGTCGTATATTGCAGTTCACAGTTGCTTGGTAAACCCTTTTGCCTAGTTACCCCTTTATTTGTTTATTTTTATTGTTAATTTCTAAAATTTATTAAACCATTGTGGAATAGCAAACCCAAAACCCCCATCATTCACGTAGGATACGAATATTGCCTCCTTTACCTCCTGAGGCAACCCCTAGACATTGTCAAAAGAATAAAAAGACAAAAACTACCAACTATATCTAAAGATAATCAACTAGAATCATCTCTTCCTATAAGCATTGAGCCCAAGACTACATATTTAACTGTTGGTGAGTCCAATGCAGTTGAAACTGAAATCCTTGAGACTTTACTACCTGAGGTCATTGAACCTTAATTGTTGGATTCAAATACATTACAACCTGAGGTTATACGACCTAAGGAGACTTAGTTAACTGAACCTATTACTTCAAGGCCTTCTCTTTCTCTTCCTTTGCCTACGACCCAACCACAACAACCTATATATCTCGGTCTCAATGGTGAAAAACTTCCACCTGGCCTTTTGGGTATTGAGGAAATTACTAAAGAGTCTTAACCATCCTCTCCTATTCATTTATGAGGGACTCCTCTTTATCAATCCCATCCTTTTCATAATCTTCATATTCCAATAGAATATCCTTCACCTAATACCCCTCGTTTCAACACACCTTTGCATTTCCCTCGAAAAATATCTTTGGGAAGTTTAACCACGATTGAGTCAATGACGGTTTCTCAACTTGTATCTACTATCATGAGTGATTCAACCGAAATTACAGCTACCTCCATGTTTGTGACTTCGCCAGAAAGCCATTTGTATGGTGGTCCATCTATACCACCTGGTTATGAGTCTTTATCTATAACCCTTTTTGGCACAACGATCAGTCCATGGACTTCTCCTTCTCCATCCTAATCTAGAATGACGTACAGAACCTTTGTAATGAGCACCTCACAACTTGTTGTGTCCATTATGCCCCAACCATCTTTGGAGCAGTAGTCTAGTTCAAATGTTAGGGGAATAGGACATTTACAATAACCTCCTACACATTATACCAGGTACCCTCCTCCTGGGGGGAATTTACCTCCATATACTCCTTATCCCCCACCAGGGGGGATTCTATTGATGGAATGTACCCATTTCCAAATAAAATACAACAAGTTGGTGCTCATACCTAATGGAGTCAACATCCTACTGGTCCTCCCTTTCCAAGAATGGTTTCCATTTCTTGGCATCCTACATTGCTCATCCAACCTTGTTTGGCTCTAAATAAATTCTTGACTTCTCAACCTGTTCCAGCTACATCTCAGGTTCCTACTTGCCAACCTATACCTCAATCTGCCCAAGTTGTATCTCAAGTAAGTCAACCTACCTAAGCTGCATCTCAAATGCAACTTGTTCCACCAGTATCTGGGATATCTCAAAAATATCTAATTAACATCTTTAGGTTACCTTACAAACCCCACTGCTTGGTCAATCTACACATCGAATGCAAGTACAACAACTTGTACATGGCATGGAACATGCACAAACCAATCAACCTAATGTAGGGATGTTGCAATACCCCTATGGGAAACCATACCAAGGTATCCCGCAAGCGCATATTGGTCAAAATCCTATGTAATAGATGCCTTATCAAGGTCAACAACTTCAAACACAACCATTCCAATCTTATCAAGTTTATACTTATCCTAGACAACTTGGTTATACATATCTTGGTTATCAAAATTCTACATACCCAAGAATGAAAATACCCGTGGCTCAGCCTATTCCATCATACCCAGGGTATCCTGCACCATAGGTTAACCCTCATTCTCAAGATAAACCCTCCCATACATAATTTAGCTAGGCAGTTGCCATTTGTTTCAACTCTTGTGCTTCCATATTTAACTCGAATTACAAATTATCCCATTTTTCACTCTCCTTGGTGGCTAGTCATTCCTACAAAATTACCGAGTGACATTCCCAAATTCAATGGCAATCCTAGAGAAGACTCGTCTACTCATGTTATGACATATCATTTATGGTGTTCATAAAACCCTTTAAATGATGATTCTATTCGTTTATGGCTTGTCCATAGAAATCACATTGGTACGACAACTAAGCGGTATATTGAATTGCCATGATTTTCTTTCAAGAACTTTAGTTCCTTATCAAATACATTTCTAACTCAGTTTCATTTACCTGTTCGTTATGAAACCGGAACTGAATTTTTGACCTCTTTCAAACAATCTAATTCCACCCATATATAAGATCATATTCATGAGTGGAGACGTCAATGTTGATTGGTTAAAACTTACGTTCTTGATTAGTTATTAGCTGAGTGGTTTACCAAATATTTGTTAGCATCAATAACTAAAGATGTTTATAAAATAAAAGTTGGTATTAAAGAGAAAGTAATTTCTCATGCCTAATATGTTGATCTCGTTTATATGCAAACCAACATGCTCTACGATAAAATACCCAATGTGTTGAGGCCTCAGCACACTATTCCACCACCTCCTACTAAATAATCACATGCCGTTGATGGAATGATGGGTTCTACCAACCAACAGACAATGAGTAAATTATCTGGTTAATATCCTACTGCAGCTACTCAAAACCCATCCTCTACTACTCCTACAACTACTTTTGATATTAATGTTGTTCAATCTATGAAAGGCAAATCGCAAAAACCCAGAAGTAAAAAGAAAGAAAAAGGAAAGAAGAAGAAAGATAAATCTTCATAGAATAAATAAAATAACTAGTCTCCTTAATACAAACAAAAAACCTCATTATCCTTGCTTAATTGTAACGAGGAAAATTTACCAGGGACTGTCCACATCAAGCAGAAGTTAATCAATTCATCAATTCATCATCTACCACACCTGTTGTGTTAACATGTCCCTTCTCTAATGAGGAGACAAACATGGTTGCACAGGATCCAACTTCCTCTTCCTCGGTTATGATTCTATCTTCCACCAAATCGAAAAATGAAATCATGGTGGCTATGAGAAATAAAGAATACGGTAATCTGAGTCCCTCAACTGGTAAGGGTACTGATCAGCCTGCCAGTTATACCTCAACTACTTTGGATATTTCTCCAAATGTGGCTCCAAATGAATTAACTATTAAACCTCCTTAGGACATTATTCACAAATCATCTTTTAATCCTCGTGCGAGATCTACACATAGTTATAATATAGTAGAAGACCTAGTTCAAGCCCCTTCTTCTATCTCCAGTCTCGAGGTTTTGCAGAATTTTCGTGCCCAAAATATATCTTTACTTACCACAATTGGAGACATAGATCCTTCAGATTCAAATGTTGTGGTCTTTAATCATGAGAATCATACACCCAAACTTCCACCAAAAATGGTGTTTATGATCCAGGTTGTTGTTCAAAGTAAGACTATCTATCGAACAATTGTGGATGAAGGTTCTTCAACCCATATCATGTCACTTTCCTGTTGCAATGTTATTGGTTCTCTTTCACTAAATCAGTCATCAACTGCTCTCAAAGCCTTTGAAGGAAGAGGCTTCAAGCCTTACAGAATTTTGAATACGTTGCAAGTAGAATTAGCTGGAAAAATGGTTTTGGTAGAAGTTGATGTTATAGATGGACCATTGGATTATAACCTTTTATTGGGAAGCACATGGATTTATTCCATGGTTGCTGTCATTTTGACCTACTTTAGGATGATCACTTTCCCTCACCAAGGGGGGCATCATGACCATCATTAAGCTTACCTTTATTGCCAACAATTCTCGAGACTCAGACTACTGGAAGTATCCCTCTTGTGGGTGAATCTCCACCACCTTACCAACATGTCGGAGTAGGATTACTTAAATATTCCTCCTTGATGGGAACGTTTTCCCTTCCTCCTCTTGACATTCTGAATCTGGTTGCCTTCATCAATAGATTTCTTCTTGTACTATTCCATCCAATTCATGGATAGTGCCAGATGCCTCTAATGTTGATACATTTGGTGACCGCATGTCACTTAGTCCTATTGAGATCGAATATGAAGCTATCTATTTGTCTTGTTCAACACATTTTGCTTTCCCCTCCTCGATAGATTGGGTCGATAATTCCTGATATTATGGTTCATCTTTTGATCCTTTCTCCAGTACATTCTCTATTGATGAAAGCATCATGGAAGTCATGATGTCAGATGATGTGGCATGGGATGATAATCGTCATCGTTCCTCTTACCTAATACCTATTTATTCACCCAATATTGTTGAGATATTTATGAATTTTCTATCTATATATAGTGTCGATTCATAGAATAATTTATCGAATATTTAAGAGATTGTTCCTCTTGATAGTTTGACTAAATCCTGAATTGTCGAGCATGTACATATTGGTGCATCTTGTTCTCCCGATGAAGTTAAGATATATAAAACCCTTTTCTAGGAATTCTCAGATGTTTTTTCCTGTACATATGAAGGGATGTCAGGAATTGATCCCAATATCATTGTACATGAAATTAAAATATATCCAAATGTTAAGCTAGTATGACAATGCTTGAATCCAATTGATCCTAAAAGAACTTCTACTATTAAAGTAGAGGTCGAAAACTTCTGTGAGGTAGTTTCATTTACCCAGTTCCTCTTACTCATTGGGTCTCGAAATTTTTTCCTGTCATGAAAAAACAAGGTACGATTTGTGTTTGTGTCTATTATCGAGACATCAACCATGCTTGTCCTAAGGACAATTATCTGACTCCATTTATCGACCAGGTTGTTGATGATTGTGCTTGAAGTGAATTTTTTTCTTTAATGGATTGTTTTTCTGGCTACAACCAAATCAACATACTTCCATCAGACTAACATAAAATTGCATTTATTTGTCCATGGGGCATGTTCGCCTATCGTTAGCTCCCTTTCGGTTTGGAAACCCCTGGATAATATTTCTAAAGGGCTATTAATTATGATGTCCATGATATTAATCACATTGTACAATCCTATTTGGATGAATTGCCTTCCTATTCAAAACATCATGAGGATCATCTGATGCATCTCAGGGCCATTTTCTTACATTGTCGACATTATAACATCAAGTTAAATCTGTATAAATGTGTGTTTTGTGTCCAATCTGGTAGACTTCTCTACTTCGTTGTGTCGAAGCAAGGAATTTGTATTGATCCGCTTAAAGTGCAGACGATCCTCGATCTACCTTATCCTTCCCCGCTTGTTCAATTACAACACCTCCAAGGGAAGGATAACTTTCTACAGAGATTTGTTCCCAACTATGCTGAATTTCCCAAAGGATTTACTCAACTATTGAAGAAATGGGTTCCCTTCCATTGGGACAATACAACCCAAAAGGTGTTTGATGCTTTGAAATATTTTTTAGTTCGAGCATCATTGTTGTATCCCTTTGATTATCAATGTGATTATTTCTTGTATCTTGTTGCTCCTGTTACTACCATTACTATGGTATTGGTCCAAGAAGATGATGTTGGGAACATGCATCCCATTTATTATTTGAGTCAGAATTTGAACAACACCGAAATCAAATACACTCATGTTGAAAAGTTAGCTTTGGTAGATGTTCAAGCTGTCCAAATGTTTTGCCACTAAATTATGCTTCAGAAGGCTATGGTCATTTTGTATTGCAACCCCATGACATACATTTTGTCATGAAAATTGTTGGGGGGGAATACTCTAAATGGATTTTTATTCTCCCAGAGTTTGATTTGGAATTCATCAAATCCAAATCTAAGAAGTCCCTAGTCTTTGCTGAATTTATCTGCGACCTTCCCTCATCTGAAACTAAGTTTACATCTAACGATTCTATTCTTGATGAGTAGTTGTTTTTGATTGATTCATCTGATCCTTGGTATGGGGATATTATTGTATATCTCCAAACCCATAATTTTTGACCTAATATCTCTTGCTTTGATCAACATCGTATTCAATATCAAGCTAAAAATTACATTATAATTGGCAACACACTTTATCATTGTGGTATCGATTCCATATTTAGACAATCCCTCACTCACAATGAGGCCGAGAAAGCTCTAAATGAATGCCATGTCAGGGCATGTGGTGGACATATGTCTAGTTATGCCACCACCCAAAATATTTTACATGTTGGTTACTTTTGGCCTACTATGTTTGGCGATTGCATCCTTGTAGTCCAAAAGTGTCAGGCTTGCTAGATCTCTAATCATAATACTCATGTTCCACCTGCTCCTCTACATCATGTTATCATCGTTGGACCTTTTGCGAAATGGGGCATTGAATTTATGACATGTAACCTTCACTCGACTGGGGGGCATGTCTACATCATTGTGGAGGTAGATTATTTTAAAAAATGGGTCGAAGCAATGCCTACATATAATAACACTAACTAAACAACTGCTTTGTTTCTCTTTAATCACGTAATTTCTAGGTTTGGTCTACCATAAGCCATTGTTATAGACCATGGGAAACATTTTCAAAATCACAAGATGTCTAAGATTACTACCAAGTTGGGCCTTCAACATGACAACTCAACTCCTTATTACCCATAGGAAAATGGGCAAGTAAAAGTTATTAATTTGTTTTTGAAAAAAATATTACAACACATAATAGGGATCCACAAATCAGATTGGCACCTCATCCTTTATGCAGCTTTGTGAGGATATAAAACTTTTGTCCAGACTGCAAGTGGATTCACACCTTTTCAATTAGTGTATGATATAGAGGAAATCCTTCCCATTGAATGAAATATTCCATCTTTGAATCTTGTTGTTGAACTTCTCCTCACAACATTCACAGAAGAAGAGTGTCTCTTGAATCTAGCATGTTCTGACGTGATGCTACAATGGCCAATGAGGCCCACAATAAACACATCAAAGGATAATATGACAAGAGTGTTAAACCTTTTGCCTTCTTGGAAGGTGATTTAGTCTTTTTGTATGTTTAAGAAGTTGATAAGTTAGGGGATAGGAAGTTCAAACCAATGTGGTTAGGTTTGTACATAGTTAAACATGTTCTTGCAAAGGGGCTTATGAGATCATTGATTTTGATGGAATCCCCTTCACGCAACCCAGAAATGGGTTGTACCTCAAAAAATAATATGCTTATAGCATATTTGTGTAGTCACTGTGTACATACTGTATAGGTGTGTTAGTGTGTTTGCAGTGTGTTTCCTTTGAAGTTTCCTATTGTCTCTGTTAATCTTGGATTACATTTGATTTGTAGATGTCAACGTCCCTTCATCCATATGTTGGTTATGTTAATGGTGATAGTCATAGTACTTGGGTTATTTATGCTCCGATTGGAGAGTTAGTGAGTTTACAAGGGATTTGTATTGGTCTCTCTACCAATAACATTGTTGAGTATAACACAGTGATCAAAATTTTGTCCAACACTATTTCACATGGAATTTTCCATTTGATCATCAGAGTTGATTCACAACTCATAATACTAAATCTAAATAATTTCTACTCAGTCCGAAGTTTAAATACTCTAATTGATGCATTGGTGAATTATGTTTTAGATAGACATTTGCAGCATATGTAAAAATTTCAATTCACATCACACATTGAACAAGAGTAGAGTAAATACGAAACATTGATAGATAACTATATATATCTATATATATATATATATCTATATATATATATATATATATATATATATATATATATATATATATAGTTTGGTTTTACAAAAATTGTGTTTGAGACACATATGGCCACACGACCTATACTATCAAAATACATGCAGACAAAATATGGCTCTATGGCCTCCTAGTAGACTAGTCCCAATGGTGATCACAGTAACAAACAACTGTGTGGGAAACTTTGCACAACAACTGACTAATGTAGTATAGCACTCCAATGGTGTAATGTTTTAGTATCATAGGGATCTGATTAACCCTGCTCTCTATTATGTTATGGTTCAATCCCTCAACATGGTGCTCAAACTTTGCAAGAGTCTCAACTATGTTGAGATCTTGCATCTCCTCCTTTGCTCCTACAGCTACTTGTGCTCCAATCTATACGAGTAGCGACTCTCCACGTCGCTAAAGATAGGATGAACCCACTAGTTGAATAGGTCCAACATTTTTATTTGAAATCAATAGTTATTAGCCTTGGATACATGAAAAAAAAAAACATTCAAAATGATTTTGTTTTACATATGTCACTCGATTTCTCACCCTCAGATAGCACAAGCTCTGGGTCTCCTCGAAATTCCACTTTGGCATATGGGTAGTCATCGACCATGATGAATTGCATTCACAGCCATCAGAAGAAAATGAGAGTGAAACTTATGGAAGAAGGACCTGCATGTGGATACATGACATCTACCCATCGCCTCATCCATGGAGCCCTGGGATTCGTAAGCTTAAGCGCAATATGTTGAGGATGAAGTAATTGAATTCTTTCTAAGGAAAATAATATCAAGATGGAACTGTATCCAAAATTCTTCAATCGCCCATCCTTTTTTTTATTGAGATGTTCCTTCAAGTTTGCTAATAACCCCTCACTCCAATTGAACATAGTTGGTTCTATGAATTCTAGTGAATATTGCATTTGGGATTTGTTAGCCAAATGCATAGTAGCAGTGCTAGATAATCTAGCTATGATAAAAAGGATTATCTTGAGAGGCATTCAGACCACATCCTTAATATCTATCGTCCCATCTTTTGTTGGATGGGAATGAGGCCTACAGTGTGCAACAACATAATCTTTGATAGTCTCACCACCCCTTCTGATGCCAGATAATGACCTCTCCTCAATAAACCTGTCAAAAAATAAATGTCCTCCACCTATATACTAAGGGTATGTGTACCAAGCCTAAAACATTGTGCCTAAATATCCCATGCCCTGACTAGATATTCCAATAATTCTAGTTGGGCTCTCATGCCAGGAATCCAAAAGAACTTGAGAAGTCCACAATTTCTTAAAGTCTGTATTGTTTCTAGATCATTGGCAACATCCAAGTCATGGGACTCATGTTCTCTTTCTCGCCAAATCAAATCCATTTTTTCTCTGGTAGATATCTGCAATACCATGAGAAGAACATTTAGAACAAATCCCATGCAAAAAATTGTGAGAAATTTAAGTGGAAATTACAAAACCATTTTTTTAAACGCACCCAGCGCAGCTTGCCTTAAGAGATAGAGCACTGCAGCACACCCTATCTTCCTTGGAAGGTGTGTTGAAGCGATCTTCCCAATGTTAATTAATCTAGACCAATGCACCTTTTGACACAAAGAGGGTGCACTGGAGCTAGGGCACAAATCTAAAGCCTAAATCCACTTAAAACTCCAAAAAAATTGCATGAAATAAAAAATGGAAACCATGAAAAGAAAGAGAAAGGTAAGATCTCATACCTGGGGTTGACGACACTGGAAATGGTCCAATAAATTGGCCGCAATCAACTGCTAAATTTTGCGGACAAAAAACACTCGAAGCTCACTTACGAAGAGGTAAAATGAAAATGGTAAAAATGAATTTACGTTTTTCCTATTTATGGTCAATTTTATTATTATTTTATTATATTGACCTAATTTTACCATGTGTTGTGTATTTTTAATCTTTTTTGGTGTTATGAGTAGGATAAAAGTGGTTTGAAGGATCTTATGATAATTTTACATTAAAAACATGTCATTTTGATGGATGAGCATACTTTTATCACATTTTTGGGCTCTGTAAACTTACGAAAAAGGAATCCCCTAGAGTCCTCTTTCAGCTCTTTTCAGATTGCCTAAACATGAAAATATTGTCAAGCACTTGTCTTTTTGAACTTGTTAAAGTAAATGAAAATTTATCGACTTAGTATAAGTTTAACCCTTTTCCAAATTGGGATAGACTAGTTATGAAAAAGGAATACCTTAGTCAAACATGGAGCCAACGAGCCAAGTTATACCTTTTTTGGACACATTAAAGCATCAAACAATGTTGGACTCGTGGAACATGACAAGACCGAACCACTCCTTCTCAGTGTTCGTTAAAAATACTCAAGATGGATTCATCCAAAGGATGAACTTATAGATCAAGCATATGTTATCCTCCTCAAGTTTGTTAAAAACAAAGAGATACTGACCAAAAATGGTTGGGGAAATTGAGAAAACAGGGTGCTTGACCTATTAATGGCAGCAATTTTCTCTTGAACATGACACTTTTCCACTTCATATCTGTGGTTGTTGGGTTGGGAAATTTCCTTTCCTCTTTGGTTCTTCATACCATATTAAAAGCCTCCACAGTCGGTTTTGGGTCAAATGTTGGCAACTCCATTAAAGTGTCACCAATATGTTCAAGAGAATTCCTTTCGTTGAAATCTGCTACAATACCTTTAAGCCTTCATTCATGTTTATCATTTCTGAACCAGTTTTACATCATTATTCCATCTCGAATCTTGATACTCGTTTCATGTCATTGAAGGGAGATACATCAAGGTCCTCCTGCGAATTAGAAACTCCCTTTTGTACCTTGGCTTTTGCATATATCAATGTCAAGTTTCCTCGCTTTCAGTGACAGACATTCATCATTGGCCTTCGACCAGAATATTCTGTGTGGTGTTCGACTTCAACTCATCCATTCACACCACATAGATTGTACTATAGTACCTTGAGAGCCATTAACATCATCGGTGGTTTCTCTCACATCTTTTAATGGCTTACATGGTTGGTCGGTAATCAGCTAGTGTCTACCATGTTCAACTCCAGCTCATTTGTTCACATGGTTATACTCGTACATCAAGCATTTGAGTGAACGAGATAGAAGAACCCAGATCTAGTTTCATCCATCCATGCTGCGTTTTAGGATTCATACAAGATAAAATAGTATGATGGTTGTGATTATTCAAACCATCATCCAAGCATGGGTCCACACTTTGTCATCAGTGGACAAAACATTTGATCATTGTACATGTAATATTGGCTTATATGCTGAGCATGGGTATGCCTCCCTCAGTGGTGATATCATGATGAAAATGTATTTAACAAATGATGATCTCAACCAATTTTTCTTGATTTGGACTTGTCACAAAGGTAAAACACTTTAGTCCTTAGCCTTTGCTTCTCACTTTGTGCTTTAGGGGGAAATTTGTTAGAGGCCATTTTTTCACATCTATTTAATAAGCCTACAAACTGGATCAATCAACATCCTTGAAAACTGTCATAATCCTTTTATAGGTTTTAACCCTGTAAAAAAATTACCTATAAACAAATTCTTAAAAACAGAAAATAAACAATGGCGAGAGCACAAAACATAAAATATATTACATAGAGATTTCCCCTGGATCTCAAAATCGAAACTACCAGATTGATTTTTCATTATATTCCTTTCAATGTTACAATACATATATATACATACTGAAGCATCCATACACCCCAATCCATTAACCCTAGATTATAACATAATCGTAGTTCCCTTGATCAAATCTATAAGATACCATGATCAAAAAAGCATCATGCCCAAAACTATGTGTGAAACCCATGCACAAAACCATAGGTAGGTTCACCCACCTAATAAAGGGTCCAAAAAATATTTTCCCCAGGCACTGCCCTGAACCCTGTAGAGGGGGGATACCACCCCTTTGTGACCCCCCCGCTATGCCTGATGCAATGAAGGGAGGGTTGGCCACCCCCCCTCTAACCCCCCAACTTCGTGCGTGGGGCTAGTCATGGAAATAATATAACACACACCCAACATTCTCCCACTTGTTGTTTTCTTTTCCACAGAGAGGGTCACAACAAAGCTTAGTCATTGGTCCAACCCTGTAATGCCCATTGTATCTCTAGACCAAGAAAACTTCTTAGTACTCACATAATTCTTCAATGCATCTGTGGTATTCTTAAAAGTGTTCACCTTTACCAGCAACACCTTTCTGTCCTCAACCATATCCGTCACAAAATGATACTGAACATCAATGTGCTTTATATTTGTATGATAAGCAACATTCTTTGCCAAGTTCACTTTGGCTATCACATTATATCCTTATAGCTCATTGTACTAACCCCATACTTGAACACAATTTCTACAACCAAACCGCTTCCTTGCTTGCATGAGTGTCTACCATGTATTCTTCCTCTGTAGTTGAAAGTTCCATTATAGACTGTCTCTTACTCATCCAACTGACTACACCTCCAAATAGGTTAAACACATACCCACTTTTAGATCTTCTTTGATCCAAATCTCCAGCCCAATCTACATCCACAAAGTCACAAATGTACAAAACTCTGTCAAATTCTAGTCTTCCTTGATAGCACAGACCCTAATCACTAGTGCCACACAAATACTTGAAAACCCGCTTCACTGATTTCCAATGATCCTTCTGTGGTTTTGACATAAACCTGCTCAATACTCCCACTACATGTGCAATGTCTGGTTTAGTACACACCATTTCATACATCAGGCTACCGACTGCACTTGCATATGGAACATGGGACATGTCCTCTTCCTCTTCTTGTGGCTTGGGAAATTGTTCAACATATAAATTTACACCTATAGGAATAGGAACCTTCACTGGTTTACTATCCTGCATATTAAAACTTTGCAGTATTGTCTCAACATATTTTCTCTAGTTTAACTAGAGCTTCCTCTTTGCCTGATCTTGTTTAATTTCCATGCCCAAAATATAGTTTGTAGCATCGAGATCCTTCATGTCGAATTTGGAGGACAATTGGGTCTTCAAATCTTGGATAATTTCTTTGTCATTTCCAATTAACAACATATCATCCACATACAAGACCAAATAAATAACATGATCACCAATTAATTTAAAATACACATAGTGATCTTCTTTTCTTCTGGTGAAGCCAAGTCCCCGTATAAATGGATCAAATTTTTGATACCACATCTTTGGTGATTGTTTTTACCCTTCACTGCAAAGCCTTCGGGTTGCTTCATGTAGATATCTTCTTCCAGATTCCCGTGAAAAAATGTTGTCTTCACATCCATTTGTTCTACCTCAAAATCAAAAGCAGTAACAACAGATAAAAGTAATCTAATAGAATCTACCTTAGCAACATGAGAAAAAATATCACCAAAATCAATTCCCGACACCTGGGAATAACCTTTTGCTACGAACCAAGTTTTATATTTCTCCACCTTACCTTTTGCATTCATCTTCTTCTTAAAGACTCATTTTCTTCCAATGGGTTTCCTTCTATCTGGAAACTCCGCCAGATCCTAAGCCTCATTTTTGTCCAAAGATGTCATTTCTTCAACCATCGCCTCTTTCCAACGTTTTCTATCCTCTGAATCCACTACCTCCCTGACAGTTCTGGGATCATCATCAGTAATAGATAAATAGAAATTTGAATAGAAAGTAGCTGGATTATACCTTTCTCGCTACCTCCTTTCTTGAACTGATCTTCTCATAGCTGGAGTTTGTGTCTCTTCATCTTCTGATTCATGTTCTGTTGTAGAGTCCGATTCTTCTTCCTTTAGCTCAAACTCTATCTTCTTAGATTCCTTTGGTAGAACTTCATGTTGAATAACATCTTTCACCTCTCTAAAAACCACATCATGACTATACATAGCTTTCCTTGTTTCTAGTTCCAAAGCTTATAACCTTTTAAACCATCCTTATACCCAATAAATATGCACCTTTCAAATTTCCAATCCAACTTAGTTCTTTCTCCTTTGGAACATGTACATATGCATCACAACGAAATACTCTCAGATGTGAAAGAGAGGGTTTCTTACCAGTCCATACCTCATGTGGAGACTTATCCTCCAATGTTGATGACGCTGATCTATTAACAAGGTAACATGTAGCTTCCACCACCTCTGCCCAAAATTCATGTTCTAACTCGACACCACTAAGCATGCTTCTTTCCTCTTCCATCAACATCCTATTCATTCTTTTTCCAACACCATTTTTCTGAGGTGTGTATGGAGTAGTCTTCTGCTGTGGTATACCACACTTCTTACAAAACTATTCAAATTCCTTCTTGCATAACTCTCCACCATTATTTGTCATTAGTACCTTTATCTTCTTCTCCGCCTGGTTATCCACCAAAGCCTTAAATATTTTAAACCTGTCAAAGACTTTAGATTTCTTCCCGAGGAAATATCCATGTATTCCTTGAGAAGTCATCTATAAATGATACATAGTACACATACTTACCCAGTGATGGAACTGACATGGGTCCAAACACATCACTGTGCACAAGCCCTAATATCCCTTTCACCCTCTTAGCACTAGAGGGGAAACTCACCCAATTTTTCTTCCCATATACACAATGTTCACAAAAATTGAAATCTAGAGAGAAATTAGACATACCTTCTACCATACCATTACCATGAATTATTCAAAGGCCCTTCTCTCCAATATGTCCAAGCCTTTAATGGCATAGTATTGTATTTTCTCCAGAGACCACAAGGTTTTCTACTCCACTTTCAGGAACCACAGAACTGTTTCACCCATCAAATAACAATGCTACCCAGAATCTTGTACAAAGTTCCAATTCGAACTCCCCGCATCAATAACAGTTCTTCATGAACCATCTTGCAGGTATCTTTCTCCAGCACTGTTTTAACACCTTCATCATCCATCTTGATTACAGAAATTAGATTTCTGGCCAATGCAAGAATATCTAAAATGTTCAAAAGTGTTCTAATACTTCCACCTTGGAACTTTAGCTTGAGTTTTCCACATCCGAAGATTCTAGCCTTCCTGTCATCCCCTAAGAAGACATCACCACCATCATATTTCTCATACTCGCAGAATCACTCCCTATGAGGAGTGAACTGAAAGGATGCACCTGAGTCAATCAACCATGCCTCATGATCTACATGTGTACTTGAAGAAGAACCCAAATACACATCGCCACCTTCATTTGATGTGTTTTTCACCTCTGCAGAAGGAGCATCATCAAATCCCTTTCCTTTATCGGGATATTTAGATCTACAACCCTTTTTGAAGTACCCTTCCTTTCCACATTTCCATCAAACCTTTACAAGTTTTCCCGAAGATTTAGATCTCCCTCTAGATTTAGACCTCCCACTCGAGGACTTATTTTTGTTTTTATTCTGGGACCGTCTTCGTATAGACAAGGCATCTCCATTTTGTCCCTCCATATTTTTCCATCTCATGTCCTCTGATAGCAAGGATGAGACTATTTCATCAAACTTCAAGGTAGTTGTATTGCTACCTATTGCAACAACCAGACTATTCCACGAATATAATAGAGAACACAAAAAATTGATGCACTTATCTTCATTTGAAATTTTAATATCAATAGATAACAACTGACTTACCACAGTATTAAAGGCGTTCAGATGCTATGTCACTGATTCTCCATCCTTCATCCTCGGGTTTTACAACTTTTTCCACAGGAAAAATTTGTTCACTAGAGACGTAGATTGGTACAAAGTCCCTAACTTGTCCCATAAAGCCTTTGTCATAGCTTTCCCTCATACATTCAATAATACTGACTCTGAGATACACAACCATTTTGTGCTCTTTTCTTTCTGATCAAACTTCCCCCAGTCTTCATCTGACATTGTCATTGGTTTAGTACCCAGATCTACAGAGATCCACTGATCTTTATCCACCAGTAGATCCTCCATCTTGAGTTTCCACAACTCAAAACTTTGACCATTAAATTTCTTGATCTCTATCTTTTCACTGGTTTCCATCTCCTTTCACCGTAAGAATCGATCCCGCAGATCTCCCACTGGACAGGGCCTACCATAGGCTTGAGAAAAACCCCTCAGCAGCAAAGGCATCCCCTTGAAGTCGAAACAACTCTGATACCATATGTAGGTTTAACCCTATATAGAAATTACCTGCAAACACATTCTTAAAAACAACAAATAAACAATGGCAAGAGCATAAAACATAAAATAGATGTACACAAAGATTTCCCCTAGATCCCAAAACCAAAACTATCATATTTACTTTTCATTATATTCCTTTCAATGTTACAATACATATATATACACGTCGAATCATCAATAAATCCCAATCTATTAACCTTGGAGTAGAACATAACCATAGTTTCCTTGATTGGATCTACAAGATACCATGGGTAGAAAACCATCATGCCCAAAACCATGTACAAAACCCATGCACAAAACCATAGGTAGGCATGCCCATCTAATATAGGGTCCAAAAAAAAATTTCTCAGGGTGCTTCTGTAGACTGTGTAGAGGGGGTTTACTGCCCCCCTATGAACCCTCCCCCCCCCCCAACACTACACCTGACGCAAGGATGGTGGGGCTGGACGCGCCCCCCCCCCCCCCCCCTCTAACCCTTTGACATCACGCATGGGGATAGTTATGGAAGGAATATAACACACACCCAACACCATTCACAAATCCCTAAGCATCACTTCTCCAAAAAGTCTAATCTAAAAAAAATAGGGTATGAAACATTTTAGGAGCATTTTGAGGCATTAAAGAATGTTTTTGTGGGGATAAAACTTTGTTGCTTTTGTGCCACACATTTCCATGTTATTATACACATAGATGCCTTTCCAATGATGCAAGAAGCATATCAAATGGAGTTCGTATGTGAAATTTATGCCACTCAAAAGTTTACCTTCATGTTTTTACCACCATAATTCAAGAAGATGCCATGTCAGCCCCCAATATTCATGGAAAAGGGGCTAGCCACGTGTTTATGATGTAGAAGAATGTAGAAGAGTCTATATTGTAACTCTGGTTAAGAGTTGATATATTCAAACCTAACCATTGGTAGGCTATCGAGTTGTGTTATAACCGGGCCACTAGGAGGAAAAGAGATTTCCATTCTTTTGAGTGCATTTGTTCCATAGCTAAGCAAAATTAGTCAAGAGGGATAGGAGGGAGAGCACACAAAGAGTATTTGTGCACTATAACAACCCACAGGCCACAAACCATATTTCTTTGTACTCACATCCATATTTCCATTCAGAGAAAGAGAGCGGAGTGACCTCACCTTCTAGCTGGGGCTTTCTCTCGAAAGGGTTTTGGTGAGTGTTAGTATTGCAGCAAGAATGTTGCAACTCCTGGGCTACCAACTTACTTTTATCAACCCGGTAGTTCGTAACAAAATATGAAGCATCGGTGCTATATGAAAAAGTACTAGTTCTCACTGCAGGTTGTCACCTGGTTAGCCGACGCGAGATCACTAGGAGCTCAAGCCAACTTCTATAGATTTCATTAGAAGCTCTATGTGTGATGAAAGGAAAAAAAAGATTACTCTATAGATGCTATTCTAATTGCAGAAAGGAGAAAGACTGGAATGTAAAGCAAAAACCTAGTAAACCCTAATTAACAAGCTAATTTTACTTTTGCCAAAAACACTATGAAAACCATGAAAGAAATGCCATTACCTACTCAAGGAAGTAAACATATAACCATGCTATTTCTGGAAGTAAATAAGAAAAAAACATATTTTTGGATTTTATGTGTGTTTATGTGAATTTAACATGCATCTAATTTATTGTGTGTGAGTGTGGCAGTGAACAGGTGGCGTTAGAGTGCAATTTTGGAGCTTGGGAGGATGTAGGATGGTGTGGATGGGTCCTAGTAGGTCTTAGGTGGCCATCTGGAGGCTTTTCCCACACTCGACCTTCAAAAGAAAGCTTACAGGAAAAACTACAGGAGGACACAGGAAAACTACAGGAGGAAAACATGGAAACTATAGGAGGCCTATAAGAGGAGGCCGAGAGAAATTTTCGCTATTTTGAGGGTGTGAGAGTGGGTGGAAAAGGTGGATGAAGGTTGGAATGAGGTTTTAGGGTGCCTAAGGTCTACCATGAATCACCAGAAGAGAGAAATATGATTGGGTTTGCTCAAGGAGAGAGGAAGAAGTTCTGTGAAAAATGAAACTAGGGCAGAATTGAGGTGAAATTTGGGAGACCTATAGGGCATGGATCAGATGGAGGGTGTGGTTGTTGGTAAGCTAGCCTACTGTTGGAAGTGATATGTTGCATAGAAACTGACGGTCAACCAAGAAAATCAAACAACCAATGAAATGAGTGCATCCTAGGAAAAACAGAGTTTTGCATTAAAATGGCCTAAACTATGATGTATAGAAGGAAATGCTGGGAAATGTTGTAAGAAGAGAAAGAATGCAAAAAAAATATTGAAAATCAGGAAGTGAACATGATAAAGATCTAAAGCAAGCAAAATTGGACTATCAACCTACTAGAGAGTTGCAAACACTAGGAGTCCTAGGAATGAGGAAAATCTGTGTTTTTGGGGTAGCAAGAGAGTCTTTGCCTCAAATCACGGTCCCAGAGGGAGGAAGAGAGGCCAAGGCACTGTTTCTAGCCTTTTGAATCTTCTCTGATCACTGCTTAACCTACTACAGAAAGCACAAATGGAAGCAAGCTACTAAATCATAAAAAGCAACCTATTCTTAACCATAAGAGAAATACATCTAACAACATACTAATATACAAACTGAAGTAAAGCATACAAATCCAAGTAAATAGAAGCTTGGCTGCTTGGATTGGGCCCTAACCCAAGAGCTTCAGCCCTCTGAGGTAAATTAGTGCTAGCTCAAAAAGGATTCCATCTTCATTATCAAAAAATAGCAAGATTACATAAAACTGTCATAAAATAGTAAGCTCAAAATTTGAGTAGAGCTTACACAAGAAAAAAAACATTGACCCCAGTGAGGCCCTAGGCCTCTCTACTTATACATCTGAAGCTACCAACAACTTCCTTAAAATCAGGGAGGCTTGGTTCCCAAAACCCGAGATAACTATCAATCATCTTCCACTTGCTCGGCTGCCTTCTAGTGCATGATTCGGCCACTTGTACTCTGAGCTGAATGAAGGGGAATTTGAAGTAAGGAGAAATAAATGAGGGGGATTCCCTCCTATAAGTCCTCTCCTCTATCTACTTCGAGTTATTGTTGTAGTTTGACTACTAAATCCTTGACTTTGACCTCGAAATCCATCAATAATCTGCATTAAATACATGTTAGCCCACATGGCATAATAACTAACTCAACTCACCCTATAAGCATAAATATAATCAGAAAATCATACAATAACCTAAGAGAATGGTTGATTTGACTAGGTTAGGAGGTAAAATGAGCCCATATAATTACCCATTTATGAGGCTCATCATCACCCCCTACTGAAGGTGTTGCTCATCTTTTGAGCAACCTAGTCAATCTCTTGGTCTTTCATGGTCCTGGTGGCCTTCCTAGCATTCCAGGCTTCTGATGTGGTCTGCTCATGTTCTCCATAAAATCCTGCCTTTCTGTCTATGTCCTTCCACTGCTCCTTCTCTTCTTCTTCTCTTATGCCTTCCAACATGCCTAATATGAGTGGAGGATTCAGTTTGAGGCCAATCCAGTTGACGTTTAGCCTTTGCATGGAGTGCTTGTACATTGGCACTCTTTTCAATGCCTCCTTCAGCCTCATGGGGGAATGGTACTCTCTGATTTGCAAGTTGTGGGGTAGGGTTTTCCATCTTCTCATGCATGCATGCACACAGTCATCCCAAAGTAGCCTAAGCATATCGTAAAAGTGTGCAATGGCTTGTTCTTGATTGACTAGATATTTAGGGGCAATCTAGAGGTCATTGACAAGTGGGTTGTGTGTGTTGATGAGTGCCATAGGATCTGATGGCTCAACTCTTATCATCAATGGTTCATTCTGCTCTTTTATTAACAATCTTTTCATTTATGTTGCCCTCAATTCTTCATGGTTCATCCATGACGCTATGGCCATTAATTGCAGATCCCCTAGCTTGGAATTGGGGTCCCACACATTCAAGTCTGTGAGGGCCATGTTGTGTAGATAGAACTCTGCCATCTTTGCTTTGTCCTCGGAGGTGCTTTGGTCACACAAATCCATGAACTGTCTGTATTCTTGGAAAGGCATTATGCCTCTTGGTGCCAAAGTTTTTATTTGGAATTGAAGCCATTGATCCTTTAGATAGAGGCCATAAGATTTGGTTGGTGTTCTGCATTGTAATGCTTCTATGGATAAGCTGGCCATGTATTCCAAATGAGTCTCTTTCTCCTGCAACTGCCTCCTTAGTAATTCATTCTCATTCTCAGGGTGGCTTCTTGTAATGACTTCTCTGTCTCTGAGAGAACTCAATTTCCTGCCCATTTCCCTAAGTTGTCTTCCATGTGGCTAATATCCTCAAATCCTTTGGACTTGGCTATTGCATCCACCTATGCATTCTCACTCTCTCTTTTTCCAATTCGAAAAATAGTGGAATTGAAAATTTCTGTGGGATTATCTTGCCTCCCTCAAGTAGTCTGTAATAGGAGTCAAGATTAGGCTGGGGGTCAAGTTCTTGTAGCTCTTGTGCTTCCTCTTTCACCTCTGGCTGTCCTCTTATCTTTTCCTTAAGTTTTTGTGTCTCCTGTAGTCACTACAACAAAACTAGCGATTAGCGTCCCTTTTTACTTCTTTTTTTGCATCTAGAGCCCATTTTTGGTGCTATTTGCATCCATTTATCAAATATGGTGCAAAACTTGACACAAAATTTGCATCAAGTTTTGCACCAAATCCTACACCAAGTTTAGCACCAGGTATTGCAATAGGTTTTGCACCAAATTTTATGCCAAGTTTTGTGTCATCCTTTACACCAGGTTTTGTTCCAGGTTTTGCATCAAGTTTGGCACCTAATTTTGTTTGACATACTTTTGCATCCTCATTTGCATCCACTTTTTGCACCTACACTTGCATCAACTTTTGCATCGACTTTTGCATCCTTTTTTGCATCATTTTTTAAATCATTTTTTGCATCCATTTTTGCATCCATTTGTGCATCCCTTTTGCTTCAAGTTTTACATCGAGTTTTGTGTCTAGTTTTGCATCAAATTTTGCATCTACTTTTGTTGCATCCACTTTTCCCTCTTGTTTGGCATCCATATTTACATCCTCTTTTGCATCTATTATTGTACCCACTATTGCATCTAATATTTTTGTGCCACAATTAGCGCCTAGTTTGGCACCTCCTTTTGCACCCACTTTTGATTATAATTTTGCATCCACGTTTGCATCCTCATTTGCGTCTAGGTTTTCATCAACTACTACATCTATTTTTGCATCCCTTTTTGTATCCAATTTTGGACCGGGATTTGCATCGGGTTTTGTGTCTCGTTTTGCATCTACTTTTGCATCGACTTCTATTGCATCCACTTTTGCACACAATTTTGCATCCACTGTTGCACCCATTTTAAATTTCACTTTTTGCATCCCTTTTTACATCTTCATTTGCATCATACTTTGATTCTTTTTTTGCATCTATCATTACATCCACTTTTTTTATGCCACAATTTGCACCATGTTTTGCACTCACTGTTGTATCCACGTTTGCTTCCAATTTTGCATCCATGTTCACATCCTCTTTTGCATCAAATATTGCATCTATTTTTGCATCCACTTTTATGTCAGGTTTATGCATTGGGTTTTGCATCTCGTTTTGTATCTACTTTTGCATCTACTTACATTATATCCATTTTTTGCATCCAATTTTGTTTTGCCTGTTGCATCAATGTTTGCTTCCACTTTTACATCCATTTTTGCATCTTATTTTGCATATTTTTTGTCTATTGTTACATCCACTTTTGTTGCACCATATCTTAGCCTACCATTGCAACCACATTTGCTTCCACGTTTGCATCCCCTATTGCATCCACTTTTGTTTCATCCATTTTTGCATATACTTTTGTTTCCGTTGTTGCATCCACATTTGTTTCACCACAATTTGTGCCAAGTTTTACACCTACCATTGGACCCATGTTTGCTTCCACTTTTGCCTTCATGGTTGCATCCAAGTTTGCATTGACAACTGCGTCTACTTTTGCATCCACTTTTGTGTCAGGTTTTTCATGTTGTTGTGCATATACTTATGTTGTATCCACTTTTCATCCAATTTTACTTCTATTGTTGCCCCCATTTCTATGTTCGCTTTTGCATCCCTTTTCCAACACTCATCATATTTTCTGCATTGATGATATTCCTTATGGCATTGACAATTATGAACAATTGATGACAATGTCAATAATATTGACAATGATGAAAATGAAGATGATGGCGATGACATGAATTGTGATTATGATGATAAAGACGATAGTGGTTACAATGACAATGATGATGATGGCAATGATTATGATGATGACGATGCTAATGACGTTGGCGAATCTTCCCAATTTTAGATGTTGTCATTGTCATAATCATAAGCATTATATTTGGTGTCATGATCATCATTTTCATCTAGGTCATCATCAAAAACAATAATGGCATGAATGATGATGATGCATGATTACAACAATGTCGATAGAAATTACATTAATGATGATGATGGGGATGATAAAAATGACAATGACGATGATAATGGTGGTGATGATGATCATCATCGATCATCTGTCAAAAATAGAGTTGTTATTTCTCTTACATATATCAATGTGTCCTAAACAACCCTTTTCTAGCACTGATCACATTTTTTGGGTTGATGATATTTCTTACAACATCTACAATTATGAAAAATTGCAAACAATGTCCATAATGATGATGATGATGGCATGAATGGTGATTATGATGATAATGTAATGATGGCAATAACAATGACAAGGATGATGGTGATGATGATGACAATGATTATGATAATGAGAATGACCTTACAATCTTATGGATGCGTGAACAATTACTAGTTTCAATACCATCTTCTGGATACGTATTACTATCATTCTTCATGCATTACATTTCCATCGACATCTCTACTCTGAGTAGTGGATGGCATGTCATCAATGTATGCTAATTTCATCAATTCCTCAAATTTTTCACGTGGTAGTGCTATCTTCAATGCTTCTCTTCTTCTCCTAGTATGGTTTAAAGGATGAATTGGATCATCTCGTTGAATTCTTAATGGTCTAGTTGGATCTTGATCATTAATAGGTGTATCATCAACATCGTTTACCTATAATTAAATGCAACCATTATTTAATGTTAGATAGCAATTACTGTATAGAACATGGATCCATTTCAAAGATATACGCAATAAATTACTGAACAAAACAACATTATACATGTATACAATAAATTAAAAATATTATTTTTGAACACATTATTTTAAAAACAAGCCACATTAATTTCATATTCTTAGATTTTCTACCTTAGGAACATCCAAAAACAACAATTGTCTCAAATTATTCATCTATGCATGTAGTATCATCATGACCAACCTCTTGTTCATTGTGTTGATTTTCTATTTCATTTACAAACTCCATTGTCATATCCTCTTCCACCCATTTCTTTTTGCGTGATTTAATTGTACGGCGTAGGCCACGTCCATATGCAGGTATTTGTATTGGTCTATCAAAATGATTAAACTCCTCATTTGTTCTGATTCCATTGCCAACCTAAAATAATTGATACATGCATTATTTTTTCCAAGGTTAGAGATTAGACTATATGATGTACTTATATCGTCCATTAATTTATAACTGAACTTATTTATAACACCCACAAAGTATAACAATTGTATCAAAGTATTCATTCCATGTATTATCATCATGACTAACCTCTTGTTCATTCCCAACTTTGGTTGAAGATTAAGATGTCATCTAAATACACCACCACAAATGCATTGGTGAAGGGTCACAAGATGTCATCCATCAACTTCATGAAGGTTGCAGTAACATTCGTCAACTTGAAAGGCATGACCAACCATTCGAAAAGTCCCTCCTTGGATTTGAAGGCAGTCTTCCACACATCAGAATTAACCAAACTTCAAGTTAATATTGCTGGAATATTTGGCCCCCTTGAGCTGGTCCAAAAGGCCATCAATCCCATGGGATTGGGTACCTATTATAGACAATGATTTTGTTTGGCACCTGATAGTCAATATAGAGTCTCCAGGTCCCATCCTTCTTATGTACCAATACAATCAGACTCCCACAGGGTGATGAGCTTTTCCTAATGTTCCCTTTCTACAACAACTCCTGAATTTGCCTCTTGATCTCATTCTTCTCCAGAACACAACGTCGATTTATTGATCCATTGGGAATGACGCGCTTGGGGTCAGATTGATGGAGTGATTGACCTGACAATGGAGAGGTACCCCCGCAGGTGAGGTGAAAATGTCCTTGTACTCCTCCATGACCTTGTCCATCTGCTACTACTGTGCGGAGGAGCCATGTTTGGAATTTGTGGCCACAATCTTCTTCTTGTCCTGAGGGTGAATCATAAGGAAAACAAATTTCCTAGTCTGTGAAATGATCTTACTACATTTCTTTGCAGAGATCAAATAGATGGTGGTAGGCGGGGCTACTCGAGCTAAGGGAGTTGGAGACTTTTGGCTAGTCTAGAGAATATCACAAAACAACTCCTAAACTTCAATGCACTCGCTTTCCAACACATACTAAGAAACGACAACAAGTTGGTAAACATGCTTGCCAATGAAGGGCTCAACTTCACTTTAGAGGTCATGGAATCTCTATGGGAACAAATTTTTGTTGCTCAATGGAAGCATGAATGTCAGGACATTGTTGAACAAGAAAAAGTTCCCTAAGGTGGGTGCACAACATTAATTTTCCTGATTGACCATGATCTGTAGTAATCATATGAGAGGGAGGCAAGATGCCCACACCTAGCGACCTGCATGGCATATCTGCCACCACCATCACAATTCTCAGTAGAGGATGATATTTATGGTATTAGAGGCATTTGTACGAAAGGAGGTGGGCTACTATCATTTTGTAGATCTCACACTCTTCGAATCGAGCACACATTCATGGTTTTGTGTAGGTGAGTACACCAATGTCATTTAAAGAAGCAAAGCATATCATGTTGGATCATTAAGAGAAAAATACAGCCAATTCTCGAAGCCTTTAAAATAGGGCATATGGTCATGGGGTCCTGCAACACTCTATCAATGACTCTAGCTTGCAAGCACCATGTAATCCCCGACGTTTTCACTTGCAATCAACCCCTTAGGATCTCCACTTTCGGTTATCATCCATGCCTCTCCTTTACAAGGATCTCTATCAATCAAGTTTGGTCTTCTCCTTTACTCCCCTTGCAACTCACTTCAAGATTGGTTCTTTTCCACAACCTCTCTTCTTGCTCCGATTTGGAATTTCGGATCTTGTCTCTCTGTCCCCATGCTTGGATTTATTTTTGTTGCAGGTTTCCTCACCTGAGCCTCCTCACAATTTTAACCCCCCCCCCCCCCACTTTCAGTTAGAAAGGTTAACCTCTATCTAGTTTATTTTTACCCACCATCGACTTGTTCCTCCTTTCAATCGACTTTCTGCCGCCCCTACCTCTCACTCAGTCATGGTTCGATGTTGCACCACCATCTCCACAGAGGCAGAACATAGGGGCAGATCGAGTCAACCCCCCTCTCCTACTCCTCCCTCCCTGCATGCCTCCCATGCTCAGGATTCCACCGGAGCCATCGTGGACCATTATCAATGTCTCGTTCTTGAGGTCATGTAGTGAGCTATCGCTTACATCAAAGGGCAAGTTCGCTAGGCTAGAAGATACGTGCCAAATCATCACGTGGAGCGAGAAACACAAGATTATATTCATGATAACAGAAACTCGACCAGGGCGAGGGCCTCTGCTTAAGAATATTAACCTGTAATGGCATACTGAGACACTCATGGGCGGGTACTTACTGACAGGGTTGACACCTAACAAGAGCTCCTTATTTGATGTTAGAACTCCTAAACAGAATGAACAACATGGAGAACATGCTGAATGACATGGATGACAACCTCAACCAAATTCTATCTACTACCCAGCCTCCATCAACCACAGGAGACGACTCTCACCCTCGAGCTCATACTTAACACCCTGTAGAATGACAACTCAAGTGCAACTCTAGGAAAAATGATAACTCTCTCTATACCGTCTCTATTCTTCTACTTGTTTCAGAATGTATTTTGGTCTCTTAGTTTATGTAATTTTGTCTATGTATATCCTTGTTTTTGGTTTAAATTCCCAGACTCTCAGGTCAGAAAGAATGCGAGCAATATGAAAATTTTGTTTATGTGCTATTGCTTTGACCTCCCTAACGATAGACCAAACCAATCCATCTATGTTATAATCACGTTTTTTCTCGCAGTAATATAATCTAAATCCTCTAATCTTACAAAAATATGTCATTATTAGCTCAAGGCTGAACTCTTATGGGATTAATACCCTTACTTACTGGATTTTATTTTAAAATACTCGTTTATCTAACTTACTTGCTACATTAACCCAACTACCTTGTTATTTACTGCGCTAAGCGCATGAAATAACTCCATTCTTTCAAACAATTCTATCTCTTTATTTATCCTGTAAACTATTTATAACAACATTCTTTAACCCTACCTTATACCTTTATAAAAAAATTTAATTATCATTATAAATCTCCATCAACAATTATATTTTTATAATATCTTTCCTCAATGATCTTATTACCTTGAAATAAAAATTAAAAACTATCCTAATCCCTAAATATAAACCTTTCCCTTTCCCTAGAATGGAAAATGGTCCTTCACACTCTTATAACCCCTAAAAACATATTCTTTTAAAATATATAGCTATCTCAATTATCACTGCCTTTTAAAAAACACCCTAACATCATATTCACCACTTTTAAAGATTCTCTGCAAAGATTCACCACTTTCGAGGATTCCTTGGGATTGGACTATTCGACATACATAACAAACAACTAAAATGGTCCAATATCAATCAAAATATCCACAATATGACATATTCCATAAATAACTAACACCCTTGAAAAAAAAACACTTTCCTTTTAAACACACCGAGATTTGCAATGTTTAAATACATTGTAAACTAGTCTGACCCCTAACCAGAGTTTGATAAAAATCTCCTAATATTATTAAATTTATTTAAAAAAATAAAATAAAAAATATCTCTATTTTTACGCCGTAAGGCGTTCCCTCTGAGAAAGACATCCCTAAAATGTGACGTGTGCGATCGTGAGCCATTGATTTTGTGTGTTAGATGATTGGAGTGTTTTCTGCCGTTCGTTTAATCTGTTTTATTCATAGAAAAATGGTATTTTTCCCATGGTAATGGGCCATGAAAAGCCAGGCCTGGCCTGCTGGCGATGAGACTCTTCTGCGGCCCATGAGACTCTTCGCAGAGACTGCCTGCTGGCGCAGAGACTCTTCGCAGAGACTCTTCATGTCTTTCTGGTCGACAGTTATATTATTTGGCCTCCATGATTCAGTGGATTAGTAGCTATTTAAGGTTCAGATCAAACCCTCATCGTTTACGTTTTCCTACTGTTCATACTACATAGCTGTCTCTTCTATAAGCTTACATGCTTTCTGGGTTTGTCAAGTATCCAGTTATGATCCAAGTCCTCCAAGGTATGAACTCTCTATCCGGTCAATTTGAAGGGTATCATGCATTGATTAATCAATTTTCCAACACGAGATAGAGGGATGCTCTTCTTCTGCACACATAATCCTTTGATAAATCATTTTTTTATTTTACTTAAATCGCTTCAGATGGCAAGGTAGCCTTCCCAAATTTTATTTCCTGTTCAATGTTTTTCCAGGTATTCACTACACTTTGGTTCATGGCATGAGCCTCGGCTCTTTCTAACTACATTGGCGCTTCTCACCTTCATCTCTATGATTTTGATGGTTTTCAAGGTTGGTCACCTCCTTGCAATAGGAATGGTTAGTCCTAGATACTTAGGACAAATTTCTGGGCTAAAATTCCTGATGCTGAAATACCCATTCGTTGCAGAAACGGTTTGCTGCAGGATCTGTTTATTAGATGCTTCCATCTGGGTTTGCAACTTGGCGCAACAGTGCAGGACTGGTGTGTGTTCGCCTGCATATCGTGTGCTCAGACTCTTGTTTCTGCCCTCCTCCTCTTTCTTGGTTTTCTTAGGGTTAGGGTTGCAGCAAAGGCGATGGTATGGTATGTAGGTCTGAATTCATCCCATCCCGTCTGGGGTTTCTGAGCTTTACAAGCATCTCACGTACACTTTTGTAATGAATCATTACTTTAAGCCTTGGAAATTTAGTCTTGATTCATGTTTAGATGCAGCTCAGGGTGAATTTCACAAATATATGATGCTTTATTGTCAGTTATTCTCATGCAGGACTGCATCGATTAATGGGTCTCCTTCACTTATCCACCATGCTCTGTAGTGACTGTAATTCGCTGTAAAGTTCCCAACTCTGACATTCTCTGTGCTCAGCAGCCCTGTTATTCTGGTTTTAGTTACATTCCGCAGAGAATAAATTTCGTTTTTATTTGTGTAAAATAAGCCTTTTATTGCAGGCATTATATTGTTTTTTATTTTAGGATGTGGTTACTCTAGACTCATGAATTTTCTGAATGTATGGCAATGAGGCCTTCCCCTATAGCTTATAGGTATGTCATTCTTGTGTTTACTACTTCCAAGAGAACAATAGATCACGCTTGTGCTCAAATGAACGAAGCTTCCACATCTGTTAATGAGTTAAACATAAACGGTTCAGCTCCCCTAGGGCATTCTCAAATTGCAAATTCTATGTTCTATGGGCTTCCTGCAGAAAGTGCTACTACTCATGATGGCATCCACAGTATTTCTCTTGCCACAATGATGGTAGATCAGAGAGCTCTATATGGCAATGATTCTGAGTTTCTAAGGACATTCTTTGATCCCCGTAGCTGCAACCTATCCCCTTTTAATGGGCTTTCCTCACTGAACGCCCTCAAATCTTTTAAACCCACTTTTACATGTCTCAATTTTAATTCTAACCCTAATAGAACAGAAGCCCTAACTAGAGCAGTCAGAGATATAGATGCCAGCTTCTTTGAAAGTCTCCCCACACAAATCTCAGAAGTACCGTTACCAGTGCTGAATTCCACTAATTGTGATGATTTGTCTCCGTATTCTCTATCTCTGCAGGAAGGGATCAATAATGGCAATACCAACAGGTATTCTGAGGCCAATCAGTGGAGTGAAATTGCGCAGCAGAATTTTTAGTGCATTCGGTCTTTCGTGATTAGACCCATCTCCAATATCTCATGGCAACTCAAGCTCAAGCCTCAGCAAGCAACCATCAAGAGCATTCTGAGTCTTTCTCCACCCCCAGTTAAAATGCCACTCAGTTCCTGCTGCGTTATCTCTTTTAAGTCATTCTCTTTCCTCTCCATTTTCAATTACAAGCCCACCTTCAATCACATAAAACACTCATACTCTGTCAGTCAATGTACACCCGATCAGAGGGAACAACCACCGAAACGTAATGACAGGGCATCGGAGAGTAACCACAACAGTATAAGAACATCTAATATTACCATATAAAAGACATTTCACAAGGACACTTTATGAAGATGAGTAAAGAGAGATTATGAATCAAAGAGTTTTGACTCTGACAAGGAGCAGGCAATTTTGGTGAAAATTGAGCCTTTGGAAGCTGAAAAAAGTTTATGAATTAAAAAGCTTTGACTCAGACAAGAATCAGGCAATTTTGGTGAAAAGTGAGCTTTTGGAAGCCGACTTACAGATGGTAGCTATAAATCCCTTGCCAGGGGTGGACTGAGTTAAAAGAAAAAGAAAAAAACAACAACAGGATTGAGAATTTCTTTGTAAAGTGGATATTTTTGAATACCTAAAAGAGTATCTATTTGTATTTACTGCATACCCTTGAAGAATGTGATTTCCATTCTTTTTTATTTAGGTTGTACTACATATTTTTTTTTAAATGATATCTATTCCTTTTTGTCAAATAGAGGATTTGCAATACTTTTCCTTGAAAAAGGAAAAAGGAAACCACTCAGGTTGTAGAACACCATCATTTTTTTATCAGTAACTGTACATTGATGTATGACATAAAAAAATTTGACTCCTAAAGATGAACAAACAAAATTTTAGATGTTTGAAAACAGTTGTTTTGCAAGCTTTATGTGCAATCTCTCACTTGAAAGGGATTAGCGTTAATGAGATAGACAATGAGCATGTTGAGATAGCAAACTTGTTGGTGAGACGGATATTTCTGTCAGATCTCCAGCTCATTGGTCGTTCATCATTTAGGGAACATCCAGCTAATTGGGAGTACATCAATTGGAGCATTGGGGGCTGTTTGTGAATCATATATAGAGCTCCAACAAATGGCATTGGAGCTTTCATCTTGGGGCATCCTTGGTGAATTATATATGAAGCTCCAAATATTGCCAATTATATCAACTATCCATCTAGCAGCTAATGTTACTATTGTGCGAAGAAAACTGTTCGTTTGTTCGTAAGTAATGTACCAAGAGATGAGACCCTGAGAAGGAGAATCGGGTGTCTTCTTTATGGCTTCCTACATGGGCTAGCCATGGATATAATGAATCCTCTCCTCTCACTTCCTGGTATACGAACAATGCATTCTATATGATCCTATTTAGAACAAATGATTTATTGCCATCTGTCATCCATTTCAAGTGTTGCTCGTTATATTTTAATGCCCATACATTCATAATGACAGTATAGGGTCTTACCATATATCCTTTCAGATTAATGGCTGGATTTTCAAGGTCCTTGTTGTGTCTGTAGATGACTTGAGCTAACTAAGGAACGTAATGGCCTGGAAAAAACAATATTGGAGAAAAATCCATTCAGGTTAATTTAGCTATGTTATGGGATGGATCCAAACTTGTATTGGTAATGAAGGAAACATCCTCTAAAATCTACTCAAGATCAGAAAAAGCTCGAAATCTTGATTCAACAGTGTCTTTATAAAACACTACAAGCCAACAGTTTGTTATTTAATACTAATGTTATTGAAGCCTGAGACTCCAATAAGAAAATCAAGGTGTGTGGATTTTACATTTAATTTCTGTTTCTTTGGGTAATCTCATCTCAGGCTCCCATAGCCTATCCATTTGTTTCATGGTATTAATTCTTTTCTGCAAGACATGCAAGAGATATTGGACTAGAGGAGGGACTCTGCGCAACGTTCCTGTTGGTGGTGGGTGCCGGAAGAACAAGTGTGCTCAGAGAACAATAGATCACGCTTGTGCTCAAATGGACAAAGCTTCCACATCTGTTAATGAGTTAAACATAAACGGTTCAGCTCCCCTAGGCCATTCTCAAATTGCAAATTCTATGTTCTATGGGCTTCCTGCAGGAAGTGCTACTACTCATGATGGCATCCACAGTCTTTCTCTTGCCACAAGGCTGGCAGATCAGAGAGCTCTATATGGCAATGATTCTAAGTTTCTATGGACATTCTTTGATCCCCGTAGCTGCAACCTATCCCCCCCCCCTCTCAATGGGCTTTCCTCACTGAACGCCCTCAACTCTTTTAAACCCACTTTTCCATGTCTCAATTTTAATTCTAACCCTAATAGAACAGAAGCCCTGACTAGAGGAGTCAAAGATATAGATTCCAGCTTCTTTGAAAGTCTCCCCACACAAATCTTAGAAGTACCATTACCAGTGCTGAATTCGACTAATTGTGATGATTTGTCTCCGTATTCTCTATCTTTGTAGGAAGGGATCAATAATGGCAATACCAACAGGTATTCTGAGGCCAATCAGTGGAGAGCAATTGAGCAGCAGAAGCTAGCTGAGGGTAGTGATCCTGTACAGGTAGGTATAACCCCTTTCTCTGAACTGGAAAACACTAATAGCTCCAGGAATGATCTTAACCTAAGAGTGGTCACAAGCCTCCCTTCTTGTGTCAAGGTGGAAGGTCAAGACAATCGTTTGAATATAACTCCAGAATGGCGAGTTCCATTAGAGCCCTTGTTTGAGGCAGCTAGTGATACTGCATATTGGAATGGAAGAGTATGGCCTGAGCTCACTAATTATGGATCTTCTGTAGGCTCCTTGATCTAGAATTAAGATAATACCCATTAGCTGATGCACATGAAATGCTTCTTGAAAGAGCATGAATTGATGAAAGGAACATATTTTTTCAGATGAAGGAAATGTCAATCATTAGGATTTAGACTTCCAGGGCTGACTAATTGTCATGTAGTCTGGCCAGTCTCTCCAGATGAAGGCTTCCCTACACTTGAATTTTGTTGTGTTTGTTTATTTGTTTTTCATTTGTCATAAAGATCTATAAGATGGGTCTTCATCAATGTCCAAATTCACTTCATAGGAATGCAGTGACATGATGGACTTGGGACATGATCACCATGATAGAAGCTGACTGAGGAATATAGATCAAATGTACAGCATAAGAGGTTTGAAGCTTCATTTTTTTCCAGCTTCAAACATCACGTGGCAACAAAGGTTGGGGTTAATAATTTGCCTTAATTATCCTAGCAAAATTGCAAGGAGAGGAGGAAATCAAATTATCACATCCAGTTCTATGCAGGACAGCTGAATATGCTAACTCACTTTTGTCTGGAGTTTGTGAGTCAAGACAAAGTTATTGCTAAGGTCAGGTGAAACTGTTTCCCAAGTTTAACAGTTTTCTTCTAATAATCAGTTGGTATCATGATGATATTCTTTGTAAATATGCGAGGGTTCATGGCAGTGGGTTGTGCTGTTCTTCTTTCTCCTCTGTGGCTATTGTTATTTCCTTCGTTTGGGATCCTTCCAATTGTGGGGAGAACTTCGGATTGGGAGCCTTTGGTAAAGAACAGCTTAGGGATTTTAGGAGCAGCTGCTGCTTTTTATCTGACACCCATTGGTTAAGAGACACATATTGTATTTGATATTATAGTGACCATAGTGGTGAAAGGTTACATTAAGAAAGGGAAACAATTAGTGGGGCTAATACATACTGCAATATATAGGAATATCTAATAGTAAATTCATTATAAGTATTTCCTATCTATTTGTTTCATGGTATTAATTCTTTTGGATTCTAACTGTTCCATGTTACTGCAGGATATGTTTATTAGATTCTTCCATCCGGGTCTGCAACTTGTTGCAACAGTGCAGGACTGGTGTGTGTTCGCTTGCATATCAGTTTTTCAAACTGTAGTGGTTTTCAAAGTGTTGGATTCTAAGTTAGCTTTAGAGCTGAAATGGTTCTCAGCTCCATCCAAGTCTGCATGGATTCTGACTAGCCACAGGTATAACAATAGCAAAATTGCATTGCGATTAGGCTCAGACTCTTGTTTCTGCCCTCCTCCTCTTTCTTGGTTTTCTTAGGGTTAGGGTTGCAGCAAAGGTGATGGTATGTAGGTCCGAATTCATCCCATCCTGTCTAGGGTTTCTGAGTATATTATATGCATATTTTGTAGCTTTACAAGCATCTCACGTACACTTTTGTAATGAATCATTACTTTAAGCCTTGGAAATTTAGTCTTGATTCATGTTTAGATGCAGCTCAGGGTGAATTTCACAAATATATGATGCTTTATTGTCAGTTATTCTTAGAATTTCATCTGAATCACAGCTTCTTCTACTAGCATTCTTATTCCATGGAGGAGGTCAAATGTTTTGGCTTGTGTTGGAGATGTATCAGTCTGTCAGAATCCAAGATCAAGATCCTTTTCATTGATTGTTTTTGTTTATTTGAGTTTTATCTTCAGGATACATCACATAGAGATTTATTGTGATAAAGTTTTCAAGGTTGGAAAGTTTAATTGAGTTTTATCTTTAGGATACCTCACTTAGAGATTATTGTTACACAGTTTTCAAGGTTGACAAATAAAAAATAGATTTATTAGAGAGATAAAATTCAAATGAATTAGAATCACAAAAGCATAAACTCTGAAACTTTCATTTATTTTGGCATAATTAGAAATTTGAGTTGTAGCTGAGATATTGATGCTTGTATTTGACGCAATATTTCCTTTGATTCTTTGTGCAGAGTCTCATGCACAAGAGAACCCTAAAGCCTCTGGAGGAAATGATGCCGGCTTGTTCTCGGCCAATGATGGAACAAAGTGGATTGAAGCAGCCACCACTGCCAGATCAACCACTCAAATTCCCTCGTTGTGATTCAGCCAACACCAATTTTTGCTACTACAACAACTACAGCTTGTCCCAGCCTCGCAACAAGACATGCAAGAGATATTGGACTAGAGGAGGCACTCTGCACAACGTTCCTGTTGGTGGTGGGTGCCGGAAGAACAAACGTGCCAATAGAACAATAGATCACGCTTGTGCTCAAATGAACGAAGCTTCCACATCTATTAATGAGTTAAACATAAATGGTTCAGCTCCCCTAGGGCGTTCTCAAAATGCAAATTCTATGTTCTATGGGCTTCCTGCAGGAAGTGCTACTACTCATGATGGCATCCACAGTCTTTCTCTTGCCACAAGGCTGGCAGATCAGAGAGCTCTATATGGCAATGATTCTGAGTTTCTAAGGACATTCTTTGATCCTCGTAGCTGCAACCTATCCCCTCTCAACTGGCTTTCCTCACTGAACGCCCTCAACTCTTTTAAACCCACTTTTACATGCCTCAATTTTAATACTAACCCTAATAGAACAGAAGCCCTAACTAGAGCAGTCAGAGATATAGATGCCAGCTTCTTTGAAAGTCTCCCCACACAAATCTCAGAAGTACCGTTACCAATGCTGAATTCCACTAATTGTGATGATTTGTCTCTGTATTCTCTATCTCTGCAGGAAGGGATCATTAATGGCAATACCAACAGGTATTCTGAGGCCAATTAGTGGAGAGCAATTGAGCAGTAGAAGCTAGCTGAGGGTAGTGATCCTGTACAGGTAGGTATAACCCCTTTCTCTTAACTGGAAAACAGTAATAGCTCCAGGAATGATCTTAACCTAAAAGTGGTGGTCACAAGCCTCGCTTCTTGTGTCAAGCTGGAAGGTCAAAGACAATCGTTTAAATATAACTCGAGAATGGCCAGTTCCATCAGAGCCCTTGTTTGAGGTAGCTAGTGATTCTGCATATTGGAATGGAGGAGTATGGCCTGAGCTCACTAATTATGGATCTTCTGTAAGCTCCTTGATCCAGAATTAAGATAATACCCATTACCTACTGCACATGAAATGCTTCTTGAAAGAGCATGAATTGATGAAAGGAACGTATTTTTTCAGATGAAGGAAATTTCAAGCATTAGGGTTTAGACTTTCAGGGCTGACTAATTGTCATGTAGTCTGGCCAGTCTCTCCATATGAAGGCTTCCCTACACTTGAATTTTGTTGTGTTTGTTTGTTTTTCATTTGTCATCAAGATCTATAAGATGGGTCTTCATCCATGTCCAAATTCACTTCATAGGAATGCAGTGACATGATGGACTTGGGATATGAAGGCTTCCCCACACTTGAATTTTGTTGTGTTTGTTTGTTTTTCATTTGTCATCAAGATCTATAAGATGGGTCTTCATCCATGTCCAAATTCACTTCATAGGAATGCAGTGACATGATGGACTTGGGACATGATCACCATGACAGAAGCTGACTGAGGAATACAGATCAAGTGTACAGCATGACAGAAGCTAACTAAGGAATACAGATCAAATGTATAGCATAAGAGGTTTGAAGCTTCATTTTTTTCCAGCTTCAAACATCACGGGGCAACAAAGGTTGGGGTTAATAATTTGCCTTAATTATCCTAGCAAAATTGCAAGGAGAGGAGGAAATCAAATTATCACATCCAGTTCTATGCAAGACAGCTGAATATGCTAACTCACTTTTGTCTGGAGTTTGTGAGTCAAAACAAAGTTATTGCTAAGGTCAGGTGAATCTGTTTCCCAAGTTTAACAGTTTTCTTTTGATAATCAGTTGGTATCATGATGATATTCTTTGTAAATATGCGAGGGTTCATGGCAGTGGGTTGTGCTGTTCTTCTTTCTCCTCTGTGGCTATTGTTATTTGCTTCGTTTGGGATACTTCCAATTGTGGGTAGAACTTTGGATTGGGAGCCTTTGGTAAAGAACAGCTTAGGGATTTTAGGAGCAGCTGCTGCTTTTTATCTGACACCCATTGGTTAAGAGACACATATTGTATTTGATATTATAGTGACCATAGTGGTGAAAGGTTACATTAAGAAATGGAAACAATTAGTGGGGCTAATATATAGTGCAATATATAGGAATATCTAATAGTAAATTCATTATAAGTATTTTTATTCTTTATGAAAGTATTTTTTTGTTGTATTTGCCTTCTTCAATTTATGCCTTACGGCGTTTCCTTTGCAACATCTGGTGCAAATGCTAGTATAATAACTTAATTAACATTTGACCAACTGAAAATTTCGATCACATGATGTTCCATTCCCGAACCTTGTCCCCCCAAAAGAGGGATTTCTATCACGAGCTGTCTGATTGTCAATAACTAAGAATTTCGCAATAAAATAGATTAAACCAAAGCCCTGCATAGTACCGTGAGGCTTTAAAATCCCTTTTAACAAAGTCATATCCACACATCTCCATTGATTCGGCCTTTAAGCTCTGGAATCTCCCCCTTCTTCTTCATCTACCTTCAGCTTGCAATCTTTCAGTGTTACCAGCGGCAAAAATGAGTTCTGCAATGCGACGATTGGTGGTATCTGCACTGAAGAATGCATCATCTTCTTCTTTCAAAACTAATGTTATGCCGAGAAGGTTTTATTCGAGTGGTGGAAGTCCGCCACGCAAGGTTGTTGTGTTGGGAGCTGCTGGGGGTATCGGGCAGCCATTGGCTCTTCTGATGAAACTCAATCCTCTGGTGTCAAAGTTGGCGCTCTATGATATCTTTGACACTCCAGGTGTGGCTGCAGATGTCGGCCACATCAACAGCCGTGCTGAGGTGGGTTCCTCTTTTCCTACCGCGTTTTTTTCGTTCTCTGTATGCTGGATCTGTTCTCTCTGCGAACGATAGAGATGTTTTGATTTTAGTTTCAAGGGATCTCCATTGGGATCGATCGTACGAAGACCCACTTGGTAGGATCTACTTTTCGTTAGTGTTTTACCTGTTATTAGTTCTTTGATTTTACGTTTCTGATATTGTCCATGGTCAGATAATTTATTTATTTTGGTAAGCGCCTATTTTTTTAAAGGAACCAGGCCTTATACCAGGCTTAGACTCCACTGCTATAACCTGTCAAGGTCTCTGGGATTCTTCGAATGTGGAATTTATTCTTTTGGCCACATTTTTGCAGGAAATATGCCTTCCGGGGCTTTTGAACGTGGGTTTGAGCCCTGAAAGCGCAATGATTTAATTTCTTAAACACAACCCAATTCACGTTAATGGTCAACTCAATTCACTTTCATGGTCAGTTTGTAAATGTGTTTGTGCATATTTTGATTGATGAAAAAAAGCACCTAGATATTTATTTCGTGGAAATCCATGGCTGCATCATGTGCACCTACTCGATTAGGGTTTTTAATTTTATGGATCTAGGTGACATTTGGCCCAACAATCCATTGAAGCAACGCCCATCGCATTTTCATTCTAAAACGATTGTATTGTACACCGTGAATATTGGATTTGACTATACCTGACATTCTTTGGGCCATTTCAAAAGAGGCAGATATTGAGAGGGCTACATTATTATTATTTTTGATTGTTTTCTTGTTGGCAAATGTCTTTCTGTTAACATAGTGGGCTTTGCCCTCATTGTAGATGCTACAAACATAGAATCTCTATTCCACCAATTTCATGCAGGATTTGCACCTGATCTTGTCTGTTGAATCTCAATATGGTAGTTAACTCCGATGGTGTGATAATGCCGCAACATACTTCTAAGAGGGCACTGAAAGTGCTATGATTTAACTACTTGACTACAATCTGCCTGACATTTATGGCTAGATTGAAATTTGGGCTGTGCTTATTATTATTATTAGCAGTAGTAGTATTTGCTATTGATAGGAGAAGGTTGAAATTGAGGTTGGGCTCACTATTATTGTTTTTGTTTGGTCAAGGCCTTTTGACTGGCGTGGGTGAAACACCTTAATTGCATCTATTCATCAAAGTCACGCATGACTTGCAGATGGGCTCATCTGTGCAAACCTCAATAGCACAGGGGTCATCATTAACAAAACCTCTGCATTATCATTGAACTGGTGTTTATCGCGTTAACCCGACTTCATATTTTGGAATGACATGGGCAGCCGCATTATCATGGGAATATGCCTCCTGGGTTTTGAACCTGGGTCATCCTCATGACAAGCACCCTACAACTTGCCACTAAACCACAGCCCAATGGACGAGGTAGTTCATATTTTTTTGATGAAAAGTGCATCTATATTTTTAGCAGAATCCACGGCTGGATCATATGCCTCTGCTTAATAGGACTTTTTGATCTGATGGATCTAAGTCATACTTGGCCTAATGACTACTTAGAAGTTAGAATAGTCTCATTGCATTGTCAATTTGTTATTTTGTGAGGATTGAATTGATGACCCTCTGCATATTGGATTTGCCTCTATATCCAACCTTTTTGGGGTCGTTTAGATTTGCCTCTTTATCCATGAGTAGATTAAATCAAAATAGTCTTCGCAGCGTAAATTAAACTAAGGTTGAATAAACTCCCTAAAGTGGCTTGTGAGATGCTAATTATTTATCACAGCATCACTTTTATACCTGGATTGGATAAGACTATACCCTGATTGAAATGTCGTATACCTGGATTGGACAAGATTATACCCTGATTGAAACGTGGGTTGGTATAGGTCTTCAATCTCCTACGAGCATAATCATTGCTTTTGGTGCTCTATCTCCTCGATAAAAGCCAAAAGGTGGATTTTACTATAGAATACAAATAATCCTATTCTTGTTCACTATGAGGAGGACATACCATTGCTTGGGTCATGGAACAAGGATAACAAGTTTTGCTTCTTTTGGAACTTTGCGATAATAATTTCTTTTCTTATTTTTTGGTCTACATATTTATCATTTAATTTGGTACTACCATATTGATTTTATCATGCTTGTGTCACGACCTTGTCAGTAATTCACAGCAGTGTGACCTGGGTGCAGGTTGCAGGATATATGGGAGAGGAACAACTTGGCACGGCATTGGAGAATGCAGATGTTGTGATCATTCCTGCTGGTGTGCCTCGAAAACCTGGCATGACCCGTGATGATCTCTTCAACATCAATGCAGGGATTGTTAAATCTCTTTGCTCTGCAATTGCAAAATACTGCCCAGAGGTAAGTTGTCATGATTTATGATCTTCTTTGAAGTTTTTGTTTTCATGTGATTTTCTTATTGACTATTTCATAGGAATAAGCATGACGTTCATTGTAAGTTGCTTTGTCGAAGGCTTTGTATGTTTGAGATC
Organism: Pinus tabuliformis; assembly: GCA_031772625.1. NCBI lineage: Eukaryota > Viridiplantae > Streptophyta > Pinopsida > Pinales > Pinaceae > Pinus > Pinus tabuliformis. The sequence goes on along the minus strand of CM062813.1, from coordinate 557,669,687 downwards.
TATAGAGATGGCAATATATACAAATACATATTTGCAAGAATCTTTAAGCAAGTTGTTGATCTAGATTTACATACTGTTCTTGTATATAATCAATTCTACTGGAGAGGTTAACGAAGATTGAAGACTTCTTTGAGTCAAACGAATAGGTGATTGACTCATTATTGACTCTTTATTTAGACAAATTGCAGCTAACTTTTGCCCATAAGAAGGAAATACTAATTGAAATGAACTTAAGAGTAATTAGCTGTGTAGTCCAATGCAAGTTTGCAGCCACTGTTAAAGCCCTGTTATTCTTGTTTCTCCTCTTGTAGTTAGTAACTTAGCTTTTGGACTTTTGAGAAAATTGGCATATGAATATCAATATAAAAAATATCCTTGGTCTTCTATTTAACTGTGCACAAATCCACTTGATCACGAGGTATCCTCTATAACATTATATATTACATACAATCAGTATGTACTACCATTAGTGTGGCAAGTTAATAGATAAAGAAGTATGTTTCACAATTATTTGTTTTGTTCATGTACTGGTGTGTGTGTACAGTATGTATAGTATATTGTTACATATTATATAGATAGAGATATGGAGAGGGGGGAGAGTGTACTGGATAATGTTTTCCTTCTATCAGGAATGGTATATTTGGATTCAAGAAATCATCTAGAATTGGTTTTTATGGCATTGCTGAGGACTTGATATCCATGGCAGGCAATTGTAAATATCATCAGCAATCCTGTAAATTCTACTGTACCAATAGCTGCTGAGGTTTTTAAGAAGGCAGGGACCTATAATGAAAAGAAACTCTTTGGTGTTAACTCTTGATGTTGTCCGCGCAAAGACGTTCTATGCTTCAAAAGCAGGAGTTCCTGTTGAAGGTATTTAAAATTTTGGCTTGTTATGCTTAGCTACTCTCAAATATTTAGTATTCTGTAAAATATTTTTATTTTTTATAATTTAATCATGAAATATGCATCCTGGGCAAACATGCCAGGCACTTCTCCTCATTTCAAGGATGGTATCATAGGGCTCAAGGCCATCAGAAATATAGTCAGCTCAAGATGTCACTTGAGGGAATTGAACCCGGGTGGGAAGGATAATAGTCTTTGCACACAACCATCTGGGCTAGACCCAATACATGATATGCTGCAGGATCTTACCAACATCATGCTTTTTTTAACATTAGATACAATTCTCAGTTTTATGTTTGTTGTTGATGTCATCCTATGCTGTCTGCAGAAGTTGATGTTCCTGTTGTAGGTGGACATGCGGGTGTTACAATTCTTCCACTTTTTTCACATGTATATGACTTTGTTGGATCCTCATCTTGAGTTTGTTCTTTACTCTTGGATATTAGAAGATTAATTTATCAAAGATAAAATGAGATCATAATTACCTACCCTTCAATACAGTTAAAAAGGGAACTAACACTTTTTTGTTTTGATAATTTTTTTTAGGCAACACCAAAGCCAAACTTTGTATTGTCTGAGGAGGACATTAAAGCCTTAACAAAGCGCACACAGGATGGAGGAACTGAAGTTGTTGAAGCAAAAGCAGTGAAAGGTTCAGCGACACTGTCTATGGCGTAAGTTTATGTTTTGGTCCTCTATAGTGGCTAATATGCATTCATATCTTTTGAATGTTTTTTTATTCTTATGTGACTGTCTAGAGTGCTGAATTTTTCATCTTGATGCAGTAGTTGGAGTCAGATAATCTTATCATGGTGTGTGCTTCATGATTTCATGCTTGGCATGCAACATGATTTCATGCTTGATAAGTACCTAATCTGAGATTCACTGTCAGTGAGAATATGGCATGAAGGAGCTTCTTTCTCTTTATCTGAATCTTGTACTTCATACATTTGCATGTCTCAAATCTTTTGCCTTAAGCTTAGGTACTTATCCTACATGAAATCATGTAGCATGCATGTCTCAAATCTTTTCCCTTAGGCTTTCTCATTTGTGTGAAACTCAGCGGGTGCTTTTAACCTGTGAGGTTTGACCGATGGATTGTTGCCTTTTTACCTTAGTTTGATTGAAATGTTCAGAGTTAATCTAGATTCTGCATGCAAAGATCCTTCCCTAAGAAAAGCCATGAGTCTCTTCAAGGATGTTATTCCTTCTTAAACATAAGATATGTCAAATGGATCCCGCAAAAGTTGTGTGCTTGATGATGGGTAAATCTGGGTATGAGATTTACAAATTTGCACTTACATGTATGCCTGTGGTTGCAATTCACAGATAGGCGCATAGCATCCATTCATTACCTCATCTTGAGCATTTGAGCATGGTTCATGCAAAAAACATTGCTGGTCAATTAAATCCATTAGTTGAAAACTTGGAAGTGAAGAGTAGTGTTGTAGTCTTCTCTATGTTGATGAATGCTTTTTGAGACTTCAAAATGTTTAGACATGCAATTCCTTTTTCATCTTGCTCCTGTGTTCTCAAATTTTTTTTTTTCTACTGTTTTTTAAGGCCAAATATAAACCATGGGATATATATTTTTACCCTGAAGACCTCCAAATCATTTGGAAAAGGAGGTGCTGCAGCAAAAGAGATGGGTTGAATTTGTTGTTTGGATGGACTCTATGGTATGTAATCTTAGTTGGATTTCCAATATACTTTTAAAACATATTTTCATTTTATTTTTTAGTACTATTAGATATTATATCTTACCTCATTTTATGGTTAACATTGTATAACAAAAACATGCGTTGTGTTATGTAATTAATACTAACATGTAATATTGATTTTTTTTGTCAGAATGCTATAGGTAATGATTTCCAAGACGATGATCCAAATTATGTTCAACATATATTAGGAGATGATGAGGATGATGGTGGTGAAGGAGGAGATGATGATGATAGTTGCGGTGTTGGTGATGATGTGGATCAGAGTAATGAGGATGGTCAAGATGATCATGAGGATGATCTTGGTGGTGGTAGCTAAGCATGCACATGCATTGTTTTTTATGAAGAAATTATTGTGTAGAATGACATTGTTATGTTTAGATGGGTGTTGTGAATTTACCCTATATCAATGAGACATTTTGATTTTGTAATCATACGATGAGTTTGATTTATGTATGTTGTTAATTTATCGTAGAATAACGATATTCATGAAATATTTTGATTTGTTAATCATATTTGAATTTTAGTTGTTTTGATTAAAAATAATACTGATTTTATTAGTATTATGTTTCTATTTTATACATGTTTTGAAAATTGTTAATGACACATTGTTATTTTTTTGGATGGATGTTGTCAATTTCTCTTAAATTTCTTTACAAATGATTTTGAATTGTGATATCTGCTTTAATGATATTTAGAAACTATCATATATTTCACTATGAATCTATAAAGGGGGTCATATATGTAAAGAAAAATATACTCTATATAAGAAGTCAAATGTGGATGTAACCATGGATGCAAAATTGAAAGTAAAATTGGATGTTAAACTAGGAATTAATACAAAATGCAAACAATTGACATACAAAGTGTTTTAAATTAGAAGTGAAAAATTGTGCAATAGTTGACACAAAGAAGGGAACAAAACATGGCATACAAAAGGATATCAAATTGGGCAAAAACAAGGACACATAAATGGGAACCAAATTAGATGCAAAAAAAGACAACAACTAGATGTAAAATAAGATGCAAAGTTGAGCGTTAACAAGAAACAAAAAACGTTACAAATTAATATGCCAAATGATGATGCAAATAATGGTGTAAATTTGGGATGCAAACTTGGGTGCAAAAAAGGAAAAAAAAAAGATGTAAGAAAAGACATAAAACAAGATGCAAAATGGGGCTGAAAAAAGGTGAAACCAAGGATGCCATATTGGATGTAAAAAATGATTCCTAATCACATGCAAATTTAGGCTCGAACTTAGACACAAAATTATATGCAAATGTGGACACAAGATGAGGCAAAAAAAGATGCAAATTTGGATGGTGAAAACGATGTAAAACTAGACACCAAAAAAATGCAAAATTGGATGAAAAAGTCGGTGTAAATAATGGTGCAACATTGGACACAAGTAGACACAAAAAAATGGTGCAAAAAGGGGCATAAAATAGCTTAAAATTGGATGCAAAACTTGGTGCAAAAACAAATACAAAAGTAGACGTAAAAAATGGCTCTAAATTGAATGTACCATTAGACACAAAATAAGATGCAAAGGTGGACACAACACATGACTCAACATAAGATGAAAATATAAATGCAAATTTCGATGCTCAAAATGATGTAACATTAGATGCAAGAGATGGTGTTAAAAATGATGCAAAATTGGATGAAAGAAATGACGCAAAATATGGTGCAAAATGAGATGGGAAAAATGGAGACAAATCAAACGTAAATGTGGATGTAAAAAATGGTCCAAAAAAAGATGCAAAAATGGGCACAAAAATGGATGCAAAATTTGGTGCTAAATCAAATTCAACACATGGTGCAAAGATAGGCACCAAAGCTGGTGCAAAAATAGAAGCAAAAACTAGTGTAAGACTAGATACAAAACCTAGCGTAAGACTAGATGCAAAAACTGACACAAAATGGATGCATAAAAAGACGTTAAATTGGATTCAAAATACAGTGTAAACTTGATGCAAATGATGGTGCAAAAATGGAAGCAAAGAATGACACAAAATAGGAAGCAAAAGAGAATGAAAAATAGATGCAAAAAATGACACAAAACTAGAAGCAAAACTTGTCATAAAATAAGATGCAAATCTTGGTTCAAAATTTGACGCAAAAAATGATGCATAGTTTGGTGTAAAAAATGATGCAAAATCTAGCGTGAAAAAGGATGCAAAATCAGGTGCAAAAAAGGACGCTTTAAAAATTGTACAATAGAGCCAGATTTAGCGCCAGGTTGCTCATCACAATTACAAAAAAAATGCACTAAAATTTGGCGCTAAATCTGGCGCAAATCGCTGGTTTTGTTGTAGTGAGTTTGGACAGTGTCTCATGTAGGACTGTTTTAGCCTCTTGTAGGTCTGGTTTGGGGTCCTTTAGAATTGCCTTTCCCTTCCATGTAGAAGATCTTGTAGTCTTCCTTCCATAGGTTATGGGTGTCTTGGAAGGAGATTATTTCACCTTGGCATATGGTGAATCTTCAATATTAATGGGAGTCTTTGATGAGGGTTGAGGTTTGCCTATTTTAATTCTGGTACTCTTCCTTGCCTTGAAATACATGGAGGTTTTTCTTTTCCTCTTATGCTTCTACTTGACTGGTGTACTGAGGGCAGTGAGGGTAGCTACTACTTCTCTTTCCAAAGTTTCAGGGGACTCTTCTCTTTGCTCTGCCCTCTCTGCCTCCTTTTCTCCCTCTTCTATCTCTTTTTCCTCCCCTTTCTCTGTCTCTATTTCTACTTCCTGTTCTGTCTCTTCAAATCTCCCCTCCTATATTTCTTTTCTTTCCTCCTTCCTCTCTTGCTTTGCTATGTCACCACTGGCTTCATCTTCTCCTCCTTGTTGTTCTCCCTCCTCACTGACAGTAGGACTGACATCATAGGTTAATGCCTTGATGTCATCCTCAGTTGTCATATTTCTAAAAACTTCCCATGCTATAGGGATTGTAAGGGTATGGAGGGCTTCTTCTACTAGGATCTTTAGGCCATGGTGAGCTAGCTATTGTCAATTTCCTTCTTATACCTTGGTGCTTGAGTCAATGAGGGACTAAAGGAGAAAGTAAGGGATACTGAGCTTTTTATGTGCTGGGGTATCCATGCCATATCTCAATTCTTGGAGGATTATGAAATAATATCCATAAACAATGTTGTGCCTCCCCTCACAAGAAATGTATTTGATCACTTGGTAGCTAACCGCATCCTAGGGATATGGTACACTCGCCCTCTTAATGCCATTTTTGTCTTCAATAGGGGTTTCATTATCTTGGAAAAGTTTCCTCTTGGTAGCCTAGCCAATTATTTTCTCATCTTTACTCCAAGGCAGCCCAAGAGGAATGGCAGTGACCCTACTTATGAATTCAGGGGTTATTTCAATGGAGAGGCCTCTAATGGTTACAGTAACATGAGTTCTTGTGTGAGGGACTAGAGAGAGAGCAAATTCATGGGAAATTGCATCATCAAACCCTCTAAACTTCTCAAAGAAATTCATCCAGTTTTCCCTTGTAAATATTTCCACCACTTGAGGATGTGCATGGAGTCTAGTGGATTTAGTGGGCTCTTTTCTCATAAACCCCCCTGTCATACTGCCTGTAATTTTGAAAAACCATATATGGGGAGACAAAGAATTTTGAGTGAAATATAAAAACAGAGGGGACTGTGGTTTTTTTTTTTTTTTAAACATAATTTTTTTTTATGTATTTCTACCCTCTTAAAGACTCATTTTATCTTCAATTTGAGACCAACTCTTTCACATTTTTATATTCAATAGAGGGCATTCATGAACCCTACCTCTCTAGACTAAAATTCGTGCCAAAAATCACGTTTCCTCCCTTCAAAATGACTCACTGCCCCTCCTGTAGAAACCCATTGTCCCTCCTGTAGATTTCCTATAGGTGCTCCTGTAGAAAACCTGTAGGGCTACCGTAGAAGATGTTGAGAGCAAAAATATGGAGGAAATCGATGGAGGATGGTGGATATGAGGTTGTGGGGGCATAAGAAGACTACTGTGTGGCTAAGTCACGAGGAGAAACTGAAGAAAAGGTGGTGAGAATGCACGGGGAGGAGTGCTCATTACCTATTATCGCTATTTTCGGTTATGAGTGTTGAGCTGGCAAGGTGTACGTTGCCCAGATTAGGACCGTTGGTCCCCACCTACTTGGTCATCATGACCCCCCTCGTAATCATCCCCTCATTACTGCATCAGAGTTAACTCTTCCTCCCACTACCTGTCCTTCGCATCTTTTTCTTGAGTTCACTGTGCGCACGTGTGGGTGATATCTCGATTAAGTGGAGTTAACTAAATGAAGGTGTCCAAGTTAACTGTCCACCTTTCCCTCTTTCGATTTCAACCATATCATTGCCTTCATATGGTTCCTAATTACACAAATGTAGATAGAGGAGTGACTTAGCTACTTACTTGTAATCCAAGTGTATTTGTTGCCATCAACTGTGAGGTGTTGTGTCTTTCTCTGTTGCATGCCTTCATTTTCCCTCATGCATGTTGTCTCTACTTGTTGATGTGTTGTTGTGTGTTTTTCTAGGTACTTCTTTTGCTGGAGCTGAGCTGCATGTGCCTTTTCAAACTTCAGATGTGTTGTCCCTTGTTGCTGGTGCTAGACTTCTATGGGATTAGCTGCTACAGGAATTCCTACAGGAGCTCCTATAGTTGCTTCTCCCCTTGAAACTTTAGCTATTTCCCTGTGCTTGGAGCTCGAGAATGATTCCAGAGGTGGAGATGAATGATGGAGGGTTAGTAGGTAAGTTTCAGGTAAAGTTAATGGTGTCTTTTCCTCTTTTTATTTTTGTTTTTTTTCAAAACTGAAAAACTATTTTTCTGTGTTTTTTCTTTGAAAGGAAAATAATAATAATAATAATAATGATGCTTGGAGTGTGATGCAGGCTTGGAAATGATGGAAATGAGGTTTGAATATGGTAAGATGGATTATAGGTTCCTCATTAAGCTTTTCTTGTCACTCAAATTGCCTCTTGTAGACATTTTTGGTTCTCTGTAATTCCTACAGGAGCCTCCTATAGAAAAAACAGAGCCTCTTGAGAAAACACAGTTTTGGAAGAAGAGGTACAATGGGGTGAAATAGATGCCAAAAATGATGGAGTAAGGTGTGGAGGAGATGGGATGGACGCTGGTATGAATTTTAGGGTCCCCTTGGCACCTTCTTCTGCTCCCTGTAGTCCTCCTGCAAACCTGCAATGCAATAAAAAATAATTTTTTCCTTCTCTTTTTTTTTTTTTTGAAAACAACTAGGTCACCTTAGAGAGGTTTTCACCTTAATTTCCTACCCTGGGCGCCTCTAAGGGAGGTTTTCACCTAGGGATCTTATTCGTTTCCATTTTTTTTTTAACATCACTAGGCTGCCTCAGAAGAGGTTTCAACCCAATGATGGGACTCAAGCGCCTCATGGAGGTTTTCACTTGAGTCCTTATTTTTTTCATTTTTTCTTCAATGAGTGGGTGAAGTGGAAGCTAAGACGTGCTCCACTACCATCACTATTTTATTCAAATCTTCAATAAACTCTCGCTTGGAGAGGGGTTTCTTGTAGACTTTCAACCGACATCCATTGACAAGTATGGGGATGGCTTCATCATCAATGGTTTTGATCAGAACTAAACCATTGTCATTGCATTTCTCCACAGTGTAGGGCCCCAACCATCTTGTCCTTGGATTGCCTTTGAAATCCTTGTATCTTGAATCATAGAGTAGTGCCCAATCTCCCTCTTGGAATTGCTTCTCCCTAATATTTCTGTCATGCCATATCTTTCTCTAAAGATAAACTACCTCTATATGGAGAAGGGCTTGAAATCTGTATTCATCCAATCCATTGAGCTAAAGTAATCTCTCCTTCTGTGCATGGCTGAGGTCTAGGTCCAGCTGATTTGCCATCCTTAGGGTATTGAATTCAAACTCTATTGACAACAAAGCCTTCTTCTCATAGACTAGTTCATAGGGTGTGAACCCGGTGGTGGTCTTCCATGTTGTGTTGTAGGCCCAAGTGGCCTCAACTAATCTGTCGGCCCAGTCTTTTCTGATGTTGCTCACTACCTTGGTTAGGATCCATTCTAATTCTCTATTAGTGACCTCCACTTTCCCATTGGCTTATGGATGGTAAGGGGTGGAAGTCCTGTGCTTGATCTTATGATGTGTGCGTAGGTCTTCAATCAGTTTGGAAGTGAACTGACTACCTTAGTCTGTGACCAACTCTCTCGGATACCCGAACTTGTAGAATATGTTTTCCCTCAAAAACTCAGCTACCTTTTCCTCTGTCGCTACTTTGATTTCTTTTGTCTCTGCCCACTTTGTCAGGTAGTCGGTGCACACAATGATGTATTACTTCTGCTTTGAAGGGGGATTGATAGGCCCCACAGATTCCATGCCCCATTTGTCAAATGGCTCAAAGGTCACTTGAGGTTGCATGGGAATTTCATCCTTTGGAGTGGGCTTCCCCATCCTCTGACACCGATCACACTGGCTCGTGTATCACCTCACATCCTGATGAAGAGTGGGCCAGTAGTAGCCTGCTTGCAATATCTTGAAGGCGGTTCTTTTTGCTGCAAAATGACCTCCACAAGGCCCGTCATGACAGGTCAGGAGGATGTCAAAGACTTCCTCCTCCCTGACACATCTCAAGATTTTTAAATTTTTGACCGGAGAATCCACAGTAATGGAGTTTTTACACCAACGTTTCTCTTTACCCTGATGATGGATCCCATTTGGGATTCTCCGGTCAAAAATTTAAAAAGCTCAAACCACAGATCTCTGAAATCCAACATCTCAAGATTTGATCTAGGCCAAGTTTGAAGAGATTGCCTCCAATCTAGGTGAAAGGGGCACTTTTCCTTACTATCTTGCTCTTCTCTTTTGAGGATAGGTGTGGTGGGAACTGTGTTGAAACCAAGTAGTTTGTTATATTAGCAAACCATGGAGAGAGTACTGATATAGCAAATAGGTTTTCATCTGGCATTTGGTCATCCACCATTCCTTCTTCACTTCCAGGCAAATTTACTCTAGTCAAAAAGTCAGCAACAACATTCTCTTTACCATGCTTATCAATAATGGTCATAACAAACTGCTGTAGTAAAAGCAACCATCTAATAATGTGATCATTTACATTTGGTTTGTTCATTAAATATCTAATTGCAGCATGATCGGTGTGCACAAAGGTTTGATAGCCTATGATATAATGTCTAAATTTGTTTAAGGAATGCACGACAACTAAGAGTTCCTTCTTGGTCACTGTATAGTTTAACTATGCCTTTGACAAGCTTTTTCTTATAAAGTATATGGCATAAGGTAAATTTTCATAAATTTGTCCTAAGGCTACTCCTATTGCTTTGTTCGAGGCATCTGTGTGAATGTGAAAGGGTAGGGCCTAGTTTGGGCCTCTAAGAATTGGGGCAGTCACTAGCTTGCTCTTCAAGGTATCTAGGGCTTCTTGACAGTTTTCCGACCATATGAACTCAACATCTTTGCCTAGGAGGCCAAACAAAGGAGAGGCTAACTTGCTGAAGTCTTTAATGAATCTCCTATAATATCCAGCTAAGCCTAGGAAGCTTCTGACATCTCTCACCTTTTGAGGAGGTGGGACCCTTTGGATGATGGCAATTTTGTTGGGGTCCACCTGCAGTCCTTGTTGAGATATTGCATGACCTAGCACAGTCCCTTTAGTCATAAAAAATTCACATTTTTCCAGACTGAGGGATAGGTTCATCTCAATACACTTATTTAGAACTTTTCATAGGTTAGATAAAGCTTCCTAAAAGTCATCCATGGGATATTTCTATTGCATAATGAACCAGTTCAGAAAATCCATAAGGAGTAAAATCATCCATGTATATTTCTACTGCATCATGAACCAGTTCAGAAAATATACTCAATACCGCTCTTTGGAAAGTCTCTGGAGCATTGCACAAACCAAAAGGAAGGACCTGGTATGCAAAGGTACCCCAAGGACAAGTGAAAGTGGTCTTATCTTGGTCTTCCGGGCTGATTTGAATCTGATTGTACCCTCTAAACCCATCTAGGAAGGAGAAAAACTTTTTCCCTGCCATACCGTCTAACACTTGATCTATGAAAGGTAAAAGAAAATGGTCCTTTTAGTGGCTTTGTTCAATTCCTGATAGTTGACACAGATTCTCCACTTACCATTTTTCTTTGGAACTAGCACCAAAGGAGAGACCCATCAACTGTCAGAGATGGGATAGATGAATCCTGCATTAAGCAATTTTTGCAGTTCTTCCTTAACAATATCTTTAAGTGCTGGGTTCATCCTCCTTTGAGGTTGCCTGACTGGCTTGCAATCTTCCTTGATGTATATATGATGAGTACATACTGAAGGGTGCACTCCCTTCATTTCCTTATAACTCCAGGCGAAGGCATCTAGATGTTTTCTCAGTATGCTGCATAGCTCCTTCTCCTGGGAAGTAGATAGGGATGGATTGATTTTCAACGTTCTTTCTTGGTCGAACTCTATATTTTTAACACGAAGAGAAGTGGGGTCAGCCACACAGAGATTAGTTGAGGGGTTGTTTTGGGTTTCTCTTACTATGTATATTAATGGTGATACACTGGGAGGTGGATGTTGAATCAAATTTTCAATCATATCATCCTCATCTTGCGGTTTCAACCCCATGGCGATTTCTAATGTACAAAGTGGTGTAGAATAAACTTCGTCCTCATCCTCCTCCTCCAACCAGAGAGGTAGATTATGTTCTAGGAAGGGTTGGATAGGAGGATATAGGATTAACTGCTTGGACATGTGCCTGTTCTTTATGGTCATGTTCCTAGCTCGACAGCTGATGTAGGCATCGGCTGTAGCCAACTAGGGTCTTCCCATAATGAGAGGATACCCAGTGAGCTTTTCCTTTGGCTGGAGAACTAAGAAATCAGTAGGGTACTCCCAAGAATCAATGGAGACCATCACATCTTCCACAATCCCCTCAGGGGTCACTGTGGAGCGGTTTGCTAGCTGCAACACTGTCGTGGTCTTCCTCAAGGAGCCTTGGAGGTTAAGTTTGAGCATTGTGTCCTTTGTCATCACATTAATGGCAACTCCTAGATCAATCAAGGTATGTGGGAGCATTGTGCCATTGATGTGGACATCAACTACTGGGCTTCTAGGGTCCAGATACTTTGGACAGATTATCTACCCCAACATTAGGTCGAACAATTGTCTTATGACATTGATGGTTGGGGAATCTCTCTTGCGCCTTCCTGGATGCCTAAATCACTTCTCTTTGATCAACCTATTGTAGATAGGCACATCTTTTATTGCTTGGAGAAGTGGTATCTTCACACATAAATCTTTCAATTCTCCTAGGAGTTCAGTCTCTTCTGGGGTGGGCTGGATTGTCATGGATAGTCTCTTAGGAAAGGGTGGATTTGCTTTAGGTTCTCTTTCCTCTTTATCTTCCTCAACCTCTCCGGGTGGAGGCTGGCTATCTAGGAGAACTTTCCCGGATCGCAAGTTAATTTCTTGAATCTCCACAGCATAAGTTAGGCATGATGGTTCCCCACTATACACTTGCTAAGCTTGTCTATTGTTCGGGTTTGGATTTGGCTGGGTACGCATTTGGGGTTGCCTTGGTGGAGTAGAAGGTAACGATTGTGGTTGGGTAGGTGGTGGAGGCAGAAGAGTGGGAAGAGAGTTGTATTGGGGCCTCCACCCCTCATGAGATGCATTCCACTAAAGTTGTGCCTAAGCATAGGATTGAAATTAATGGGTGGCTGGTTGGGCATGATATTGAGATGTGAAGGACCAAGGAGGATGCATGGACTAAGAAGGATGAGCAAGGGGGCCTTAAGAAGGTATGGAGGTGACTTGGTTGGGGTTGTAGTATGCCTGAGATGTCCCTTGCATCCCCTGCTGGTATGGTCTAGGACCATGTGGCCTCCTTTGGTTTATGTAATAGATTTGTTCAGTGACTCCTTCGGCCCCTTGGTATACAGCTTTAAGTCCGAGCAAGGAAGGGCACTTATCTGTAGAATCATATTCTTCACAGACTGAACAAACCTCTATAGAGTTCAATGGGCATTCATTCCTAGGATGCCTCCTGGTGCATCTAGGGCAAAAATGGCCAAAGCCCTCTCTGCTTCCTCTTGTTTTATTTTGATATGTAAGGTATCCATTTGCATGGCAAGAGTCTGTAGCATCTCACTCTTGAAGTCTTCCAACATGTTTCCAGTTTCACCTTTAATGGATGAATTGGAAGAAGAGGTACTGGCTATGGGTTGACTCCCCCTACCTTTCTTTCTGGCTGCTCTATAATGGTTTCTAAAAATAGTCTTTATGTCCTCATAGGATAGTTGGTAGATGTCTCCCTTGGCCAGTAGATGGAGGGTGTCTAAAAGGTCTTCTCGAATTCCCTTGAGTAGAACCAACTTCAGAGACTCAGGGTCAAGTGTACACCTGGCCCTTTTGTAACTGAGCTGGAACCTCTCTTCATAGTCTTCCAGGGACTCGTCACTTCCTATGGTCATTTGGAAGATTTCTTCTTTAGTATCTTTTGACCTACAATAGTCTCGATACTTTTTGTTAAAGGCCTGCTGCATTTGAGCCCAAGTTGTGATGCTATTGCCAGGTAATCCCATGAACTAGTGTAGTGCTAAGTCCTTGAGAGTAGAAGGGAATAGTTTCAACTTTTTCTCATCTTCTACATAGTCATAATTTCGACAGATGACAACAAACTTGAACAAGAAGGTGTCAGGATCTTCTGTAGTCAGACCATGGAAGTGAGGTAGGGCTGAAGGGATTATATTCTTCATTTTTGTGTCCCCATTGGTCTCTCGAATGGGGAAGGTACCCTCTATTCTCTCTCCATATCCCCTAGCATTTCTGTTTTCAGCCATTGGCTCCAGAGGAATGTTTTCTTCTTATTCTTCCCCTTTAGGTTCTTCAAATATGTCTAGATGTTCACCTAAGGGTTCTTCTTGATTGCAGCCACCGAAGAAGAGAGAAGGTTGGCTGTGTGAAGCAATGGGGGTGTTGGGCAAAAATTTTCCTAAGTTATCTCTACTCCTACGAGGCATGAAAGGAAATATTTTTGGTTGGTTTTTTGTTTCTTTTTCCCCACACTAAAAGTACCTATAGAAATTGAAATTGTGATTAAACAAAACAAATTGCAACTAGCTGAAATGAACTTGCTAAATGGAAATTTGTAGAATTGAAAAGGAAAACAAGGAAATGCAGAACTAAAAGAAAAGAAATGACTAGTCTACTTTTGCCGAAATAAACTATTAGCAGAATGTTGCAATAGGAAATAGAAGAAAGTAGTAATCATAGAATACTCTGACGCGTCCCCAACAATGGCGCCAAAAAGTGGTAAGCACTAGTATTGCAGCAAGAATGTTGCAACTCCTGGGCTACCAACTTTATTTTTATCAACTAGTAGTTCGTAACAAACTTGGAAGCGTTGGTGCTATATGCATAAGTACTAGTTCTCATTGCAGGTTGTCACTTGGTCAACCGGCACGAGATCACTAGGAGCTCAAGGAAACTTCTATAGATTTCAGAAGAAGCTCTATGTGTGATGAAAGGAAACAAATATTACTCTACAGATTCTATTCTAACTGCAGAAAGGAGAAATACTGGAATGTAAAACAAAACCTAGTAAACCCTAATTAACAAGCTAATTCTACTTTTGCCAAAAACACTATGAAAACCATGAAAGAAATTCCATTACCTACTCAAGGAAGTAAAAAACATCTAACCATGCTATTTCTGGAAGTAAATAAGAAAAAAACATATTTTTGGATTTTTGTGTGTGTTTATGTGAATTTAACATGCATCTAATTTATTGTGTGTGAGTGTGGCAGCGAACAGGTGGCATTAGAGGGCGGTTTTGGAGCTTTGGAGGACGTAGGATGGTGTGGATGGATCCTAGGAGGTCTTAGGTGGCCTTCAGGAGGGTTTTCCCACACTCGTCCTTCAAAAGAAAGCCTACAGGAAAAACTACAGGAGGACACAGGAAAACTACAGGAGGAAAACAGGGAAACTACAGGAGGCCTACAAGAGGAGGCCAAGAGAAATTTTCGTTGTTTTGAGGGTGTGAGAGTGGGTGGAAAAGGTGGATGAAGGTTTGAATGAGGTGTTAGGGTGCCTAAGGTCTACCATGAATTACTAGGAGAGAGAAAGATGATTGGTTTTTCTCAAGGAGAGAGGAAGAAGTTCTATGAAAAATGAAGGAAACTAGGGCAGAATTGAGGTGAGGTTTGGGAGACCTATAGGGCATGGATCAGATGGAGGGTGTGATTTCTGGTAAGTTGGCCTACTGCTGGAAGAGATCTGCTACATAGAAACTGACAGTCAACCAAGAAAATCAATTAACCGATGAAATGAGTGCATCCTAGGAAAAACAAAGTTTTGCATTAAAATGGCCTAAACTATGATGTATAGAAGGAAATGCTGGGAAATGTTGTAAGAAAGGAAAGCATGCAAAAGGACTATTGCAAAACAGAAGTGAACATGATAAAGAATATCTAAAGCAAAACAAAACTGGACTATCAACCTACTACAGAGCTGCAAACACTAGAAGTACTAGGAGTGAGGAAAATATGTGTTTTTGGGGCAACAAGAGAGTCTTTGCCTCAAATCATGGTCCTAGAGGGAGGAAGAGAGGCCAAGGCACTATTGCTAGCCTTTTGAATCTTTTCTGAATCACTGCTTAACCTGCTATAGAAGGCACAAATGGAAGCAAGCTACTAAATCATCAAAAGCAACCTATTCTTAACCATAAGAGAAATACATCTAACAACAAACTGATCTACAAACTAAAGTAAAGCATACAAATACAAGTAAAGAGAAGCTTGGATGCTTGGATTGGGCCCTAACCCAAGAGCTTCAGCCCTCTGAGGTAACTCATTGCTATCTCAAAAGGGATTCCATCTTCATTTTCAAAAAATCGCAAGATTACATAAAACTGTCATAAAATAGTAAGCTCGAAATTTGAGCAGAGTTTACATAAGCAAAAAAATTCGACCCTAGTGAGGCCCTAGGCCTCTCTACTTATATATCTTAAGCTACCAACAGTTTCCTTAAAATTAGGGAGGTTTGGCTCCCAAAACTCGTGATAACTATCAATCATCTTCCACTTGCTTGGCTACCTTTTAGTGCATGATTTAGATGCTTGTACTCCGAACTGCATGAAGGGGAATTCGAAGTGAGGAGCAATAAATGAGGGGGATTCCCTCCTATAAGTCCTCTCCTCTGTCTACTTCGAGTTATTGTTGTAGTTTGACCACTAGATCCTTGACTTTGACCTCAAAATCCATCAATAATCTGCATTGAATACATGTTAGACCACATGGCATAGTAACTAACTCAACTCACCCTATAAGCATAAATATAATCAGAAAATCATATAATAAGCTAAGAGAATAGTTGATTTTACTAGGTTAGGAGGTAAAATGAGCCCATATAATTACCCATTTATGAGGCTCATTAGGTTTCCCAGAGCATATCTTGTGTTAAATGTGTGTGAGATTTTTATTTTTCTCTTCTCTATTTTCTACATAATTTTAAATTTGCATGCATGCACTATTAATAATAAATCTATAGATCTAGAAATCTATTAAAACTATAATAATGTAGAATCTTGGATTTTAAATATGATTTTATCAAATTTGTTGTGATGAATTCTCTAGTGGAATATCCATGACAATTTAAGGATGATAGTGAGAGGTAAGCATATTGTAATTCTCAAATTTTTGTTGAAGTTTAATAATAAAACCATCATCTGCAAAATTGGTTTTCCCTTCAGGGTCTTTCCAAGGATATTTTGTCCAAAAATATTAGTGTTCATTATTTTTAGTGTGCATTATTTCTTAGCTCTTGTTGTTATTTATGAAATTTGTAGTAGTGATATATTCGTTACTTTCTACGATTAATTTCTGAAGATAAATAATCTGCATAAGATAGAAAAATAAAATTTGGTAATTGCAATAAGGAAATTTCACATATACTAGTATATACAACTATATATTATGTTAGTATATAATATATACTAGTATTTATGTCGACATCAATGTATATTGGTGTATATACATCAATATATATACTTAATATATAACTACATAATATGTCAGTGTTGTATAACACACACACACACACACACACACACATATATATAGATATGTTAATTTGGAAGCTCAGGGATAAATTCCCTCATTTGGACAACCTTCCTCATTCAGAGAAGGCCCTTTTTTCCCTTGGAAAAATTTAATTTGGTCAAGGAAAAAATTATTTTTAATGTGAAAGCCCAAAAGTGCACAAACGTTCAGGTCAACTTTAAAGACAAATTGGGTCTCCTCCAATGCCTGTAAATACAACTCATTGGCATCTCATTTGGACACACATCTCACAAATTCATTTCTTCTTCTCTTGAGGGTTCGTACATATAAAAATGTAGGTTTTCATCCAAACATGCAAGTTGGAGAGACAAAGAGAATTGCAGGAGGGTCGAAATCTGTCTTTGACCAATGTTGACTTTTTAGTGTTTGGGCATGTTTTGACTTGGTTTGAATTCACTTTTTGGATCTGTTTTGGAGGCTGAATTCTTTGGCAAGGAGGACGATTTTTTTGGGCACTTTGACCTTGGTTGACTATAGATCTAGAGCTAGGGTCTCAATAGACTTTATCTTTGACTTTAACCAAGTTTAGAGAATTGTTTTGGGGCATTTTGACTTGACTTTGACCAAAAAAAGAGGTTGAATTTTTGTTGCCAAGATTGAACTTTTTGGAGCTGATTTGATGACAAAACATTGACTCATCATGGCTTGATTTGCTGTTGTTGACTATTGTTGACTTTGACTAGATTTGACAGTTTGACCAAATTTGACTTTTGGGATCATCCCTTGAAGTTTTGGACATTGGTTTATTGGAAAGTCAAAGTGGTTGACCTTTGACTCTTGATTGGTGAATTGGATCACTGTACTCTCTTTGTTGAACATTTTATGAAAATCTAGTTAGAAGAATTTGAAAGGATTTTCCCCCTTATGGTGTTTTTCCCTCGTTTTTGACCAAATTAATGTCTCTTGCTATTTCTCTTGATTGTCTTTTACTGTCATTTCATTTACTTTTCTATCTAAAATTTCTATATATATCATTGAAAGATTAAATTAGATCACTAATTGAAGAAAATATTGGACTAAAGTGATTGTAACAACATAGAATAGTGGAAAATTAACAAGGAATTAGAGCCACGGTGAATACAATCCCAAGGAGACAAGAGAAAAGATAAATAAACGTTGGAAGAAGCTGAAGGAGCCTATTTGACTTGGTTAAGATATCTGCCTCTTACTTCAAGGATTTTGAGAAGTTGGATGTCTCGTCAAACTTTGTTGCTTGGAAGATTAGGTTGGAAGTTATATTGGATGAAAATGATGTTATGGAATATGTGGAAGGAAAGGTTCTTGTACCTCTAGAGAACACTCCTGTTGTCACCAAATCCAAGTAAAAGAAAGGTTAGCTAAAAGCCAAGATAATTTTTAATGATGGTTTGCAAGATCATTTACTTTTTTTTGTTGGAAGCTTGAATAAGTCTAAAGAAATCTATGATAAGTTGGTTGGGATGTATGAGGTCAACAACTTGAATCATATTCTATCCTTGAAAAATAAACTCAAAGAGTTGAATATGAACAAGGGGGGTTCATGCAATCCTATATCATGAGGGTATCCCGCATAAGGGCTTAATTGAAATATACTAGTGAACAAATATCTGATAGAGAGCTGGTGTTGGTGACACTTCAAGGTCTTCCTCCTATTTGGGAAACCTTCATTACAACTCTAAGCAACAATAATGTTCTTCCGACATTTGACGAGCTCGTTGGAAAATGCACTCAAGAGGAGACTAGGATGATTAGAAGAGGAAGGATTCAAAAGCATGAAGAAGGAGAGGCCTTCACAAGAAGAGAAAAGGAAGAGGAAGACCATCTATTTCAAGAATGCCTCCCCTAGATTCTGAGGACTCCAATAGAAGATTCAAAATGGAATTATCAAAATTTGAGTGCTATAACTGCCACAAGCATGGTCATTATGTACGAGAATGTCCAAAAAAGAGAAATGCTCCAAGGTCCAACTATAGCTTCAACAACAACAAGTTCAATGATAGAAGAGTAAGTGATAATAGAAGAAGAGGTGATGATATAAGAAGGAGAAATTATAGAATAAATATAGATGATAGAAGAAGAAGAGATGATCGTGAAGAAGGCTATCATCCACAAAATAGGTTAAGAAACTCCAAGTATGAAAATAATGTTGCTACTAGTCAATCTGAATGCATTCTTATTTCTACTTTTGTCTAGTTCCTCTCCTCTAGATTTGTATGATAGTTGGTTGGTATATAGTAGGGCTTCTAGAAATTTCTCTAGATATTAGGAATTCCTCTCAAACCTGGTTGAGAGGGAGACAAATTTGAAAATCATACTTGGAGATAACTCTACTCATTGTTATGAATATAATTCATAACAAAATAAATAAATATAAATAATATAAATATTAAGTAATCAAGTAATGATTATGTTAAGAAGTGATTAGTTAAGTGAAAAGGCACGTCTAAAAGACACACCTTATCGTGAAGGGACACCTTCCTAGTATATATGTGGGTCCTCATTGTAACATTAATCATCACTTGTGCATTTTTATATATAATAAATTATTATTACAAAATACCTCGTGTATTTTTACGTTCAAGTCAACAAGATATAGGTTTTGTTGCTTCAGTGGTATCAGAGCCATGTGAGACTTTGAGCATTATCCGACACAAAATATAATCATGCGAGGTTTTTAACATTGTTCACTGCACAATATGCCATTGCATTTACGTCATGAATGTGTTAAGTAGTTTAGTAAAATTCAAGAATCATTTTAGCATTTAGAAAAATCATGTGTAGAAGCTACGACATGTTTTAAGAAATTTATGCATAAATTGATAATAAGCAAGATGATAGCGACAGTGAAGAAACGAGACAAGAGGAAGAAAAAGAAGAAAACCATGTTCCAGATAATGATGATGAAAAGGAAGTGAAAATGTTTGATTATGATAATGGAGAAAAATGTGTGGATGCAGATAGTACCAATGGAAGAAATGAATCCATAGATGATGAAGGGGATGATGAGGAAGATATGAATTCTAACAGTAATAGTGGAGGAAACAAGGCCATTGATGGTGAAGGGGAAGATATCAAAAATTTTTATTTAAAGGGAGACAAAGAATCAGTGAATATAAATATGGAAATTGATAGTGAGAGTGATGAAGCTGGAAATGATATGGAAATTTTAGTTAATGATGAAGTTCATGTGAATATGGTTTATGATGAGAGTGATAAAAAGGAACAATATCATAAATATCCAATTGATGATAAACAGGATGAAACTATTGATCCTAGCTATCATCACCCGTGTTTCAAGCCATCTCAGTATAGTGTAGATGTTGTCAATCTTTGTGCTAAGAGACCAAAGGAAAAGGTAGAAGAAAAGAGAGACTGCACCAAAAGAGATAAAAATGATTACAAGCCTACAAAAGTAGTTGTTGTCATGACTCTTCGCAATAAGATGATAATGAAAGTGTTCACAGCATAGGACATACCTGCAGTTATTTACAGTAGCAACGGGAGTTTGGTGTATAGTAATGTTAATTTGGAAGATGTTAATCACATGTGTTCTTTCAGTTCAGTTTCATTTCCTGGCAGTGTTGCAATTATCAAGGAAGACATGCTTACTATTGGGTCAAATGATGACACTCAAATATTTCACATCTCCTTAGTTTCTCTTAGGTAACACCCTTATCGTATTTTCCATCAAGATGTGTCTTGAACATTTGCCATTTGCAGTGAGAGATATGATTATGATCACAGGTACAAGATGATGACAGAAACAGTGAAGAGCTTCGTGCATCTGTTAAATGATAAAACATTTGAGATTATTTCACCGTTTTCTCTTGGCATTGATGAACATGGATCTTGCATTCTGAGTTGTTCATTTGCAGATGACAACAATCTCTATATTTGTGTCGGGACAACGTGTGCGTATCATATGGACAGTGAATCTCACAAGGACCCAATTTTGGCATTTTCGTTTGAAGGTGGGAAACTACAACTGGTTAGTGAGATTCAGACAAAAGGAGTTGTATACAATCTCAACGCATTCAATGGAAAATTAGTTGCAGGAATCAATAAAAAATTGATATGTACCAACAACTACATGATTTGCGAATGTTGCAGTATGAATGTGGACATCATGGTCTTATATTGTCACATCATGTTCAGTGTCATGGAGATTTTATCATAGTTGTGGATCATATGAAATCGATATATTTGTTGGTATACAACAATCATGGGGAAAAGAGAGTTGTGTTGGAGGAGAGGACTCGTGATAATAGTGAAAACTGGATGAGGATTGTTGAAATTTTTGGTGAGGACATATACCTGGGTGCATAGAACAATTTCAACATTTTTACAGTGAGGAAAAATAGTGATTTTGGACTTGATTTTGAAGAGGAACGAAAATTGGAAATTGAAGGTGAATACCATCAGGAGATATTGTGAACAGGTTCGGGCATGGATCGCTTTCTCTTCCTACATTGGGCTCAGAGGGTAGCAACATAACTACAGTTATATTTGTGACAATAAATGGTATGGTTGGTGTTATCACACCCTTTCACAGGAGCAATAACAAATTCTCAAAAACTTGCAAATGAATACTGTCAAAGTAATCAAAGGAATAGGGGGCTTAATCCATGAGCAATGGCAGTCATTCAGTAATGAAAAGTACACCAGAGATGCCAAGAAATTCATTGATGGAGATCTAATCAAGTCGTTTTTTAAACTTAAAAAAAAACTAGATAGAGGAAATTGCAACCGCAATGGGTGTTCCAATAGATGGCACTACAACTGAGGTTATTACATTGATCTTTTCAATACAATGCATCTGCCATTGTGTACCCTCTACACTGACCATCCTACTACTGTTTCCCTCGATAACTACCCTATCCAGCACTCAAACCTTGTTCCACACTCCGCGTCCCAGTAAATCACCCCCACTTCGCACTGCTTTATCCATTATTTCGTAGCAATCAAGCCATGGGCACCACTATCATGACCACAATAGACATCCACGGTCAATCGTGCCCCTTGACCCCTAACACTACTTACTCTGTGTTGTATCGTGTCGCTGCCCTAACACAAACCCTCTGACCGGTCTGACACCACTTCCTTGTTTGTTTCTCGATTGACTCGTGGTCATAAGACTTGGACCAAACATTACATTGATTCGATATAGGTCAACCTTCATGTCACTGGTCAACGAATTGTGATCCACTACGCTGGTCAATTTGTCGTTACACATTAATTTATTAGCACGTAAATAAGTTTTATATTCTTAATTCGAGGTTCGCAAAATTGTGCGGTGCATGTCGATTCTTCTCTATATAATTTACACTCTTCTAGCATTAAAGAGGATGTAAATGGAAATATTTTATTATTTTAATAGAAATACTGATATCACCTAGATAAAGTTGAAAGGGTAAGCTCTAAATGGTTGATGATGTACTATTTATCAACAAGAATTGAAAATGTTGTGGCTATAAACAAAATTTATTGGATGACATCTACTGCATTTAACACGGGGCAACTTAGAGCATTCCCTTATATCATTGGTGATGAACATATAAAAAGGAAATTCTCAATGGTCTATTATCCACCTCGCCAAGAGATAGTAGTGGATTTCAATAGCAAGGCAATGATTTAAAATATTTCTATGGATTTGGTAAAAAAATAAATTATTATTATTATATATATATAAAAAAAATATTATTATATATATATAATAAAAAAAATGGGTCCATTAGGAAAAAAATATATATATATATATATATATATATATATATATATATATATATATATATAGATCGATAACCTTGGATTCAAAACAAGGATACTAATGAATTATACAGACAGAGGTCAATAGAAGCGTTGAGAAATTAAGATGCGGTTGACAGGCGAAGAGACAAGGTACATATGCTGAGATGAAAAACACAAGATGAAGAAATTGTTAGCAATACAGCTTTGGGACAAAGCTTCTGAAGGAAGGGACAATGTTATGAATATAATTCATAACAAAATAAATAAATATAAATAATATAAATATTAAGTAATCAAGTAATGATTATGTTAAGAATTCATTAGTTAAGTGAAAAGGCACATCTAAAAAACATGCCTTATCGTGAAGGGACACCTTCCTAGTATATATCCAGATCCTCATTGTAACATTCATCGTCACTTGTACATTTTTATATATAATAAATTATTATTACAAAATACCTCTTGTGTATTTTTACATTCAAGCCAACAATCTATAGGTTTTGTTGCTTCACTCATCCAATGAAAGTTTTGGTTTTTTCAAATTTTATTTGGACTCTGGTGAAGCCATTCTTCTTCATGATGTTATGTATGTTCCAAAACTAAATAAGAACTTAGTATGTATATCTGCCTTAGAAGACAAAGGGATGAGAGTAGCCTTCATAAGAGGAAAAGTCCTCACTTGGCCCATGGAATCTCGCATGAGGGGTGCTTTTACCTTTGGATCTAGAATTGAAGGACTCCATAGAGTTAATGGAAGATCTCTACTAGTAATGGTCCATGGCATCAATTATCAAAGTGAGGTATGGCACCAAAGATTGACACATATACATTATGAAGCCTACCAAAATTGAAGAGTTAGTCTTTGGGATGTCTAATGTTCAAGCTAGTCATGATGGAGTATGTTTAGGATGCATTAGTGGAAAGAAGACAAGGGGTCCATTCCCCCATAAAAAGAATAAGACCGATGAAATTATTCAACTCATTCATTCTGACCTATGTGGACCCATGCTAGTGCACTATCTTGGTGGCCATCTCTACTACATAATCTTCATTGATGAATTCGCCAGGATGACATGGATATTTTACTTGAAGCACATAAGGATGTGGATTTTGATATGTTCAAAGAATTCAAGGTGCTGATAGAAAATCAAACAGGGAAGAAGATCAAGTTCTTAAATGGTGGAGAATATATGTCAAATGAGTTCATTGACTTTTGTAATAAAGATGGAATCAAGAAAGAAACTATCATACCTTATAAGACCAAGCAAAATGGTGTGGTTGAAAGAAAGAATGGGTCCATTGTAGAAGTTTCCCTAGTTATGCTACATGATCAAAAAAGTTTGAAGTTCCTTTAGGGGGAAGCTACAAATACAATAGTGTATGTACAGAACAAGGTTCCTCATCAAACTTTGCATAACAAGATTCTCGAAGAAGTGTTCATAGGTGTAAATCCTGATATTGGACATCTTAGGATATTTGGTTGCCCCGTATACTTTCATGTGTTGAAGGATAAGAAGAGAAATTTAGAAGCCACTAGAAAAAAGGTACATTTGTTGGATATTGTGAAAATTATAAAGCATTTAGAATATATATATATATATATTAAAAATAAAATTGAGTTTAGCAGGGATTTAACTTTTGATGAATATGTTTCACTTGGAAAAGTAAAATACCTTCCTTTGCCTCCTCCTATTGAGAAGAGAGATGATTGCATGGACCTACTAGGGGGTCCATTTGCACCAGAGTCTGAGAAGGACATTTTTTATGATCCCATGGAGCCTATGGACATCCTCTCCAAGTGATCCCCCTTCCAGGAAAATACCATTGTGGCTTCGTGATACATTACATGATGTTGAGAAACATTTTGTTTCCAGAGGTACCTTTAGAGAAAGGAGGAAGCCATTCTGGTATCTGGGATACGTTTTAGCTATGAGCTCCATCATATAGACTAAACCTCCCATAGTGAAAGAGAAATTTTGGAAGGATGCCACGGCTGAAGAGTATGAGTGTGTTATGAAGAATGATGTATGGGATGTTGTTCTGAGACCTAAAGGAAAATATATTGTGACTTCGAAAAGGCGATACAAGATCAAGAATGGAGCTCATGGAAGCATTGAGAATTATAAAGTGAGGTTCATGGCTAGATGTTATCTCAGAAAGAGGGAGAATATTATGATGACATATTTGCACCTATTTCCCGCTACACCACCATTAGATCAATTGTTTCCCTTGCTGCTAGTCAAGGATGGACTCTTCACTAGATGGATGTAAAGATGACATTTATTCATGGCATACTTGGAAGAAGTATATGTTGAGTAGACTTACGGATTTGAAGTGAAGGATAGGAAGACTCATGTTTGCAGGTTGAAGAAGGCACTTTATGGTTTGAAGCAAGGCCCATATCTTGGTATGCTCGCATTGAAAATTACCTAGTGAAGCTTGGATTCACATGAAGTAGTACTGATCCAAACCTATACTTCAAAGTGGTCCAAGATATGCATTTGATTTTGGTTTTATTCATTTACGATCTATTCTTCATAGGTAGTGAGCCTCTGATGCTCGAATGTAAGAGAGAGCTGACCTCCGAGTTTGAGATAAAATATTTGGGTTTGATGCATTACTTCCTCGGACTAGTAGTGTGGAAGACCTGATGAGATTTTACTTTCTCAAGGAAAATATGTCATGAAGCTGTTGGAATGGTAGAATGAAAGTCCCTATGCACACCTATGGAGATGAACTTAAAGAAGTTATGAGGAGATGTTGCTTGACTTGATTTAGAAAACCCCTCCAAGTACTGATAGTTGATTGGGGAATTACTGTTCCTCTTGAACACTCATATGGACATATGTTTTGTAGTCAATACTTTGAGTCAATTCATGATTGATCCCCTTCATGCACACTAGGTTGTCGCTAAGCATGTAGTGAGATATTTGACTGGGCTAGAAATGTTATTGACAAGAAGAGCACATCAACGTGTTGCTTTAGCTTAGGGTCTATAATGATATCTTACATGAGAAGGAAACAAAGTGCATAACTTAAAGCGGGACCAAGGTAGAGTACATTACTGCTAGCATGGCTAGTTGTGAGGTAGTCTGGTTGAGGAAGCTCTTTGGAGAGTTGTTTGAGCAGGTCCTGAATATGATAGTCATATATTGCGACAAAAAGAATGGGATTTGATTGGAAAAGAATCTCGTATTTAATGACAAGTACAAGCATATTGAGATTAGGTATCACTATGTTTGAGACATGGTGCAGAGAGGCGCTGTAAGACTCCATCGTATTTTAGTTGATGAGTAGATAGTGGATATACTCACCAACGCTTTGCTTAAAGGTAAGTTCTTGGTCTTCAGAGAGAAACTTAAACTGATGGATGTGACCCTCCTAGGTAAGGGTCCCAGCTGATCGAGAATACTGAGTGTTCTCTTCCCCCCTATTGAGCTCCCAAGGTGAGGAATGGAGCAATAAGGGCTCCATGGGTTGAGGGAAATCTAGACAACAGGATAATTATGATCCTTACCTCACAGTAAGTAGTATCTTTCCTATTGTTTGGCAATAGGATATCTAAGATCCTTACCATATGGTAAGTAGAATCCTGCATGTTGTCATCTTTTTGGTCTCGATAGAGTATACCCCAGATGGAATCCTACCGACAAGTTGGGATTGTTGGGATTTTTCCTCCCTAGTTAGCTAATGGGTTGAGAGGTGACTTGGGATAGCTACGGTATTTTCCATTTATGGTAAGTAGTATCCTTCCCAAGTGAAAGAATGCATGTATTCTACCACTGAATCTTAAGGGTCAAGTTGGGAAGATCAATAGACAATAGGATAACTGTGATCCTTACCTCATGGTAAGTCGTATCCTGCCTATCATCTTGAAAATAGGATAAATATGATCCTTACCTTCCATGGTAAGTTGTATCCTGCATATCATATTTGGATAAAGGGTGGTAGCTTGAGCTCCCCTATGATGTCAAATTCCTCTTTTTAAAGATATGACAGTGTTCGATAGAGACGAGAAGAGATGAAATTTGACTTGATGATGATGAGATAGCTGAGATGAGATTCATGATGGAGTCGAAAATTTCTCCCTCGATGAGAGGGAGTGTTAATTTTGCAGCTCAGGGACAAATTCCCTCTTTTCGAAACCATTCCTCATTCATAGAAGTCCCCTTTTTCCCTTGGAAGAATTTAATTTGGTAAAGGAGAAATCTATGTTTAATGTGAAAACCCATAAGTGCACAAAAGTTTAGGTTAACAAAAAGACAAATTGGGTCTCCTCCAATGCCTATAAATATAACTCATTGACACCTCATTTAGACGCACATCTCACACATTCATTTATTCTTCTCTTGGAGGTTCATACATCTAAAATTGCAAGTCTTCATCTACACTTGTGAGTTGGAGAGAGAGAGAATTGCAGGAGGGCCGAAATCTTTCTTTGACCAACCTTTGACCAACGTTGAATTTTTTATGTTTGGGTATGTTTTGACTTGGTTTGACTTTAGTTTTTGGATTTGTTTTGGAGGAAAAATTCTTTGGCAAGGAGGATGAATTTTTCTAGGCACTTTGGCCTTAGTTGACTGTAGATCTGCAGTTAGGGTTTTAGCAGACTTGAAATTTGAGTTTGAATTTGACCAAGTTTGGAGAGTTGTTTTGGGATTGTTTTGACTTGAATTTGACCAACAAAAGAGGCCAAATTTTCTATTGCTAAGATCAAAAAATTTGGAGTTGATTTGAGAAAAAAAATGTTGACTAGTTAGGGTTGATTTGTTGTTGTTGACTTTGACCAGATTTGACAATTTGACCAGATTTCACTTTTGGACTCATCTCTTGAAGTTTTGGACATTGGTTTGTTGGAAAGCCAAAGTTGTTGACCTTTGACTCTTCATTGGTGAATTGGATCATTGTACTCTCTTTCCAAAATATTTTATGACAATCTAATAAAAAGAATAAATTGAAAGGGGTTTCCCCCTTGTGGGGTTCTTCCTTGGTATTTGCCAAAATTGGTGTCTCTTGTTATTTCTCTTTATTGTCTTCTATTTTCATTTCATTTACCGTTCTATATATAATTACTATATAAATATATCATTGAAAGATTAAATTAGATTGTTAATTGAAGAAAATATTGGGCTAAAGTGATTTTAACAACATAGAACAGTGGAAAATTAACAATATACACTAGTATATCAACATAATATACATATATACTAGTGTGTATATGTTAGTATGTGGTCTCTCTCTCTCCCTCTCTCTCTCTCTCTGTGTTTATGTGTCAACGTATATACTACTAGTATATGTACCAACATATTATGTTGGTTTATATACCAATATATAAGTTGGTTTAAATACTAACATAATATGTCAATATAAATATCAACACATATACAGACATAATATCTTGATTCTTAGTATAATAATATATATGTCGACATAATATTTTGGTATATATGCTAGTTCTTGTATGGATATACATATTTGTTCAATTATATACTACTTTACACTACTTCAATGTATGTGTGTGTGTGTGTGTTGCATCATGGATTTCTAGGTCACCCATGCCACCATCATACCATTCACCACTATCCACATTCCCCCCCATAATTTTTCCTCAGCACTATTTACCCCTACAGTATTTCCAGCCCTCGTACAATCTATGGGGGCTTATCACTGCCCAATGGCTAAACCCATACACCAACCATAATCCACCCTAGTGCAACATAAAATATGTCATCCAGTATGGCTACACCACTTCACTCTCATGTATCCCCCTATCCACATCTGCTATGGACACCATAGTGGATGGAATGACATAAGTTGCCTTAGAGTAGCTTATTCAACTGAGTGCTCCACCTATAAAAAATTCAACCACTACATTAGTTTTCCACCCATAAATCTTTAAATTGGGTCCCCAAGGCATAATAGACCACCTCTCAACTCATGTCAACCTTATATTAAGAAACTATTATAATCCTCATAGATCTCCAATACTATTCTAAAATAAAAATGTATGCATTATAGTTTTCCATTGGTATCATACTTAAATACAAAGAACATCCTACTACCTATAATTTTAAAATTCTTTCTATGTTAAAGAGAAATTTCAACTCATATTAAAAACAATTTTATGTGTTCTTGCACACATTAAAATAATGGAAACATTGTATTTCTTAGTAAGGAGACCATCCTTTTCACTAATCAACATCCTATTATTTCTTAAATTCTCAATTTAAGATTAGGAAAAATATATTGAATGTGCCTCCTGCATCATGTTACCCACCATTTTGTGTGTCACATCCCTAAGAGAAACTTTTCTCCAAGATGGTCCGCAACCAACAGCCATCGGCCCCTTGCAAGCACCAACTAGCTCATTGTGCCACTTCTCCACCACCTGAGCCAACCATGTGGCCCCTCACCCATATGTCATGATCGTATGTTTGAAGGTGGGCCTCCCGAACCTAAAGGTATGCCTTGTCATTTGGTAATTTAGTATTGTAGCTTCCTTATCATGGACACTTTTGGGCATGGATTAATGGGGGGATTCAGCAGAAAGAATGAGCTATGTCAGTGCTCTTGTTCCCTAGACCCCTTTTGGATATTAATATTGGATTCTAGTCCCGTGTGATCTTTTTTACTGGCCCTTTGGATTAACGATGGTATTTCATGGGAAACCCTTATTTTGGTTGCGTGGTCCCGCTCCCTCATCCACATATATTTCCCCCTTTACACTCATCTTAACCCCATTAATCATTTCTCCCACCTAGATCCACATAGGGCTAGCTCTCCCCTTCTCCTTTCCCACACCTTGGGTCGGGCCTGGAATGATGCCCAAAGGTTGATGTAGCCAAAAGAAAAGTAAAAGCATAATTGGTCACATCCAACAGGAAAATGTAACAAAAATTGCAAGAGATGGCCAAGAAAAACACATTTAGCACATGGGAAAAAGCCAATACATGAGATCTACCCCATCATTATGGCCATTACCCTGGTTCCTACGGGCTCTATGAGCCTCCTTAATCATATAGGAATCCATGATTGTCCCAACCCCTGGTGGGAAATGACCTGCCCTACCTTAAAAGAAGGTATCCACTGCTATATCTCACACATCATGCTCTTACCCCTTTCAGCCCTAAACAGTTAATTAAGGAAAAATCATAAAAAGGAAAAAGGAATATAAAGAAGGGTGGAAAAATCAAGGTCGAGGCACCTCATGTACCACGATTACTCCCTCATATACATTATATACCCAAGTGTGGGCTTCCCTTTTACTAGTTGCCCTTGTACCCTAGCATGTGGCCCAAGGTTTCCCTTTTTCATTCCCTACTCCATCCATCTCTTTATCACATGCCACAACCTTTTAAAGGACGCACCTTGGACATATTATCCCCTTTAGAAGTAGAAACCACCTAATGGGATACTTGGTTAACCCCATTTGGAAATTGGAGACATTAGCAGCTGCCAAAGCCCATTATGGAAGGGCATACCATTATGAAATCCCCACTTGTGTTCCATGGTTTGTAAGCTCTTTTACTCGATTTCCTTGATGACTTGTTGTACTAGAAGGCTAGGGGATGCATTAAATATTATGTAGGATTGCAGATTGTCTCCATCTTGGGTTTGGTCTCCCTATATTGGGTCCTGACCCTCTAGAGGGCTACATTGGCACATGTAGGGTATGCTTTGAGAGTCATGGGCCTCCACAGTAGTAGACAACACTCCATGGATCCCCATAGATATTAAGATATTGCTTGAGATTCACCTATCAGACGAGGAAGATGCACCTGGTTCACCTTTTCCCAACCTACCCCACAATTGTACCGTTCACTTGGTAGATGACCTAGGACTTGTATGCTAATGTGGCATCACTTACACCATCATATGAGTCGTTACATATGGTCTACAGGGTTTTCGACTTACTTGGAGACCCATGAGGTCACTTGTGTGCCCTCACCATAGTTTTAAAAATCGGTCAGCTTGAACTAGAAACTGGTCAAACTAACCAGTTCATTGGGTGACTAGGTCAAACCGGACAAAAAACCCAGTTTATGGGCATATTTCACGAAAAAACCACAAAAACCAGCCCAAATCTGTCGGTTTATGAAGGAACTGACCGATTTTCCCATAAACCAGTCAATTTATTGCCAGACTAGCTATAGACCTACAAATGTAGTTTTGTGAGTTTTGAGGGGAATTTGGGGTTGTTTCCCTCCAAAAAAAAATATGTCTAAGAAAATCAATCCTCCCCTCATATTTTCCTCACACATATCAACCCTAACAACACTAGAAATCAATGCCAAATGGTAATCTTAAACTCTTAAAGAAAAAGTGACATTTCCTTTCTTTTTCATTTTCATCCTTTTACTTAAATTTATAACATTACCATGAAATGAATCAGGATGTTTGAGAGTGGTTTCGACCTCATTGGATTTCATATGGAGAAACTAGAATTTTATAGTTCACTAAAAATTTAGCAGACTTAATCGTTTTCAGGATTTCATGGTTTGGGGTTTGCAATGTTTCCATTTGATTCTATCATGCATGAGTGTATGAGATTGGCATTTTATCACGAGCATGAAGCCCTTTAAGAACATTGATGTTGGTGGCATTGAATTTTGAACTTTGTTGATGCTAGTAGTATTGATTGTTGAACTCGTCTACCATGGTCTTAACAATAATGTACCCTTCACTCAAAGGAAAATAATTTTTTAGGGATGCTAATATTTTTCTACCACATTATAAGGCTGAGGATATGAACCCTTCACTCAAACTAAAATCACTAGTTAGGCATGTTAGACTTTGAGCGATATGATCCCATTTTTAGTAGCGCTGATGATCTCTTGTTGATGATCCCATTTTTATTAGCGTTGAATCAATGATGAGTTTCACGAGTGATCATATTAATCAATGATTTATAGTTTTGATGTCTATTTTTGTTGCTACTACTACCACTACTGCTAAGGTTGCACAGGAGTTTTAGGAGTCCTCAAACACTCAACCATATTATTTATGTATCTCATGTTGATGATACCTTGTCTAGTAGTGGTGATGAGTTTGATCATGATGAGGAGTGATCATGCTGATCACTAATATGTAGACTTGTAGTAGGCTGGTGACCCCATAGCTTATAATTTTTTTTTGGTCTCTAGAGGCCATTTACAACCTCGTTGATTATGTATTATGTTTCTGATATGTATTGCACTCGGTGAAAATTTGATATATTCACCTTTAATTGCTATATAGATGAGAAAAATTTGCATATTTTATCTCTATTGGTTTGGAATCATGGTTTTAAATCTTAAAAATAGTTTTTTCCATTAAAAACTAAGTATGTCATGGATTTTTTAAAGACTGGTTCATTGAGATCTGACCAGTCCTAGTTTGCCCAGTTTCAGTTTGAAACCCAGTTTGATAGGTGGGTCGGTCCGGTCACCAGTTCCGATTTTTAAAACTATATCTCTCACAACCATTGGGAGCACCACGTGTTTATTATGTGGAGAACAAGGGGCCAACCCCTTTTCCATTACTTTTTGAAGTCCAAATCATCATTTTGGCACTTATGGACTTCATTAGGCCTCTTAGAGAGCCAAAGACATGCATCATTGATCATTCGACCTCTTGGGAGGCTTAAAATTTTATTTATGAGCTAGTTTGGTGGGCTTGTCACCAATAGATAGATATTTGCACATTATTATAGTCAATCGGATAATGCAGGTTCAAATTAGGTAATTCAAAATCCTAATGTGTGTATAAATAGGAGATAAATGAATTCATTTGTATCATCACTAGGATTGGATCGTATCTTCTTGTGAGATTTTCACTATATTTTGAGGATTAGACTTTTTGGATGAATGGATGAATTTCGATGTTTGGTTATTCTTCTTTGCCTTGGAATTTCTAGGATTGGAATATCTTGGTGATTGGATATATTCTTCTCACATGTAAGTACTATGTTAATGCTATTTTGATTCTTTATTTTGTTGCATTCATGATATTGGGATTTTCGTTATTCTAGGGTTAATTTGTTTCTTTTCTTGGAACGAAATTGTGGAAATTAAATCTCTAAATAGTGTTGTCATGATTGGGCCATGTTTGAATGAATGAATGTTCCTAAAGACATCCTTGTCTTGAAAATTCACCAAATATTTTTGAACGAAGTATAAATGACCTTGAAGCTACTTCCATTAAGCCCTAATGCCCAACAAAGTTGTCTTTTAGGCCTCCCGACGAGTGGAAATCAATCCCATATCTCCCAAAGGAAAAATCACTGATCCTCCTATGGTGATCAATTTAATGCTTATTTCTTTCACCTTCCCCTCTTTTTCTAGGCCTAACCTACATAGGTCACCAAGGGCATCAATTATCTCACAATCTGGTCATCTAAATAATTTCATTTTTGGTCCACAACTCTGTTGGTGTGTTCTCAAGAATCCCTCCAAATTTTATGATATTTCAACAGTGGGATCTTGATATATCACAATCCCTAGCTCGAAGACCAATTATTGCCCTTGGTTTCCCTTAGGCTATAAACCCCATTGGGATCCTTGCATTTTCTTTCATTGAAAATTCATTCCTTGATCCCTTTCCCCTCCCTAATTAGGTCAAGTATATAATTGGTTGCTAAATCCTATCCTCTTGACCTAACCTTGGGTCCACTTGGTCCCTTGTGGTCCCATGCACTATCAAGGTTAATTCTTCAAATATCACTTAGAACCCAAGTTTCCACAAGAATTATAGTTCTTAGGCATATCCTTTATAAGGCACATACTCAAAACCTAACCCTTGAAATTCTCCCCAAGCCCTTCCTAGAGAGCCTTCGATCTTGTCTTCCAAGACAAGCAAGCCAAAATCATGAGCCTTTCTTGTGAATAGGCTTCTAGGGTCACCCTTCATCCTATATTTGATCTATCGATATTTGTGATCCTTATCATACCGGGTCTCCCCCCATCTATGAAAGTTCGTAAAGAGTAGGGAGCTTTAGCTGAGGTGACAGTGGGCTATCTCTCCATTGTTGCCCTTGACCTAGAAATTATCCATTTAGGATTCCCTCCTAGGACCCATTCTAGTTTGAGTGGTAACATTTTGGCGTCATTTACAGGGAAACTAAATGTGTGTTTTGTTCCCCATACGACATATTGACATATCATTATTGGCAACTCCATTGGAAGAGCTAAGCCCTAATTCTTCATTGATATCTAAAGTCAATGCTTGTAGGTTGAAGCAAGCATTTGCCAAGGCAATTTCATTCACCCTGGTGACTCCCATGTCATTAAGGACTCAACAACATGTTTAGCACATATATTCCTGCCATAAAAGTGATAGGGATCCCATAGTAGCCCTCATCGGAATTTATGAAGAATATGCCAATGTTTGATGGTGATCCACATTCCCCAGCCAATCACATTGTAAGGTTTGTAAGGTATATTTGAAAGAAAAATATAACTCAACCTTGTGATGAAATGGAATTATTTGTCCTATCCAATGCCCGAAAAACTGATTGGCTTGAACCTAAAAGCACTCTTTCTCTTCTAGTGCTGACTATACACTTCTTGTTACATGAAGGGTCAGGTTTCCAATCTCATGAAGATATATGGCAAATGTTGGACGTTGAGAAGTGGAAGTTATTGAATATGGTTTTATGCTTGAGGAAGAGTGTCTTATTGATGAAAACTTTAAGGATGGTGCCAAAGGAGAGCCTTATGAATTGGAAAGCATGTCCTCTAAGGATAATGAGGAAGACCTCAACCCCGAGAGCCTTCAAACATTGCAAGAATGGATGATGGAATATGAAAAGTATTGGATGAAATTGATAGCGACATATAACTCCTAAGATATTCACTCCCACTATTGTGAGCAATTGTAAAGGCTTCATAATACGAAGAGTGAATATAAAGAGAGTCTTATTGATGATCTTCTTCTTGAGGCATTTTATCAAAATCATGTAGTAAATACATGTGAGATCATGCTTCAGGAACGAATGAAGGAGGAAAAGTCCTCCCTGTCTAAAGAAGAGAATGAATGGCATCCTCACCAACACCAAATATATAGTGAAGAATGGGATAATTCTGAGGAAGATCATGATAGTGAAATAAACATGAATCTAAGATTGACTTTTGGGCTGTTGATTGGGGAATTGGGTATGATTATAGAAAATGAAGACCCCATGGTTTGTCAAGTCCATAAGAATGAGCTAAGGGAAGAAGAAAACGCTCCACCCCTTCTGAACAACAATGTTGGTCCTTATGAAGCCCTTCCTAGTGGTTGGAAAGGTCTCTTCTTTATGTTCCAATGTGATTCAATCAAAGAAGAACCTTCCAAGATTGTGGGAAATTTTGATGACTCTAATAAATTGAGGAATATGATTCCCTAGGCCATGCCATCGATAAAGGGTTTTTCTTCATGTTTGAGCTTTCCTCCCTTGCCTTGGAAATAGATATTTTTGATGTTTTTCATTCCCCTAGGCTTGATAAAGAGATGCTTTCCCCTATGAAGAACCAAGAATCATGGTTTTTCCCCAGATACAATGATGAGTCCACTTCTTTGTTTCCCAATGACCAAAATAGTATCATCCTATGTTTAAGTCTTTCACTCCTTCTTACCCTAAGGATGATAGGCCCAAGATAGTTCTTCATCAAAGATTCATATACTTGGTCATTGACATTTCCATCTCCTGGTTGGAGGATCAAATCCAATCCTCTTGACTCATGTCTTTTCATTCTTCCAAGGTTCCTCTCTATGGAATATGGGTCTCTTGTTTTCCCACCTCTCTCCCTCTCAACCCCTCATATCATTATTCCCATTTGTATTGTTAGGTCCGCTACAAATATAATCATGGAAGCATGCATTCTTGTATTGATCAATTGACACGTTGGCTCCATTGGGTCTATGATTATACCTAGCACTTGACATTGTATGTTATGCATTTTAGAGTAGGATGCATCACATTTTGGTTTTACATTATCACTAACCTCATATGATATTTCTCATGGTAGATTAGATGCATTTAAAATTAAAATTTGCATATTTTATTTTCCTGTTGATTTTATGGCCTAACACTAAGAATGAGTGATCATAAGAAATTGTGAACAACATGTTGCCCTATGGGTATAATCCTTGATATGTGAAAGTAATAGGTCTATTGTAACCAAGAGATTGTTGGAGTTCTCGTGACCTCCCATTCAAGTAGCGTCGTCTACTTCTTCGAGAGATCATGTCCCAGTTAGAGCTAGATGTTACCCACCATTTTGTGGGTGATATCCCTAGGAGAAAATTTCTCTCCAATATGGTCCTCAACCAGTAGCCAACAGCCCCTTGCAGCCACCAACTAGGTCGTTGTACCACTTTTCACCACCCGATCTATCCATGTGGTCCCTCACCCATATGTCATGATCGTATGTTTGAAGGTGGGCCTCCCGAACGTAAAGATATGCCTTATCATTTGGTAATTGAGTATTATAGTTTGATTAACATGGAAACTTCTAGGAATGGATTAATGGGGGGATTTGGCAAAAAGAATGGGCTAGGTCAATGCTCTTGTCTCCTAGACCCCTTTTGGCTATTAACCTTGGATTCTAGTTTCGTTGGATCTATTTTACTGACCATTCGTCTTAGGGATGGTATTTCTTGTGAAACCTTAATTTTGGTTATGTGGTCCTACTCCCTCATCCACATATATTTCCCCCTTTCTCCCACATGGGTCCACATTCCTCCACTAGGTCCACATAAGGCTAGCTCTCCCCTTCCCCTTTCCCACACCTTGGGTCGGGCTTGGAATGATGCCCCGAAGGTTGATGCACCTAAAAGAAAAGTAAAAGCATAATTGACCACATCCAATAGGAAAATGTACCACAAAATGAAAAATATGGCTAGGACAAATACATTTAGCACATGGGAAAAATCCAATACATGAGCTCTACCCCATCATCATGGCCATCACCCTAGTCCCTATAGGCTTTATGAGCCTCCTTCATCATATAGCAGCCCATGATTGTCCCAATCCTTGGTGGGAAGTGAATTTCCCTACCTTAAAAGGGGGTATCCACTACTATATCTCACACATCATGCATTTACCCCTTTGAGCCCTGAACAGTTAATTAAGGAAAAATCATAAAAAGGAAAGAGGAATATAAAGAAGGGTGGAAACATCAAGGCGGGGAACCTCATGTATCATGATTGCTCCCTCCTATACATTATATACCCAAGTCTAGGCTTCCCTTTTACTAGCTTCCCTGGTACCACATCATGTGGCCCAGGGATGCCCATTTTCATTCCCTACTCCATCAATCTCTTTATCACATGCCATCACCTTTTAAAGGATGTACCTTGGACATATTAACTATGTTAGAAGTAGAAACCACCTAATGGGATACTTGGTTAACTCCATTTGGAAATTAGAGACATTAGCACCTGCCAAAGCCCATTATGGAAGGGGAGGCCATTTTGAAGTCCCCACTTGTGGTCCATGGTTTTTAACCTCTTTTACTTGATTTCCTTGATGAATTGTTGTACTAGAATGCTAGGGGGCACATTGGATCTTATGCAGGATTGAAATTGTTCTCCATCTTGGGTTTGGTCTCCCTATACAGTGTCCTAACCCTCCAGAGGGCTACATTGGAACATGTAGGTTGTGTGTTGAGCGACATGGGCCTCCACAGGAGTAGAAAACACTCCATGGATCCCCAAATATATTTAGAGATTGCTTGAGATTCACCTATTGGATGAGGAAGATGCCCCTGGTTCACCTTTGCCCAACTTGCCCCATAGTTGTACCATGCACTTGGTAGATGACTTAGGAATTGTATACTGATGTGGCATCACTTAACCATCATATGAGACATTACAGATGGTATACATGCATCTTCTACTTACTCGGAGACCCATGAGGTCACTTATGTGCCCTCACAGCCATTGGGAGCACCATAGGTTTATTATGTCAAGAACAAGGGGCCAACCCCGTGTCCATTGACTTTTGAAGTCTATCTCATAATTTTGGCACATATGGACTTCATTAGGCCTATTAGAGAGCCCAACAACATGCATTATTGATCATTCAACCTCTTCGAAGGCTTATTATTTTATTTATGAGCTAGTTTGGTGGGATTGTCACCAATAGATAGTTATTTGCACATTATTTTAGTTGATGGGATAATGTAAGATCAAATCAGGTAATTCGAACTCCTAATGAGTGTATAAATAGGAGAGACATGAATTCATTTGTATTGTCACTTGGATTGGATCATATCTTCTTATGAGATTTTCGTTATCTTTTGAGGATGAGACGTTTTGGATGAATGGATGAATTTCGATGTTTGGTTATTCGTCTTTTTCTTGGAGCTTCTATGATTGGAATATATTGGTGATTGGATATATTCTTCTCACATGTAAGTACTATGTTAATGCTATTTTGATTCTCTATTTTTTCGCATTCATGATATTGGGATTTTCACTATTCTAGGGTTAATTTTTTGCTTTTCTTGGAACGAAAATGTCGAAATTAAATCTATAAATAGTGTTTTATCATGATTGGGCCATGTTTGAATGGAATAATGTTCCTGAGACATATTGGTCTTAACAAGTGACCAAATATTGTTGAACGAAGTATAAATGACCTTGAAGCTACTTCCATTAAACCCTAATTCTCAATGAATTATCTTTTAGGCCTCCTAACGAGTGGAAATCAATCCAAACTCTAAATATTCCATGAATCCATCTCTCCCAAAGGACAAATCACTAGTCCTCCTTTGGTGATCATTTTAAAGTTTCTTTCACCTTCCCCTCTTTTTCTAGGCTTATCCTACATAGGTCCCCTAGGGCATCAATTATCTCATAATCTAGTCATCCAAATATATCAATTTTTGGTCCACAACTACGTTGGTATGTCCTCAAAAATCCCTCCAAATTTCACGATATTCCAACGGTGGGATCTTTATCTATCACAAGCCCTAGTTCGAAGACCAATTCTTGCCCTTGGTTTCCCTTAGGCTAGAAACCTCACTGGGATCCTTGCATTAAATTTCATTGAAAATTCATTCCTTGATCCTTTCCCCTCCCTAATTAGGTTAATTATATCATTGGTTTCTAAATCTTATCCTCTTGACCTTACCTCGGGTCCACTTGGTCTCATGTGGTCCCATGCACTGTCAAGGTTAATTCTTCAAAGATCACTTAGAACCCAAGTTTCCATAAGAATTCTAGGGCTTAGGGATCTCCTTTATAAGACATACTCAAAACCTAAACATTGGAATTATCTCCAAGCCCTTCCTAGAGAGTGTTTCATCTTGTCTTCCAAGATAAGCAAGCCACAATCTTGAGCTTCTCTTGTGAATAGGCTTCTAAGATCACCCTTCATCCTTTCTTTGATCTATTCATCTTTGTGGTCCTTATCATACTAGTTCTCCTCCCATCAATGAAATTCCGTAAAGAGTAGGGAGCCTAATTGAGGTGACAGTGGGCTATTGTTCCATTGTTGTCCTTGACCTAGCAATTGTCCCTTTAGGATTCCCTCCTAGAACCCCTTCTATTTTGAGTGGTAACACATCCAACAATTTCATTTGGTGAGACATGAACTTGTTTAAAGCTTCTTCAAAGATTTTTTCATCCTTGTCTTTTTTTTCCTTTAACTATTATATCACCTAAAAAAATACATATAATGAAATATTTATTATAAATATTAAAAAAATACTTTTCATTAAACGTCATTATTCATTATTAAACTATGTTACATAGGAATGAAAAAAATTTAAAACAACTATTAATATAATTTTTCTTTTAATTATTTTAAACAAATTTTTAATGCTCTCAAATACCTTTTTTTTTAAATATAAGTTTCTAATATTTTGAAATACCAATTTAATAGTATTTTGAGAGCTACCTTGATACACATTGTTATCACCCCAAGAAAATCTCCTAGGTTGTATATCAGAGATGCTCGGGAACATTACAAACTCAACAAAAATGTTGGAAAATTGGTGGATGAATGAAACAAATGTTGCATATTGAAGCTAGATAACCACTTCTACTGTGCTTGACCCCAGACATGGGTGAACACCCCCAGACTACAAGGTTTTTAACCACCAATTACTCACAGTTTGAGAATAAGGTGATTATGGAGAAGACTGACCACACCAACAGATGCACAAGACCCTGTGATGGCCGGCTGCAACCAGTAAGAAGGTCTGTAAATCTGTTTTCTAATACACAGATAGGATGACAGCTCTCTGGCATTAAAACAAGAGAAACCTGCTAACAAATTCAATGATACATGCTAAATCCTAGCACAGAGGTGGGATGACAGCCCCTCTAATGCTAAACATTAACAACACATGAATAAATGCAAAACAGGCACAACCTGGAACAAGAAGAAGGAGTGGAAAGTGAGCGATCAACAACAAAAGAAGCTAGCATTAGCTGAAAATGAAGACCAGATGCTGCAGGTATCACAACAGTTACAATCTCCAGAAGTTGAACCTTATAGCAGAATAGCACTCATCCCCTTGATTACATCTTTTTCCTGTGTATATATGGAGGTTGATTACAAAATATCTCTGCTATGCTAAGCTTGGAGGTGTCTTAATGGACCACCAACCACATTTACAATTTGATATGGTCTCTGATACAGTTTGCTGAAATCTTTAACTGTGCAGAAAGCAGATAGAACGTCTCCTTCATCCTACGGGAGTATGGAAATGTTGTGGAAGAAGATCGTGTAGGTGAACTGAGGGAAAAAGGTTGTAGGATCACACAGATCAACAACGGAAATGACTTGACAAAGGGTATCAGGAGATAGCACAGACAGGCGAATGAACATGGGCCGTCGGATGACAAAATCAACGATGGAGATTACGTGGGAGGAGCTACTAGGAGGTACGAGGATGGGCGATCATGGGTCGTCAGATCGGGATCCGTGCAGATCCGAAGGTGATCGCAAGCGAAAGGTGCACGCAGGTTAACTGCAGAGGAAAGGGTACGGCGGCGGAAAGCGGTTTCGCCGCACCACCTATCGGGGCTCAGCGGTTTCAGTAACTTGCCGCGCAATCCAGTCAAAACACGTCGCGTGGCAGCCCAAAACCACTGCCCCCACGGGTTAACAGGCAGACAGATTGCGTGATGAGGGGAAGCGACTGCCATCGATCTGGCGATGGATGGTCCGATGGAGGTGAAGATGCACGATAGATAATGTGTGGTCGAAGAATGTAGAAACTGTTAGATCGGATGCGATCAACGACGAAGATTTAAAACATGACAGAGGGCTATCTTAGCATGGATTCATGTGTTAAGCACCCAGGAGTTAAGAAAACGGGTTATGTAGAGTTTAAAAAGGGTTCGATAGGTGGAAAGGAGGTGAAGCAGAGTATTTAAACCGAGAACAAAAAAGCTTCAGGAAACAATAAAAATGGCGGGGCTGGGAGAATATTAGGAGAATGAAGGAGGAGAAGGTAGAAAAGCCTACTGCAAGCTTTCATTTCAGCCAAAAACCCACCATTAGACCCGAATTGACCTTTAAACGCTGAAAATTGATAGCAGAGCTAACACTGGCTCCTTCTGGGGATGAGATCCTCCCTGTGAGGTCTCAAGAACTGCAGATCAATGCCTTCATACAAAACTCAGCTCTTAATTTTTTTTTTTTGCCTAGTATCCATTGGGCATGGAGTCAACTAAGTCTATACTAAAACTGAACAAGAAACTGTTTACAATCATTAAAACCTGAAAACTCAAAACTTAAAAAACTGCCCATCTGCTGGGCCATCAAAATTGCTACCTGTCATCCGGTTCATCATATATCAGCAAGATAGGATTTATTTGATCCTCTACCTCAAACAGTTTAGGATATTTGAGCTTGATAGGTAGGTATGTGTTGTTGGGAAAAGTGTCTACTCAGAATGCCCCTATCCCACTAAGGTGTGACAGTGCCTTAGCAACAAACAAGGAAAACTACTTTCGTATTCTTCTTTATGAACTGTAAATGAAGAGGAATAGGATGAACTAACTTGTGTCTTGCGCTAGTCCTTTTGATCCAATCTCTCTCCTCTTTGACAGCTTCCAGCTAGCTGCTCCTTCACTTGCCCAGCTTCACCAAGCTCCTGCAAGATCACAGAAGAGGAAAACTACACAAAGACATGGATTTACATTCATAAATAGCTTAGGATCAGATTTAAGCTAAACATGCAAATATAACAAAACATCATTGATACGCAAGCATGTAGGAGAAACTCAAATAGTTTTATTGATATAACAAGAAGGTCCAGGAGGAGTTACAACCGATGATTCCTGATCTAGCATCAACCCCCTAGCAAAGGAATCCCCTCTTCACCTCCAACAAAGCATAAATCACCCAATGCACTGATCTCTATCTCAAAACCAACAGCAATTCTCTGCAAAGTACAAAATTCCAGCCTCTGGATCTCTGGGATGAGGGATCCATATATAGATGTATGCAAAGAGGATGAGTGAGCTTATGATTTGACTTGTGGCCTCTCTCTGTCAGTTCTTGCTTCCACTTGGAGACTGAGAGCCTCTTACTCATCTCTGGTCGAACTCAGTGAGGCAAGTGTCATTGGGGAAGATTCTGGAAGCTTCCATTGTCTGTCCACCTCGCGGAATGACACTGCCATTTGTCATTTCCCGCTCAGCGCACCCTGGTAGTGCATTTAGGTGCGTTGCAACGCACCTAGCTAGTGTACTGGGGTGCTATGCAACGCAGCTAGCTAGTGGAGCAGCTGAAATGATCCTGATTTGACTCTTTCTGAGCAGTTTCTGGTAGAGAACTTCTAGGAGAAGCTGTAGTTTGTTGACCTTGTTCCTTTAGGGGCAGGAACAACACTTTTAGGGACTTAGGATCCCTTAGTTTATGGACATTTCATGCTTAGAGCTGTAAGGCACAAAAATATCTATAACAGTTGCCCCCTAAAGTATGAGGCCGTTTATCAGGTGAAATGCTTTATTAGGAGGATCTGAAGTTCTTTCAATGTTGGGAGGAGACCTGTAATAAGATACAATACAATACATTATCTTCATACTGCTTTCATGATCTAGCTGAGGCGGGCATTCCCATGCTCAGCTTTATAAATTCATTTTTATGTACATAGGACAGACAATCGTCTGATGGTAGACTGATGATTTTGATGAAGTCATCATCCTTTTGGTAGGATGATTATCTGTGCTGCAATGTTGTACATGTCAATGTCTTTATTTTTCCTGAATATATATCGCAGCCCGGATGGATGAAACTAGATCCGGGGTCTTCAATCTTCTCCGATCTTCACTCGTAGTACAAGTCGATCCATGTGAGAAATGTTTTGAAGTCGAACATGTAAAGACATCGCTTGATTACCAGTCGATGATGTAAACTGTTAACAAGCACGAGAGGAATCACCGATAATGATGATGACCCTCAAGGTACTGCAGTACAATTCACGTGGTGTGAATAAAGGACTTGGCGTCGAACACCATGCAAAATCTTTCGGTCGAAGGTCATTGATGTATACCTGTCGCCGGAAGTGAGAAACTTGCCATTGAGGCATGCAAGCTTCAAAGTACTGAATGGGGTGTTCCTAGATCAACTTCTTGGATAATGAGCTGGTGTCGACAAGAAGCGACCCGTCAAAGGAGGGCCTTAATGAATCCCACATCAATGACACGGAACGGAGCAAATGATTTTGATGGAGGTGAAAACGATCTGATGATATATGGTTCAGGATGGCGGTCATGAAGGAATGAAGTATAATGTATGGTAGTGGATGGAACACGGGTGACTTCTCTGGATGACTTCTCTTGAACATGTCGACGACACTTATGTGATGGATTGGTAGCATTTACCCCAAATGTGGATGGTATGGCGTGACCATGGTGATGTGACCGGTGAATGAAACAACCCAACCCGACTCAGGCACGGAGTGGAAGTGTCATGTTCAAGAGCGACTTGCTACCAATAAAGATTCTTTGAGTTTCTTCCCAATTTTTCCCAGTCATTGCTGACCAGTACCTCTTTATTTTTTTCAAGCTTGAGG
Organism: Pinus tabuliformis; assembly: GCA_031772625.1. NCBI lineage: Eukaryota > Viridiplantae > Streptophyta > Pinopsida > Pinales > Pinaceae > Pinus > Pinus tabuliformis. The sequence continues at coordinate 557,626,197 of CM062813.1, read as the reverse complement.
AGGATAACATATGCTTGTTCTATAATTTTCCCTTCAGGCAAACCCATCGCTATGTTTTAACGAGCCTAGCGATAGTGAAACTCGTTCTTGTCTAAAGACAAGTTTGTCGCTATTAATCTTTTTAACGAGTTTAACGACAAAGATAACTCGGTCCTTTTCATTTTTAGAGAGTCTGAAAAGGTACATAAAGTTAACTCCGGAATTCCTTTTTCGTCATCTAATCCCTTAGGTCCGAAAAAGTATAAAACAATATAGAAGGGATGAATTTTCGATAGTTTTAACGAGCCGAACAACACAAGCGCTCGATCTTTTTGTGCAATAATCCCTCAGGTCCAAAAAGATTAAAATCTAGAGGAGGGATAGCACTTCCGGTCACTTTAACGAGCTGGAAGGCCAAAACTCGACAATCTTTTCATATTTTACGAGTCAGTTGAAAAGAGCTTAAATAAGACTCGTCTTTTGAGGAACGAGTGATAAAATGGGTAGCAGCTAATTCCAGGTAAGGGTTTGGAATTTTCAAATTACGGCAGCTTCACAAGGATGGCTAGTGAAATCACTCTTTGCAGTTGTTCCTCAAAATGGGTAAACAATCAAATGGAGGTGAATGATCGGCCAATGAAAAGTGGAGGTGACAGTGCAAACACGTCCAAGGCTTTAATGGCTGATAATGCTACATTCACGGTGGTTATTTACCGGAGGATAGTTCATTTTTTAACGAGCTTAAAAGCGGATTGAAACACTTGCTCGGTCTTATGTTTATTTTTTAACGAGCTTGAACTATGTGCTAAAACTGCTCGATAATCCAGTCATATGATAAGAATGTCTCATATAAAACGACAACATTTAGATTTTTTCCCCACATCCTTTCTTTATGCAAGTTAGGAAACGACTAATCCTACGAGTTTAAAGGGTTAGCCTACGGGTTTAAAGGGAGGACCTAAAAATTTAAAAAAATAAATAGCCGCCCCTTGCTTGCATTCCAAAAGGTTTGCATGCCCCCAGGTATAAAATATGGTTTCAAGGTTACCCCTCAATTTGCAGAAAAAACATTTGTTCTATCAGGAAAGGCCTACCTCTTACAGGTTACCAAAGATTGCTCTATTCGCGGTGCAAATAAAACATTTCCTCGGCGATGTCTACCGAGATAAACAAAGGTGAGCAACAACGAGCGCCACTCACATAACTTTGAAAAGAGAATCTTTTTCTAGAATAACCCCTCTTCCACTGACGGACGGGGTACAGACTAGTCATATTCTCCCGCGGAAACCTACCCTATACCCAAAGTTTTCTTGCCGAAGCAGACCAGGACGCATGCCCCCTGGGTTTCAGTCATATCCCTCCGAATTACTCGCGCTCATCAGGAGGACGGACTGGGGGTTGAGACATTTCTTGCGTGAAGAGACCATTTAGGGATGGTATATGACTATTTGCTATGCGTGATCCGGGAAATGAAAGCTGGTCTACGAGCTTGACCACTCTTCCTTCGTGCGGAAAACACATTACTCTAAAGAGTGAGGAGACGATGGCTCCCATGCAATAAATATAGTCTCGCCCAAGGAGTAGATTGTAATCTAAGGGTCCTTGGACTACCATTACGTTCATTTGAACTGTCTTCCCTCTCAATGTTATGGGCACATTGGGAAGGATCCCTAAAGGCCGACTGGTTCCTTTATCAAAGCCTGTCAGATTTCTCATCTCAGGCGAAAGCGGTGGCGAACCAAGCGCTTTCCAAGAAATAGAGGAAAGGATACTCACAGAAGCCCCCTCATCTATGATTGTACCAGCCATGACCATTCTATATATTTGGACGATAATTCGGAATGGTACACTTGCTGGTAGGCGGGGTCTGCCTAGTTGATTCCAGTCGAAGGAGACAACTAGGTTGCTTGGAGGTGGGACCGAGTAGACGGCCGGGTATGGCTCTGACGAGCTTCCTTCCTGCGGTAAAGGAACGGGTAAATTGCCCCCATGTTCGTCGGAGTCTATGTTTATGAAGAGAATTTGGACGGTGTCATCCTTGTTCTCTCCCGTGACGGTATCATCTGAGGATAAAACCTTTGAAGGCAAGACCGGGTCAACTGCCGTCTCGACCTTTTGACTTTCGTCTGGTATGGATTCAGATGGTTTATCTTCAATGATAGGTGCTTCGGCTGACCACCTGAGTGGGGCAGCCGAGTTTTCAACTGGTGACGGACTCGGCAAGAGTTTTTTATATTCAGGAGGAAGTCGCAACGGTGAAACCAGACGATCTTCCAAAACTCTTTTGGCCTTGTCTAAGAAGGGACAACGGTGGACGACATGATCGCCTTCGCACAGTTTACAGGGAAATCTAGCTTTCCTTTTTGTCCGTGGCTTCACTTTCACTAGTTGACGGTGTGCTGTCAACATGGCCATCAGAGGTTGACGACACCGGATTGTGCAAACGGGGAGACCAGTCCCTTAGTATCCGAGGCATGCAAGGACAATCTCTGTGAAAGTGGTCTCCCTTGCAAATGACACATGACGATTTAGGCCTGGTCGGTGCAGTGTGTGGATTTTCGTTAGACGACACTCGTTTGCCCCCATTCGCTTTTGGCTCCTTCTTCTTCTTCTTTTCCTTCTTCTCCTTAGGAACTTGACTTTTGGCTTTGCCAGCCCCATAAAGCGAAGAGGAAGGAGGAGAGGAAGAATTAGAGGAAGTAGAAGGTTGGTGGGTAACTCTGGACTGGTCTAACTGCTGATTCGATTGTTCAGGAATAGTGGTGTTCTGAACGACATTGGTTGAGAAGAGCCATACTGGCAAGCCAATCGTCAGTCCTGGAAGCGACAAGGTGGCCATATGGGGTGCACCAACATCTCCCCAAGAGGAGAAGGGACTAGGATTTCCACCAAGGGGAATTCCTTGGTTGGTAGACTCCATTTTCTCAACCCAAGATCAACGTAGGAAAGGGGTAATGAATATTCCGTTTAAAATAAATTTTTAGACGCTTTAGACACAACTTGTTTTTTCAGTTTTTAAGAGTCGAGAAAAAACAAAAGATGACTCTAGTCTCCTTCGATTTTTAATGAGCCTGAAGTGACAAGTGCTCAGATGGACCTTTTCCGTTAAGGAGTCTGAAAAGGAACGAAAGGGACTGCTCTGGAGATCTAGGTAGAGGGAGTACCAAACCAATCAAAAAACTGCAGAATACGTTTTACGGTACAGCAATCAATCTTCCCGAATGCTGTGTTCGGTGCATTGCGATCAGTAGGGCGGCTGACACGGCTTCCTATGGATAAAAGGTTTTAAGCCTATAGGGGTCTCCCAATATATACTCGACGGTACGTGGGAGCACAAGTCCGTACTGGCACTTATCGTCTCACAGTGGAGGAATCACCCAACCATCAGTGAGGACAATAGTTACCAGGCTTTACGACGCCGGAATACGTCTCTAGCCTAGACCTCTATGTTGTGCATTAAGTTCCAAAGCGTTGTTAGATTCATTCAATTTATTTTAAGTTGATCTTTCTTATGAAGTTTGCCTTTTGGGTTCACCACGAGATGTAGATGTAATTCCTAAAATGCAATCTAAAGATGACAAGCAAGATTTTATCTCTTTTCAGTAATGAAAATCCTAGCTACAAGGGGAAAAGAAAGACACAATCTTTTCTCAAAGAGCAAAGAGCACACTGTAAATGCACTTTTTCCTAAATCAAGCCAAACAAACTATCAATATGCAAATGCACATATGCATGTATTTGTTTTCACTTTCTTAATATTGATGCCTAAAAAGAAAGTTGATGTACAAATCTGAATTTGCTTTCAAGTGAAAAAACACAAACAAGATTCTTTTCGAAATCAAAAGGTAGAGAAGATTACGACACTTTATGATTTTGAAATAAACACTCGTTTTGACACTAGAAAGTGACAAATTCAAACCAAAGGTAAAAGTAAAAGTATAATCAACTGTCAACAGCAAACAAACTTTCTCCTAAGATCAAAATCGACACTTACGACAGATCTAAATCCAAGGACGACAGTATGACTATTCTACTCTTTCAATGGAAAACTATAAATGATGTAACAAACACACAAAGAACATCTACAGTCTTTTTGTACAAAGGAGGCGGAATTAAGGCAAAGAAAATGGGTTTTTAAACAGACACACACTGATCACAGGTTGCAAAATCAGAGACAAAACTGAAAAAATGAAGCAAAGAACCTCAGCTGCACAGGGCTAGGCTGATTAGCGCACCTGTTACACAGAGAAACTGAATTGCAGCGCCGGTAGCCCTCTCGGGAACTGCGTTGAAATGCAGAGTCTCTTCACAGTGCCTGCGCTGGGGCAGAAACGAGACTTCTATCCTGGTTCTGGGTCACGGTTTGCAGTTTAATCTATGGATTTTGGCCGAGTAAAAGCAATCAGTAATGCACAATCAGAGGGTGGATTTAAAGGAGGTCTAAGAGCTATCACAAAGGGTAATCAGATCATTTGTGAATCAGCTGTTCAAATCATAAACAAATCCAGTGAATGGATTGAAGTAGCAGGTGTCTACTTTGCATTTGATAATGGCAAATGCAGTTCGATTGCTACTTCTGTGTTTATGAAACAAACAACAAGAGAAACACAAACAAACTAACTAGACACGATCCCCAGCGGAGTCGCCATTTTGTTTTTGGGAAAAGTGTCTACTCAGAACGCCCCTATCCCACTAAGGTGTGACAGTACCTTAGCAACAAACAAGGAAAAATACTTTCGTATTCTTCTTTATGAACTGTAAATGAAGAGGAATAGGATGAACTAACTTGTGTCTTGCGCTAGTCCTTTTGATCCAATCTCTCTCCTCTTTGACAGCTTCCAGCTAGCTGCTCCTTCACTTGCCCAGCTTCACCAAGTTCCTGCAAGATCACAGAAGAGGAAAACTACACAAAGACATGGATTTACATTCATAAATAGCTTAGGATCAGATTTAAGCTAAACATGCAAATATAACAAAACATCATTGATACACAAGCATGTAGGAGAAACTCAAATAGTTTTATTGATATAACAAGAAGGTCCAGGAGGAGTTACAACCGATGATTCCTGATCCAGCATCAACCCCCCAGCAAAGGAATCCCCTCTTCACCTCCAACAAAGCATAAATCACCCAATGCACTGATCTCTATCTCAAAACCAACAGCAATTCTCTGCAAAGTACAAAATTCCAGCCTCTGGATCTCTGGGATGAGGGATCCATATATAGATGTATGCAAAGAGGATGAGTCAGCTTATGATTTGACTTGTGGCCTCTCTCTGTCAGTTCTTGCTTCCACTTGGAGACTGAGAGCCTCTTACTCATCTCTGGTCGAACTCAGTGAGGCAAGTGTCATTGGGGAAGATTCTGGAAGCTTCCATTGTCTGTCCACCTCGCGGAATGACACTGCCATTTGTCATTTCCCGATCAGCGCACCCTGGTAGTGCATTTAGGTGCGTTGCAACGCACCTAGCTAGTGTACTGGGGTGCTATGCAACGTAGCTAGCTAGTGGAGTAGCTGAAATGATCCTGATTTGACTGTTTCTGAGCAGTTTCTGGTGGAGAACTTCTGGGAGAAGCTGTAGTTTGTTGAACTTGTTCCTTTAGGGGCAGGAACAACACTTTTAGGGACTTAGGATCCCTTGGTTTATGGACATTTCATGCTTAGAGCTGTAAGGCACAAAAATGTCTATAACAGTATGGATCAAATTTCATTTCCCTTCTGTATATTTTCCTCCTTGGATGTTCTTCATGTGAGCACTTGTCCACCTGCTGGATAACCATGAATGTTGTGTATTTATCTGTGTCATCTGTGGTTTGCATGACTAATAATAATGATGAACCATCAATTTCTTGTGCAGGGGACGCAGAAACATTATCTGCTCCGGACTTTTTCTTTGAACAATCCTCATCCATGGAGGAGTCCCAAAACTGCACATCTTCTTCCTCTGTCATCTGATAAGCTACCTATTCAGTCTGTGTAGAGGCCACTTGAGCAGGCTTTAGAAAATAAAAACTGAGGTGATCAGTCTCAGCCTTGAGCATTGAATTACGTTCTGCCTCAGTGTTCAAGGGGCAACTGTGAAGGATTTTCATTTGATCAGACAGAGAAACAAAATATGATGGAGAGCTTTCCTCTCCCTTTTTGATCACTGGACTGGGGATGATAGCAGGCTGGCTAATTTTCAGATCTGCATAATCATGGGAAGATGAGCTGGCTTTAGGCACAAATTCTTGGAGGAAGGGATCTGCTGCTGACTGCCACTGCTAGTCAACTTGTTGTTCTGCAGCCACAACAAACTGCTGAGCAGTGCCTTTGGATATTACTTTCTCATAAGCAGCCCTTGTTAGGAAAGGAGCACCTTCCAAAACATGGACCTCCTCCTCATGCTGCACTTCTTCCATGACTATATTTTGACAAAGGGTCTTCACCCTTTGATCTTCGTTTGCATCTCTATTTCTTTGCAAATTCTGCAAATGCTCATTTGCTCCTCTGCATGGGTTTGGAGATGAAAAAGAAAAGGAACAATGAGCTCCTACTTCTTCAGAATATTGCTCAGCTTTTAACTTGGAAACTTCAGAGGCCAAAAGCTCAATCATCCTAGCTAATTCATCTATCTCATGCTCTGAGGATGATGAGGATTCACCTCCTTGTCTTCTCCTTTCATCATCTCCTTCAAGTCTCTTTGCAGCCATAATGTTCGATTCAACTTCAAAAGCTGCATCTTTCATATCAGCTAGAGAAGCACATCTCCTTTCTCTTAACATCAAGCAGAACTGAGAATCGAAGGCATTAGAATAAATAATCATGGTAGAAGCAGGGGTGGGTCTTACTTCAGCTGGCACTCTGCTGTACATATGATTGAATCTAATGTTAAATTCAGACAGCAGCTCACCATCTTCTCTCTGCAAGTTCCCAAATTCATCATGATAAAAGAGCAGATCTTTATTATTTCCACAGTGCTTTAAAAATACATCATCTAGGGTCTCAATGTCTGCAATGGACCTAGGGGGTAAATTTCTGAACCAATTTCTAGCCTCCCCATCCACGCTTTGGACAAAAACCCTCATCCAGACATCCTCTTCATTAATATCCAGGTTATCAGCAAAGCTCTAAAAATATTTGAGGTGCTCTTCAGCTGATACTCTTTTTGCACCAATAAACTTTGGCATAAATTCTTGATAATCTCCTACAGGCATGGCATTCAAAGGGGTAGGCAAGACTAAGGGTCCATACCTAGCAGCAACTATTCATTCTATCTTTGTGAGAGATTGCTGGCCTGCCATGAATGAGGTATACGAAAGGGATACTGGTGGACTAAGTGAAATGAATCAATAAAAAGGATAATGGAGATAGAGGAATATGATTGACAGCGTGGTGCTTTTTGAACTGAGGTCTGAAAGGGAAATGAATAACAAGGAGCTGTATGAATCTTTGAAGGTATCTCTACACTGGTAGAGATACATAAAAATTATTTAAGGCTTACCTGACCCTGATGCTCCTGACTGCGATAATTTCTTCTACTGAAGGATCTTCTCAGGATCAGGCACTGGTTTAGCTGATGGTTTCTGAGGATATCTGTGAGCATGCTTCAGCAGCTACGCCAGAACTTCAATGTGGAGTCGCCAAATGATGGTCTTCCTCTAGTGGAGTCGTTAGATAGATTATTACAACCAAAATATGTGCCCAAACCTTGTATATCATCAAAATCTGGAACTATGTCGTTCTCCTAGGGAAGCTGAGCTTCAATCTCCTCTACCCGGAAACAACGCCAATTAATGTTATCACCCCAAGAAACTCTCCTAGGTTGTATATCAGAGATGCTCGGGAACATTACAAACTCAACAAAAATGTTGGAAAATTGGTGGATGAATGAAGCAAATGCTGCATATTCAAGCCAGATAACCACTTCTACTATGCTTGACCCCAGACATGGGTGAACACCCCCAGACTACAAGGCTTTTAACCACCAATTACACACAATTTGAGAATAAGGTGATTATGGAGAAGACTGACCACACTAGCAGATGCACAGGACCTTGTGATGGCTGGCTGCAACCAGTAAGAAGGTCTGTAAATCTGTTTTCTAATACACAGACAGGATGACGGCTCTCTGGAATTAAAATAAGAGAAACCTGCTAACAAATTCAATGATACATGCTAAATCCTAACACAGAGGTGGGATGACAGCCCCTCTAATGCTAAAAATTAACAACACATGAATAAATGCAAAACAGGCTCAACCTGGAACAAGAAGAAGGAGTGGAAAGTGAGCAATCAACAACAAAAGAAGCTTGCATTAGCTGAAAATGAAGACCAGACGCTGCAGGTATCATAGTAGTTACAATCTCTAGAAGTTGAACCTTAGAGAAGAATAACACTCATCCCCCTGATTACATATTTTTTCTGAGTATATATGGAGGTTGATTACAAAATATCTCTGCTATCCTAAGCATGGAGGTGTCTTAATGGACCACCAACCACATTTACAATTTGATATGGTCTCTGATACAGTCTGTTGATTTTAATGGATAGAATCGGCCTTTTTAGATAGTCTGATGTCCTTCTCTGGCAGCTGGAAAGAATTATGGATTAAATTCCATGCTTGATAAATGCTCTTCATTGCTCGAGGTCGTCCTCTTTGTCCTTCGGGTGTACTATCTCTTGAATGTAGTGGGTAAAGCTTTAATTGTGCATAAAGCAGATAGAACGTCCCCTTCATCCTTCGGGAGTATGGAAATGCTGTGGAAGAAGATTGTGCAGGCGAAATGAGGGAAAAAGGCCATAGGATCACACAGATCAACAACAGAAATGACTTGACAAAGGGTATTGGGAGATAGCGCAGATGGGCGAATGAACATGGGCCGTCAGATGATAAAATCAATGGTGGAGATTATGCGGGAGGAGCTATTGGGAGGTATGAGGATGGGCGATCATGGGCCATTGAATCGTGATCCGCGAAAATCCGACGGTGATCGCAAGCGGAAGGCGCATGCAGGTTAACTGCCAAGGAAAGGGTACAGTGGCGGAAAGCAGTTTCCCCGCAACACCTATTGGGGCTCGGCGGTTTTCATAACTCGCCGTGCGATATAGTCAAAACACACCGCGTGGCAACCCAAAACCACTGCCCCTGCAGGTTAACAGGCGGGCGGATCGCGCGATGAGGGGAAGCGACTGCCATCGATCTGGCAATGGATGGTCCGATGGAGGTGAAAATGCACGATAGTTAATGTGTGGTCGGAGAACGCGAAAACCGTTATATTGGATGCGATCAGCGGTGGAGATTTAAAACATGAAAGAGGGATATCTTAGCATGGATTCATGTGTTAAGCGCCTAGGAGTTAAGCAAACGGGTTATGCAGAGTTTAAACAGGGTTCGATAGGCGAAAAGGAGGTGAAGCAGAGTATTTAAACCGAGAACAGAAAAGATTCAGGAAATAAAAAAAATGGTGGGGCTGGGAGAATATGAGGAGAATGAAGGAGGAGAAGGTAGAAAAGCCTATTGCAATCTTTCAGTTCAGCCAAAAACCCACCATTAGACCCGAATTAACCTTTAAACGCTGAAAGTCGATAGCAGAGCTAACACTGGCTCCTTCTGAGGATGAGATCCTCCCTGTGAGGTCTCAAGAACTACAGATCAATGCCTTCATACAAAACTCAGTTCTTAATTTTTTTTTGCCTAGTATCCATTGGGCATGGAGTCAACTAAGTCTATACTAAAACTGAGCAAGATATCGTTTACAATCATTAAAGCCTGAAAACTCAAAACTTCAAAAACTGCCCATTTGCTGGGCCATCAAAATTGCTACCTGTCATCCGGTTCATCATATATCAACAAGATAGGATTTATTTGATCCTCTACCTCAAACAATTTAGGACATTTGAGCTTGACAGGCAGGTATGGATCAAATTTCATTTCCCTTCTGTATATTTTCCTCCTTGGATGTTCTTCATGTGAGCACTTGTACACATGCTGGATAACCATGAATCCTGTGTATTTATCTGTGTCATCTGCAGTCTGCATGACTAATAAGAATGATGAAACATAAATTTCTTGTGCAGGGGACACAGAAACATTATCTGTTCTTGACTTTTTCTTTGAACAATCCTCATCCAAGGAGGAGCCCCAAAACTGCACATCTTCTTCCTATGTCATCTGATAAGATACCTATTTAGTTTGTGTAGGGGCCACCTGAGCAAGCTTTAGAAAATCAAAACTGAGGTGATCAGTCTTAGCCTCGAGCATTGAATTATGTTCTGCCTCAATGTTCAAGGGGAAACTATGAGGGATTGTCATTTGATCAGACAGAGAAACAAAATATGATGGAGAGCTTTCCTCTCCCTTTTTGATCACTGGACTGGGGATGATAGTAGGTTGGCTAATTTGCAGATCTGCATAATCATGGGAAGATGAACTGGCTTCGGGCACAAATTCTTGGAGGAAGGGATCTGCTGCTGACTGCCACTGCTGGTCAACTTGTTGTTCTGTAGCTACAACAAACTGCTGAGCAGTGCCTTTGGATATTGCTTTCTCATAAGTAGCCCTTGTTAGGAAAGGAGCACCTTCCAAAACATGGACCTCCTCCTCATGCTGCACTTCTTCCATGACTATATTTTGACAAAGGGTCTTCACCCTTTGATCTTCATTTGCATCTCTATTTCTTTGCAAATTTTGCAAATGCTCATTTGCTCCTCTACATGGGTTTGGAGATGAAAAAGAAAAGGAACAATGAGCTCCTGCTTCTTCAGAATACTGCTCAGCTTTTAACTTGGAAACTTCAAAGGCCAAAAGCTCAATCATCCTAGCTAATTCATCTATCTCATGCTCTGAGGATGATGAGGATTCACCTCCCTGTCTTCTCCTTTCATAATCTCCTTCAAGTCTCTCTGCAACCAGAATGTTCGATTCAACTTCAAAAGCTGCATCTTGCATATCAGCTAGAGAAGCACATCCCCTTTCTCTTAACAACAGGCAGAACTGAGAATCAAAGGCATTAGAATAAATAATCATGGCAGAAGCAGGGGTGGGTCTTACATCAGTTGGCACTCTGCTGTACATATGATTGAATCTGATGTTAAATTCAGACAACAACTCACCATCTTCTCTCTGCAATTTTCCAAATTCATCATGATAAAAGAGCAGACCTTTATTATTTCCCTAGTGCTTTAAAAATACATCATCTAGGGTCTCAATATTTGCAATGGACCTAGGGGGTAAATTTCTGAACCAATTTCTAGCCTCCCCATCCATGCTTTGGACAAAAACCCTCATCCAGACATCCTCTTCATTAATATCCAGGTTATCAGCAAAGCTATAAAAAGATTTGAGGTGCTCTTCAGCTGATACTCCTTTTGCACGAGTAAACTTTGGCATAAATTATTGATAATCTCCTGCAGGCATGGCATTCAAAGGGGTAGGCAAGACTAAGGGTCCATACCTAGTAGCAACTATTCGTTCTATCTTTGTGAGAGCTTGCTGGCCTGCCATGACTAAGGTATACAAAAGGGATACTGGTGGACTGAGTGAAATGAATCAATAAAAAGGATAATGGAGATAGTGGAATATGATTGACAGCGTGGTGCTTTTTGAACTGAGGTCCGAAAGGGAAATGAATAACAAGGAGCTATATGAATCTCTGAAGGTATCTCTACACTGGCAGAGATACATAAAAATTCTTTAAGGCTTACCTGACCCTGATGCTCCTGACTGTGATAATTTCTTCTACTGAACAATCTTCTCAGGATTAGGCACTGGTTCAGCTGATGGTTTTTGAGGATATCTGTGAGCATGCTTCACCAGCTGCGCCAAAACTTCAATGTGGAGTCGCCAAATGATGGTCTTCCACCAATGGAGTCGCCAGATAGATGATTACAACCAAAATATGTGCCCAGACCTTGTCTATCATCAAAATCTGGAACTGTGTCATTCTCCTAGCGAAGCTGAGCTTCAATCTCCTCTCCCCGGCAACGACATCAATTAATGTTATCTCCCCAAGAAACTCTCCTAGGTTGTATATCATAGATGCTCTAGAACATTACAAACTCAACAAAAATGTTGGAAAATTGGTGGATGAATGAAATAAATGTTGCATATTCAAGCCAGATAACCACATCTACTGTGCTTGACCCTAGACATGGGTGAACACCCCCAGACTACAAGGCTTTTAACCACCAATTACTCACAGTTTGAGAATAAGGTGACTATGGAGAAGACTGACCACACCAGCAGATGCACACGACCCTGTGATGGCCGACTGCAACCAGTAAGAAGGTCTGTAAATCTATTTTCTAATACATAGACAGGATGACAACTCTCTGGCATTAAAACAATAGAAACCTGCTAACAAATTCAATGATACATGCTAAATCCTAACACAGAGGTGGGATGACATCCCCTCTAATGCTAAAAATTAACAGCACATGAATAAATGCAAAACAGGCACAGCTTGGAACAAGAAGAAGGAGTGGAAAGTGAGCAATCAACAGCAAAAGAAGCTTGCATTAGCTGAAAATGAAGACCAGACACTACAGGTATCACAACAGTTACAATCTCTAGAAGTTGAACCTTACAATAGAATAACACTCATCCCCCTGATTACATCTTTTTCTTGAGTATATATGGAGGTTGATTACAAAATATCTCTGCTATGCTAAGCGTGGAGGTGTCTTAATGGACCACCAACCACATTTACAATTTGATATGGTCTCTGATACATTCTGTTGATTTTAATGGATAGAATAGGCCTTTTTAGGTAGTCTAATGTCCTTCTCTGGCAGTTGGAGTGAATTATGGATTAAATTCCATGCTTGATAAATGATCTTCACTGCTCGAGGTCGTCCTGTTTGTCCTTCAAGTGTACTGTCTCTTGAATGCAGTGGGTAAAGCTTTAACTGTGCAGAATGCAGATAGAACGTCCCCTTCATCCTTCGGGAGTATGGAAATGTTGTGGAAGAAGATCGTGCAGCGAACTGAGGGAAAAAGGCCATAGGATCACACAAATCAACAACAGAAATGACTTGACAAAGGGTATCGGGAGATAGCGTAGATGGGAAAATGAACATGGGCCATCGGATGATAAAATAAAAGGTGGAGATTGCGCGGGAGGAGCTATCGGGAGGTACGAGCATGGGCGATCATGGGCTATCGGATTGCGATCCGCGTAGATCCGACGGTGATCGCAAGCGGAAGGTGCACGTAGGCTAACTGCCGGTGAAAGGGTATGGTGGCGGAAAGAGGTTTCCCCGCAACGCCTATCGGGGCTTTGCGGTTTTTGTAACTCGCCGCGCAATCTAGTCAAAAACGCCGCGTGGAAACCCAAAACCACTGCCCCCATGGGTTAACGGGCTGACGGATCGCACAATGAGGGGAAGCGACTACCGTCGATCTGACGATGGACGGTTCGATGGAGGTGAAGATGCATGATAGTTAATGTGCGGTCGGAGAAAGCGGAAACTGTTAGATCGGATGCGATCAACAACGAAGATTTAAAATGTGATAGAGGGCTATCTTAGCGCGGATTCATGTGTTAAGTGCCCAGGAGTTAAGCAAATAGGTTATGCAGAGTTTAAACAAGGTTCGATAGGCGGAAAGGAGGTGAAGCAGAGTATTTAAACCGAGAACAAAAAAGCTTTAGGAAACAATAAAAATGGCGGGGCTGGGAGAATATGAGGAGAATGAAGGAGGAGAAGGTAGAAAAGCCTACTGCAAGCTTTCATTTCGGCCAAAACCCACCATTAGACCCGAATTGACCTTTAAACGATGAAAGTTGATAGCAGAGCTAACACACACTTTCAATACATTATTTTTAGAAAAAAATGGTTAGATGTGACTCTTAATCAAACAAAGATAATTATATTTAGAATTTATTGTAAAAGAATATTGGGCTTAAGCAATGGCAGGTGTGGGATAAAGTCTTTATGATCCTAGAGGAAAAAAAGTTATATACTATCCCTCGGGGCTCATAAATGCCTCTAGTAATCTATTTTTACTTGTTATGGAAAGGTATCTCTACTGCAAAGGAAGAAGGTGTCAAATCAATGATAGTTCTAGGAAACTTTATGTTAGTAATCAAAATAATGATTGATTAATTTAACAACGAGTAGAATTAATTGAATTCCCCTGTTTATTGAATTAAACAATATCTTCCTCAATTTGATTAGGTCTTGTTGTACCACATATAAAGGGACCAAAATAGTGCAACAAACCATTGTGCAAAGGTGTTCTCCTCCCCAATCCTTTGGAGTATTAATAAAAAATGGGTTTCTTATCCATAGCCTAATCCCTTAATTAATTTACTGGAAACATAATTTCCCCCATTTCAACATGCACAAACTTAAATTCAACAACTAGAGGGAATATGGGAAGGAAAACAAGTTGTAGTCTTCCCAACTCCCACATTTGTTATGGAAAGCCTCATTCATGGTTAATCAATGTAGAGAAATGCATCCTCACACAAAATATGAGATAATACCAACTCATCAGCTCACTTAGTGTTGTTCTCTAGCTGACTTGGTATATCTCTAGTAGAAGTGGGCATCATGGAATTAGCTAAGCAAAGACACAGGGGAAAATTTGACACTATGTAGAGGCATTCATAGAAGGAAACACTAAGTCACACTAGGTCCTCAATGTAGGTAAAATTTGTTTCTTTGATCAGGTAACCCATAACTTCCTAATATTCCTTTTTGGTTCTCGTTTCTTTTGATATATGTGGTGCCTCAATTGAAAATAGTTAGAAGCAAATCCTTTTGGTCATCAACCTATTTCAACATGTTGAGATAAATTTTTCTTGTTTGGATAAAATTGACCACTTTTGTGTGAAAGATACAAATAGAGAAATCATGGATAACTTTGATCTAAAGGAAGTTTGTAAAGTTCTCCATAAGTATGAGGAAATAAATCAAGCCAACAACCATGCACTATTCCTCTAAACTCACTGAGCTGGAGTAGGCCAACACCACTCACAATGTGAAAATTATGAATATTCTCCTTTTGCAAAAACAATGGGCTGACTTTTTGGATATTGACTTTAATAGATTTCATTTTCTAGTTATCTCTTAGCAACTGAACACACTTTCTCTTGCCTCCAACAACCTAGCACAAGGAACTCTTTGCAAGTAGGATTTGTGGAGGAGAAAATTACTTTACTAGAATCATGACTTGATCGAGGTTTAAGACTGAAGCCCCACTCATTCAAAACAGGGGTAGGAAGCACAAAACATTGTCTACCCTAATTAGTTTTGAATATTTTTTGTAATTGTATGTATTTTGTGTCAATTTTTGAAAACACAACAAATAGTAATCCCTGGAATTCTTGTTTGAAAAAGGCATTATCATATATGGGAGACACTTTAGATATACAGTTTTAATACAATCTTTGAACATTGATAATCTCATCGAAATGATATTTCTAAGGAATATAAACTTATATTTTGATTTAAAGGAAGATAAATCACTTAACTTAATGCATTATCGATAATTATTAGAAATTGATGTAAATATACAATTATAATTACTTAGTTAATCAAGTATTTTTATTTTTATTTTTTTGCTAAAGCAAGAGTCGAGCCTTCTATTTCAATAAATTGAAAAACGAATTACATAAGGTACAATAGTCCTCAAGGAACTGTGAGCAAAAGAGAAACCAAATCAATGTCAGCGACAGAACCACAAACCGAATAGCAAAACCCTCGAAAAGTAGGCCAAAGTCTGACCAATCAATCACCCTTCAGAGATTCGACGGACTACGATAAAATAATCCTTAGATTCGAATAGTGGAAAGAAGCCATTCTGAAAGGATTTCGGATCCGAGAGGGGATAACTCTCGAACATAATTTTGATCCGGAATCCACCAAAGCCCACCTTGATGCGTAACAAGCCCAGAGGATAACAATCACCCTACCCTGCACCTTATCCTTGATCGTCGCTTCCCCTTGCCAGATCCAATGGTGGTGGAAGATATCGCACGACCCACAAACACAAAGAATAACTGCGCACTGAACACCCTGGACCCACCAACCTGCACGATTGATCATGACCATAGAAACATATTGCTTGATCCAACGGCTGTGATACATATCGCATGGGCCAAAAGCACCTAGATTTAGCGTGTGATGAGGGCGGTATTTATTACCGTACCTAGGCCACGTGTTGATATGTGAATGGAATCGCTCCCAAATCTGAAAAACCACAAACCACTTGAAGGGCTTGTGATGAACCCGAAACCACTCCCTTAGCGGAATTTCCATCGCTGGAAGAATAAACGGTTTGTTGAGTTTGCCGAGATCTCTAGGATTCCAGCTTCTCGCACTAGCCCATCTCCTCACGCTAAAGCACCAAAGGAAGATGAAAATTCCTCCATTCCGCCATCTGCCCGAGTAATAGCTTCTACCTAACCACATCCTCCAAAGACTTCTGAGATTATTCTTACCATGGTTGCGGAGGCCAACAGTGAACTGCTTCCCAAAAGGGACCTCCCTACAAAACTGACTCTTCATAAGAAAAACCCAAATCATATAGACGTCGGTTCTGTGTCTCTATTACAAAACACCTTTCTGTCCTTGTCTGCCTGATCTAGACAGCGAACCCTTAACCCATTCTGAGGCATCTCTTGCTAGCTCAGCTCAACCTGCTCATGGTGCAAAGCACCCCTTGATTTGCCAGGATGTCTGCCAATTTATTGGTCGTTCTTAGCACATGTGTGAAGCCCACTATATTTAAGCCCCGAAGGTGAAGCTGTATCCACTGAAAGACCTGTCGCCACCTCCATTGCTTTGAGACTTTTTCTAGCTCCGTACCATAACTAATTCTCTTAACCGAATTAATGATTAACTCAGAGTCAGCTTCAACTATGATATTCTGGAGATTTTTCTGCTTAAGGAATTCTAAACAATTCTCTAGAGCCATTAATTCCACCAAATTATTAGTGGCTCTTCCCAAATGGTAGTGAAAAATAGAAAGGATGCAGCCATTATCATCTCTTAACACCCCTCCAAAACTTGCTACACCCAGGTTACCTTTTGAGGCCCCATCAATGTTGAATTTCAAAAAACCCTGAGGTGGGGGGTGCCAGTAATCCTGCTTAGTGTTCATTTTCATGACCTTTTTGTCCAAGCCCTGTGGGATGAGATCCAACATCCCCAACTGAAGAAGTATCTGCCTTTCAGCTTCTGAAGGTGGATTCTTTGGGGAATTTCTCACAATAGTGCCTATCGTCTCTTTAAGCTATCTTAAGATCTACTCAAATATTTGGTGGGATGATAAATTTTCATTTTTGAAGACTCTATTGTTCCTTTCTTTCCAGACATTCCATATTATGAAACTTGGCGTTAAAGCCCAGGCTGAGTAGAGAAACTCATAATTAGAGAATTTTCGTCTCCATTTATTCAATGTGTTGGTAATGCTTCCTTTGTCCCTGTCTATCTGTTGGAAAATAGTGGCAAATGAGTCCCACAAACTGGAAGTGAAGTTGAAATTATTGAGCAGGTGCTCTATGGTTTCCTCCTGGGCCTCACAAAGCTGGCATCTGGAAGGATCTAGAACACCCCTCTTTCAAATATTATCTTGAGTCTGAATTTTCTTGTGTTGAACCAGCCACATGAAGAGTTTGATCTTCATCCATCCTTGATGCATCCATAGGTTCTTCCAAGCCTTGTCCGGTACATTGTGGTCCATCTCAAGGAGTATGCTTTTAGCCTCCTTGAGATTGAAGGTACCTTCGTTATTATTACCCCATCTAAGTTGATCATGTCCCCCTGTCACTAAATTTTTTCTTTGGTCCAACACTTTCATTAGGGCCTCCACTTTTTCTTTTAAGGGGTTATCATCCCTATACTCAAACTTCTTCTAGATTCTCCATTTTCCTTCTCTGTTGTTTTGAACCCAAAAATATTTAACCCTGAGTAAACCTTGGGCATCAGTTTCTTTCTTGAGATCTAGAAAGTCCTCTGTTAGCAGTGTAGGTTCCTGTTGCCATTTATCCTCCCAAAACAAAGCAAGATCCCCCTCTCTGATTTCCCAAAAGCTATTTTTTTGTACTAATCCTCTATTTTCCCAGGCCTTATTCCAAATATGTGAACCTTTAATGATGCCAGTCATCCATATGTGCTCATTCTCTTGCCAATTGCTAGCATATTTTTCTTTCCAGATACTAGCCCATTGAGCCTTTGGATCTTTTACCCAGCGCCACCATAATTTCGCCCCTAGAACTCTACTTAGCACTTCTGGATCATCCAATCCAAGACCCCCCTGATTTTTAGGTTTGCAGATCTTATCCCAAGCAACCAAGGCCCATTTCTTTCTCTGCTCCCCCTTGCCCCAAAGAAAGTCTCTTTGAATGTTTCTAAATTGTTGCAACACTCCCTTAGGAGCAGGCAGGGCAGAGAGCATGAAGACGGGGATAGATTGAAGAATAGCTTTAGTAAGCACTAACCGACCAGCCAGGTTTAAAGACCTAATAGTCCATTTCCTGATTTTATCCTACATCTTATTGATCACCGGCTCCCAAATGCTCTTGTGCAATGGTTTAACAGTTAGAGGAACTCCCAAGTACTTAGAGGGAAGGACATCCCTTTGAAAGCCCAAAATTCTGGAGATGTTTCTCTGAATAGCAATATTGGTATTAAAGAAAAAAATCTTAGATTTAGAGAGATTAACTTCCATACCTATAGCCATGGCAAAGTCACATGGGATACATTTATAAGCTAGTACCTCTTTGATTGTGGGGATTCCATGAAGCATGGTATCATCAACAAATTGTTGATGAGTTAAAGCCTGACTAGCCTCAGAAAGCTGAAGACCCTTGATATTTCCAATTTCTTTCGCCTGCTTGATTGACTGACCAAGTCCTTCCATCATGAGGATAAAGAGAAAGGGAGAGAGCGAATCTCCCTGCCTGAGGCCTCTGGATGGAGTAAAGGTCTTGGAAGGAGAATGATTAACTAGAATTGAGAAGCTAGAAGAGGTAACTAAGGCCATGACCCATCTGACCCAGTTATGATCAAACCCAAAGGCTATAAGTACCTTCCTGATATAAGTCCAATTCAGCTTATCGTAAGCTTTGGCTAGGTCCAATTGCATAATCATGCCTACTTTCCTATTGCTTACCAAAGAGTGAACCACCTCATGCGCTTGAATGATGTTATTGAGAATTTGTTTGCCCTCCACATACCCAGATTGCTCCACAGAAACTAGAGTGGGAAGAAGAGGTTTGAGCCTATTGGCCACTACCTTGGATATAATTTTGTACACCACATTGCACAGAGCTATGGGTCTATATTTGTCCAGGGTCAGTGCATTATCCTGTTTGGGGATCAAGGATATGAAGGAAGTATTGAGCACTTTCAAAATGGTTCTATTCATTCTGGAATCCTCCACCACCTTCAGAATGTCTTGTTTAACAATATTCCAGCAAGCTTTAAAGAAATCCACATTGAAACCATCAGGGCCTGGCACTTTACCATTCTACATTTCTTTGATGACTTCACCAACCTCCTCTTCAGTCACTGGCCTATTAAGATTGAAATTATCCTCTCTTGTAACAATCCTAGGTATATGCCTTGTTAAGTCCCTGATGAAGTGATCTCTGTCTGAGATTGTTTCCTTTGCTATGTCTCGAAAGTGTTGAACTAGCACCGTTTCTATATCTGCATGGGTATTAAGAATATGACCTTCCTCATTCTTGATCAAAGATATCCTATTATGAGATCTATTCGCCAAGGTGGATCTATGGAAAAATTTAGTATTTCGCTCCCCTTCTTCGAGCCATTGAACTCTATATTTTTGTCTCCAAAAAATTTCCTCTTGTTTACATAGATTCTCCCAATCTATCTGATGTTTGGTGACTTGATCATTTTTTACCTTATCAAAACCATCCATGATAAGATCTTGATTCAGTTCCTGCATTTTGTCTTCAACAACTTTTTTCGCTTCAAAAATGTTGCCAAATTCATTTTTGTTCCAGTCTTTAAGCCTGAACTTGATGTGCTTTAGTCTTTTGTGTAGTAGAAACATACTTGTACCCTGCAGCTGCAGATCCTCTGTCCACCATTTTGCAATATTACTGTTGAAATCTGGGTGTGTGAGCCAGATATTCTCAAATCTAAAAGGTCTGTTCTTGGGGGTACCGATGCCCTGCATCTCTAGTTGTACCGGCCAATGGTCTGAGCCTCCAAAGGGGAGAATTCTCGCTACTATGTCCTTGTCGTTGAGCATAAGGTCCTCTGAGATTATGAATCTGTCTAACTTGGAGGTGACTTGAGACTCTCCTCCTCTTTTATTGTTCCAAGTAAATAGGCCATTACTCATGTCAGTGTCAACTAGATTCATATTATCTATAAAAGTTTGAAATGTTGTAGAGTCTTTGCTTAAGGTTCTGGTTCCCCCTTTTTCTCCGAAAGTGATTTGATCATGTTGAAGTCTCCTCCCATGATCCATGGTACTCCTACATATCTATCTCTCAAATCCTCAAGAGAATCTAGAAACCTGAGTTTATCATCTATTCTTTGAGGGCCATAAACATTTGTGACCAGATAAGTATCCCTATCTCCCACAGGCTAGATAACCACTGATAAATAATTCCTAGATGCCTCAGCATCTATTATTCCAATCTTTTTGGGGTTCCAAAGAGTGAGTATACCCCCTGCTATATTGTCTGCTTTAACTTCTAAAAATTCATACCGGCTGAGCCAACTGCTATGAACTTCTTTGATTCTTTGAATGGAACATTTAGTTTCCTGGATAAAGATCATATCCGGTGCTTCTTGTTTCATTTTGTGACTAAGTATTCTTTGTTTTCTCTTACTCCCTAGACCTCTTATATTCCAAGATGTAAAATTCATTATTACAGATTTGTAAAGGAGTAGCTAGTTAGGTCTTTCATCTTACGTGATTCTATCATTAACTTTCCACATTCCATCAATAACTCATTCTGCTTTTTTCTGCCTCTTTTCCTCCCTGGGTTTTTAGGAGCTAATCCTGGTGAGGTTTTCATAGGTTTCACACCTTCGTTTCCCTGCCTTTCTTTGTTTTTATGACTCTTCGGCCCCTTTGCCTGAGTTTTCCATAGGAACAGTTGCTGTACTCTGTTGAAATCTTCTTGTGGTAATGAGTCTACCCCTCCCATGGCACCCTGTTTTAAGAACCCTTCCAGATCTAGGTGTTCTCTATCGAGAATCTCCTGTAGTTCATGATCCTCCATTTCCATCTCACTCTGGATCATTTCTTGGTCCATCTCTAGTTCTCCATCACTCAGCATGGTTTCTTTCTGTTTGGTAATATCCTATGTTTTTTCACTATTTACCTCTTTCTCTTTCTCCCCAGGGCTTCCTTCCATGACTTGATCTTCTTTTGTTATCTCCTCCTCTTCTTCAAGTACATGGAACTTATTCTGGCTGACCTGTTGCCCTTCTGTTTGATGTTGTTTTGTTACCCTTTTGCCCCCTTTTCCTCTATATCCCACTTTGTGGAAGCCTTCATTATCTTTCATTGTAGCATCTTTATTCTTATTCTCGATTTTACTGAGAGGACAGTCTCTAAAAGGATGTCCATGTTCATGGCACTTATGGCATCTGAAAGGTATATGCTCATAATCTACTATTTGCACCCATTCTTCATCAAAGACTTCCAAGATGACCTCATCTGGTAGAACTCCAGAGAGATCCATCTCTACAAATATTCTTGCAAAGGAAGTGTATTTACCCCTTCTGGTGGCCTTAAAAGCTTTGAAAAAATGCCCTAGTTTATTTCCTATGGCAGATAACGACTTCGTTTGCCAGTAATCAAGAGGTATGGAATAGAGTCTTACCCAGAAAGGGACCGAGGTGAAAGTCTCAAGCTCCAGTAAAAAATTCATCATCCACGACCACATGTAGAGTCCTGCTACTGCATAGAAGTAGGGCCCTCCTTCAAACACTCTGTCTTTGTCCTAAATATTTGTAAAGACTAGATCCTCCTATATCAATAGGTATCATATTTCATGATTGACTTGATTAACTCTATAATATGTTCATACCTTTTCTGATGGTAAAGGTTTTCCATATTATGTAAAAATAAAAAAAAATAAAAAATGTAAAGAGGGTATACCCTAAAAGAAAAATCAAAGGGTGAAAAGAATAAGTTGGTCAAAAAAGTGAAAGAGATGAACCCCAAATAAAATGACCAGGAAAGTGTGCAAGTCCAAATGCCACTACTATGTCATTTTCAGTAAATAAAGCATCATGTACAACTTGTTGAAATTTTTACCACAATTGATGAATGGCCAAATAGCTTAATCCTAGCCAGTTCATGTTTGAATTTCCTGTTTTAGAGATAGAGAATAGAAATCTATCCAAACTATTTAATCTTGGCAGATAAATAGATAGGTAGAGAAACAAAGGAGCTCAACAGTTTAATCTGAGCTCTAATTGAGATAAGTGTAGACCTAGATAGGCTTATCATGCAAATAAAAGAAAATTGATCAGGGGTTGCCAATCCAAGTGCACCCAAGGAAAAGAAGAAAAAATGTTAGGTACAGTAGGCTAGGTAGGCAGTTTTGGTGTTGCAGAAGCATACTTATGATTGATTTTGTCTCTCAAAATGTTCACTTTACTGTTATCATAAGTACCATGGCAGTTCTATATTTTGATGTCGCTCAAGCGAGGCATGACTAACTCCCCTTCACACTTCTCCCCAATCACTTACTAATCTCCCCCAAAAAGATATTAAGATCTGCTTAATATCCTTAAAAAGCACTCATTCCATTTTTCATCAGATGCCTAAGTAAAACCCCATTTTTGTTTACTTAGGGAAGTGGCCACATCTCCTGTATAAACCCCTTTTAGCCTAAGTGTTAAATGTAAAATTTCCAACATTATACTTAGCGCTGTTTATTTCACAAATTCATATTAACTGTTAACATTATTATATAAATCCCTTATGATTCTTTCCCTTCCCCGTATTATGTGTATATATAATATAATCCCCAAATATTAATATCCCGCCCCGGTTTTATTATAAACCTTAGCACTGTACAAATCGGGAATTAGAGGTTTATCTGAAACCTTTCAATAACCCTTACCACTGCGCCATTTAAAGGATTAATTAACATTTGGTTGATTAATAACTTAACCCAAAACCCTGCGAACCAATCAAATTGTGCCCGATATCATTAATTAACGTTAATTTTGATCGGCCCCGCGCATTAAACTCCCCGCCTTGTTCATAAGGCGCCAACCGTTAGATCAATGACCATCCCACCGGATGGCCGATATGCATATCACCAGCCCTCCATCTTCCGAAACTTACCGTCCGGGGAATTGGCGGTATCGCTGCCTATACCAGGACGCGTGTCGCACTCCCGCGCTGCTCACGACCCTCCCGTCTGAAACCACTTAAGCCCATAAGCGGTGCGGGATAAAACAGCTTACCGCCCTCCTATTGGCCCTCGCTGATGTCACTACCACATCACCCCACCGTAGCCCCGCTAAACGACAAAGTGTCCCATCATGCTGACTTCATCCGCTCAATAAATGCTAAAATTACCTGCCAAACCGAATTTCGTTAAAAAGCGACGAAACATCTTTTTCGCAGTAATTCTCTTTGTTCACACTCCCATGCAAAAGAACGATTGAAGCCACTGTACCAATTTTTCAAGCGCCACCCAGCCGAAGAGACCACAGTAGCACGCTCTACAGTCCTTCATTCAAACTTCAGTTACTCAATTTGCCTCCGTAGTCCAGGTATTTATCCATTTTATCGGTAACCCTGTAAATTCCACTTTTTCACTAAAAATTCTACCTGTGAAAACCAAATTCGAGTTGAGAACAGTCTGTTTAGCCCCCAAAAAGACTCCTAGACCTGCTGTTCAGTTCAATTTTCCGCAACAATCCCAAATTCCAGTTTGAAAACACAAGAACCAAACATGGAAGCCCCCACAGCCCTGAATGTCGCGCCTGTAAATGCACCTCACAAAGACTTGGATTATCTGCCTCTTGCAGACAAACACTTTCAAATAAAGGACCTAACCACTGATCATAATCATCTTCAGGCCTTCTGCCAAATTAGGGATAGTTATTTAAGCAACTCTGGTATTTTTGGACTGTGGGAATCAAACCTTCCCATGTACTTCCTTCCCTCTGTCCATGTTTTTCTAGACATCATCCACCAATTTTGTGCCAACTATGACCCTGTTCATAGGGCAGTAATGTCACCTTCCCAAACTGTCATTTTTTCCATAACTTCTAAATCCATCAATGAAATGCTACATTTCCATTCCACTGAGCCTCTTGCTCCTCTTTCCATTGGATTTTTACTTGAAAAATCTTCTCAATTACCCAACTCAGAGATAACCGGATTGCCCAGATGTTCATGTCACCAAAGCACCAACCTAAAGGCCCTCCTCCTTACCTGCATGCTTTTTTCACTGAAACTGGTAGGCTTATTGTTGACATGATATCCTCAGTCTTGGGATTTAGGTCCAGTGAATATGTGGATGATATCACCCTAGTTCTATTATCAATATTTATTCCAGGATAGCGCCCTGCTGTCAAGTATGACTATGCCACTTTTATTGCCAACAAAATCCATAATCAGTTTATAAATTTTGATAGAGAAGAGGTCTTCAAATACACATCTTTTATATACCATATGTTGTTATATTATCAGCCAGACAACTTTCCATTTCCCATCAGGAAATTAGACTCAAAGGGAAATTGAAGGTGTGATCTTCTGGAGCTCAGTCTTCCACAATACCTATGAGTGCTCCTTATACTTATAGTGAATTCATTGATTTATTTATGCACCCAGCCTCCACTATGTTGATAGGAGCTCCTCCTTCTAGGAACACTAGCGATATGAGGGAGATTTTACAGCTGTCCAAACAATACAGAATAGGTGACTGGTACTTCTACCAGAATCACACAGAGATCATAATATATGGGTGTGAACTTTGCCCATTTAAGTTGCCCAAATATGTGCCCATGAGGTTATTTGCATTAGAATATTTCAGGCAGATCATCAATGAAGACCTAACCCACTTCTGTAATGTAAAGAAGAAGGCTTAGCTGAGAATCAAAAACTAGTTAGGCCCTTATGTTGTCCATTCCAGGGAAGCATGGAAAGATGCAGAACAGATCTTAGAGGACCACCTCCGATTGAAAAAGAGTTTTGGGTGGGTGCCATATGACCCATGTAGTTTCATAAGTGACAGAAGGGTAAGATACAGGGTATTAGTGTATGTACATAATAGGATCCCACAAATTGAACAATATGCAAATCAGGAAGAATGGGTAGAAGGGACCTTAATAGAAGAAATTACTAAACAGGAAAAGATGGAAAAAGTTATGAAAGATCTTGAAAAAACCCTTGACCTGGACTCTTTTGGATAGGTATCTTTCAGGCTGCCTCAATAGTCAAGAGTTGGAACATCTTCTGCTAGAACTTCTTAGCAGCCTGCACAGAAAACCAGCACATCAGTGATAGGGACTTCAAAGGGTAAAGAGGTGGAAACTACAGAACAACCAATAATGACAGATCAGCCAGGGGGGTCCAAAGAACAGTAACAAGTACAAATTCCTCCAGCCCAAACCAGAGCAGCAGAAATTCCAGCACTACAAACTCCTCTAAATGAGGAAACAAGCAAGAAAAGAGACAGAGAAGAGGCCACACCTATCAGTGGACCTACTAAACAACCAGGAGCAAAGAGACAAAGACTGAATCCTCTGTCAGAAGAGGAAATTATTGAGGAAACAACAGATAGTCTATGAGGTGAGAGGGTAGTCAGCCAGTAGACCTCCCTAGTGATAGAAACATCAACTAGCTTCCATAGGCAAGAGATAGAAAGGCATCACAATGTAGAGGTGTCGTCCACCAGGCCACAAAGCAAACAGACCTCAGACATCAAGAAAACTTTCATAGAGATAAAGGCTAGGAATGATCTTGTGAGAATTGAAATCTATAATCAATACTTGAAAATGGCCCCGTCCACCTAGCAAATATTGATGTCTGCCTATGAAATTAATGAAGGCAAAATTATTATGAGTTATTTTAAGCCAATGGTGCAGCAACCCCAGTCGGCGCAGATTATATTAGAACAAACTTAGAGGTCCTAGCCAAAGACATTCATCCATTGGACCAAATTGAACTTCACAAGTAGACTGGGGAAATGGTTTATTCCACATTAACTGAAAAGGCAATTTGGCCCACCAGTTACAAAGTTCTTTAGACAACAAAACAACTCAGTTGAATTGGGAGAAAGCTTCTTCCCTAGCCAAAGATAATAGAATCAAATCCTTAGAAGAGATCATCATGGAATTGGGACATGAACCCAAGGATGCTAAAGGCATAAAGGCATTAATCAAGAAGAAGGAAGAGGACATTGCTGCCCTAAGGAAATAGTTGAAGCTACCTCCTTCAAGGCACCCTCTGACTGCAAAAATTATAGAGCAGAAATCAGAGGAAGACATGATGGACTTGCCCATGAAACTCAATGAAAGATTAACTGATATAGAGCAGGCGCTAGAAAAAGCATTAAGAGAGAAGCAGGGAGAGTCGACCTCCTAGCAACCTGAGGTAATCCCAACAGTCACTACTGCAACCCCCTCAACAATTGCATCAGCATCAGCTCCAAATGTCCCAGCACCTACAACAGAAGTAATTACAGGTACAGAAATAGCAGCAACAACACCAGGCAACAGTACAAGTATGAGCACAGAGGAATTAATAAAGGCCATGGAAGAATTGAGACTCCAAGTGTCAGAGCTGAAGCAAGTAAAGGAAAAATTGGCAAAGGTGGAAAAAAGTTATGATAAATCCAAAATAAGTGTGGCAGAGAAAATAAGAGAGGTTAAAGCTTTAGAGAATAAAGTGAGAACATTAGAGAAGGATCTCACTATGGATAAGCCTCTGGCAGAAATCAAAGGAATTCTCTGGACCAACATTAATCAGTCCCTAAGTAATGTTTGGCCATCTATCCAAGCAATTTATGAGCAGATTGATTTGGTGAATGCAGCACATGGTGAAATCCAAAAAGCAAGAGCTTTACTAGGACAAATGCCTGATCAGGCCAACCGGCTCATACATTTTTTGAATTACAGAAATAGAGAATAGCTGGAACAACTTGGCATCCCAGACAGGACAGGCACCATTTTGGATATCAAAAGAGTTCTAACCAAGAGGACTTTAATGCAGAATTTGGAAAAAAGATGCCAGGATATGCAAGTAGAAATTAATTCTTTCATGCAAAGGTTTACAGTTTTGCAGGATAAAGGGCTACCAAGTCTTTTAGGAAATAATGACCGGCTTATGAAACACACAAATTATGTACATAAGTTGAACACATATGCTGTTGATCAAGTTAATTCATCAACAAGTGCTTCAGGAGTAAAAGCACTCCCCACAGGCCAAAGTCTCTATGATAACTTAGAAAAATTATTTTATATTGAGCATGAGGTAAAACATCTGTTTCAGCTCTAGCCTAATTTTGTCAGATATACAGAAGCTGATGAAACCCTGAGGAAACTTCAGAGGCATAAATTGCCAGATCAACAATGGTGGGAAGACATGTTGGGGAAATTCTCTTGGATAAAGCGAAGATTTCGGGCTATTTTTCCGTGATAAGACAAACAGAGATAAATAAGGTTCAAGCGGGTCAAAGTATATCTCATCAGGGTCAAAGTATATATGATCAGGGTCAAAGAATGCCCGGCAATGATGGAGTAACCAGCACAGAGTATCATTGGAAGACAGCTATAAACCGACTCGCAGAACCTACCTTCGATACATCCAATAAAGAAGGAACGACCACCACAGCACCAATTTATTGTTTCCCTGTTTCTGAGACTGTTTGTCTCTATATTTTTGTAAAAAAGGGGTTAATCATCACTAGATATTATCTCCATAAGGTATTTTGTAAGATATTTTGATATTTTGTATCAATACCCCCCAAACGATGTATTTGGGGTTGGTTGGTGGGTATTCATAGTTTTGAATGTAATACTGAAATTTTCTGGAATAAAAGGCTATTGGAACCATTTGTTGTCTGGCCTACTGAATGAGGATTTGATGCAGAAGACTTGTCACAGAATTCTTGAAATTAAACTCCGGATCAATAAGTCCCCTATATCTCTTGTTTTACAGTTTTCATGTTTGCTATATCATATGTGTTTCATAATCTGAATAGTAAAGAAAAAGATTAATTTAGAATTTGCTTGAGTGCACTCTGTTTTCAATCTTTATTATTCTCTGTGTTTTCTTCAAAATTAGTATAGTCAATGAATTCTTAATTGCTCTTGTTTCTTGGTTCTTTCATATTGACTATTTGCTAAGGAATTCTTAATTGCTCCTTAACAGTAATCATCTATTTTTCCTCTTTCAATATGTTGAAGGATTCTTAATTTCCTTTCAGCCATTTGAGTCCATTCCATCTGATTCCAGCCTTTAAATTGTTCCATGTTTGACTACCTTGCTCTGTGATACCATCTTCTATTAAGAAACTTAATCCAGAAATCCATCCTTCTTTAACTCCATCATGCCCAATGGACTGAACTATTCAGTTTATGTCACTATCATATTGAATTCCACCATCCAAACACAAAACAAAACCCTTGAACTTCATAACTAGTCTAACAATTTTCAAAACAAAGCTAAATCATAAAGAGAGAGCCCTCTCTGGATGCAAATGGGCTAGAATCTGTATCTAAAAGATTGGTCTGTGGTTACCTCGGCCGTATTCCCTTTCTTACAACTTTGGGGAACAACCTGAGTGATAACAAAGACCACAGTAAAGAAACCCTTTGACCCCAAATGTAGGTCTATGCTTCCTTTTGGTTTCCAATGGTATTTGATCCATGTTTGCAGAGCCTTTTCAGTGGGCCATAAACCCATGAATTTGCAAATGATAGCATAGGTCCACATGTGATCCCTGTGCGCCTACAGAGCAGGATCATTTAAAACTACTCTGGGAGTGACGTCAGCCTTAGGTTTACATGGCCCCTTATGTGCCTTGTTTTTTGCTCCCTGTTTTTTGTCTTCTTCCTCATTTTCTTTGGTTTTGTTGTCCTTCCTTGATTTGGTAAAATCTTGTTCCTCTTCCATGCTTCTTTTTGCTTCCTCTGAAGGACCTCTGATGGATTCTAATGGTTTCTTGCCCCGGTGTGCATTGATAAAAATGTGTCTTTTGAACTCCTAATTACCTTCACATTAATTATCAACCCAGGGACGACTTTTTATTTCAAGAGTGTACTCAGTCTGAGGTGGCTATTTACTCAAGAGTAATGTTTTGCAGTATAGTGCTCAAAATCCAAAAGTAAATGAAAGCTGGAAATAAAATCTACTTACAACAAAGCACTTTAAGACTTAAATCATGCATTCGGAAAAATAAGAAATGTATCAGTCAAGGGTTCGACAACAATAGCCCATCTCTTTGGAAACTGATGGAAAGGAAATTAGAGCATGGACCACGGGTCTGGGAGCTAGGCAGTAAATGCCAAGGCTCACTACAACCACAGATCGTCTCTCACACCAGAACAAAGATAATGCGAATAACAGGAAATGGAACGGCAGATAAGAAATGGAACAACAATTAAGAAATGGAATAGCAGGAAACTGAAATGCTCTTAAACTAAATCATTCACTCAAACAACCATAAATCGAGGATATAGTAGCAATAACTCATTCCTCTGGATATTGATGCAATTGAAATCAAACCAGAACAAGACAATCAATCTGGGAATGAGGAAGCAATAACCAATATTCTCTACAGTTGACAGTCCTGTTTTAAAGCAATCAAAAGGAAATTGAAATTGAACTAAAGCTGCCATTGAAAGTAAACTAGGAAAACTCTTTAAAAGCAAACTCTTACAATTAATCAACCAAACTGAACAACGAAGTAAATGGACAACAAACTTATAATTAAAGGAATTAAACAATGAATCATATTTAATAAATATGAACAACAAACTCTAATTAGTGGAATCGAATAACCAACAATCTGAAATGAACAGCGAAGATTTACACTTGAAATGAACACAATAACAATATAAGTTGAAAAGGATAATAATCTCTGTTATGATGGAAAAAAACAGCCACACAATTCAATCTCAACTTGTGTAATGAAACAATTCCATAAAATATTCTAACAGCACATTATAAAAACATGAAACTGTAAAATAATGCAATTCAAAAGAATAGGAAATAAATCAAACCATCAAACAGCAGCAATTGTAAAGATATGATACACAGCAGCAGCGTACTCCACCAGAGGCTGGGCCCTTAGCCGCCAGCGGATGCTGCTGGGCTACTTCATATGAAAAGAATGAACAACTCCCAAATCAGGTATTAATCATTAAATGGTAAAATCATTACAACAACAGCAGCTTTGAGACTTACCGCCTGAAACAATCCTTTCTTCCTCCTATCCTATCATGAATTCTTAATTCTAAATCTCTAATTCTAAATCCTCAATTCCATCATTTTTCTATCATTCGAATCCCCCCATCTCTGATCTCTGTTCTGATTTAAATAGAGAGAGATCAGAGAGCAGTTACAATAGAGATAACTACAACATGATTTCCATTAAAAAATTGGATTGTTTCCAACCAATTGAAAAACAAGAAGATATATTTCCATCCAGCTTTCAACAAGAGCAAGACGAATTTGGCTTTGTAGCTGAGATTTGGAGGACGGCCGCAACAACAAATCTGAGAAAATTGTGCTCAAAGAACCCTACGTTTCTCTCAGTACAAGCCAAATTTTGGCAAACCGTTTTTTGAAAAAGTTAATTGGGTCCGTTCTGGACAAAACCCATGTTCCAGATTTTCCAGATTCTGCTTCATTTGCTCAGAATCTCAACCGCAAAACCGTCACTTCTTATTCCAGCGAATTTCTGAGTTGGCACTTTTAATGATCAAATCCTCAATCTGGAAATTATCTTGGAGGCTAAAAATGGTGAATAATGTTACAGCTGATTTATTAAAACTATCATTGATAAAATCATGCATAATCATCAATTTATTAGAAATAAAGGAGAATAAATAATATTCATTCATAGAAGCATAAATCATCATAAAATGGATTTATATAATAAATTATAATAAATGACATGATGAAGAATAATAGAAATGGGTGGAATAAGTGTTCAAAAGTGATAATAATAATGACATATTAACGGCCCAACACCCGGCTGGCCATGGCCTGCCTGTAGGAGGGAGAAGAGCTCCCCCTTTGCGCCCCTCCATGGGGAACCGCCCCTACAGCAATGTGAAACCCTAGCTTTGCGCCTCGTTCTCCAATTCCAGTTTCCTCCTCCAATCTCCAACCCTATCTGTTCTTGTCCCTCCTTAATTAAGTCTTATTTA
Organism: Pinus tabuliformis; assembly: GCA_031772625.1. Lineage (NCBI taxonomy): Eukaryota > Viridiplantae > Streptophyta > Pinopsida > Pinales > Pinaceae > Pinus > Pinus tabuliformis. The sequence goes on along the minus strand of CM062813.1, from coordinate 557,594,891 downwards.
TTAATAAAAGTATTAAGATATATTTTAAAATTTAATATCTAATAAATTATATATAATTTTGATTAATCTTTTTTTTTTATAATAGTTTTTCTTTTTCTATTTTTTTATATAATTATTTTTTTAATATAAAAGGTTTATAATTATTATGTAAAATTAATTATTCATAATCATTTTTAAAGATAAAATTTACATATACATATGCTTAATAATAATTTTAAGATTTAAGAAAGGAAAAACAATTATCTATATTTTTAATAAGATAAAATTTAAATATTTATGTTAATTTTCCTACTATAAAATAGTGTTAAATATTTAAAAAACGAGTCTAATTCATCTTAACTCTCAATTTTATCAAGCATCTAGAGGGATTAAATCTCTCAAACTGCAAACTTATTTTTTGAGTGAAAATTTTGATGAAACATTTGCACTTCGAGAGATTTGATCCCTCTCATCCATTGATAAATTTGGATTTACGATAAACATAGCCTGGTTTAATATTTTTATATTAAAATAACTTCAAAATCAATTTTTTTTATTTATACTCACCACAGTTACAAAAAATTATATATTAAAACAATTCTAAAATTAATAATATGCAAAATATTAATTCTCCTTACAAATCTAGTTAGGCTATCAACTGTATTATGGGTTTTTAGGCTTCCAATATCTTCTTTTTTTTTCCAGAAGGAAAAGCACGATAGATTTATATTAAGTCAATATAAAGATCTACATTGTAACATTGGCAGTTCATATCAGGAAGAACTGAAGAGGAAACATACGGCAGATAAAATCTGAGAGTGTTTACAGATATAAGTTCCATAAAAGATGAGCATATTTAGACATAAAACAGAGATAAGGCAGATGATGCCTATGAACCTATTATAGCTTCCAATATCTTTATATCATTAATTGATTGTCTCAATTTAATACCCATTGATCCGGGTTAAATCATGAACCACCTAAATTAACAAATATTATGAACTATCTAAATTAAACTCAGAATAGGTATTTAATCATATATTTAAATATTTCAATACATATCACTATTTAAAACGTTAAAATCCTAATATGATTTCAAATTAGTACTAATAATATGAAATTCATAGATTAATAAATATACCATTCAAAAGAAAAAGGCATTAAATATTGTAGAGATTGGAATATATAATATTGAACCTAATAGATATTTCAATGTATATTTATAATTTTAATATACACAATTGTAATATCCTATAATTATTTTTAAGTTGTATTTATTTTTAATTAAAAATGAAATTTAGTCACCAAAAATATTATGAGACAAATGAATTGTAATGAAAAAGTTAAAAATTTGCGCCCCATAATTGAATCTTGCTTTTAACTTTCTTGGTGAAAATTTAGGTGCATGGAATCAACATGGTTCACAGAAATGACTCTGAACAATACCACTTCTAACCCAAGGACTAATTATATCTCCTTTACGAATATGTTGTCTTACCCATGCTTAGCAATTTGATTTAAACATATATACACAAGTGAGAATTAAGTTCTGTTAGGAGATCATACAATGTTCTTTGTATATTTATCTACCATAACTAAAGATGAGATGAACAATACAACCTATTTTTTCTTTATTATGTTGTTTGGAGAGGGATAGCCTACATGTGTGACTGATCACTAAGTTCTATGTTCTATCTCGATGACTACTCTCTTTTAAAAATTGTTGCAAATGTTAGTAAGAAAAAAGTTGCAAAATAAATTAAAAACAACCCATATTTAGCTGAAATACCTAGATATGTACCACAATAGTTAAAACCCTTACATTTTTTTGCAACATCACTATGAAAAAACTTATAAAATGAAAAAACGGTTAAAGAAAGTCAACAAAGAAAATCTTCTTTAGTGGTTATCTTCATAGGAATTCAAAATCATAGGTTAAAATAAAACAAATTGGGCAAATAAAGAAGGTAAAAATGAAGAAACTAAAATTAATCATAGACTTGAAATTGGGTAAAATTAGAAAATTGTGATAGTCTAAAAACATTATTCACATGTTTAATAGGTTACATTAGAGAATAATACCATGGGTTAAAAATAACATGGGAAAACCACCAATTGTCAACATTATTAATTTTTTTTTTAATATTTTAATATTTTAATTTTAGTTTAATGTAATTTGACTGAGTCAAAATGTTAAACAAAACACCATAAGACTGATTACAAAATGTTAGTTAAACATGACAAGACATTACAACATCTTTACTATACTGCACCACTGCATAATTATAATTTATGAACGATTATCATCACTATTAAAAATTATCCTTATTTTTCGTATAATTCATTAATTGGTTAATATATATATGAAGCATAATACTTATGCAATCACTTAACATGATATTGCAATAGAGAATCGTTACATTTAAAACAAGTAAATAATCTTAAATTTGATAAACCCAAAATTGATTTGATATGCTAGTGATGAAAGCACAAAGCATCATATGTCATGCACTCACTTACCATGATATTACATGGGGACTTTGGAGTAATGAGACATCCAATAAAATTGGAACAATACAAATGATACATAGTAGATTAGCATGGCCCATGTAACACACAAATCCATAAATGGTCCAAATTATTATTTTATATATATATATATATATATGAAAAAATAGAAGCAAAGTGTTTTCGTTGTAGTAATTTCTATCTGTTGTATTATGGATGAACTTAAAACTTGGTGGATGTTCTTAGCTTGCTATTAGAATCATTTAAATTCAATGATATTAGAAGAAAGCAATTCGAGTGTAATATATGAAACTTACTTGGGGATAATATTTAAATTTGGAAGATCTAAAATGCGTAGTTTAACGAGGTTTCAAATTTGTCTGGAAAACTATAGAAATTTTAGTAAGATTTTGATTAAATATGGCAGAAATTTTGGGAAATCTAGGATATAGCTGTCAAGTTTCAAGATTCAGGGTGCCCCGGGGATTTTCATGGTACTGAATCCATTTTCACCATCAAAAACAAGATTCAATCACTCCTGTGGGATTTTTTGAGAAAAAAAGGGCCTGATTCTTGTTATTTTCTTACTTCTGGGCAAATTCGTTGCCTCGATAGACAATGCCGATGCAAAATATTTACTCTCGATATTGTTGTGATAAAAAACACCATAATCACACTAATTTCATTATTGAACATTTACATCTCACAAGACTTTTAATAAGCTTAAATTGGATCCAACTAAAACCCCTTAAATCTTGTAAACATTTAACTATTTTCACTCTTGATCGCTCCAGCCAAAATCCCTAAATGTCAATGAATGAGTGAATTATGCTAGTGAAAATTGAGTCAAAATTCCTAAATATCAATTTATGTGTTACGCCTATATAAATTTCCTTGAAGGTGATAACTTCCTTATATAAATTTCGATTTTCCCAATCACGCTGAAACAAGAGTTAGAGAAAACAAAGGCAGTAGAAGATAAAAGACACAAGGAGAAGGAAAATTGGAATAAAAAATTAGATAAAAGAGTTTCAATAAACAATTGCAAACATGGAAATGAGAGAAAATAAACTAAAGCAACAAATAGAAGAAGCTAAATCTTGGGCTCAAGTGGAAAAGGAACTGTTGGTTGAGTAAAAAGAAACCTGGATTTAAGCCCTCTGTGGTTTATTTCTTTCTTTGTTACTGGAGAATCCACTGTAAGAACCATTTTCTGCCAACGTTTCAAATCCCAATCGAGATCCATCATCAGGATAACTTGAATGCTTGATAGAAGAAGAGCTTAATAGAGAGATTAAATAGTAATGAGGGTAAATGTTCTTAAGAAGATGCAGGTCTGCAGCTCTTCTTGCTATCTTCGCTCTAGTATTTTCGAGTAAAATAATTTCACTCCAGGTATCCCCTCCGTATAGGGAAATGATTCTGGATTTAAGACCTCTGTGGTTTATTTCTTTCTTTGTTACCAGAGAATCCACAGTAAGAAACCATTGAGAGACAAATCAAGAGGACAATAAGAGAAGAAAAAGATATGCGAGACAAGGGCACAAATGTGATCATCAAAGGCCTAAAATACTATGGAGAAAAAGAAAGAACATATATTTTAGAAAGGGATTTTCTCAAGGAGAAGTTAAATTGGACGGGTTATATTCAGCTAGCAAATAGGATTGGTAGGAAAGCAAAAAATGGAAGGGATAGGCATGTCAGAGTTTCATTAAGGAGAATAGAAGACAAGATGGCTATCCTAAAGAGTAGGGGACTACTCAGAGGCACTCATATTTACCTAGACGATGACTTGACACTTGAACAACAAGACGAGCAAAGGAGGGAATGGGAGAAAGTGAAATCATCAAGAGAAGTAGGAAAATGGGCGTGGTTGAAAAATGGGAAAGCCCAAGTCATCAAGCGCATGGCAAATAAATAGATATGTGGGGCTCCCCGAGAGTATCTAAACATGGTGAGTGGGAATTATAGAGGTTACCCATGGAGGATAGGATTTGGATTGGGGCTAATAGAAGAAGGGAAAGACGCCATTATCCTTATGGAAACCCATGAGCATGAGGGTTGCAGGTTTCCAAAATTTGAAGGATATAATAAAATTTCAATGTGGAATGAAGAGACTAGTACATGGAAAGGAAATCGAGTGATCACCGCTCTAATAAGAGAAATGTGGAGTGGAATAATGAAAGTGGAAAAAGAGGATCCAAATAAGTAATTTATATGGCTAAATATAATAGACAACAAAGTATCATTTAGGTTGGAAGCATGTTACTTTTCCCAAAAAAACTCGAAGTTCTACAAGAAGGAAAATTTAGATAAAGAAGACCCTTATGCTGCTTTGAAAAGAGATATTTATGCTTTCAGTAGTTTAGGACCTATAGTTCTAATCAATGAATTTAATGTCAATACAACAAACAATCAATGTATTCAGTTTGGAAGCGATGGGAATTTGGACAACAATCCTCTTTGGTTAGAGGAGAATGAAGAGAACATGTGGAAAAGGACTTCTCAGTATGGGAATGGGAGTGTTTCACACTTTGGTGTTGAGTTGTTAGGCTTATTTTAGCCTCAGTTACATGGTAATTTGCAATGTCATGAAAGCTTGGCCAACAACCGGGGGCATCACGTGTAAAACATACAATGGTGAAAGTGTGGTGGACTATGTAATTTGATCTTAGAGATACGTTTGCAATTTGTTAGAGTTCAATATTGAGGTGTGTCCTATATATTATCATAGGGTAGATGGACCCTAAATTTTGATGAAAATGCTCGGTTGCAATATACATTTGTATATATTATAGTTTTATTTATAGAATATAACTTATGAGAACACCCTGCATGGTGAATATGTTTTTCTTTTTTTCAGCCATTTTAGAATTGGATTTTGAAAATTTTGTGGCATGTACACACATATATGACTAAGAGTCAATGATGCATATGTTGTTAAGCATATACTATATGTAATTTTTCAAAATTAATGAAAGTTTACGATTTTTATTTGGGAAAAAAGGTGTGCCCTATTGAGATGAATTTTAACCATATGCCTCTCTGTATTAAGTTGGGTATATGCACAAGTGGGATACAAGAAGGGTAGACACAACAAGGTCATAAGAAAGTGCATGAAAATGGAAAAATCCTCATAAATCAAGAAAACCAAGAATTATTTTTTTTTCTCTAAAACAACACTTTTAGTGGGAAAAAAACAACATAGAAAACAAGGAAGACAATGCAGAATTATAATTCATTAGAAACAATATGTTGATCCCTCTAATCCACAAATCCTTAAAGGTGTGAAAAATATCTCGACCTAAAAAGAGGGTCTCAAACACTTTTCCAACTAATCCTTGGTATGATGAAGAGTGCAAGGTTGCTAAAAGATCCCTTAAGGAGAAGGAGACAAACAATGAAAGTAGGAAAAAATATAAAAATATGATAAAAACAAAAAATAAATTTGTGTAATTTCAAGAAGGAATGAATTAATCTCATTGGGAAAGAACAACCCTAAAGGATTCTGGTGTGAACTACAACAAAAGAGAAATCAAATAGATAATAATAACTTAGATACACATTGGTTGGAATATGCAAAGCTCCCCTATGAGAGAAAACAAGAGAAAATTAGCCCCTCCATAATCGGCACTACAACCATTTTTTCTAGTGGAGGATGTCAAGTGTGGTATAAAAAAATTAGCAAGTGGTAAAACCTAAGACAGTGATGGGCTATAGAATTTTTTTTTAAAATGGGGTGCTGAGATCTTGGCCCCAATCATCAAAAGGATCTTCAACAACATCACACAAGGAAATTTTCCAATTGAATGGACAAAAAGTGTTGCTATCCCTCTTTACAAAAGTGGAGACATTAATAATCCCTCTAACTATCGCACTATTATGGTCAATCCTCTTCTTGAAAAATTATTTGGGAGCATGATGGAGGGTAGAATTACAAGGTGGGAAGAAAAAAAAGGGTAAAAGAGAAAAATGTCAAACTAGTTTTAGGCCAAGGCACTCTACAATTGACCATTCATCACACTTAGGAACTTCATAAAAAAAGTATGGGAAATTTTGGGGGGAAGCATTTTGTTGATTTTTTGATTTCAAAAAATATTTTGACACTATTCCTAGGGATAAGATTTGAATAAGAATGGAAGATCCTGGAATCCCCAGTGAATATAGAGATGTTGTCCATAAACTGTATGAGAAAGTTAGGGCTAAAATCAAAACTAAAGAGGGATTTTCAGAATGCTTTGGTAGTGACATTGGGGTCAAGTAGGGGTTCCCCCTTTCCCCCACTCTATTTGGTTTATATATTGATAATATAGAAGAATGGCTAAACAACACCAGTGGAGAGTGTATTCAACTAGCGGGTTATGTGGTGAAGCTAATTTTGTATGTTGATGATCCTATCCTAATTGCAAAATATACTCATGGTTTGAGAGATCATTTGAATACCTTATATATTTTTTGTCAATAGGTTGGGATGCAAGTAAAAACTAGAAAAACCACACTAATGATCTTCTCTTTAAAGCGGAAAAAGTTGTAGGCTAGCTTTAGATTTGAGGGAAAATCCTTGGAGTTAGTGGAAGAATACAAGTACCTAGGTATTTTTTTTCACAACTGGCTTATTTGGGAGACATGCACAACTAAAAGGATTTAAGGGAGATGGAGAGTTTCTTACTTTCTTCAGAACAGATGTAGAAAATTAAAACTATGGGATTGGGAAACCAAGAAAACTCTTTTTAGAGTGTTGGAAACCCCAGTTTTCCTCTATGGATGTGAAGTTTTGGGGCGCATCATGTAAAATCACAAGTGGAGACAACTAGAAAGAATTAAAAAGCACTTAATCATTAGTAACCTAAAACTCAAGTCAAGGGTCCCATATGAGATCTTTCTAGCTAAGGTTGGAATGTTCTCGATGGAGACTACAACAATCATTCATTTGTTAAATTATTTAAAATTGGTGTAAAACATGGATGAACATTGTTGTCCCAAGATGATTGTTGCAAAGGAGATAAAGTGAAGGAAGAAAAAGTGGAGGAATAAAAATGGTAAGTGGATGAGGAAATGGGGAATAAATTGGCAAGATTATCCTAAATAAAAAATTAGGTACTTGAAAATTCATGATTTCCATGTGGGAAAAACAAATTGGTAGAAAATAACGTTATTTGTAAAAATTTCAACCCATCAAAGTCGCATGATGAAAATACTTATTTGAGTGCTACAATCAAGGGAAAGGCTAACATTTTAATAACGTAGCTAAGGACTGGATCTCATCATCTTAGGTGTGAAACAGGTAGATAGATAACACATAAGGAAGAGTGGGAAGAAATAACTTGTATATTTTTTGGGAAAGGAGTGGTTGAAACTAAATGGCACTTCAACATGAAATGTCTGACTTATGAGGAAATTCATAATTAGTTTGAAAATAATCTAAAGGTGGACAGTTTGAGAAAATAGTTTGAGGAAGCAAGGCTTCACAAAACTGCGAATTTCTTGATCAAGATTCATGGCAAAAGGGTTGCTTTAGAGGGAAAATTGATATTGTAATGTTTTGTTTGGTTTGGAGTATAGGTACCTTAGACTGCTAGGTCTCGTGGACATCATTAAAATTCATTCAATTCAATTCAATGCATCATTTTTCAAATGAAGAATTTTGGCCTAGTTCCAATTTCAAATTTTAAAGTCTTGAATGGAGAGAACTACCAATATAACTCTCTACTTGCTCATTGGAACTTTGCGTGCCTAGATTATATTTAAAATTTCAATGCACACTAGTTCAAATTTCAAATTTCAATTTCCTATACCTCACATCTCATCAAGCATAAATAGTGGTTTGTCTTAGCATAAGGTAGTTTGGTGGACGATGTTGCCGTAAATTTGGTGGATGATGTTGCTGGAAGATGTAGTGGCTGAAATCAATGATGGGGTGGTACTTTGAAAAGACTATTATGCATATGTGAAGCGATCCATGACCTGATGCTCCACTACATGTTGCATGTGTGGTAGGATGGATATAAATTCAACTGATAGAGTCGAAGATTTACCTGTTCTGGTTATTGTCAAGAATCAAGGAAGAGTTACATAGTCCTTTTCTAGTTATTCTCAAGAATCAAGGAAGAGGTACATAGTCGTCTTTTGGTTATTGTCAAGAATCAAGGAAGAGTTACATAGTCCTCTTCTAGGTATTCTCAAGAATCAAGGAAGAGTTACATAGTCAATATAGTCAAGATAAACATTACATAAGCGAATCCCAATGAATCATTATAAAGGTGGCTCCCAAAGGAGCATCATGTCAATGAGACTTGAACTTGGGTGGAAAGGTTATTATTAAACCCTCCCAACCACCTGAGATACACTCAATTGGAAAATACACTATTCCATTGTGTTGCACACCATATTATTGTACTTATTGTCCTCATAGGGTCTGATCTAATCCTATAAGAAGTAGCTTGGGGAAGTGCTACATGGTTTGGAAACTGGAGGACTCTAACATAGAAGAGCTGGCATTGTACGCAATTCTAATGCTTCCCTCATCATAATGTAAAGCATGGAACACATTTCTCAGTTCAATGTTAAAAATTCCACCTTTTATCCATATTAATATAGAAGTTATTGACAAGGATGTTTAGCGATAGGTCAATAAGTATCACAAAATATATAGAGTAGTTGCATGAAGCACAATTTTAAAATAATTTGATGAAGAGGATAATCAATAGAGCTACAATTGTGGTAGGACTAGGTTTCTACCAATTCTAGTGATAAGATCCAAGGGAGCCAACAGGGGTAGGAATGAGGGTCTTGGTAGCAGTGAAGGAAGGTTGAAAGGTTATAGGGACCAAGTCTTAGTAGGGGGGCTAATATCCCAATAAGATAAAAATTAAAAACCCAACAGGAATAGGTGTGACAAAGGTTTTCTCTTTTCCTTTTCTTAAGGGTAGCCTATCGAGGCCACAAATTCACCGGGAAAATAGTGGAAATTTTTGCATGATTTTTGCCAAAATCCAGCAAAAATTTTGGGAAATATGGGTTATAGTTGTGTTGAATCCATTTCCACCATCAAAAAAACAATTCAAACACTCCTATGATCATATTTTTTGAAAAAAAAATCATCGGATTCTAGTGAAAAATAACTTTTTGTGCTAATTTGTGGCCTCGGTAGACAAGACCCTTTCCTCCTTGTCTACAAATTTAAGCTTTATTCGTTTCCTTTAAGATGACACAAATCGAATGAGGGGAAAAAAAATAGCACAAAACACAATAAAACAAATATGTTGGTTAATCTGGAGGGACAAAAATAATGTTTAGCCTTGGTGAACCATGAGTCTAGTGAGAAGGAGGCACAAATACCAATGCTTAATACAATAGGAAATAAAGTTGAAAAATATCTTATTATTGTGGAGAGGAAAAGTTACAATCATGGTTTACAATCTGAGAGTGGTTCATTGCCATTGCTAAACTTGGGGCCACCAAGAGGGTTTGAGCTCTTATGGGAAACACAATTTTCAGCACGCTAGTGAACTTTCATTTTCCCATCCCACCATAATAGTGGAGCATTTAGAAAGAGTGTGGGGTTCTTTTATGGCTGATTTATTTCAAAATGATGCAGGAAACACAGATGAAACATTGGTTTTTGTAAATGAAGATTAGTATAAGGGTATTTTAAAGCGTATGAAAACCAATCTAATACAACCACATAAGAAAAAAATTGCAATGATCCCACCAAAAGTAAACAAAATATCTAGTAAAGCGTCTCAAAATAGTGTGGAACAAACAAAAATTCTTAAGTACCTCAAATAAAATTTGAATATAGCAGAGGTTTTTGTTGCAAACAAAGGGAAGGGAAAAATAGATAATCATGACAACAAATACCTATATATTCCCACATCAATAAGTTTAATGTGGTCATCTAAGCTATTTGTGAAAGAAATGATGAGCATAAAAAAGAGACTCGAAATTTTTAAAAAGAAATATGGTATGAATGCAACAAAGTAAATGAAATTGTTGAGTTCAAGGGAAAATTAGAGAGAGAAAATAAAACTCTTAAGGAACAAATCTCAAACATGTGGATCAAAATGGAAATAGGACAACAAGAAGTGGCTACCTTGAAACAAGAATTATAAAAATTGAAGATAAGTGGATTTGAGAAACTAGAATTGATAAAGAAGAGGGCATAATACAAGAAAAGGAAATCTAGTTAGTGTTATATGACTTGGAAATTAAATAAAATTAACTAAAATATTAGATAGAATAGGCTAAATCATGGTCACAATTTGTAAGTGGGTCATCAAAAAAACAAAAATAAATCATTAAGTAGCAAATCAGAATACAAATAAAGGAAGAATAAGATAAGCAAGGAAAGGCTATAAATATCATTATGAAAGGCCCAAGGAACTTTGGTGAAAATGAGAGGACTGACATTCTAGCAAGGGACTTCCTTAAAGCTAATTTGAAGTGGACAAGGTGTATTCACTAGGGAAGTAAAATTGGAAAGAAGATAGATGGAGGAAGAGATATACATGTAAGAGTTATCTTGAGGAATATATAGGATAAGAATATGATACTTAGAAATAGAGTATTGATTAGAGGAAAACACGTCTACTTAGATGAAGACTGGCTTTTTCTCAACAAGAACAACAAAGAAAGGAGTGGGTAAAATTGAAAATAGTAAGAAATGAGAGAAGGTGGGCATGGTTGAAAACACTTAAGTCATTGATCGTTTCTAAAATAAGAAGTAGGAAATAGGGGACCCATAGAATTGTTTACATATAGTAAGTTGGAATTGCAAAGGTTATCCATGGAGAATAGGTATGGGGTTGGGGCCCATATAAGAGGGGAAATATATTATTATTCTTGTAGAAACGCATGAGCATGATGGATGCAAGGTTCTATATTTCAAGCATTACAAGAAAATTTCAGTTTGGAACAAAGGAAAGGAAACAAATAAAGGAAACAGAGGAGTCATAGTGCTATTAAATGAAAAATGTCGTGGAATTGTAAAAGTGGAAAAAGAGGATCAAACAAACAATACATTTGGTTGAAAATAACTCAGGAGGCTACTTTTAGGTTGGTTTCTTTTTATTTTTCCGCAAAAAACTCAAAGATATATAAGAGAAGAAATATAGACAATGAAAACCCATATGCCTCATTGAGAAAATATATCTCTTTATTCAACTCCTTGGGAGAAATAATGTTAATGGGTGACTTTAATGCAAGGATATCTAACAACCAATATCTCTAGTTGAGCAATGAATATAGAGGGGGAAACAATCCCTTGGTTTGAAGAAGGTGAATGTCAATCATGGGAAAGAGATTCAGAAGATGGAAATGGGAGTGTGACACACTTTGGGGCATAATTGTTGGGACTTTGTAGTTTGTTTGGTGTGCTTATTTGCAATGGAATGAGAGGGTGGTCAATTTTAGGGGGTATCACATGAAAAACTTACAATGGGAAAAATTTGGTAGATTACGTAATCTTCCCTCAAAGTTTTACTTTTAGAGTGCTAAAATTTGATATTGGGGATTGTCCCATTGAAATGAAATATGATCGCGCACCCTTATTTGTTAAGTTGGACTTTGCTTCTACTAGTCCACATAATAATCAAATTCTTGGCATATAAAATAAATCTCTTTCGAAAGGCAAAGTCCTCATGAATAAATAAAATAGCGAAAGATTTAGTGCTACTCTTAAGCAACAGTTTCAAGTTATAAAGTATATCATGGAAGATGTCACAACCAATGAGGTGGGTATTCATGTTCATAGTAGTCTTTTGATCCCAAACGATCCACAAGGCCTTAAATGGATGCAAAAGGCCTCATCCCAAGAAGCGGGCTACAAGCAATTTTTAGAAAAATCCATAGCATGATGAATAATGCAAGGTAACCAAGAGTTCACTGAAAGAGAGAAACTTCAAAAAAGAAAATGAGAAGAAATAAAAAAAGTTAGTACAATAAAAAAAAGGTAAGTGTAAGAATAAATGAGTTAATATTTCTTGGAAAGAACAACCCCAAAGGATTTGGAGAATGCTACAACAAAGGACAAAGAAAACTGAAAACAATATTACAAATGTTCAATGGTTAAAGTATGTGAGGCTCCTGTATGAGAGGGTACACGAGAAAGGCACTCCTCCCATAGTGAACACATTAGTGTAACTCTTCACAGTGGATGATATCAAGCAAGGAATAAAGAATTTAGCAAGTGGAAAAGTGGAGGACATAGATGGGCTTCAAGTTGAATTTCTAAAATGGGGAGTTAAGCTTATTTCCCCTCACATAAAAGGAATTTTCAATGGGGTCATCTGGGACAAATTTCCAAGAGAATGGACTACCAGTGTGGCCATGCCTCTCTTTAAGAATGGGGATATCAATAATCCTTCTAACTACCACACTATTATGATCAACCCCTTCATGTGAAAGCTTTTTGGGAGCATGATAGAGTGAAGAATCAGTAGTTGGGAAGAAGTTGAGGGAAAAAGGGGAAAAGAGCAAGTGATTTTTAGACCTAGGCACTCTATCATTGATCAATGTGTCACCCTCAGACATTTGATAGAGAAAATTTGGGACAAACAAGGTGAAAAAACTTATTGCTATTTTGTGGACTTTAAGAAAGCCTTTGACACAATGCTTAGAGACAAACTTTGGAATAAAATGGAAGAGTTGGGTATGCCAGATCAATATAGAGCAGTAGTTCATAGACTTTATGAGAAGGTTATAGATAAAGTCAGAACAAGTGAAGGAATGTTTGAATGTTTTGGTAGTGATATTGGCATTAAAAAGGGATGTCCTCTATCCCCCTCTTTTTTTGGTTTATACATTGATTGGCTAAAATCTTGGTTAAGAAAAATGGATGGAGAGGGTGTCCATTTAGTAAGCTATGTGGTGAAGATACTTTTATATGCGAATGATCTTATTCTAATTTCAAAAATAGAGCATGGGTTAAGAGAAAACTTGAAGGTATTAGAACACTTTTTTCAAGAGGTTGGGATGCAAGTGAACATTTCCAAGACCAAAATCATGATTTTCTCTTTAAATAGAACAGACAAACCAATAACCTATCATTTTGAAGGTAACTGATTGGAGATAGTGAACGAATAAAAATATCTTAGGATTGAATTCCAATATAATCTTAGTTGGGAAACTTGTAGAGTGAAAAGGATATAGGGAGGATGGAAAACCTCATAATTACTCCTAAATAGGTGAAATAAAGCTAAACTTTGGGATTGGAAATCCAAAAACCCTTTTTTGTGTGTTTGTTACGCTAGTTGTTCTCTATGGTTGTGAAGTACGGGGAAGTAGCAATAAGTCAACTTGAAGTTGGAGACAACTAGAAAAAATCCAAAAGAAACTAATTACTAGCAATCTCAAAGTTAAAGCCATAGTCTTGTATGAAATTCTTTTAGTTGAATCTTGTACTTTTCCATTAGAGGAAACAACTATAATCAATCTAATAAGTTATTTAAATAAGGTTGAACACATGGATAACCAATGCTAGCCCAAGATTTCCATGGAGGAGGAGTTAGACCATAGGATTAAAAAATGTATGAATAAAAACAAAGGTGGTTGAGTAAGTGGAGTATCAAACTTCATGAATGTCCTAACACCAAAGAAGAAATAAAAAATATTGTTTGAAATATTTAGGACCGCCATGTGGACCAATCATAGTGGGCATAAAAAATCATATTACATCAAAGAGTTTAACCTAACTTATGACCATGGTGAGAAAAAATATTTAGGGACAATTATTAAAGGAAAAGAAAGGTTTTTAGTTGAACAGGTAATGATAGGATCACATCACCTTAGATTTGAGACTAGTAGGTGGAGGGTACCCAAGGAATTTTGGGAAGAGAGAACTAGCATATTAAGAAATAAGGGTGTGGTGGAGATGGAATGACACTTTGTCATGGAATATGTAGTCTACGAGGATATCCAAATTTATTGTGAAAATAGTTTAAATATTGACAACATGCACCATTTATTTCACGAGAATAAGATCAACTAGATTGCGAGCCTTATAGTCTAGATCCATAGCAGAAGATATGACATCGAAAGGATTATGAATATGAACTAGGTCTGTTACTCTCTTGGTCCCTTAGCTTGTTCAGCCTCATGGATGTCATTAAAACCAATTAATCAATCATTACATACCCAACATCTTGGTGGATATCTCTCACTGTCTAGCCACCGACCTTCCTTCCATGACAACTACACATATTGATCATACTTCCATATCGTCACCACCTTCGAGGTAAGGGAATTTACCCTCTACTTGACAATCATTGTTCCAATTATTGTTTTTAGTGATTTAGTTTATTCTTTACATCATCGAGATCCCAACAATTCCTTATAAAGACATGATTGGGCTAACAACCCAGTCCTCTTCTTCTCTCATTCAATGAGGCTCTAGCCCTTAGTCCCTTTTCCAAACAATTACGTCCATGTATTTTGACCTAAGTCGAGGTCTCTTCACTCCCTCTCCACTTCCATCATGCCTTTTTCCCTTCAAAGCCTAAATCTAATCATGATATATGATATATAACCTATCCGCTTTGTTGAATCCCAGAGCCCTGACCACCAACCATGCCATGACTTGCGATATTGCCTCATTTCCTCATGGTAGGCCTCAACACCTCCATTAATCATTAATTGTGCCAAAAATCACAATGAATCTCAACTTAGACTACATTAACTCCTCTTTGTTGTGACAAAACTCCATTGTCATGCAATTAGCTCTCTTTTCCCTTAAAATGTCCACCTATCTCGCCTTATTCCACACCATCCAAGGGTGTGGGCTTAGCCTATTGTGTGACCTTTGGATTCATAGTGGATAGTAGTCCATGATATCAATGAGTATTTGGTTTACTAAATCCTATGCTCACCAACAATGTGGGACACCATTCACTACGAGTCTTGAGCTCAAATTAGTAAATAGAAAAAATCGATCCTCCAACAATGAAAACACTATATTACAAGTTACATATCACTTATTATGATTTCAATGACAATAGTAATGTGTTTTATTTTTCAATGGGTTTTACAGATAGAATAATGTCCACCTTATAAAAAAGGCTTGGAAAATCCCTTATAATTGATGTCCCTAATGATTAGCTCTTTACCAGTTGACCTTCCCCAATGTTTGCTGATATCACTTATTTTGTTGATCGACATATAGCTTATACATGGATAGAGGTATACCAGTGGTTCCAAAGAGACAATATGCCTAAAGATGACCCAGATTCAAAGGTTTACAAATACATTAGGAGATTCTAGTTACATAAGGAAACAAGATATCCTCCTCTCCTACTATGTGTTTAAAACTTTGGATGGATCATAATGCACAAACATGTTGAAGAATTCATTATCAAAGATACTCATGGGAATCCCTTTGCTTCATTTAGGCCTTTTGATATCAACTCTCATTACAGGTTCCCCCCTGAAGATATTTGATTCGATGAAAATTGACTCTAACCCTTCGATATTGCACCGTAAGAGTTGATGAAGACTTGGTGGATAAAGAGAGGAAGTTTCAGGTCTAGGCTAACTAAGGGATACCCAACAAATTTACTCAAGACTCCTTTTTAAAGGGAGTAAAAACTAATAAAAACTAAAATTATGAGAAAGAGACATGGCGGAAAAGGAATGTAGCCTTAATGTTTGTGTCAATGCAAATAATGAGAATGACACAATATAAATACATCATGATTATGTCTCAAGATAGTTTGTTTATCTTGGACACACAATCACTTTGGCTGAGTGAATATATCAACCATGACTAATCTAGGACCCTAACTAGTTGGAGAGAATCTCTCAACCAACTAGACCTAAACAAACTCCCAAGTTTTAGGAATAGTCTCATTCTAGAATAGACAAGTAGGAATTATTCCAAGTTTAATAATTTATTATTTTGGACTTATTGATTGTTTTATGAGAGTGTGAGGCTAACGTTCCCCCCCTCAATCATAAGTCCAAAGTAAGAACCTGGTACCATCTCCAAGCCTTCATGATGAAATTGTTGAACTGATCCCCAATGTAAAACTGCCTGAAAAACGGCCTAAATTGGATGTCGAAAAGTTCAATGTGAAGAGAGAAAACCAAGAGAAGTGAATCAGTTGCAAGTTTAATACAACTTTGAAAATGCATGACAACTCAATCAACTGCCAAGATGCAATGAAAAAGGATCCATCTATCCTTTTCTTGGTCCAATGACCATCTAAGTGAACAAAATAATTTCTACAAATGCTCGCAATCAACATCCCAATTGCTTTCCATTGGAAAATTTCGATGCCCAATGGAGAAAATTGTTGTAGTAAAAAAATTTCAGTATGATAACCATCAATTCACCCCTTTGTCAGCTGAAAGGAGAGACCATAACCATCTGCACTTGTTTTTAACTCCCCCCCTTTAGATGTAGGAGAGTTTCACCATTGTACTCCTCACATGAGAGTACCATCTTCATTTGACTTTTGGCTGTAATAGGTGAGATTGAATTTTGCGGTAAAACTTATACAATCGTTTGACTGTAGATTACCAATCCCAAGGATCAATACATGCATAATTAATCTTCAATCTGGATGGTTGGTTTTGTTTGCAACATTTCTCTGATGAGTGATTATTCTTGCCAAAATGGTGACAACAATCTTCCATATGACCTGTTCTTTGACAATGTTTTCAAAATAGATTTTCTTCAACTTTCTCATGGATTTTTGATGTTACTTGTTCAAGAAAGTATCCATTGATGAACTTGATTGGTTTTAAATATTTTGGGATGTGAAATTTGTTGTCATATTTTTCATATCCTAAACCACAACGATTTTTGATACATTGGATTTCCTCCCACGGTTTGATGATTGGCTTGGAACAAGAAAGTTGAACTTGATTGTGTAAGTTGAACTTGATTGTGTACAACTTCTACATTTGAAATTGTATCATTGAGTGCCTTGGAGTCAACATTTGAAGTTGTATTGTAGAATGACACAAAAACATAACTCTTTTGCTGCAGCTCATCACGTTGTAGTTGAGATTCAAGTTGGATAAATTCAATGGTCTCATGTCCATAATGTAGATTCTTTTTTAGATCAGCAAGAGTCGCTTTACTAATTTTCACCATGTCCTCAGTAGTGGATAGGATCAGATTGTTAACAAACTCTAACAATGGAATGTTTTTCTCCGTTTAAACTCGCTTGCTTGAACTCATGCTCGCTTTATTTTAACACTTCCTTGTTTTTTTGAACTCGCTCACTTGAAGTTTGTTTGCTTAAACTTGATTTAATAAATTTCATGCTCGCTTGATCTTAGAGTTGTGCTTTGCTTTGATTTTCTTTGCTTTTCTTACTTGATTGGACAAGTTTAGGGTTGTTGAAAAATCTAGGGCAATTGGGATTAATGTGATTCTTCTAGACTTGATAACAATTTGTGAAGTGATTTTGCAAATTATCTTAGCTTGATCTTCTTCTTATTATTAGTGTGTGTTTGCTTCATCAAAATGCTACCAAAACAAAGATACAAGAGAACAAGGAGTTGGAATTATTCCAGGGCCAAAACCTCTCCCTCTTGCAGAGGAAAACCCACACGTAATTATTCTTATAGAGATTCCAATTGATAGATACCAAAACCATGACCCTTGAACTACTATGCCTCTCCAAGGCCAAGACACCAATCCTCTTCTTTGCCACTGTTGAGATCATCGTTATTATTGCGCCACTGAACCCATCACTACTGCACCAACGAGGTCTCCAATATTGTTGCGACACCATTGCTTTACTTGCAATGAGGACATAACCACAACAAGATTATTGTTAATGTACCATAGCTGCTCCATCATTTGAATCGTTGTTTCACCATAACTTATCGCAAGTATGTTGAGATAGTAATGAGATAGATCTGAGACTTACTGTGAAATTCCTTTCCTCATAGATATTATGTGACTGCAAGGAGACAAACCCGAGTCTTTCCTTGTGACATCCGAGGCTGCTTCAGTAGGCCTATCCAAAAACAAAGAGATGGACAGACTTCCATCACTTCTTCACTATGACCTATGAAGTTCCTTATGTGACTGTTCTTTTAAACTTCAAGAAGATCCGAGTTTCTTACTGCACTTGTCTGAGATTTCAGAGCTCTTGTACCTTCATCCAAAATCAGAGATATCTGAGATCCTATCCTACACCCATGCGAAGGTCACCTTGTCACAAACCTCCGAAAATCTCAGACAAGTCTGAGTTCTTCTCTGCACTTTTGCAGATACCCTAGCTAGGTATTTATAGTGGTTCATCCTCCATAATTATGCGACATGATAGTGTGAAGGGTGTGTTCAATGATGCAAGTCGACATGACTTATATTTAATTTGCAGACCGACATGACTGTGTTTGTACATCATTTATCTTGCAGACTTCTTTGTTGAGGATTGGTTCTTATCTTGGACGACTTCTTGAGACTAAGTTGACCTATGTACATTACATAAATTCTCATAAAGATGTCTTTAACATAATCTTGACTTTTTGACTTTCCTAGAACTATGGAATGAGAAAGAAACTCATTCATATAATTTTATAAAAATAATATTTATTTTTCTTGACAAGTACAAAGATCAAGATTACATTTGACAAATGTCGAACCTAGTTACTCTTTTCTTCAACACTTCCTCTTAACTAGGGAGGTATTTAAAATGGTACTTGGTCATTTTCAATCTGAAGAATTTTTCGTAAGAAGAATCAGATTGGTAATCCCATCTGTATAGCATCATATCAATTAGCATTGTCATAGTTAAAGGCCTTGACTAACAACTCCATCTCTCCATGAGACCATGAGCTACAATGTTGGCGAGACCAATGATTTATAGATGCCTTCATCAATGTCTCGCAAGGTACATACCCACTCGGGTGTTCACTGAGTATGACCTTCTAGGACTATTCTTATCTTGGGTTCCCAGCCCTCAAAGAATATCAGTCTCCTTGCTTACTCTTGTCTTGTATGTCCTACACATCCTCAAAGAGTATCGGATGCCAAATGATTACCCATTCCTCCCATTATTTATTCCCAAGTGAAGGCAATAATGTTGTGTCTACCATGTGTCTACATTTCCATTCATGGCCTTCATCTAGACTTACGGTTGTTAGTCCTAGTCTAGTGCATGACACATGACATGGAAAAACACAATTGTCACTCCTTTGTAATCAAGGGTGATCTTAATTCAAACTCCCTCTTGATCAAGGACTTGTCAGAGCTCCCTCTTACCAAGGGATTCTCCTTTTCATCAACATCTTCTTCTTCATGGGTCCTTTAGCTGCTTGATCAACTTCTTTCCTTGATGTCATAAAATTCAGTTGAGATTATTTCTTGTAGGGCATAGGCCATCCATCACTTTCCTTCTTGGTTCGTCACGCCATTCCTTTATTTATGGAAAGTGGCCTTCTTGATACATATATGGAACCCTCATCATATGACTACTTCATCATTGTTTCTTTCAAGGATTTTCATCCACCATATGAATTATAGTTGTACTTGTACTTACAACTCTTGTTCCAGTAGCCCTGCTTGAACTCATCCAGATATTATTCAAGAATTCAAAGCATAACATTAAATCAAATAGTATCCTACGGGATGGTTCTTCATCTAGACATCTTCCTGTGGGTATGAAATCCTACATACATGTTGACACATATCCCAAAGTTATCCATTGTTAAGGGTCTTCTTCTTTTTCCAGACCTTCATTAGAGCCTTCATATCATTCCAAGAGATTTCCTAGTAATGTATTCTTGATTTTTTGGATGTTGATCGCCTTCATCAGGGTTTCATATAAGTATGTTCATTCCTCACACATTCCATTCCCAGGATCTTTCAATCAGAGTTTCTTAATTATAGTCAACCACCTCACACTTCATATGAGGACATATTATGTTGATTTCATGTAGTGTGACTTATTCCTTTCTGCATCTTTTCAGAGGACGAAAACCTTTTCTATTGATCATGATTCTTAAGATCTAAGTGATGATCTATATTACCTACAACCATACAACATGACATTATAAAACTGAATACACACATACATACCTCATTTTACCTTTAGGTCATCTAGGCTTCTTCTGGCAACTTCCTTGATTGAAGAGATCTTCAATCCCTTGCTTTTCTTCATGTCATCATACCATTATCTCATGGATTCCATAAGTTGGAGTTCTTGCTGAAACACTTGCTTCCTCTCTATATTAGAGAACCCTACGGTGAGGATTCTATCAGAGAATTTTTTGAGGATCTTGTATATTCCCAATTAGAAGATGTTTCCTTTTTGAATTGATGTATGATGAGCCTTAGATGACTCCTTTCTTTTCTTCAGTGTCCACTGAGGTTCCCAAGAGAGATATATCCTACATGTTTTTCCACCATGGATTTTGTCCTTCATGATTCCCATGGTGATGTCACGATATCTTGTTTCTAATGCTTCCATGATGCCATGATGCATCTTATTATCATTTTCATATCTTATAACAAAATATTTAGGAGCTTATGATAAGACCCTTTTGTGAGGGATACTATCTTACTCATAGGAGAGATTTGATACTCCCTCTTTCCTTGGCCCTTTTCTTTAGCTTCCTCCATCTTTCAGTGATATGAGCTTCCAAAATCTTTCTATAGCATTGAATCTTCATTGTACTTATTTTGCCTTTTCTTGAGGACCAACCTTTCTTTTCCTTTCTGCACATGGTTGAATTCCTTTATCCTATAGACTTCAACCTGTCTTTCTCTATTTAGCATAGAGATGACAAATTGCCAGATGAGGTAACCTTCTTGTTCATTGACATTTGTTACCTTGCTTATCAATGATGACTACATTATTATCATATTTTCTAGATCCTCATGAAGTTTTTCCTTCATTCTTGATACCTTTACTATTGAGTAGGTCTAAGTGACCTTCTTTACTTTAATTTCTGAGAGTATATCTAGCATTCCACATATCTCCCTTTATGTTTCATCTTATGCTATTTAGGTATGAGAGAAATTTTGAGTGATATCATATGAATCCTATGAATCTCTTGATGGATTCAAACAATTCTTGACTTTCATAGACCTCTTCATAGATATCAATGATTTCTCTTATGAGGATTATGACAATCCCCCTTATTCTATGCAAGGAATTCTGATTATCTAATCGATTTATAAATCCCCTTGCAATCATGAAATCATTTAACCAAATATGATTATAAAATTGAAAGATACTTACATGGTGTGTGAAGAGGATATATTCACCTTGAAGCTTCTTTTTTCTTGAGCTTCCCATCATTAGTATCCTTTCAGCATGACTTCCTTGGATGCCTTCTAGCACCATGACATCAGTGGTTTTGACATCACCGAAGCTGCTTCATGACCTTCCCAATTCATTTTTGAGGTACTTTTGACTTCAACATATTGTTGACATGTTAGTGATACTATGTTCTAATCCGAGCACCATGCTATTTAGATAATAATCATAGACAAAATTTGAGACTGTGATAAGTATATTGGTATGGCATTGCACAGTGATGCCTATGTGCATTGTGTAGAGATGAAATGTACTGAGAGCCCAAACTTGTCAATGAATAATAACATAACTAAATTGTGGGTGGAACTATATAGATAGATTGTCTCATCACTGAAACTGTCTTGATGTAATAATTATACTGAGACAGTGAAGTAACCATGGATTGTAAGAGGTATTCCTTGCATTACTTCTGAAATATATATGTATACATGAGACTATCTTTTATGGTATGTAGAAAGTTCAATGATAAAGAAGGGAGGATCATTGGTATACTTCATCAAACTGAGCATGAGTTGAGTGCATCATTGTAATTAGTGAAGTTAATACTCCATGACTATTGTAGACCTTCTTGTGGTATACTTTCTCCTTTAATCCATTCAACCTAATTTGATGTCATTGAAGACAGATCCTTGGATGTCTCTTTTGCTACCCTTCCTTTGACCTCAACACGTTACCTCTGATACCATGTTGAAAAATCTAGGGCAAGTGGGATTAATGTGATTCTTCTAGACTTGATAACAATTTGTGAAGTTCTTTTGCAATTTATCTTAGTTTGATTTTCTTATTATTATTAGTGTGTATGTTTTCTTCATCAAAATTCTACCAAAATAAAGAGACAAGAACAAAAGGAGTGGGAATTCTGCCAAGGCCAAAACCTCTCCCTCCTGGAGAGGAAAACCTGCACACAATTCTTCTTATAAAGATTCCAATTGATGGATACCAAAACCATGACCCTTGAACTATTAGGCCTCTCCAATACCAAGACACCAATCCTCTTCTTTGTCACTGCTGAGATCATCGTTATTGTTGTACCACTGAGGTCATCACTACTGCACCAAAAAGGTCTTCAATACTACTACAACACCATTTCTTTACTTCCATTGAGGACTTCACCACAACGATATTATTGTTACTTTACTATAGCTGCTCCTTCATTTGAATCATTGTTACACCATAACTTATCACAAGTATGCCGAGACAGTAAGGAGATAGATCTGAGACGTACTTTGAGATTCATTTCCTTGTAGATATTCTATGATTGCAAGGAGACAAACCTGAGTCTTTCCCTGTGACATCGGAGGCTGCTTCAGTAGGCCTATCCAAAAATAAAGAGATGGACAGACTTCCATCACTTCTTCACTGTGACCTACGAAGTTCCTTATGTGACTATTCTTTTAAACTTCAAGAAGATCCAAGTTTCTTACTACACTTGTCTGAGATTTCAGAGCTCCTGTACCTTCATCCGAAATCAGAGATATTTGAGATCTTGTCCTACAGCCATGCGAAGGTCACCCTGTCACAGACCTCCGAAAATCTTAGACAAGTCTAAGTTCTTCTCTGTACTTTTATGAATACCCTAGTTGGGTATTTATAGTGTTTCTTCCTCCATAATTAGCCGACATGATAGTGTGAAGAGGTGTGTCCATTGATGCAAGCTGTCATGACTTATATTTAATTTGCAGGCCAACATGACTGTGTTTGTTCATCATTTATCTTGCAGACTTCTTTGTTGAGGTTTGGTGCTTGTCTTGGAGTGATTCTTAACACTAGGTTGACCTATGTACATTACATAAATGCTCATAAAGAACTCTTTAACATAATCTCGACTCTTGGACTTTCCTAGAACTATGGAATGAGAAAGAAACTCATTCATATATTTTATAAAAATAATACTTCTTTTTCTTAACAAGTACAAAGATCAAGATTACATTTGACAAATACCGAACCTAGTTACTCTTTTCTTCAACAAGTGTGTTGGCTACCACCAAAAATGCACCCAATTTAATGAATTCATAATGAGTAGATGACAAGTTCAAATAAATTCTCTTGAAAGAACTCAACCTTAGGTGTCAGGTTCAATCGAGAATGCACCCAATACAAATCAAATTAACTTACAAAAAATGATGATTTGCAAGTTACAATTTAATTTTGTTTTGATTTGATTCTTACAAAAAATGGTTGCAAGTGCATTCTTCAAAAATTGATGTTGAATTGATGCAAATGTTGTTGATGTAGACTTGCCTTGGAATGTTGATCATTGCAGCTTCCTAATTGTGGGTGCATGAACATATGTTCTTTGCTTGTTTGTCCTTACTTGTATCTTATTGATTACAAATGCTTTAAACTCTTTGAGTGTATAGTTGTATGATGAAAAATTGCAACTATAGTGTCAAAACTAGACACAAAATACTATAAACCTTCAAACAGAAAATCACCATCACATGCTAGTAAAGTGTACCTAAGATCCCCTTATTCAGACTTTGGGTGGATCTAGGACATGTCAACACCCCATACAATTTAAATTTGATAACTATCCAATCATTCAAACAAAATATAACCTTATTACTCCAAAAATGTCTCTTAAATACTTTTAATCACCCTTTAAAACTATTTTACATGTTTCCCATTAAAACAAATTAATGGATGCTTCTTCTTCACAATTTTAAAATTTATGCATGTAAAATATAAATTGAATTCTCACCATTATATTTTGAGAGGTCAAACCTTGAATTTGGCATTGAAAAAGATTTTTCCACCGTATGCTTTGAACTTACTATCGTGAAAAAAAATAATCCATCCCATTAACTGCTCCATTGGATGTTCTTCTTGCTACCTGGACTTTTAGGGCATCCCATAACCACTTCATAAGGATAAAGTTGTATTCTACTTCTGACTTGAACGTAAGAAAAACCTTATGGAAGCACCACTTACGAACTCTTTGGAGTATCTACATATGCTTAGAATTGTGTATAGAGACCTAAAACTAGAAAATGTTCTCGTGTGGGAAGATGGGAATATTATGATTTTAGATTTTGATTTATCTTTGAGATGTGTTGTTAGCCCTACTCTAGTAAAATTATTGCCTATTGATTTTTATCCTTTACAAATTATTCCAACATTTTGCATTCAACCACCCTGTATCCCACCTCCTTGTGTTGATCCTGTTTGTGTTCAGCAATCTTGCATACAACACCACTTATTAGGTTCTTGTCACAGAGGTCAAAGAAGGTAAGGAAACCTAGAATTGAAGTCTTCCATCAAATGACTCATCTTACTAAGCTTGTTGCAGAGCCTATGAGTGCAAGGTCAAATTCATTTGTTGGAACACATGATATTGGGCTCTCAAAATTGTTAATGGAAAATTCACTGGGAGAGATAAATTTTTTGGATAGTGCCAAATAAAAACAGTGAAGGAGTTTAATGAATTTCCAGTGTTATGACCACATGAGTCAAAGTACACCTCATGGATGATTTTAGCTATGTAGACTAAAAATAGTACATCTAATATGATTTAGAGATATCAAAAGGAAGTTTGAAATGCTTATGATAAGTAGGTAGCTCAAAAATGCCATCAGGGGCATAGATTTCTCAAGCAATAGAAGAATATAGCTCTAACAAATCACATTTTCAAACAGCTTTAGAGAAGACAGAGGTGTTTTTAATAAACAAATTAATGTTACTATGTACATCTTGGGCTCTTTGTCATTGGATTTGTTGTGGTCACAACCACCACCCTATTAAAACCTGCTCTGGTAGAAATTTTGAATGGGTCCCCTAGAAGCTTGATCTTTCATTTCTCCAAATGATAACTCTCTGAATGATCTGGTTTTTATCCCAGGGATTTCAACTCTATGTCGAGTCAAATATTCAATTCTTAATGATTAATACCCCCTGCATAAATCTCTACGGCATGATTCATTTATAACCCGATCTAGCCCTTCATTCAAGTTTTGTCATTGAGACTTTTCTCAATCCTCATAAACATTCATGGTACTCTATGCCCACACATATAATCAACCCCACTCTTTACTATGGGTGTTGCGGACTCAACCCTCAAAAACCTTCTATCGCGTCCTTATCTCCATATCAATGCTTTGATAATAGAAATACTTTGCGAGCATCCTTAACTTACCATTTCTGCACTTTTTCAGTCTTTATACATCTCTCAATCCATGCCTCCATCGCACATTGCTTTTCGCATTGGCAAAGGCGAAAGGCCCAAGCTTCAAGAATTTCGCAATATGGCGGACCCACCGGGATCATTAACCACAACATATACATTTTCAGGTCTGGCCTATCGCATCTCGCAATCAGTGGAAATCAAGGTTTGTACATAACGCACTTCACGATCTGGCAGACCTGCAGAGATTATTAAGCACAGCATAATATGATTTCGGGTCCGAAGCCCATCGCAAATCGCAATCGGCGAAATTCAAAGCTTATATATATAAGGCGCGATGCGATACAACGAACCCGACGTGACTATTAAGTATAACACATATGATTTCAGGTCTGCCTCCGCCATCGCAATATCAGAGTTCGGCAATTCAATAAGCCCAATTCCTCTCCACTGAAACGATGCAATGCGATAGTGTTCCACAGACCCGATAGGATATGGTTCCCGTCTATAATATTTCAAGTCCGGATTTCAGATTCGGTTCTGTGTTATGTGCCGATTTTTAATATAAATACGATTTATGCTTGTGGGACTTAATCAATGCATGAATTAAAAACCCAGGGCTGACCCACTGTTAACACAACTTAAGAAATAAAAGGAAACATGCCATATCTATTAAAACTCAGAGATTTCAAAGGAAAACTGATATTCCTCTAATACACAACGCGAACCGATATGGAGGACCCATCAGGATTATTAAACGCCACACATATATTTTCGGGTCTAGTCAATCGCAAATCGCAATCGGTGGGACCAAGGGCCGATTCTTTCACACTTGTTCATTTGATTTTATAAAAGCTTTATTGAGGGCTAGATGTGTTTTTTAGGCATTTTTGTCATATTTCTCATAATCATAGCTAATATGAACTATTTTTGCAGGCAAGGACTAAGAGAAGAAAGGCGAGTTCTAGTGGACCCAATAACAGATAAATGTGATTTATATCAAGATGACACCTCTGTGCCATTGATGTCAACATTTCAAAGACATACTCTGCAAGAAAGGGATACAAATCACCATAGCGCATAATGGAGGCACAATCTATGTTCAGTGGAAGCACTCATGACAACGCTAATTCATCAAGATGGCATTTCCTCCAGATACACCTGAAAGCATGCCAGATGTGGGAAGATGAGTGTAATGTCTTCAGTTTCCTTCAGGAAACAATAGGGAATAACGTTCGCTCCATACAGGTGCATAGAGATGACATGCAGTCATGCTCTCTTAATCGACATCCTTTCATTTCCCCCAGAAAATAAAAACGCCCCAGCAAATGTAGCCTCAAGGTGTCAGCAGTTTGATGGACCGTTCTACATCCGTATATTTAATTTATATATTGAATAAGCCGGGAAGATGGAGGGTCAGGGGGATACAGAAAGCTAGTTTGTTTCTACATAAATATTACCTCTAGAGATTGGAAGGGGACTTTTTTTGGGCATAACAACTTTTGATTTATTGTGCTAATAAAGAAGATTGTTTGGGTCAAGAGAGAGCCTTTTTCAAATTTATTTTCCTCTTCTTTCATGTGTTTTGGATCAGGGTGTTGTTGCTGGCACAAAGATATATATGCTTTGTTTTTTTGCACACTGATAATAGACAGTTCACAACTAGTCTTGGTTATTCAAATATAATTTCTTACCATGGTTAATTCGTGAGTGGCCGCTGATTCGAAACCATGTTAAACATCAGTTGCAAGTTTTATTTGTATGGAAAGGAATGTGTATTCCCGTATGAGTAATTATATTGAAATTAAGATTTAATACAGCCTTGTTCATCTGTGAACCAGTAATTGATTCATTTGGACTTGGAATCTATACATGATGTTTAATCTCTTTTTGTTATGCTCCTGTAGGATAGATTAGAATAGTTAGGACTAACATAAGTAGTTAGAATCAGTATAGATAGGATCTAATACATATAGGTTAGTTGTTTCTTTTTTTGATTTAATGGAAATCTTCCTCCGGGGAGCAATATTTCAACACCTATAACAGTTTACAGGGTCCTTTAAAACCCGTCGGAACCAGCCATTCCAAACAAAAGCAGATCTAATTGGGGTCAGTGATTTGGTTAGTTCCCCTTGTTGGCATATCGAAAATTCGTCGCGTCAACAAATTGGCGCTAGAAGAAGGGCCCGAACCATCGTCCACAAACTTTTATGATTTCATCTATAAATGTCGTGCATGGATTCGAGAAGATTAATGCATGGATCGTAAAGGTCAAAAAGATCCTTCCTCCCCATTTGTAAAAGCCTCATTTCGAAGAAACAAAGATCCCTCTAAGTCCCATGTTTGGGTCACCAAAGGAAGAGAGACTGTGGGAGTACCATGTCACTCAGGAAAAACTAGTCAGAGTACTTACTCGTGCTTATGCTCGTTCCCTATCTCAGTTCCCGTCTTTCAGTCTTTACCTCCAATAGCTAAAAAAAGGCCAAGGATCTATCACATAAACGAAGAGGCATCTGTAGCCCCTTCTCTTGAAGATATTTTACTAGAGTCTTTGCAAAGTATCGACACTCCTTGGGAAGAAATTCTTGAGGATCCACTCTCTAAAGGTAATTCCTGGCCCAATTTTGGAAATCCTAATAAAGAATGCCCAGAGGAGACCCTCAACCAAAACTTCCCAAATCTTACTATGGCTAACATTCCTCCTCTAGGTGGGAATCTGCCTCTACCACATCCTTCGGGTGGGAATCAACCCCCACCTCCTCCGGGAGCACTCCTTCCCTGGTTCGCTCAGGATGTCGTAGCAGTACCTGGGCAGCAACATCCCTTACCCAAGAATGTAGAAAGAGTATTACCTAAATTCGACCCTGAGTGGGGAGACACTGTTGATAACCATATTCACTCTTTCTTCCTATCCATGCGCATGTTGGGGGAAGCCGATGAAGATGTGGTATGTCGCTTGTTCCCTTTTACTCTGATCGGTGCATCCTCCACATGGTACTTTAGCTTGAGAATAGGATCGATCACCTCATGGGGTGCCTTTCAGCAAGCCTTCTTAAACAAGTTTGGCGATGAAAAAACACCTGCGGCCTTAGTTTTAGAACTATCCCGTTTAAAAATGGAAGCCAAAGAAAAGGTTAAGGATTTTAACATCCAATTCAACACTTTGTTCAACAGAATCCCAGCTAACTCTATACCTACTGATGAGGTGCTCATGGAATTCTACATCACTGCTCTCCTTGTCCCTACTGTGATGTGGGTCAAGAGAAGTAACGTAGAAACCTTACAAGGTGCTATTGATGAAGCAATGAAAGTCGAGAATGAAATGACTAGTCTCACAACATGTCATCATACGACCAAAGGAAAGAAATCCTCACAGTTATCCAAGAAGAATAATGGGAGTGATAACAAAGTGGCTGAAGTCAAAGAAAGGGACACCACAAATATGGAAGGTTTGCATCAGATCATTAAGAAATTGACAAACACAGTCATCGATATGAAAAGGAATTCTAGAGAGAGTACAAGTGGGAATGGAGGAGATTATAACTACAGAAAATCTTTCAAACCTTTCTATCGTAAGAAGGCAGAAGGTGTTCATGGTCAACTTGCATTTCTTGCTCCACCTAATTAACGGAATTTAAATATGGAAGAGCTGGCTCTTATAGGATCGCTCCTTAACAACGAAGAACCTATAGTGGAGCTAGAGCCAGAACAGGAAATGAGGAAGAATACCAAGTAGAAGAGCCCTTGGATGAAGAATCTCAAATCAATGTACTGTGGGATTTCTATATAAATGAGAACGATGACGACGAAGGAGATAGTACGGTAGAAATCCACACTAATAAAATCCACACAAGAAGTAAAGGACCACTTGAGGGCGTGATGAAGCCTATAGACTAGACAAAGAAAGATATTCACTCTTTGAAGGCATCCGCTCCCAAAGTTCCTGTTGAGAAGGGTAGACTTAGTGGTGATTCCAAGAGTACTCCAGTTGCAAACTATCCAGAGAAAGATAATACATCTCTGACTGCAACGAAGGCGACTGAAAATGGTAAACTCCCACCTAAGAACGGAAAAACCAGTATGTTTACTCTGCCCTACCTTATTTATAACATTGATTACAATATTGTGGATGATCTTAAGAAATCTCGAGCTAATATCACATACTTCGATTTGTTAAAGTTAACGCAGCAAAGAGATTTGTTGTTGAAAGCTATGAATGAACAGAATTGCAAGTCTCCCACCATTTCGAGCAGCCAAACCAAGAAGTTGTCATCTAGACCTGTTAGTACCTCTAGTACAGCCCAAACACCATCAACTATGGAAGCCACTCTGTCAAAAATGAATCGAACCCCCCAAGATGTCAGTGCGGCCATGATAGGAAGGAAATCAAAATCCATTACTCCACCTTTCCTTATCACATTTGAAATCTTCAACAGGAACGTACACAATTGCTTGGTAGGTTCTGGTGCCTCGTCCACTGTTATGCCTTACGTTGTTG
The DNA here is from genome assembly GCA_031772625.1 of Pinus tabuliformis. NCBI lineage: Eukaryota > Viridiplantae > Streptophyta > Pinopsida > Pinales > Pinaceae > Pinus > Pinus tabuliformis. The sequence goes on along the minus strand of CM062813.1, from coordinate 557,564,512 downwards.
ATAAGATTTCATACGATACTCGAGAAAACTGGAACTCGAATTATGCAATTGGACAGAACGAATGTGAAATTAATTATGGAATTGAAATATGTGTTGATTTGGAGGCTATTAAACAACAATATACACAAGTCATTGACATAGTGGTAGTCAACATACCCAAGGGTTATGGAATGCTTCTTAGCAGGGATGGTCAGCAAAACTGAATGGATATTTCTGAACTGACTGGTCCCATCTCTTGTTGCCTCAGAAGGGAAAAGGTGATATGATGAGAGTTGATCAAGAAAGATACATGAAGTATGTGGTGATAGAATTAAATGGCCCCAACGAACCTGTAATGTTTATCAACTCTATCCTTGGGAATTCTAGTTTCGATGTTTGTGCCACGGAATCCTATTTTTGAGAATTTCATGCAGAGACAATTAACAATGTAAACTTTGAAACGGGAACTATAAACTCAAAACAGGAACTCTGTCCAAAAAACCCCAAAAAAACATCAAAAACAATGCTAAAAACGAAAAGTGTGTATACTGGAACGATGTTTTTTTTTTTAGGTGTCAATTTTGAACGTGTTTTAAAAATGGCAGTGACTACGAAATTTACTACGAAATTTTCGTGCAAAATATAGCTTCAAAACGAAAGTGTTGATACTGGAATAATGATTTTTTTTTAGGGTCAATTTTCAAACTTTTTTAAAAATGCTAATAAAACCAATTTTTTATGTCTCAAACAAAGTTAAATTTTAAGGAAAAAACACATTAATGTTTCTGGTAGAATATCATTTTTCTTTCCTAAGTATAAATTTAACATGTTTTCAACCACAACATGCTAGATACAAAAGAAATTGAAATTTTTTCAACTATAAAACTAAAAAAACATGACATTATGCACAAATTATATCACTGAATGAATTCAAAAGTCTTTATTTATATACTGAATAAAACAGACATTATATCTCTAATTTGATATTGCATTGTAGATATTTAAACAATAAAATTTATCATACTTAAGACATAATCCAACAACATAAAAATGCTTCATAACTTCTCATTTAACAAAATATGGAAAACATTAATTTTATTTGAAGATACAATGCATACATCAGTTATATAAACTGTCTTAAGCAATTATTCAAACTCAATCACCCAATAACCGTGGGTAGGTCGTCGTCATGCCCCCTTCCCCAACCCATTACCGATCTTTCCCATTCACCCATGCCCTCTTTCCCCTTCTGCCCTACCCATGCGCCATCCCTTGCTACCCCCAACTCACCCACCCATGCACCATTTCCCCAACTCTTCCTTCCCTACCCCACAACTCTCCTCCCCATAAGCCCACCCCCTAACTCCCATTCCCCTCCAATCTCAACTCCTCCCCCCCTTCCTTAACGCCGGCCCCATGGGCCTCGTGCCCTACCCCCCTCCACCCTACCCTTACCCCTACCCCCTACCTTCCCCCACCCCCCACCCTTACCTTACCCCCCACCCCCCGCCACCCCCCTACCCTTACCCTACCCCCCCCCCCCCCCCCACCTACCCCCCACTACACCCCTGCTGCGCCCCCCCCCTCCCCCCTGCCCCCCTCCCACCCCCTACCCTTACCCCCCCCAACCACCCCCCCCCTACCCCCCCTACCCCCTACCCTTACCCCCCCCACCCCCCTGCCACCCCCTACCCTACCCCCCCCCCCCCTGCCCTACCCCTTACCCCCCCCCCCCCCAACTCCCTACCCTACCCCCCTGCATCCCCGCCCTACCCCTACCCCTACACCCCCCTCCCCCCCCCACCCCCCCTACCCCCCACCCCCCTTACCCCCCCCCCTACCCCCTACCCCTACCCCCCCCCCCCCCCCCACCCCGCCCATCCTCGGCCCCCTCCCCAGCCCCGGCCCACCCCACCCCGCCCACCCCCCCTCCCCCTCCCTGCCCCCCCCCTCCACCGCCACCCCCCCCCCCACCCCTCCACCGCCACCGCCCCCTCCCCCCCCACCCCTCCCCCGCCACCGCCCCCTCCCCGCCCACCCCTCCCCCGCCACCGCCCCCTCCCCAGCCCCCCCGCCCACCCCGCCCACCCCCTCCCACGGCACCCGCAACGCCACCCCCGGGCCGCCCCGCCCCGCCCGACCGGCGGCGGGTCGATTCCCATTCACAATAGCATTGACTACTTCAATGGCAGCTTCATTGTCCTCAGCAAGCTCTGTTGTTGGATTCACCAAACCTTCATCAACAAGCTATGTTGCTGGATTTACCAAATATTCATCAGCAAGCTCCATTGTTGGAATCATCATATTGTCATCAACAAGCTTTGTTGTTGGAATCATCAAGTTTTTGTTAGCAGGCTCTGTTGCTAGATATACAAAATCTTCATCCACTTGCAGCTGTGCATAGTGGGATTGCACAAACTTTTCATCTTGATGTAGATCTGTTGCTATAGATCCACCTTCATCTTTAACTTCAGTGCTCTGCCTCACACCAAAACATCTCTCAAGAGTATCCCAACTCTCCTTCGCTATCTTGGCTTCTAAAATCAAGGGAAGAATGTTGTCATCCACAGATTCTTTTATGCATTTCAATGCAAAGGCATCATTTTGCCTCTTCACTTTCAAATCTAAAAAGATCTCAAATATCTCATGTTGTCACTTTGACCTTCTTAGCCTCTTGGCTTTTCTCATTTAATCACTGACGAAATACGACTAAACAAAAAAATCAAACTTCAAACACAATACAACTTCACGAAAAAAAATAGATATATAAATTACTTACAAATACAATATTTTCTCAAAAACTTTCACAAATCCTTTTTTGTAATCTTTTACAACTCATTTAAATATTTATCAACTTTTTTAATCTTCATAATTTCCTTTTTAAAAAGAAACAATGAACCCATCCTTTAAATAAAAAACTATAAACAAAGCCCTCTTTTTAAACAATACATAAACATTCTTGAAATAATGTTATTAAAACCTATTTTCTTTTTCTTTTTTTTTTAATTACATCTCTCTTAAGATTCGAATTTCATCTCATAAAAATTAATGAAATGAAATATTACAGGGACACTTTTCAAATTACATTAGTCCTTTTTGAAAATAATACTATGCACTTCTCATTTAAAATTCTCACAAGTACATTTTACATAAGACATCATGAAATGTTTCATTCAAACCTTTAACCTTCGGCATTGTGTACATTTCGTGTTTCATGCAACCAATGGGCTTCACCGTACCTTACCTTCAACAGACAGTATATTGACTTTGGCTGCAGAAATTTACGAAAGAACTTTTGACATTGCGGAAACATCGTACCTTAACGCTTTGTGAGGCCCGCAGTGCCACCCCCGGCCGCCCTACCCTGCCCGACCGGCGGCGGGTCGATTCCCGGAATTGACCTGCCGCCGGTTGGGCAGGGTGGGGCGGCCCGGGGGTGGCGCTGCGCGCCCCTGCACAAAACAAAATCGATGATTAGTTAAAAAAAAGAGGAGAAAGGAAGAATACACACAATTGATTAGTAATTTAATAATAAAATGTGGAATCAATTTGAAATGGATTGAAAAGTGTGAATAAAAAATAAATAAATAAATAAATTCATCGGCTTGGTCCAATTTTAACCAACGTTGAAATTAGTGATGAAGAACATTATTGAGATGCATTTGCAATTGCTCATTATTGGTTAGATCTTCAAAGGAGTGGATCTCATTGTTTCAGACATAGCATTGATCTTGTCAGTTGATACTGTTCAAAAATGGTTAAATATTCGATCTAACCATCAAGGAGAAAATGGAATGAAATTATTGCTTGATCTCGACTCATGTGTTTTGGTTCAAAAATGTTTATATAACAGTTAATTGATTTAAGTGTTAGTGGATTGAATTTAATGGATTGATTTAGTAAACTATTCAATCGTCATCGACCTGGTCGAATATATCACAACGCATATTGTTTTATACAAAGCAAGTTGGGCATGTATAATGTAAGTTTTAATGATAATAGAGATCTAAAGCAATTTCCAGCAACAATAATCAACAAAGCTGCGGAGAAAATGGAATTTAGAAGAAGTCTCTTGATCTACTGGTGCTCACATTGGTTTCATCATTCACTGGAGTAAGAATGAATCTGAGCAGTTTGAAACCCTAGAAAACAGCAAGATCGAGGGGGGGGCGGGGTGGGCTAGGGAGGGGGGGTGAGTGGAGGGGGGTAGGGGGTGGGCGAGGGTGGAGTGGGCGGTAAGGGTAGGGGATGGGGGGGTGTAGGGGGTTGGGGGAGGGGTAAGGGGGGCAGTGCGGGTAGGGGGTAGGGGGTGGGCGAGGGTGGGGGGGGGGGGGGGGGGGGGGGGGGGGAGGGTAGGGGGGGGGGGGGGTAGGGGGTGGGGGGGGGGGGGGGGGGGGGGGGTAGGGGGTGGGGTGGGCGGGGGTGAGGGGGTGTGTAGGGGGTTGGGGGGGGGTAGGGGATGAGGGGTGTAGGGGGTAGGGGGTAAGGGGGGCTGCGTGGGTAGGGGGTAAGGTGGGGGGGGGGGTAGGGGTGGTCGGGGGTGAGGTGGGGGGGTTAAGGGTAGGGGGTTGGGGGGGGGGGGGGGGGGGTAAGGGGGGGGGGTGCGGGTAGGGGGTTGGGGGGGGGGGGTAAGGTGGGAGGTAGGGGGTGGGCGGGGGGGGGGGGGGTGGTAAGGGTAGGGCACGAGTAGGGTGTAAGGGGGGGGGGATGGGGGGATAAGGGTGGGGGGTTGGGGGGGGAGGGGGTAGGGGTGGGTGGGGGCTGGGGAAGGGTACAGTTGGGCAGGGGGTGGGGGGGTGGGCGCAGTGGCGAGGGGCGGCCACGGGGAGGGGTTGGGGGGTGTAGGGGGGATGAGGGGGGGGGGTTGGGGGGATGGAGGGGGGCGGGGGCGGGGGGCGAGGGGGGATGGGGCACGGAAGTGTGGGGGGACGGTAGGGGGTAGGGTGAGGGAAGGGGAGGGGGGCCGGGGAGGGGGGGAAGCTTAGGAAGCTTCGTTCAAACAGAAAATTCAGCTGAAAACAAACATCTAGCGTGGCATGCAAAGGATGGACCACGAAGAAATACAGAGTTGGCGAGTGAAACAAAGAGAAAACACAGATTTGATGGATGCAGGGAGTACAATAACTTGGTAATCATATCGAGGGATTTGTCATCATCATCATCATTTTCGGAGATTGGATCAGGCGTGTTACTTTAATTATTAATGTGTAGTGAATCCAAACAAGAGATCTCTCGTGAAAGGAATAAGTTAATGGGGTCGGGGCTTCAATGTAGTCGTCAAGGGGTTGTGGGGGGCGCATGGGTAGGGGCTCGCCCATACTTGCCTAAATGTGCACTTAGCCTCATTATCCCTCACCTGACCTCCCGCTCGCCCATCGACCCGCTTGCCCGTTAGAGGTGGCTGGGCAATTCTGATTATACAAATAAAAAATTTATGGTATATTTTTGTTGTTAATTTAAGTTAATATGTTTTTTTATTTACTAATTTATGTGTTTTTTTTTAGGAAAATGGCATCAAGGAAAATTTTTGTGAATCTTTCTGGACCAAAGAGTCTTAAAGGTGTATCTTCAAAAAACATTGGTGAACGAACTCCACCTGAGCTCATGCCTATAAATATTTCAAGTGATTTAAGTGATAAGAAGCTAATCTCAGATTCGAAAAGTTCAAAAGAGGTGAAATTTCCATCAAGAGTCTGGTATGTGAAAGAAAGAGAGAGCACAACTGTGATTTTCGCATTGATTTTTAAGTTAATTATTATTTTTTGAAAAAAAAAGTTGTTATTATTATTTTTTTGACATGAAATTCATAAAAAAAACTATTATTTGACCATTTTTAGTTAATATTTTTGTATAAAAATTGTGATTTTGACATGTTAATTCTAGCAAAAAATTATCAAAACGTTTAGTTTTTTTGTTATATTTATGTTAAAAATGGTTATTTTTATGTCCATTGTTAAAAAATGTTGTTTTTTAGAAACAATTATTTCATGTGGATTGAAAAATTAATTAAGGATGTATAAATATGTAGATTATCTAAAATTTAAACTATCGACTTTCTAATTTAAAAACGCAAAACAATAAAAACCCCACTAAAAAAAAAAAAATTAAGATAGAGAACAAGAAAATATGAATAAAATGACCACTTCAAAAACTATCAAATTTAGAAAATAATTTTTTACATTTCACACACTAGAAAATTTAAAGTCAAAAAATAGGTCTTTTAAAAAAAGGGTCTGATGCAGAATACTCACTTTTTAAAATCAGCATGAAAATCACTACCATTCTAAAACTTAATGCACATGAAAAAAATTAAAGTTCCAAAAACCATGTTCTAAAAAAAACATGTGTATTCTGCATCACCACTTTTGAAAATCGGGTCATTTTTTTGCTACCTCTACGAAACGGGTAACAGTATCAGTTCCCGTTTCAAAGTTTACATTGTTAATTGAAGAAATTGCAATAAACGCACAGTTGGAAGCTCTCCCCTACAATCCAACTAATGAATTATCATGTATTATAGTAGATGATAGGACTAATTTCGTAGAAAGCAGTTCAATTGATGTAACATTAGATTCTATATTTTGGACACTCTATTTTGATGGCTCTAACTGCCTTGAAGGTGCAGGTGCTAGGAGCATTCTCATTGACCCACAAGGGAACCAACATCTGATGGCCAACCAGTTGGAGTTTGCAGCACCAACAACACAACAAAGTACGAAGGCTTGCTGCAGGGCCTGAAGAAAGCCATTGATATGAAGGTGAAAAATCTTAAAGTTTTTGGTGACTCACAGATAATTGTTGACTAGGTAAGGAAAAGGATACATTGCAATTCGCCACACCTGGTAAGGTACCAACATGAGGTATGGAGCTTAATTGACAATTTTGACTCTTTGAATATCGCATACATACCTCAAGGAAAAAACTGAGATGTTGATCTGATGGCTAGTATGGCTTCAAAACTTTTGCCTGACCTTAGATTAAACAAGAATAAATATTATGTTGAATTAATTTTTAGATCATCCGTACTTGATAACATCTCAAATTGGCAGGTATTCAAAGGTGACGAGAAAATCCTTGAGTTCTTGCATTGCGAGAAGACATTAAAAATGCACTCATTGATGAAAAAGAGCATGACAAGCTTATGAATGAGAGTGAAGATGAGGAAAAATATCAGTCCAATATAATTCCCAAGTCAGTTGTCAAGATGGAGCACTTGTATGACTTGCATGATAAATTTAAGAAGTCGACTAACTACAAAACGCATAGCTCATCCATGAAGTATCAATTGGTAAAAATTGGAACCAAAGAAGACCCAAAAATTGTTAATTTAGGCTTAGGATGCTCTCCATGAGAAAAGGCCGCACTTGTTAAGTTGTTTAAAGAGTACAAGGACGTCTTTGCATGGACATATGGCGACTTAAAATCCTTCGATACCGGCATTATGCAACATGTGATTCCGTTGGAGAAGGATGTTAGGCTATACCAACAAAAGCTTTGCAAGATGCATCCAAGCCTGGAACCATTGGTGAAGAAAGAATTAAACAAAATGTTAGATGCCAAAATCATTTTTCCTGTCAGGCACACCCACTAGGTAGCCAATCTCGTGCCAGTAAGAAAGAAAAATGGGGAAATCAGATTATATACTGATTTCAAAAACCTAAACAAAGCATTGCAGAAAGATAACTACCCAATCCCTTCTATGGAACACATTCTTTAGTGCGTTTCTGGGTCTGAAATTTTGTCCCTATTGGATGGTTTTTCGGGATATAATCAAGTGTTGGTATTGAATGAAGATCATCTTAAGACAACCTTCAACACTAGATGGGGCACTTACGCATACCGTAAAATTCCGTTTGGACTTATTAATGTGGGCACCACATTTCAGATAGCTATGGACATAACTTTCTGAGAATTGATTAACAGATCAATAGTAGTGTACATGGATGACATTAATGTGTATTCGTATCGCAAAAGGGATCATATTTATCACCTGAAACAGATTTTCAAAAGATGTTGAAGATATAGAATATCGTTGAATCCCAAGAAGAGCGTCTTCACAGTTACAGAAGGGAAACTACTGGGTCATATCCTCTCTAAAGAAGGGATTGTTATTGATCCTGAAAGAATAGAGACCATCATGAGAATACAACCCCCTGCAAATAAAAATGCAATGCAATCTTTCTTCGGGAAGAATTTCGTTAGGAAATTCGTTTGAGGTTTCACAAAAATAGTGCGTCCCATGTAGCTAATGATGAAGAAAGACGTTGTGTATAGGTGGAGCAATGAAGCTAAGAAATCATTTCAGCGAATTAAGGAGGCCATCACAGAAGCTCCTACGTTGGTCAACCCCAATTCCGACAAGGAATTCCTCTTGTACACTTTCACTTCTGGTATTTCATATGCCGCAATCCTCACTCAAAAGAATGATGATGGCAATGAAGTCCCTATTTCTTATATGATCTCTAATCTCCAGGGAGCAGAACTGAACTACCCAGACATGGAGAAACAAGGTTTTGTGGTTTTTAAATCTGTAAAACATTTCCGCCCTTAGTTATTGAAGGCCAAGACTAAAGTAATCATTCCCCACCCTATTGTAAGAGCCCTCTTCGTGCAAAAATAAATGGGTGAATGAAGAGGGAATTGGATAACCGCCCTTCAAGAATAAGACCTCGAGATTAAGTCAACGAAGATAGTTCGAGGGCAGGAATTGTGTGAGCTCGCGACAGAAGCCTTGGAGAATAAAGAAGGGACGTCCGAAGAACCAGAAGCGCAGAGCATACGGAATGCACAAGCAGAATTCAAGGAGGAGCCCCTATGGATTAATGAGACATTGATGTGTGAACGCGAAACGTCAGAGGTCCCTTTGGACCCTGAGTCGTGGTATTACGACATACGCTTTTATTTAACACAGGGATCATGTCTTGAGCACATGGATTCATCATGAAGGAGAGTGCTCAGATTGAAATCTAATCAGTATCACTTGGCCAATGACACATTATACAGAAAAAATTATGATGGAGTCTGGTTGAGGTGTTTGGAAAAGGATGATGCCGATCATGTCTTGAAAGAAATACACAACATCCCAGCAGGTGGTCACTATGGAGGAGAGCTTACAAAATATGAAGAGCTGGATATTATTGGCCCACAGTGTTCAGAGACTCACATGCCTTTTTATGCTCTTAACCTGCAAAATGATACCCAAATACAGAATATGCGAAGAAAAGATACCTAGAACACAGAATAGCAATGATTTTATTATTCAGGAGTAATGTTCACTTGCCTCTTCGAGGGGGCAACCTCCAATAGAGCAGAGCTCGACTACAAAATAAGACACAATGCTCCTCGCAGGGAGTATCTATCCTTTATATATGACTCATACATGCAATACCACGGGCCAATACCGTGGGTTTTATTAATACCATCTATCTAATACTACGGCCCATTTGCAACTAACTATGGTCCCGTCATTAATTGCGGGTTAACCACTTACAAATATTAATATGGGCTTTATTGACTCTTGACTATGACGTGATCCCATGACATAAATAAGGGGGTTAGGGTGGGACCCTAACATGCCCTCCCCCTTAAGACTAGCCTTGTCCTCAAGGCTGAAGCTGCGGAAACTGCTGAAGAATAGTGGCTGGTTCCCAAGTTGCATCTTCTGGAGAGGTGTCTTTCCATTTGACGAGGACTTCCTTAATCATGCGGCTGCGCAGGTGCTTGTCTCGTGTGTCTAGAACCTATTCGGGTTGAAGCCAGATTGACCCTTCTTCGTCCAATTCAGGTAGACTGGTTTGAACTCGGCAATTGTTCCCAATCACTTTCTTGAGGCACGATACATGGAAACTGGATGGATTTTTGCCGTAGGTGGCAAAGCCAACTTGTAAGCCACTTCTCCAATGCGCTGAAGTACTTGGTATGGTCCGTAGAATTTTGGAGAGAGCTTTTGACAACCCTTGTCTTTGAGTGATGCTTGCTTATATGGTTGCAGCCTCAAAAAGACCTGATCCCCTTCTTGAAATTGGCGCTCTGAGCGATGCTGGTCGACCTGTTGCTTCATGCGGTTCTGAGCTTGATGAAGATTCTCTCTAAGATGGGCGAGCATGGTTGCGCAGTGTTGTAGGAGTTGATCCACTGCTTGTACTTTGGAGCACCCCTTGAGATAAGAAGTAGGGGAAGGCGGAAGTTGACCATATACTGCTTCATAGGGAGTCATTTTGGTGGTGGCATGATAGTTGGTGTTATACCACCATTTAGCCAGAGGTAACAATTGTACCCAAAGGTGTTGCTTTTCTGAAGTGAAGCACCTAAGGTAGGTTTCTAGACATTTGTTGACGGCTTCGGTTTGACCATCTGTTTGTGGATGATATGAAGTACTGAGTTTGAGTTGAGTGCCTTGTATTCTGAAGAGTTCCTGCCAAAAATTACTGGTGAAGATCGGGTCGCGGTCAGACACAATAGAAGTGGGCATGCCATGCAATTTGAAGATCTGATCCATGAAAGATTGAGCAACCAAAGTTGGTGTAAACGGGTGGGGTAGGGCGCAAAAATGAGCATACTTCGACAGTCGGTCCACAACCACCATGATGACTGACTTGTTCCCTGACTTTGGAAGACCTGTAATGAAATCCATAGAAACCTCCGTCCAAATTGATGCCGAAATGGGCAATGGTTGTAATGTGCCTGGTGTGTTGACGGTTTCCCCTTTGTGGCGTTGATAGACATCACATTCTGCTACGAAGGTAAGGATGTCCTTTTTCATGCCTGTCCAAAAAAATGATCTTCTGGTGCGAGCATACGTCTTCTGAAAGCCCGAATGTCCTGCAATGGGAGATGAGTGCAATTCTGCCAAAATGCGACTTTTGAGGGTGGATGTTGGTGAGATTACGACTCTGTCCTTGTAGCGAAGAATATCATTCTGCCACGAGTAGCCCTTGGTGGAATTAGGATCTACCTGCATTTGAGAAATGAGTTGGGAGAGCCTGGGGTGTGAAAACCAGTCCCTGTGAGCCTCTTCAATCCAGTTTGGAAAGGGGAGGGAAATTGCGAGCAGAGTACTTTCCTCCTCAAATTGGCGAGATAATGCATCTGCTACACTATTGTCTTTCCCTTTCTTGTAAATGATCTCATAATCATATCCCAGCATTTTGGCTAACCATTTATTTTGTTGTGGGGAGGATAAGCGTTGCTCCAAAAAATATTTAAGACTGTGATGATCTGTGCGGATTTGGAAACGTTTCCCCAATAAGTAAGGTCGCCAGGTCTCGACTGCATGTAAGATGGCCATCATTTCCTTCTCGTAGGTAGATTGGCCCGAATTCCTCCCACTGAGTTGTTGGCTTGTGAAGGCCAACGGTCGCCCTTCCTGCATTAAGACCGCCCCAATACCTGTACCCGAAGCATCACATTCAATGACAAAGGATTTGGTGAAGTCAGGTAGTGCTAAGACTGGAGTGGAACACATGGCGTTTTTGAGAGCGGTAAATGCTTGTTGTGCTTCCTCGTTCCAGAAGAAGGAATTTTTCTTTAGGAGTTGAGTGAGGGGCTTCGCTATGTGGCCATAGTTGCGGAAAAATTTACGATAATAGCCTGTGAGACCCAAAAATCCTCTCAAGCTCTTCAAGGTCTTAGGTTGAGGCCATTCTTGCATTGCCTGGATCTTTTTGGGGTCCACCTTGACACCTTCACGCCCCACAATGTGGCCCAAATACTCAACTTCTTCCATGCCAAACGAACACTTGGACATCTTGACAAATAATTTATGCTTGCGGAGCAGTTGCAAGAGTAGATCTACATGCTGAAGATGTGCAGCCCAAGTGCCACTATAGATGAGGATGTCATCGAAGAAGACAAGGACAAATTTTCTGAGATATGGTTTGAGAATGTGATTCATAAGGCTCTGAAAAGTAGAGGGGGCATTACAAAGACCAAATGGCATGACCAGGAACTCATAATGGCCTTCATGAGTTCTAAAAGCCGTCTTGGGAATGTCAACTTCCTTCATGCGAATTTGGTGGTAGCCTGAGCGAAGATCCAACTTAGTGAAGAATTGAGCCCCATTGAGTTCGTCCAGCAAATCGTCAACCACCGGGATGGGAAATTTATCTTTGACTGTCAACTTTTTGAGGGCCTTGAAGTCGGGACACATCCGCCACTCCCCATCTTTCTTGAGCACCATGACCACTGGGGATGAATAAGGACTAATGCTGGGACGAATGACACCTTCTTCCAATAGTTCCTTGATGATTTTTTCTATTTCATTCTTTTGGGTGAACGGATATCTGTATGGCCGCACATTTGGGGGTTGGGCCCCTGGAACCAAGGTGATGCTATGATCATGTTCCCCTCACGAGGGTGGAAGCTCATGAAGCTTGTCAAAGACCGTCCGATGGTTATTTAAAATCTGTTGCATCTCATGATGAATTGGAAAAGACATGGTTTCGACTACCTGGATGGCATTAAATTGAGCTAATACTCCATGATGGCCCTTTTTTAACAATTTTTCCATCCTATGCGAGCTGATGATAGAGGGGGCTCCCGCCTGGAGTCCACGAAGGGTATGTGTGGAGTTGTTCTGCTTAAAACTCATATATAACTCCTGGAAATCCATTGTGATTGGCCCAAGAGTGCGGAGCCATTCAGCGCTGAGGACAATGTCGCAACCCCCCATGTGTATGGCAAACATGTGGGTTTTCAACTGATAATCCCCCATTTGAAGTTTGACATTTTCACAGCGGCCTTCACATTTCATTGTGCCCCCATTCGCAATTTGGACTTGGAAGTTAGAAACTACTTGTACAAAACAATGCGCTGCTTCTGCGATTTTTTGATGGATGAAATTATGGGTACTTCCACTATCAATCAAGACTACTACTAGGCGATGTTTAAGGAAACCCCGGATTTTGAGAGTTTGAGGGGAAGAAATCCCTGCCAACGCATGCAGCGAAATAACTGGTTCGTCAGTGACATTCTCCTTTGGATTGTCTTCTTCTAGCGCCTCATGTTCCTCAAGTGGTGGATCTTCCTCTGTTGAGCTGTAGTGAGTGGCATCTATTTGAAAAAATTTGAGCTCCTTGCATTTATGACCTGGGGAGTATTTTTCATCACAGTAGTAACATAGTCCTTGCTTCCTTCTTTCGGCCATTTCCGCAGGTGACACCTTTTGGACCTTAAGTGTTTGAGTCGTGTTGTGAGCCTGTGGGGGACGACCTTTAGCGAGGAAATTTGGGCGACTGTATTAGGATGCTAATGCACGTTCCACCTTACGAGCTACCTGGCAAGCCTCCGTCCATGTGGGAGGGTGGTGAAGTAGAACTTGAGCTTTGATGGCTTCTTTAAGACCACTGATAAAACATTCCGTGTAGAACTCATCTGTGAGACCCCTAGTGCGGAAGGCTAAGGCTTCAAAAGCGGTAATATATTCATCCACTGTACCAGTCTGTCAGAGCTTAGTGAGACGACCCAAAAAAGAGTCTTCCTGTTCAAAGCGATCTCGAAGAGCTTTGGTAAATTGGGTCCAAGTCCTAAAAGGTCCATTGCAACGCTGATGCCATTCCCACCATTGCCACCGTTCATTGTCCAAGTACATGCTCCCCAACATAAGCTTAGTCACATCATCTGGGATATGATTCAATTTGAAATACTACTCCATTTGTGCTAGCCATGCGAACGGGTGAGAACCGTCAAATTTATGCACATCCAACTTGGGAGGTCGCTGACTGGGTGGTGGATGGGTGTGCCAGACGTGAGGAGAGTGGCTAGACTCACCCTCATTGTATTCATTTCCATTATACGCCTCCTCGTGGGCTTGCTCCTTGCCCTTCGGAAGTAATTGCTGTATCTGGATACTTAGTCCGTGAAGCTCATGTTTGAGGGATTGCACAGAGTCTTCCAGTTTGTCCATCCTTTCATTTGCCATCGCTTGAGCTCTAGTCTCTACCATACACCAACCTGATGAAAAATTGGGACCGCCGAAAAAATTTGACTAATAAATTGAATGGTACCACCTTGCTCAGCTCGTCGTCCTGATTCTGATGGGCTAGATCACCAATAAGCGCCCCGGAAGATCTCAGACTCTTTTTTTTTTTTTGAAAACTCCTAACGGAGTTTTACTCCTTGATCAATACTGCAGTCGCAAAATCCTCAAAATGTCAATGCTGCCAAAATTCCTGCGAAAAGTATACCCCGGTATAGGAACCCTTCACAACAACTCCGATCTGGTGGGTCTGAGAGATCTGAATGGCGGAACAATTGCTGCGGCAAATTTGATGGATCTACGGGACTGATGTCTGTTGTTGCTGCACCTCTTTGCACACGTGGATGGGGAATAGATGATGTGTGATCCCCCGATAGAAAAGGAAACTATGGTCGTGAGGAGTGTCAGGTGCTACAGATCGCAATATACATAAGGGTCTGGCAGTAGTACTCGGCCCAATGTTTCAGGGCTCTAACTAAGGAGGATCGATCGTACCCTTAGCCGTACAACCCGACTTCCCTATCGTACAGACGAGTAATCTCTCCGAGTGCTGTTCTCTGTGTACTGTAGCCACAAGACGGCTGACGGTTTATCTATGGCGAGGTTTCAAGGGAGCCTAGGGGGCTTCAGATATACCCAGAGGGTACGTGGAAGACAGTCCGTGCGCGGTTCTGTCTAATGCGCTACCACTCAAAGGGGTACCCACAGGGGTTACAAGGGAGTCCAACAGACGTGACCACCTCTTGTATTTCCTGCGTGCATGCCTCCCCAAATCCGCAGGTTTATGCGCTCAACGACAGATCCCATGGTTTAAAGATGCCGGAACACGTCTCTAGCCAAAAATTTTTTTGCTAAGAATTGGAGATCCCACCGGCCCTGGAAAGTGCTCTGATACCACTTTTTATGCTCTTAACCTGCAAAATGATACCCAAATACAGAATATGCGAAGAAAGATACCCAGAACACAGAATAGCAATGATTTTATTATTCAGGAGTAATGTTCACTTGCCTCTTCGAGGGGGCAACCTCCAATAGAGCAGAGCTCGACTACAAAATAAGACACAATGCTCGTCGCAGGGAGTCTCTATCCTTTATATATGACTCATACATGCAATACCACGGGCCAATACCGTGGGTTTTATTAATACCATCTATCTAATACTATGGCCCATTTGCAACTAACTGTGGTCCCGTCATTAATTTCGGGTTAACCACTTACAAATATTAATATGGGCTTTATTGACTCTTGACTATGACATGATCCCATGACATAAATAAGGGGGTTAGGGTGGGACCCTAACATGCCTACTCTCGGAAATGCAAGGTATGTCAAACTACCGTAGGACGAGAAAGAAAGCCAGTCGTTCCCCTCAAGCCCATTATGATTTATCGCCTGTTCCAGCAATAGGGCCTCGATGTCATAGGTGAGATCACTCTGAACTCTTCATAGAAACATAAGTATATACTCATGGAAACCAACTACTTCACCAGATGGACCAAAGCCATCCCGCTTCAGAAGGTTAACGAAGACGAGATAATATATTTTATTGAGAAATTTATTATCAATAGGCTTGGCATCCTTGGAACTCTCATATTTGATAATGCTTCTTACTTTTCATCACTAAAATTGACTGAATTTGCTATCGATAAATCAATTCGAATAAGGTATGCATCAAACTATTACCCCCAGGGAAATGGAGTTGCAGAGTCCTCAAATAAAAACCTCATCCGCATAATCCGTAAATTTGTCACCAAAAACCAAAGGAACTAGCACAACGCTCTAACAAATGCCCTCTGGGCTGATAGGGTCACCCCAAAAGTATCATTAGGAAACTCCCCATACTTCCTCATCTACAGACAGGAAGCCATCTTGCCTCCTAACGTTACCCTTCCCTCTTTACAGCTCTCCCAAGCTTTGAGAGGGACCCCTTCAACCTTACTTCAAAAAAGGATCAACCAACTGGCGAGGTTGGAGGAATTGAGAGATAAAGATAGAAATAAATTTAGAAATCACCAAATGATTGCGAATATATGGTTCGATCGTCATTTGGCAGGAGATAAAGATTACCAAGTAGGAGATCTAGTCTTGAAATGAGACAAGCTGAGTGAGCCAAAAGGTAAGCACACGAAATTCCAACACTTATGGCTAGGCTCATTCCAGGTTCAGGAAAAAATTGGTCAGGGAGCTTATAGATTGAAAACTTTACAGGGAGAAACTGAAAAACTCCCTGTTAATGGAAAACATCTTAAGAGGGTACTTCCAGTAGCCACCACATGGTGGTTACCTCTTGAGTAGGTTAGGATTAATTTTATTTTTTGCTGTTAGCTTAGTTATATTTTCATCATGTCTGTTCTTGTTCTTTCACAAAGTTTATTTCCCTTCTGTTTTGAATTTCAGTCCTTTTCAGCCAATTGATTTCGGTCCTTTAGTCTCGTTTTCACCTTTATAACTCTCTTCAGATTTCCCTCATTCCCCACCTTCAGCTTTTTACCTCCCTCTTTAACCTGCTGATGAGTCTGCCAATCCTAAATTCATCGTTATCTTGCAAATCAAGCAGACTGAGAACTAGAAAATCAGTGGTTAAATTCAAATCAGAGCCACTCATTGGCATCTGTTGGGAACTAGGTAGGATGTATTGATAACCTAAATACCCGAAGCATGTAGGGGCATCTTTATAAAATGAAAAATGTGTAACCACAGCTGGACTGGCATTGCAGAACACTGTATTTTTAAAATCCCATCCAAACCTAGCCTATGCTTGTCTATAAGGTTTGTAGTCATTCTCCATTAGTTTTGTCCACCACACTAAAATTTCCAATATCTCTCATCTAAAAGTAAACATCCTCTCATGGGCTAAGTTCGTTGTCGTATATCCTGTGGCAAATTTAATTGCGCTCTAGTCTTTATGCTTGAAACTAGAAGGACTTATGTAAAAGAAAATGAAATGTTGAGTCCTTGTGCCAATTTGGAAGGACAGGTTGTTTGGGAATCTGGTTGGAGTAGGGACTGTTGCTAGACTCAGAGTACTAGTTGACACAGCAAGCCCAACCTTACTTAAGCGGTTTAAAAATATGGCATGATCCATGACTGTGCCCCATTCTGTCATATGAAAGTATAGCACTAAAAAAAAATTCTTACATAAAGTGTAGATAAACATATCTACATCAAGTTTGATGAGTGATAAAGAGCTGAGGTACACAACTAAATAGGTATTGACAGACTGGTGATGGCCCTGAAAGGATTTTGAAAGTGGAAAACAGGTAAAGGAAGGTCAATAAATCCCATAATACGACCATTGGATAATGC
Organism: Pinus tabuliformis; assembly: GCA_031772625.1. Taxonomy (NCBI): domain Eukaryota; kingdom Viridiplantae; phylum Streptophyta; class Pinopsida; order Pinales; family Pinaceae; genus Pinus; species Pinus tabuliformis. Next base: position 557,547,251 of record CM062813.1, on the reverse strand, counting down.
CTATCAAAACCCTATCAGTAAGTAGAAGCTATTTGTCTTTATCTCGCCTGAAGCAATTAATGCTGAAGTGGAACCCATGCCTATCCATCCATATAGTTTGCATTTCAAGTTTATCTTAACACCCTGACGTTCTATTGATTCAAGGTTTATTTGGTAACAGAGATAGCCGGTTCGCCCAGCGGTTCGCCATTTGTTGTGGTCACAACCACCACCCTATTAAAGCTTGCTTTGGTAGAAATTTTGAATGGGTCCCCTAGAAGCTTGATCTTTCATTTCTTCGAATGATAACTCTCCGAATGATCTATTTTTTATCCCAGGGATTTCAACTCTGTGCCGAGTCAAATCTTCAATTCTTAATGGTTAAGACCCCCTGAATAAATTTCTGCGGCATGATTCATTTATAACCCGGTATAGCCCTTCATTCATGTTTTGTCATCAGGACTTTTCTCAATCCTCATAAACATTCATGGTACTCTATGCCTGCACATATAATCACCCCCACTCTTTACTATGGGTGTTGTGGACTCAACCCTCAAAAACCTTTTATCGCATCCTTATCTCCATATCAATGCTTTGATAATAGAAATATTTTGCTAGCATCCTTAACTTACCATTTTTGCACTTTTTCAGTCTTTATACATCTCTCGATCCATGCTTCCATCGCACATCACTTTTTGTATTGGCAAAGGCTAAAGGCCCAAGCTTAAAAAATTTCGCGATATGGTGGACCCGCCGGGATCATTAACCGTAGCATATACATTTTCTGGTCCGGCCTATCGCATATTGCAATCGGTGGAACCCAAGGTTTGTACACAAGGCACTGAGATTATTAAGCGCAGCATAATATGATTTTGGGTCTGAAGCCCATCGCAAATCGCAATCGGCGGAACTCAAATCTTATATATATAAGGCGCGATGCGATACAGTGGACCCGACGGGACTATTAAGTATAACACATATGATTTTGGGTACGCCTTCGCCATCGAAATATTGGAGTTCGGCAGTTCAATAAGCCTGGTTCCTCTCCATTGAAATGATGCGATGCGATAATGTTTCACGGACCCAATAGGATATCGGTTCCCGTCTATAATATTTCAAGCCTTGATTTCGGATTCGGTTCTGTGTTATGCACTGATTTTCAATGTAAATCGGATTTATGCTTGCGAGACTTAATCAATGCATGAATTAAAAATCCAGGGCTAACCCATTGTTAACACGACTTAATAAATAAAAAGGAAACACACCATATATATTAAAACTCAGATACTTCAAAGGCAAATTGATATTCCTCTAATACACAGTACAATGCGATATGGCGGACCCGCCGGGATTATTAAACGCCACACATATATTTTCGGGTCCGGCTAATCGCAATCAGCAAGACCAAGGGCCAATTATTTCACACTTGTTCCTTTTGATTTTATAAAAGCTTTATTGAGGGCTAGATGTGTTATTTTAAGCATGTTTGTCATATTTCTCATAATCAGCTAATATGAACTATTTTTGCAGGTGAGGACTAAGAGAAGAAAGGCGAGTTTGAGTGGACCCGATAACAGATAAATGTGATTTATATCAAGACTACACCTTTGTGCCACCGATGTCAATATTGCAAAGTCATACTCTGCAAGAAAGGGATACAAACCGCCATAGCGCATAATGGAGGCACACTCTATATTCAGTGGAAGCACTCATGACAACACTGATTCATCAAGATGTCATTTCCTCTAGATACACCTTAAAGCATGCCAGATGTGGGATGATGAGCGCAGTGTCTTCAGTTTCCTTCAAGCAATGATAGGGAATATTGTCCACTCCATACAAGTGCAGAGAGATGACACGCAGTCATGCTCTCTTAATCGACATCCTTTCATTTCCCCCAGAAAATAAAAACACCCTAGCAAATGTAGCCTCAATCGGTAGTTTGATGAACCATTCTACATCTGTATATTTAATTTGTATATTGAATAAGCTGAGAAGATGGAGGGTTATGGGGATACAGAGAGTCAGTCTATTTCTGCATAAATATTACCTCCAGAGATGGGAAGGGGACTTTTTTTGGGCAGAACAACTTTTGATTTATTGTGCTAATAAAGAAAACTGTTTGGGTCAAGAGAGAGCCTTTTTCAGATTTATTTTCCTCTTCTTTCATGTGTTCTGGATCAAGGTGTTGTTTCTGGCACAAAGATATATATGTTTTGTTTTTATGCACACTGATAACAAATAGTTCGTGACTAGTCTTGGCTATTCAAATATAATTTGTTACCATAGTTAATTCGTGAGTGGTTGTTGATTCAAAACCTTGTTAAACATCAGCTGAAAGTTTCATTTGTATGGAAAGGAATGTGTATTCCCATATGAGTAATTAGCCCAACAGGTCCCCATCCCAATAGGCCCCCAACACAAAGATCGTGAGTCACCCTCGAGTCACTTTGTTGGCGTTGTGGTATTATTGCGAAGATCCCCCAGCTCCACCTAGATTACTGCAACTTCAACAGTGCTCTGTGTTGCTTCCTGCTGAACCTCCTCAATAAAATTTTCAATGGCTGGTCCTTCTACTACCAGCCTCATCGTTTGTTGTGTCAGATGCAATCCTTTAAGCTTATCTTGAATGGAATTTGTGACCTAATAAGCCTCCTCCAACCAAGGCTACAACCTGGCCTTTAGTAAGGCTTCCTTCTTCTGTGCTTCCTCTACCTGTGACAGTAGATGTTTTCCTTCCTGTAACTTGGCAAGGCATTGTGCTCGTGCTAAGGTACGTGTAGTCGCCCTGACCTCATCATATTGGTGCTACAACTCCCTTAACTCCATGTTCAATGTCTACAGGTTCAGATCCTCCTACAAATTGGTCACTAGATCCATAGCCTGCTTGAACAGTGCCACACAGTCAGTGACTCTGGCATCCAAGGTAGCCATGCCTTCCTTTATTGTGATTCCACGATGCTCCCGGACCTCAGGAGGAGTCATGGGCTGCAACTTCAACTACAACTCTGCAATATTCATGTTGAACTCAAAAGTTACTCGTCCAACTTCTACTTTGGCCTAACACACACTAGTGGCTAACTTTTGGATTTTGGGTTCTGGTTGTGCATCCTCAGGGATGTGAAGCATAGGCACTGTCTTGCATGCCTCCACTACTACTGACTCTAGTCGTGAACTATACACTTGAAGTGCCTCCTTTTCCTTCAGAGCCTACTTCTTTTCAATGAACATTTGTTCATTGTTGGATTTTTACTCACTGATGAGGTTGAGGGTTCCCTACTTCCTGGTTCTCAATTCATCTGCCACCCCCTTATGAAGTGCGTCGAGGGTTTCATTGGAGAGTATCACTATATTCAGTCCTATATCCTTGATTGTACGAAGTATAATACGATCCTCAATAGACTCTATGTGAATGGACCCGTCCAACAATGGTATAGTTTTGAGATCCAAGGTCCTTACTATCTCTACTGCTTGGCTTGTCCCAGGTGTCAGGCTCGCTTTCTCTGCACTCACTTTTCCAATGCCCACCTGTATTCTACTTGTTTGGATCTGCAGCTCACGCAGATCCTTCTGGATGCTCCCCAACATCTACATGTATTGCTTCTCAAACTGCTGCAGCACTTTTGTCATTGTATCCCTAACTTTATCGTCAATCTCATCAAGATCGCCTTCTGTCAACACCATGGGATCAACCTGTGTTTTATCAAATTTCTGCTTTTTTCGTGTTCCACCCTTCTGCTCCTTGCCATGTCTTTTCAAAATAAATGGGGTGCTCTACCCCTCATCACCACCTTCGCCTTGGCTTGAAATCTCTTCTTCCTCTGTCTCCCACAAAGGTGACTTATCATCTTTCTGTGACTTGCATTGTTCTTGTTCCTCTTTCTCCTTAGCAGTGCTTTCTTGCTCTATGCGATCCTTTCCTGTAGCTTCCCTCTTGTTTTGTTTTACTAGGGTATGCGCAAATTTCTTAGCGGCCTCCTTTCTTTTCTATGCATCAGAACTTTCTGCAGTCGTGCTTGTTCCAACATCTAATTTTGATGGGGCACTCCACTCCATAGGCCATGATGCTACAATCTCCTACACATCCATTTTTTACAACAAATAGGAAAACTGGTTCCATTTCTACTCTGGATCCTTCCGCGCTTGGATATAGACTCTGTGGAAGTCATCCTTGAACGCCGCGTAGGCTGACAGCTGCATGAAAAAGGTTGGGGACAACCTCGAACGCTGATTGATTACCATACGGAGATCCATTTCCACAAGAATCTAAAATATCTTTGTCTTTGCAATCCGTGTGGCATCCTTTGTAGACCATAAGGAAGCGAATTGTGTCGCCTCCGATAATCCTTCCTTGAGCAGAGGAAATTGGCTATCCTCTGGAAATCTCCATGCAACAAGCACAATTGACAACAACAACCAAGCATAGTGGAATGACTTGGTTTCATCCTGGGATTCTCGGTAGTTTGCTAGGAACTCCTGACAGAGGTAACTTGCCCAATTAAATTGTATTCCTTCCGCACATTGCACAGCAAGGAAAACCATTGGTGTCAAAACTTTGTCCACGTGGCATTTTCTCATAACCTTCCCTGCTAAAATATGGGAATTGAATTGAACTACCTGGTCTATCTACTCTCTCTCGCTATTTATCTTTCTTCTGCTTTGCTTGTGTGTTGGTATGCTTCCTTGGGGGTGCACTCACCGACACCAGCTTCTTCTTCTTTTCCTTCACCGAATTCTTTGACTTGGCTGGTTGGGTTTCTCTAGTAGGGGTATGCTTCGGCCTAGGTGACCTCGACGTGGTAGGCATAGTAGTTGGAGCTTCCATACTTACAACTTCTAGAGTAGTTGTGTCGGAGACAACATTGCCAGCACTAACAGTTTCAGCAAGACTTGGTGTAGACATTTTCTCAAGAATAATCTTCTAGTTTATCTCAGGAAATGCACAAACACAGGGCTCATAACTAAATCTTCCTAGAACGCTCAGCTCATAGGAAACAGGTAGCGAAATTCACTAACAAATCTTAGAGTAAAAAGTGTCCTCAGTTGGACCGGCAAGTGTAATTTATAGGGGGTTTTGAATTCAAATCTAACCGTTGCCCCCAATTTTTGATAATAAATGTTGTTTTGGCGGCAGATCTTCAAAGATTTTTTCCTTAAGTTCCGCCACCCTTCTCCACTTAACCATATTCTAGTTGTCAAGTCATGAAAATTAACTCCAACGGTCATTTTCCTGATGTGCTACGCAGTACCTTCCCCCATGGTGCAACTTCCTGAGCACAACTTCCTGGGTTGCATCTTCGTCATTCTCCACACAACCTACTCGCTGCGTTGTCCTCCAAGCTGGGAAGTGTAGTTTATAGTCCCATGCTACCTTGCAACTGCCTTGAGCACTAAGAATATCATGTAGCCATATAGTTATTGTGTAGGGTCCCCTGTATACAACGTCAACCTGCTCCCATTAATTCTTCTTGGGAAGGGTTCCCCATTCATCTTTGTGAGTTGAAATACACCTCCATCTATAATTTCTTTGACAATATATGGCCCTAACCAATGCATCTGAAATTTACTCAGAAATTTATTGAATTTACTATCATATAAGAGGAAAATATTGTTTACCTTGAATGTGTGAAGCTTGATATGGTGATCATGCCATGATTTTTCACGTTCCTTCTATACTTGTTGATGGAATCCTACCAAAAATTGATCTTCTTCAAGCATCATCAGTTGCGTGAGTTGTTCCTCCAAGGCCTCGCGATCCGCCATATCCATCAGAGCTGCTATGTTCATACTAGGCACAATGTATTCCATTGACATTACGGCTTCGACCCCACATACTAATCTGAACAACATTTGCCTTGTTAGCTTCTTACAAGTAGTCCTGTAAGCCCATAGTACTGAAGGTACGCGCACATCCTAGTCATTTCGCTGCATGTTACAGATATTTGTCAGCGCGTTCTCCAAAATCTTGTTAAAGGCTTCAACAATTTTGTTTTCCTGTGGGTGGTAGGGCGTACACTTCTGATGGTAGACCTGTAATTCTTCAGTCAGCGCGCTAATCGTTTAGTTCAGAAAGTGAATACCCCTATCACTCATCAATACTTTCAGGTAGCCAAATCTGGTTAATACATACTCAAACATGAATTTTGTTGTCGTAGCCCTTGTACAATCCTTAACCGACTATGCTTCCACCCATCTGGTTAGATATTCCATCGTAGTGATAATATAGCATGCACTTGTTTTCTTTCCAAGGGGATAAATTGGCCAAACAAAATCAATCGCCCACTTCTCAAAGGGCTGCCAAGATACTTGAGTATGTAGTGGTAACTCATCTCTTCGTGATGGTTTGCCAGTTCTTTGACATGCATCACATGACTTACAATATGCCTTGGAATTCTTGTGCAATGTTGGCCACTATAGACCTGTGCACAAAATCTTCTACGAAGTTACCTTACCTGCATAATGGCCTCCCACGACTCCCCCACGAGCTTCAGCGAGAATGTTATCCCGCTCAAAGTCTAGTACATATCTTTGCAATATTTTTTCTGCACCCATTTTATACAAATGTCCTACAATAACGGAAAAATTGGCCGCTCGTACTACTAATTCCTTCTTCTGCTGGCTTGTATATCCTTCTGGTACTATCCCTGTAGTCAAGAATTGAATAATGTCTGCAAAATGGTCATCCGCTACATGCATCACAAAGAGTTGCGCATCTAGAAACCGTTCCTCCAGATTATTAGGTTCCTCTCCTGTTTCGATCCACGATAGATGGTCAGGTCCCACATTTAACCTCTCTGGCTGCATAATGACTTCGAATTCATACTCCTAAAATAATAGCAACCATTTGCAGATCTTCGCCCCCAACACAGGCTTGTTGAAAAGGTATTTCAAAGTAGAATGATCTATGTACATATTGAAATGCCCTCCTAAGAGATAATGCCTGAATTTTTGCAGCGCGTACACCATGGCCAATCCTTCGCGCTCAGTGGTTGAATAATTTTTCTCTGCCTTCGATAACTTCCTACTTGCGAAGGCTATAGGATGTTCCATTTCTCCTTCACCAGCCTACGTTAGCACCACACCCAACGCAATGCAAGAGGCTTCCAAATGTACATGAAACTCCCTTTTCCAATCAAGTAATACCAATATCGGCGTAGTGACCATCTTTTCTTTCAACACATCTAAGTTGTGATGACATTCTTCATCCCAACAAAATTTTGCATCCTTCTTTAGCAGTTTCTCCATGGGCGCAATAATTTGAGCATAAGATTTGATAAATTTTCTATAGTATCCCATATCTCCCAGCGTCACATGCAGTTGCTTGACGTTCCTATGGGCCTCCAAATTCAAAATTACCATAATCTTTGTAGGGTCCACCATCAATCCTTTCTTGCACACAACATGCCCCAGCAAGATCCCAAAAGGGACACCGAATATGCATTTTTTCAAATTCATTGCGACCTGGTATCTGCGACATGTATCCAACATCAGGCACAAACTTGCGACATGGTGCTTCACTAATCCAAACACCATCCGATCATCAAATTATACTTCCAGAAACTTATGAATGAACTCCTTGAACACTGCTATGACTGCGCGGGAAAATATCGCAGGCACATTCTTCAGTCCAAATGGCATCATTGTGTATTGAAAGCAACCCCACTCCATTGCGAATGTTGTTTTTCTCCTATCCTCAAGCGTGATCTTAATCTGATGATACCCAGAAAACCCATCAGTAAAGGAGTAGGCCTCCTGCCCTCCAACATTGTCTAACACTTCGTCTGTAAATGACGTTGGGAATGGGTCATGAACACACACATCATTAAGCTTCTGCAGATCTACGCAAATCCTTATTTCACCTTTTTGTTTCTTCTCCTGAACCACCATCAGGCTCACCCAATTAGATTCTTCAATAGGTTCTATGATGCATGCCTCTAGCATCTTATCCAACTCTTGGTGAACCTTTTCCTTGTATTTAGGATTAAGGCAATACGACCTTTATTTAATAGGCTTCGCATCTAGCTTCAGAGTGATCTTCATAATGCCCAAATTGCCAACTATGCCCTTTAAATCCGAAAACTTAGTGCGGAAGAGATCCTGGTATTCGCGGAGTAACTCAACAATTTTATCCATTGTAGTGTCATCCCAATAATCTCCAATTCTCACGAACTTCGGTTCTTCGTTAGTGGCAACATTTACTTGATTTGTCTTCAAAGGTGCAGAGATGTCCGGGTTTTCTATTTGTGGGCCTTCGACTTCACGGTGACCTTCTACATCTTGAATATTAATGTTTCTTAGATCTTCATCTTCCTTTTCAACAGTCACATTATAGCATTCCAATGCATGGTGCAATTGGGTGCTCCAGTCTGGTTGGATCCATTCCATAGGTTCCTTCGGCATTCTGAAGATAATTGCCTTAATCTCTTGTACTGCTTCATCGATGCTTTCAAAGTCGTGTTTAAAGCTAAAGGTCAATAACAACCCTTCCTTCAATACATCCCATTCCGCAATGCCATGGCAGAGTTCCGTTTCCAGATACCAGTTCATGGGAATTGTATCCAAAGTATGGAAAACTATGTGTACCCACTCTAGCTGCAGTTTTGTTCCCCATGCTTTAGTTCATTTCTCTAGGTGATCACACGGATCATCCCTTCCATTATATTTCTCAGTCATTCTAGTGTTAGCATGCCCAAATTGTAATCTCATCATTCTTCGATAATCTCACCATCTAGAAAAAGTATAATTATGCGTACCCCACCATCGTGCAGGTGTAGCTCGTAGTGCCAACTCTAATGCTTGGAAGTGGTGATCCTCAAGGACTTCGCGTACAAATTCATCCAAAAGCAGATCTATGTCAGTTAAACCATCATAATAGGGTAATTTCCTTACCTTCGACGAAACATAGTGCAGCGACTTTGTCATCATATTGCATCGCAATGTAAACACTTCATGCAAGCAATTTTGCCATTTCTCCAATTCCTCATCGGAATCAGAGGTGCAGGAACTCTCCTGGTCCCAGGAAATCCATCCATCTGCCATTGGATTGACCCAATCCTGATCCCGCACTGTTATCTTGTAAATATGATCTAGTTCATCATCACTTTCATCATAATCATAGACTGGTTTAGTATAGCGCCCCCTTCTGCAGGATCTAGTTGCACTATAACCCGCAATGACTTTGTTTCAAATGACATCATCCTTTTCTTCAAATTAATGACCCCATTCATGTCAATAGCTGGGTCAATCCTTAAGAGTGAGGGGTAGGGGTTACTGTCGTCAACGATTTCTATAACCTCAAAGTCAGCCATTGCGTTTGCACCTTCTATACCAATTGTTACTCCATATAACCTTCCCATGGGGATGATTTTCAGTTGTTTCGCCATCCTAAGCTAAATCAGATGCCATTGCAGCATAGGTCTCCCCATCCTTTCCCATATTTGTTTTGGTAATACGTTCACATCAAACCCCAAATCCATAATGACGTGGTCCATCTCATAATCACCTATCTATGCGGTGAGCCTCATTTCACGCCCTGTTTGTGCCTTATGTTTGCCAAATTTTTTGACCACTCAGTGTCCATCAGTGACTTTATATTTTATAATGCATTTATTTATTAATACTTGAAGTCCTTCCACATATTTTCTATCCCGCAACATTTTTATGCAGGTCTCTAAAAACATAGTAAGTACTGAGGGATCAACCTCTGCAGGCGTGCTAATTTCTTGTATCTTTTCCTAGCTCCCTAAGGTGGAGGCCTCAGTGAAGCTCTTCTTGGCTTCCATAAATTTTTCCTTAGCACGATCCAAATCAAATACAACTTCTTTCTTTGGCGCTTTGCAGACCCATCCTTCTTCTTCAGGTTTTTACCCTTAACAGTTCCAGTTGTCATTCCACTTCTTAGCACAATGTTAATGCTTTGATCTTCTTCGCGGGGCTTAGCCCTCATCATCTCTAGATTTTGCGTAGGCTGCCGAGGCTATGTTTTCTTCTCTTTCATTTTAGCTATTAGCACCGCATATTCTTCTATAATACTGTCAAATTGTTTGTAGTATTAACATGACGGGTGTGTAGGATTTTGGCACTCTCATGTGTAGTGTCCTGGCTATCTGCAATTGTAGTAGATAATCTGACCGCGGCCTCTAGTAGGTCCTCCTCCTCCTTGGCCTCATCCTCAACCCTGATCACCTCCTCGTGCTCCTTCGATGCCCTGATCTGGAGGCTGAGCTTCTTCTTGCATCCGATATGTAGCTATCCTTTCCATCATCAACTCATAGCTTCGACAATGGTGCTCATCGTGGCCCATAGATTTTCAGAAGTTATATAACAACTGTTGGGGTGTCTGGATGAAATTTTGAATTAAATGGCAATTATCCGTCACATGTTTTCCAGTAACTTGACAAATATCACACTGTAGCACAACCACCACGCTTGGCCCTACTGGGGCTTCTAGATTTAGGGGAATTGGTCCCCTCCTATAATATAATTCACGTACACTAGACAATTGTTTTTATCATGCCCATGGTCCTTGCACTTCAAACAACAAACTTCTGTGCGCACTTCTAGTTTAGTCTCCTTGTCTTTCTTCAAACTCTGTAATTCTAGGTGTAAGCTAGCTAATTGTGAGTGGATCTGTTGTACTCCCAAGTTCATATCCTGAATAGGTGATGCATGCAGCCTCATCGTGATTTCTAAGGCTTCTACCTGTGTTTCTATCTTTTGTTGTGATAGAGAAATTCTCAAGTGGGGAAGGAGCTACGTTATAAACCATTCACGTTGCTGGCTATCTGTGATTTGCATGTTAGCTACTCTAATCTAACACTTCAACCTATGATCAAATTCACTGGGCGTCTCATCGACCCTCATCATGATTTCTTTAAATCCAATTACTGATTGTGAGTTAGACATAGACTTACTAAACTCTTTGTTTAAAGCCGCCTTAGTCTCTGTTAGCGTTGCTATAGGATTATCAGAACAATACTTAATGTACTGGGTTAGGGAACGATCCTGAAAAGAGGTAACCAACTGTGCCTTCTTTATATTATCATCAGTAATATGTTGTGTTGTCCATACAACATTCGCAATAAACCAGAACTGCTCTGCATCTTCATTTCCTATGCTTGAAAATCGGCATCTTCATTGTGTTCGCCATGTTGAATGGTGGTATTGGAGGTGGAGGTGTGGGCGAAGGTGTATGCGATGGAGGTGGGGGTGGAGGTGGAATGGAAGGATGATTTGCTCAAGGAATCCCTTGAGCGATTATCTGAACAACGCTTCGTGGCATAGTTTTCTCTGCCCCTTCATCATCACTTGAAGGAGGTCCAAACAATGGATTATACTCTGGTCCTGATCCTTCGCGATTTCTAAAGAATCGTCCACTTCACGTAACTCCAAACATCAAGGTAATGGCATCACCCATTTTTCACATAACAACTTTTTAATCCAAGTATTCAATGATCTTAAATACTTACTTTGAGGTCCTTTGAAAAATTGCCGCTCCGCTTTGTTATAGCTGACTGAGGTATCAACTGTGAATTTTGTAACAAAACCTCCTAGAATTTGATCGAGCCAATGATCGACAGCCTGCACGATCTTGTTTTCAGAGGTTTCTAGCTGTCACATTAATTATGGAGTCCACACTATAGGATTATCGAGCTTCCACCTTCCTTGACTATCTGTCAATTTAGCCAACAACTCATACAACTCAATGGGGAAGGTGCAGAATAATATCTCATGTATTTTCGTATACAAATACCTGTTCAACCATTCTTCCTTCGACAGGCATGAATTATTGTTTTCTTGCATCGCGAACTTGTGAATCTTTCGATCCAACACACTTTCTTGGTCGGATTCCAATGATGTGACATCATACATCTATTTCAAGCAGATCCCGGTCTCGGCAATGGAACCATTTGTTGGCTTAGGGGGTCCTGACCTAGGTTCAAAGTTTGCTTCGCCAACCAATAAAACCCTAAAATATTGGCCCTTTCGACAACAACTCATGTAGCGCAGGCTGCAGTCTCACTCGAATCAGTATGGGGGGATGGAAGAACCAATTTTCTGCATCCAGAGACTAATGTGATGTCTTTCAGCGCCTCATATCTGCCTTCGTGCAGATTGACAAACTCTTAGGGCACATTGCTGCAACTCTGTTAAAATAGCTTTCAGACCTTCATGAAGGTCTACGATCAATCCTTGCAGACCTCTAACAGTTAATTTGCCTACCTACGCACATCAGAGAGAAGTCCTAAATTATTGTTCGCGTAGATTTACTTAAGTAATTAGTAAACATAAGAAAATTCACCAAAGTCTTCGTGAAAGTACAAAACCTGCATTGCATACATTATTAATACCTATCCAAGATAATCATGTAACATTCAATCAATAAATAATTCATAAACATCATATAACTTTTAACAGAGATAAACATAAATACTCAAGAATTTTCGGAAAACTATCTTTATTGATCTTTAATTCAAGATTACAGACTCAAACTGCTATGCGCACACAGTTGTAGGGGTCCACGCACTCAGCTACTGACTCTTCCTAGGCCTTCGCGCACTCATCTGCGGAGCCTTTACTTCCCTATCTAAGCGCAGGAAGCAGAGCCTTCCCACCCTAGCTCTTGCCCTAGACTCTTTAATCAACCCAATTCTATATCTTTTTTCATCTAGTTCTACTTGTCCCTTCACTAAGACTCACTATTTATAACCTTTTTCATACAATGCCATGGTCTGTAGACCATGGGTGAATCTCAAAATCGACCCAAAACTTATCCAAAACAAGGGGCTAAGCCCCTTTGACTCCTATTCACCTACGCACTCCGCATCCACAAATCATGGAGACTTTACATTATTTACAAAATTCTACCAAAATTTGGGTTATCTTAACCCCAAACTAACCCAGGGGACCCCATTCCAACATACTTTAACCTTCGTTTCACAACTTGAATTATGCCTTTTACATATGATTCATGGTTCCTTTTACTAATTTTCTTGGATATGGATTACATAAGATTATCAATTGTTAAATAGGTTCATATTTCCATGTAACTCATTAATTTACATTTCCTTGAGGCTTGATAAGTACTTGTCATCAATCGAAGTCAAATTGGTTGGTGTATGATCCTGATATTCCTGTATTCACTGCAGTTCCTGCACCAGACTTGGAAAACGAGTAGGTTCGATGTAGATTTCCTCCAAATGTATCAAAGTTGTCAATAGGGAATGGTGCGCACCTGTTGTTGAAGATTTGTTTCATTTCCTATATAGATCTTCGAGCGTTATGAGTATGCTAAAGATGGAGGTCGGTCGTCAGTTGTTGTGTTTCCTATTGAGTTAATTCACTACGACTGAGAGCTGATAGAACATGTATAAACTAGGGTTGTGTAATAGGATAGGTTAGATATATTGTGGAAAACTTTGACTTTTTTTCGTAATTTTGAGATTTGTATCACCATAACCCTCTCAATTGGATCCATTATTTTGTCATGTATAATTGCAGATACTTTTTATTTTATCAATAAAAAGGAGTTAATGCCATTTTTTATATATTGTTTCTATTATTTCTTGTAATGATAACCTTTCTCATATAAGCTCAAAGTTTTCTTAAGAGGGAAACAAGTTAGTTGGCTAGGGCCCAGCCAACCCTCCTTGTTTTCCCAAATTTATCATTGTGTGCTTTAGGTACAAGAACAACTAGTTAGAAGGTTGTTTTATTTGTGTTGGGCATGAAGGTTTGATAAAACTCTTGTGGTTATCTTTCTTTCACTACGTGATCTCATATCTGAGGGATTTTTGTGTGCGTTAAGTGTGTTTCATTTCAATTTAAGCATTTTCATTTATTTTCTAAAGCATCGCAATATGTCCTTTTCTTCTGAGAAAGTTTTCTTGAATCATTTCTGAATGACAGTCAGGGTTGCAAGTTCTGATGATTTAAGTTATGTTCAAATATTTATTTCTTTTGTAGCGAGCACACTCTGATTGAAATATAAATTATAACTGTGTGATGGTATTGATCTCTCTGTGTATAATATTATGATCAAATGATATCCTTTTCCTTAATGAATGATCATGAGTCAACGCTTTGAGTATAGGAATCATTGATGTTGTTTTCTAAATTTAGGACTGAGAGATAAAGGTTTTTATATGATTATAATAAATTAGTTCATATGCAGAGTATATGCCACACTGTGATAAACACTTAGAGAGGGTTTGATTTTGGGATATTTTAAGTAGTGATTCTCTATTTTAACGCAATAATTTATTATTTATTAAACTGATATAATTTCCATGAATCTTTGCAATTTATCTTTTTGAACTGAAAGTTTGCATTTGATTTGGTATTTCTTTTGTTGTTACTCAAGTTAAGTTTTCCTCCTGCATTGTAAATTTCATGCTTGATAAACATAGAATATTGATTTATGAATTAAGGAATGAAGGGTTGTTGAGTGTAGATTTATTCTAGTACAGGAACAAATTTGTTCTAGTACAGGAACAAAGTGTTCTGGTATAGGAATGGACTTGTTCTGGTACAAGAATAAGATTGTCCCAATACAAGAATAAGATATCTCTGGTACAGGAAGTAGAATTAAGAATACAATAGAACATATTTTCCCTCTGTTTTCTTAGCACTGGAATTTAGTTGCAGGAACATATCTTTTCTTTTCAAATTCTTTTTGAGTTTTGATTGAATGGCATGCTTTATTTTTTCAGCAAAGTCTTTGGTTAATTATTTTGAGTGAATCCAGTACCTAGAGTGGAGTGGTGTCATTTTGTTGGCAAGAACAAATAAGGATTGGAAGGTTTTCCTTGTAATTTATTCTTTCTGATTCTACATGATTCAATTATTAGAATAGAAGTAGGATTTGTAGGGTTAAATCCAAAATCTTTGGTATTTCCTATGCTATGCCTCGAAGCTTACGTAGCCCTGGTTTGAAAAATTAAGTGTTGAAGGAATTAAATTAAATTGTAATTTCGACACCCAACATTTTGGCGTCGTTGTCGGGGAGGTGTTGAAAGAATTCTGGTAAAACTTTACTTCTTCTTCTTCTTCTTTTTTTTTTTTTTTTTTTTTTTTTTTTTTTTTGCAATAGGGGTAACACTTATTTTATTTTTTTCCAACGCAATGTGCTTCTATTGTTTGAAGGAATTTCATTGGAATTTATTTTTGTGTTGTAGACATATTTTTTAATTTTAAATGCATCATTTGATTTGGTTTGTTTCAACAAGCTTTTCTTCCAATTTTTTTTTTTTGGTTGATTTGTTTTAAAATGTATGAATAGGAGAGGTAGGGGTTTGAAGCCCAATAAGGGCAAAGGAGCTGATACTTTTCATCTGGACTCTGGAAACAATAGTTGAAGAGTTTCACACTGATGGGAGGGAAGAAGGAGACTACTTGGGCCCAAAATATCAATTTAAACCATAGTCAACCTTCACATTTTATTGGTGGTGGCTTGATTGGAGGAAGGAAAATGACAGATCATGAAGACCATGCTGAGGGAACTGATGAGAATCAGCCAATATAAAAGCAAACTACCTTTAGGTTTTTGAAGAATATTCCACCATCTGTTCTTCCCCATTTCCATGGTAAAGTGCATGAAGATCCAGATTCTTTTCTATTTGAATTTGATATATTGTGTAGGAGTTATGATTATTCTTGAGATTCCCAAAAGCTAAAAAAATTCCCTGCAACTCTCAAGGATTCAACTTTACACTTGTTCATGGGACTAGGAGGGAATATTGTAGCTTCTTGGGAACATGTGAAGAGGGTTTTTTTAACTAAATATCAGGAATATTGCAAGACAAGAGAAATGCAGGATGATATTTTCACTATTACACGAGGTGAAGATGAGACCTTGGAAGATTATTTATAAAGATTTTTATATATCCTTCAAAGGTCAAAACATAAATTTTATCTAAGTACTATTATAACCTTGTTTTTGCGAGGACTTATTGATGTTGCTAGAAATAATTTGAACTTGTTAAGACAAGGATATGTTGCTCAGACGTATTTTGATCAGATTTGTGACTTGTGTAGGAAATTATCAAGGAATCAATCTAGATCTGGTAAAGGAATCCGAAGTAATTCTAGAAATAGCAGATTTGGATCTGCAAATGCTATGATTATTGGGTTGGAAAATAAAATGGCTAATATGAAACTGTAAATATGATTATTGTTGGTAAACAGATAGATTCTTTAAAATTTCAGCAAAAATTAGTAGAAGAACAAGAGACATTGTCCATTTATTGTTCGAAATGTAGAAAAAATCATATTTTACATGAATGTCCTACAAATTTTAAGAGTGCTAATAATTGTGTGATATGTACAAGAAAACATCTTACTGAAGAATGCCCTTCTATACCAAGATTGAAAGAAACATTTGAAGGAGACCATTAGGAGCCTAAGCCATTGCATGCTATGTGAACATGGAAATCATGGCCTCGGGTAGGTACAAGTATAATTCCTAAAAATGCACCATATTTTTCTGGTTATAATGCACCACAATATTCCTATCAAAATATAGATTACCCCCAACCTTCGCAGCATGGGAATTATTTCTAATATGGGCAATCTCCTCCTCCTTGGCAACAAGGATAGAGGGGACCACCACACTCTCATTATTCCTATCCTGCACCTACACAGTCATGTCCTACAACCTATGCACCTTATCCCATGACACAACCTACATTACCAACAACCTTGCCTTAGCAGACTTGGGCTATGCCACCATTACCATTACCACCACCCTTTCGACCACCTCAACTTCCTACACAACCAGCACCAAAAATAAAGAAAGAGAGGTAACCAGTACCAAAAATAGAGTCAACCAGCGTATACATCAAGAATATATTCCAAGACAGAAGCAACCACTCTGAGTGAAATGTGGTCTCTATACAGAACATAGGAAACCAGACTTAAGGCAAATGAAGAAGTGGGATCAAAGGAGAAATCATTTGCTACCATGGCCAAGAGAAAGGGTAAATTTGGCAAGTTTGGTCCACAAAGAACAAACAACAAAGACATGTCCAAAATCCAATGTTTTGGATACCAAGAATATGGACACTACAAAAGGAATAATCCTAAGCTTAAGAAGGACAACAACAACAACAAAAGGAAGGGGGGAGAAGCTCACATAACTCAAGAGATGAAAGAAGAAGGAAATAATAAAAAAAAGGAAGTTCCTCTGAATATCTGCTATGACTAGGTCAAACTCTTTACTTCTAGAATTATTTCAAAGTTTTGAGTAGGATAGGAGCATGTAGGAATAAATTAAAGTTGCATGGCTAGAAACATCCTCTAGAATCTAGTAGCATGATGTACATATTCTAGATACTCATGAAGATGTAGCATTTACAATAAGAAAAAAAATGCATGAGTAGAAATATCTTCTAGAATATAGGAGAATGGTAGATATAGCTCAAGACATTCATGTATAAGAAGCATACCTAGTATAAGACCTCATCCATGATGAAAGAAAAATTTATCATGATTAAGAATGTTAGAAGACATCCATCATCAAAAAGAAAGGAAACGTTTTCAAGGCAAGGATATTTAAGATCCTATGATGGAATCTTTAAAAGAAGGTTCATGGACCAAAGCAGATGTCTCATTGGGAACCCATTCATGGGATTCAAGAAAAAGATGATATGCAAGAAAGCTAAGATGAAGCAAGAAGGGCCACACCAAAGGATGATCAAAGGAGAATCAAGATGAGGTATGTATGCATCAAAGTTTAGCCATGTTATCATTTGTATATTATTGAGTCATGGGAATAGTTCTACAACATGATCAAGTATGAAAGAATCTCTTTCATCAAGGACATGCTTGAAGGCATGTACTACAATGATAAGGAGTATAAAATTTCTGACAAAGAATCACGAAGTATTGTTGACAAGTCCAGGAAGCAAGCGATGAAGGAATTCTCTCACAAGAAGAATTAGATGGTTGGCCTATCTATCTGATAAGAAGAAAATGAAGAAAGAGATCAAGCATGTGGAAGAACACCATGATCACTGAGAATTACTATCTGACAAGATAATTTGATTATATCTCCCGAAAGAAGGTAAGACAACTATGATAAAGGAATAAAGGACCCTTGACACCTATGAAGGCCTTGGAGATATAAAAGGTGCGGATAATTTATTGTACTCTTTAAAGATGTTGTGAGGAAGAAGCCATCCAACAAAAGGAAAAGCAATGTTGAAGCAATATCAAGATGAAGTCATGATGGGCTACTAGGTCAGAGAATGTAAACAAGGAAGTACAATGAAACATCCATGAGAAGAATATTCCAAAGCATGGACAAGATTACAAAGGAGTAACCAAGATGACAATAAAACCTGATATATGACATGAAATCCACTTTCCTCGAAGGAAACAATAACATGAAAAACCAGGGAGGAAAGTGATCGATTGATGGTACCCTACCTAAAAGAATTTCGAACAAAGAATTCATGATATCAAGAAAGGAAAGAGATCAAGTAGCTAAAGGACCCACAAAGTTGCTGATGAAGGAAAGAGTCCCTAGTTAAGAGGGATATCTGATTGGTCCCTGAACAAGACGGAGTTTTAGATCACCCCTGATTACAAAGGAGTGACAATTGTGTTTTCCATTTCATGGGTCATGCACTAGACCAGGACTAACATTCATAAGTCTAGATGAAGTCCATGAATGGAAATGTAGACACAAGATAAACACAACATTCTTGTATTCACTTGGGAAGAAAGAATGGGAGGATTGGGTAATCATCTGGCATCCGATAATCTTTGAGGATGTACAGGGCATGCAAGACAAGAGTAGGCAAGAGGATTGATATTCTTTGAGGGCTGGGAACCCAAGATAAGAATAGTCCTAGAAGGTCATACTCGAAGAACACCCGAGTAGGTATGTACCTTGAGAGACAATGATGAAGGTGTCTATAAATCACTAGTCTCGCCAACATTGTAGCTCATGGTCTCATAAAGAGATGGAGTTGTTAGTCAAGGACTTGCACTATGACAATGTTGATGGATATGATGCTATAACATATGGATTGCTAATTCGGTTTCTCTTATCTGAATTCTTCAAGATTGATAATAGCCAAACACCTTGTAATGTTGTATGAATACATCCCTAGTTAAGAGGGAGTGTTGAAGGAAGTGTAACTAGTTTCCTTATTCATAAATGTACTTTTGATATTTGTACTTATTCAAGAAAAGAAATATTATTTTTATAATATATGTCAATGAGTTTCTTTCTCATTGAAATAGGTCTAGCACTATTTAAAGTGCTATAGGTGAGTCAAATATTCAAAAGAAAAGGTTTAAGGCATGTTACACCTTGTATGAATATGTATTAGGGTCTTAAGAAGTCCTCCAAGCAAAGTCATAAGTCTCCTCTAATAAATGGCACCATCAAGAAGCTCATTCAAGCATACAACTCCACCAAAGAACCATCCAAAGTCCACTCTATAAGTTGGTCTAAAAGTAGTCAACCAAGTCAACCTACAAGTTGACCTAAATGGAGGGAAAATCCTCTATATATAGAGGTTGTCAACTCCTCTACAATGCATGGATTCAAGCTCTGAAATCAGCGAAGAGACTAGACAATAAAGGAAGGAAAAGGGGAGTCTATAGGGTCTCCAAGGACAACGAGTAAGAAGGGAAAAAAACAGAAGTAAAGGAAATAATTTCTAGGAAAACTATAGCCACATGTGCGAGGTTAATGAAGTTTGTATGCAGTTATGACATAAGTCACTATCATATCACCATATCTCATTATTTAGGGCTCAATCCAAGCCTACAAGACCACTCTCTCAAGCGAAGGATCAAGGAGGAAAAGCAAAGTTAAAAGGTTTTTTCTAAGGCCCATTACAGTCACACATGTGAGGGAAAAGGAAGCTTCCTCTGATGTCATAACAACCCTCCCATTACAATCATCCAAGTTAGTAGATTGGTGAAAAAAAGAAAGGAACCATCATAGGAAAAGGGTCTCATCAAAGGTCTCCTCTCTAGATCAAGTGAAACAAGGTTTGCTAACAAGTTGAAAGAAGAACGAAGTGTTGGAAGAAGGAGGACAAAGTGCCAGAGTAAGAAAAGGAGGGAAGACTTGACTTGTGCTTGGAGTGTTGAAAAGTGTGCAACAAGAAAGGCTAAATTTAGGAAGTGCTAAAAATAGAACTGCTAAAAATAGCAGTATGGCCAATGAGCATTTTGGCCACCTTGGGTGAGAGGTGAAACTACTAAAAATAGCATCTTCTAAAAATAACATTTCTGGGTCCCTTCCTATTTATAGCAATACCTGGTCTATCCATTGGAAGTAAATTCGAATTTGGTCTTACCAACAGTTTGGAATATTAATTAATTAATTCTCCATGAGTTAATTAGTTAAGGAAAAACAAACATGAAGTCTTTATGAGAACATGTAATTATTTCTCCACTAATTGGAGAATGTGTCCTTGATTTACTCCACCGATTGAGGAATTAAGGATGAGTTCTATATTGAGAGGATCAGTTGACTTAGTTTAACTTAGTCAAGTGCAGTTAGATTAATTTAACAAGTTTTTAAATTAATGAGATATAGTTTGTTGATGCTTGCATGCATGTGACAACTATTATTTTTCAGATAACTGTGTATTCACTCATGGATAACTGATGCATTTCAGTTCTGTCAGAGACCCAGTTGAGATCAGATATGGGACAATGTACTATCAGATGCTAGGATATTTCTAGTAAGTATTCCTTGCATGGTGAAGGGAGCTTCTTCCTTCTATGACTACGTAGTTGGACCTGAGGTGACAGTAGGTATGATCAGGCCAATTTACATGTGTTTTGTAATTAGACCGCAATCAAAGCTGCACAAGGAAATAGGAGCTTGGACCTGAGGTGCAGCCTTTATATACAGGGCTAGGTAGTCCATGAGCTACATCATCAGAGTACAAAGAGAGCAGGATAGCTTTTGAGATGATTCTTTTTTGTATGTTGTTGAGGATTTCCACTTGATTGATAATACAGAGATGGGGTTTTAAGCTGGTGCTTTTTCCCAGATAAATTCTTCTATGTTATGTGTGATTGATTCCTTCTTATTAGTTATATGTGTTCATACTTGATGTTGCTCATGGTTGATTAGCTTCCGCAAAGTTTATGGTAGATGTATATCTAGCATTATGCTTTAGTACATTTCATATAGCGGTTTGATCTGCAGGTGAAAGTTCTACATGATATCAATGAGCTAGCTCATTTGTAGAGAAAATTCTACGTGGAGAATCCTCTTTCCAAGGGTCTAGGGTTTTGGAATTGATCAATAGAAGCTTCAATAAGATAAATTCACTAAACGGTTTTCCTCTCAAGAGAAAAGATGTTTTGTCCCTGGCATAGAGCCAACATCTGGTGTTCTTGTTTTTACGTTTTGATAGCAATTTAATGAAATAAACACATATACACTAATAAGAATAAGAATACAAATAAGCTAACAAGAAAATTAAAAAGACCCCACAAATTGTTATCAAGTAATGAATAATCACACTATCCTAATTCTCCCTAGATTCTTCAACAAAAATGACTATGCAGTGGATTGGAAGATTGGAGTACAGAGGAGTGTGGTGATTGAGAAGTGGCGAAACCTACTGTATATCCTTCAAAAATTCCTTACCTGCGAAGCAAGGTAATCCTTGACTTACCTATATCAAATTTGGCTCATGATGCATTTTGAATCAGGTAAGCTAATCAATTTTCCCTACTTTCTGCTAAAAAGTCTAAATAAAATGTCCAAGAGTGTACAGAAAAGTCGAAAATATCAAATACGCTTCAAGCTTTTTTAGTATGGTTTAATTAAAATCTTGGTTAAGAAAGAATTAGAAATCAAAGGAACTACATTCAAAGAGTTCTTGAAATCATTCCAAAGTGAAGGAACTATAAAAATATCTCATATTAAGAGTCAACCAGAGAAGGGAGTAAAGGGATTGTTAAACTGAGGGTTACCCAACAATAGGAAAAGAAACAAGCATCCTCAAGAGGTGAAAAGGGTGGAAAAATGAACACTGATAAACCACAGTCCAAGAAGCATAAATCAAAGAAGGATGAACAAAGTAATGTTGAAAAGTTGGGACCTTCTCGAAGGTTTACACAAGGTTTGCTAAAGGGACACTAGGATTCTTCAAGTAAAAAGACACTTATGTTGACTGCGACAATTGAGGTAATTGAATACTCTGAAACTTCTCAAAAGGGGTGTGCCTCTCCAGAGAACCCTCCAATGGAAACCCTTGCAGAGAATTTGTCAGTGCAGAATAACCTTTCAATGTTGGAAAATGTAGTAGCTATGGGTGCTTCAGTTTTTAGTCTAGGATATAATGAAGAAGAGGATGATATTCCTCTAACATTTTTGATGAAGAAATCCAAAAATAAAAAGGTGACTCATGGACAGGAGATGGGGCAAGAGGCGACAAAAGAGAAGACAAAAGAGAAACATGAGGAAAATATTCCTCTGGGTCCGGAAACATAGGAGCTGGAGAAGGGAGAAGAGAATGATGATGTTCACCATGAATCAGTGGTTGAAGAATTAACAGTGCAGGAAGAGGAAGAACAAAATGATTTTGTCCATAGTGAGAAAATGAGTCAAATCCAAGAGTTGAAGCATCATGTCTATGAACTAAATGTTTTAAATAGATGTGTATTAGAGAAAAACACTGCATTAAAGGGAAGGAATGGAGAGTTGATAGAGACAATGTCTGAATGGGAAAAAAAAGGTGAAGAAATGGAAGTGTCACATGGAATGAGTCATTCTTGCAGACAAGATTGACCTCCCTAGTATTTAATGATATCTAGTGACAAGCAAGCCAATCAAAAACTATCTTTCTCTAAATATGCAATTTATAAACAAAGGCAAACAAGTGTTTTAGGCCTACCTTGGGTCCAATGCAAGTTTGTGGAAGCCTTGCTCCTTTGATCCAAATGAGCTCCCTCGTAGCGAATCTGCAAACAAAAACAAGCACACAAATTAAATAGCACCTGAAAAGCCAATATCATAAAGCATACTTATCATGATGATCAAGGAATTCATGAAACAAATGACATAAGACAATTTGTTGAGAAAAATGAATCTGATTGTATTAATTCAAATCAAAGAAGAACTTTACAACCTGTGCCTTGATGCTGTACAAGCTCCTCCTAGGGTCCAACAAGAAGTCTCCTCTACTTTGACAAGTTTCACTCTCTTCCCAATGAAGCCAAAAGGTATGTGATCTCTCCTCTCAAGCTCAACTAGGAAGTCTCAATTCCACCAGCATTTACCCTAAAAAATATTCATCTTCTAACCTCCCTAGCAACCAGCCCAATGCCTTAATTTATAGTGCAATGGAGGTAAGTTACTAGGTCCACCTTCAAAGGGATAAAGCCCTCCTTCAAAGGGATAGCTCCTCTCATCAAGGGATTAGCTCCTTCTCTTTTGGGATGCATGAACCACCTAAGAGCGAACCATGCACGTCAAAATTCCTTCTAGAATCATCTAGAATTAACCCAAAGTGAGTTTTTAGAATAAACTTGCGCCTTTTTGACTTTCACAGGGGTCCGCACCCACTCCTTTAGAGACAGAGTGGGCAAGTCCGCAGGTAATTTGAACAGGGGGTGCGGGACCGCAGGCAACAGTAAGAGAAAGTGCGGAACCAGAACTTTAATGATTTTTAAGGTCTTTCTCTCATTTTCAAAGCTTGACATGAAGAGTTGAGGTCTGAGACTTGCTTAGGAGGACAATATAAGTGATGATAGACCCATACTGACTGCAAATAGTCATGGTGACAATATTTTGTGTAATAGATTGCCCCCTAAAGTGTGAAGTCTGTAGTAGATGAGGATTTCATTTATCATCTAGGAAGAGTGAAGTACTTTATCATTTCGAGGATCATCTTGTAGAGAGCCCGATTGGAACCTGTAAAAACATTCAATGCAAAATATATATATGAGATCATATCATCGCTGAGGTAGGCATTCCCATACTCAGATCAAAACTGACTAGAAAACTAACTACCACTCTGATATAGGAATGATCTTGTAATACATCACAAGTATAGACACATGTAGACACAGTATGGATGCAGCCATCTGTTTATGAATAGTCCACAGTATCATGAATACAAAATTCCTCGCAGCCTGGATGGCGTAAACTAGATCCAGGGTCTTCTTTTCTACTTCCTGAAACAGTACGATTCTATCCATGCGAATGAATGTGTTGAAGTTGAGCATGGTAGAAACCACTTGATTACCAGTCAATGATGTAAACTGTTAACAAGTGTGAGAGAAACCACCAGTAATGCCAATGGCTCTCAAATTACTCAGCACAATCCATGAGATGTGAATAGATGTGTTGATGTCGAACATGTCACGGAATCCTTTGATCGAAGGTCAATGATGCAACCTATCATCGAAGGTGAGAAACTTGCCATTGAGGCATGCAGATCCAAAGGTACTGACGATTTCTAGATCATCTTTCTAGATAATGAGCTGAAGTCGATAGAAAGCGATCCGTCGTAGGCAAGCCCACAACACAAAATCATAGATCAAGTTTGAAGTAATTTAGTTGCAAGGACTGACTCAGGGATGGTCAAGATGGATGACAGATATTTTGGAGACGAATATCTTATTTGCACTGACCTCTTGAACACATAACGACACAGCAGATGGTTTGGTGATAATTGACCCAAAGTTAATACCCAGAAATCGGCTGAAGACTTTCAATGTGGTCCGATCAACTGTTAGGAAAAGGATTTCCCAACCCAGGTGAATAAAAGTGTCGTGTTCAAGAGTGGTTATAAAGTATGACAAACAGGCTCATTTTTCTCTCTTTTCCCCCACCATTTCTAGCAAGTACCTCTTTATTTTTGACAAGCTTGAGGAGGATAACATTTGCTTAATTATAAGCTCATCCTTCGGATGAGTCCAACTTAGTTTAAATTCAAACCCTAAGAAGGGGTGGTCCATTCCTGTTTGTAATTGAACAAGTCCTTTACTGTTAAATTTTAACGAGTCCAGTATAGGAGAAACTCGACGTTTTTCAATTTTAGAGAGTCTGAAAAAACTTAAGAAGACTCCATGGTTGACCTTTTTTGTAAATTTGTTTCTCCCAAGCCCGAAAAAGTATAAAATAATACTTGAGAGAACCGCTTGATCATTACGACCAAGGAGTACTTTTCGTAATTAGTGTCTTTGATCCGAAAAAGTAAAAAAGTGATCAATGACATGTCGTTTTATAACCAATATCGAATTTGAAACGACAAAAATCTAGTAATCTTTTCATGTTTTTATGGTCAGAAAAAGAGTTGTAAGTAGACCGTCTTTTTAGTTCTGTTTTAATGAGTTTTAAAAAAAACTCGGCGATCTTTTCATGTTTTAGGAGTCAGAAAAGAGCTTAAAGGTGACTCTAATGTTTTTTCGTCGAAAATGACCGTTTTCGCCTGAAAAATCCGTTTTCCTGAACAAAAACTCAAACATTACTCATACCTGTTTAAAATGGATAAAAATGCTGCACAATTTACCTTTCTAAAGTGAAACATAAACAAATTAACAACTCATTTATTCAAAAAACTTATAAAAAGGGCTTCCGTAAATTCATTTTTACCGTTTGAGTTTTGGGTGAGAAAATAGAGCTTTTGGTCAAAAACTTCCCGTGAAGATTGCAGAAAATCCGTCCGTTGGAATCGAGCACCGTCTCCTCCAGGTAATCTACATCATCCTACTCTTTAATTTCATCTGTTTCAAATTGATTTTTAGGGTTTCATTTCATTTTTTAGGAGCTTTTAGGTCAAAGAACCTGCGCGCGGGGGTCTGCAGGTATAACACAGGGGACCCGCAGACCCCAACTTTTCGCACAAGGAAAAAGGTCGGGGGTCTGCACCTGCCCTTAAGGCAATGTGTGGAACCACGCATTGTCTCTAACAGAGAGGGTGCGTACCCCATGCAAAGGTTTTTTAAACATAACAAACTCAAATTTCACCCAAAAATTTCAATTTTACATATTCTAATTCACCTTTTTGTTGAATGTAGAGTATACATCATGTTTGATTGGTAAGAACGAGAGCATGAGGACGTAGATCTTGCCACGATAAATCATCAACCTTCGATTGATGCATTGAAGGCATGCGGGTTATACAAATTCTGGGCCATACCTGGCATGAGGGCCCAAGTGGACTTTCTGCAATGGCTGGTAGACAGGTGGAGCATACAGGACCAGTGCTTCTTCATTGGTGGTCACCAGCTTGAAATGGAGCCGGCAGACATATACTTTTTGACTGGTTTGCCTAAGAGAGGTGAACACTTGACTCTATTCGGGACTAGGCCAGGTGGCCTGTCTGTCGATAGCCTCCGGCTAGAGTTCTGTAACAACCAAACTAGAGACAAAGGGATAGATATCAAAACCATATCCCTTCCTGAACTCAAGGTAATAGCGTTTACTATTACCAAGCTCTACGGGAGCACAACACTACATGTAGCCACTAGATCCCAGATGCGGATGGCAGATGACTGCTTTCGAGGCACCATCTTCAACTGGTGCGATGCTGTGTTGGCTAATATAAAAGGCCAACTGACTAGAGCCAAGAACGGACAACTGAAGACCTTTGGATATGGTGCTTTAGTTGTGAGCTTTGGTCTAGAGAGGGTTCCAATGTTGGTCCCACAGCACCTCACTGTTGGAGCTGGACTTCCTCGAGAGCCCAAACTGATGCGATGGGTTGCAGTTATGGCCGTCATCCTGAGGAGGGGACAGAGGTCGTTTGATTCACTCCTGAGTATTTCCATTGGTTGGAAAACCGGGCTTTTGCTATGCAGGACTTTCCTTACACTGGGGTAGATTTTCGCAGTGACCCAGACATGGCTCTTCCACCAGGAGAGCAATGGGATGACTCAAGTAAAATCATTTTCAACATTTTCCTAATTTAATTTTTTTTTGTTTTTATCTTGTCCCAAAATTGACAGTAAAAGTTTCAAATGCAGATGTAGGTCCACGGCGACCAGCTGCTCTCTAGCCTTACGAGAGGAAACAACTAGCTGCAGCAGCACCAGCCCCACAGGACGAGTCAATAGAGACCTTGGCCAAATTGGAGAGCCATCTAGAGCGTTTGACAGGAGACATTCCAGAGACCGGCATAGATGACATTTCTCTTCGACTACAGTGCTATGTGATTGGGGTACCACGACCTTTTAGGAGGTGTTACACTAAAAAATGTCACCATGACTATTTGCAGTTAGTATGGCTCCATCCACTGTCATACTATCCTCCTTGGCAAGTCTCATGCCTCTGCTCTTCATGTCAAACTTCAAGAAAGAGAGAAAAGTCATTAAAAGTCAATTATCTCTGGTACGCAGTTTCTCTTAGCCTTACCTGCGTGTACGCACTCCAAGTTCACAATACCTGCGTACTTGTACGCTCTGTATGTAAAGGGGTGGGTGTGTACTCCTGTAAAGGTCAAAAGGCGCAAGTTTCACTCCAAAAACGTTACTTGTGGTCATTTCTAGAGTCTTCTAGAAGCTTGTTTGACGTGTATGAAGCGCCTCCAGATGGTTCATGTATCCCTACCTAAGAGGAACTTATCCCATCAAGAGGGGAGCTATCCCATCCAAAGAGGGGCTTATCCCATTGATGGTGGACCTGAATAACTTCCTCTAGAGCACTATAAATACAGGCATTGGGCCAAAGGGAGGGGAGGTTGAAAGCTGAACATTCCTAAGGGTAGATGCTGCTGGAATTAGGACTTCCTTGTAGAAGCTTGTGAGGAGAGATTACCATCTTTGCTTGTTTCCATTGGGAGGTGGGTGAGCTGATCAGAGTAAGGGAGAACTCTTGTGGACCCTGGGACAAGCTTGCACAACACCAAGGCTTAGGTTGTAATGGTTCCTTTTGTTACCTTTTAATACAAATTAGTCCATTCTTCTCAACAATTTGTTATTTATGAGTTGTTTCATATACTCCTTGGTCTATATGTTAAATATGTTTTATTTTATGTGATATTCAGGTGCTATTTAATCGTTTGATTGTTAGTGAATGCAGGTTTCGAAGGGAAGGAGGAGCTCATCTGGATCAACGAAGCTGGACTACTACAACAGCGTTGGATTACAGGTAGGATCTAAACACTTGATTTCTCATATTGTAAAAGCATATTTAGGGAAGGATTGCTCTTATTTGTCTTGTTTGTCATTAGAAAGTCTTAGGCTTCTAGGAAGGTCGGTTGTGTCCGCACTAACGACTCTTTCCGCGTGACAAAATGGCGACCATACTGGGGAATCCATGAATGTGTTTGAGTTCTTTTTGATTTGATATTTTGGTCTGAGAAAAATCGCTTGTTTTTTGATTTTTGGCTGTCTAAATGTGTATTTGGGTGGGTTAGCTTAGAGTCAATTTAAATTTTTATTTTTCTTAGCTTTGCCAGCAGTACGCAGTCTCTAAGTTTGACACAGTGCGTACTTGTACGCACTGCGTCTTTGTGCACAAGGCGTACCCGCGCCTGTGTCAACAGATCACCTGCGTACCCCTGTCAAATTTGAGAAAATTTCATTTTTCCTCTTTTTGCTCTTTAGATTTTGTTTTTAAATTGTTTTTACTGCCCATATCCATTAGTTTACTGTCAGAGATCTTCACCTGAACTTGTCCTGTTAGTGTCGAGGGTTTTGGTGGAATTCATAGGGATTTTACCTTAGGGTTTGATTTTTAACTAGTCCTGTAGTGACTTTGGCGTTAGAGGTTGTCAAACTTTGGATTTCCTTGGTTTTGATCAGTCCTCTTAGGAGTCGGGCCTGTCATAGAAGTCACCCTTGTGAGAGACCTACCTTTGTGTCTTCTCTTTGCGAATCTCGAAAAGTTTGTTTGTTAAAGCCTTGAATTCCATTCTTGAGAAAAAAGAACAAAAAGATTTCGATTTTGTTTTTTGGTTAGTTTATGATTCTGCATGAACTAATCCTTAGTTGCATTTTGACTGAGTAAAACATCCGGGAATTATCCTTGTAGGCTTTTGTCCTCATTATTTTTTACTTTTAGGTAAATTTACTTTTAATTTGCTTTTGAGTGAATTTGATTTGATTGTATTAGATTTGTTGAATTTGATTTGATAAAATAGTTTTTACATGCTTTATTAATATAGAAAAAACACAAAATTTCTTTTGGAAAAGTTTGCTTTGGTAGCATTTGTAGACTTTTGGGAGAAAAAGGAAATTTCGTAGAGTAATTAGTGGTCATGAGTTGTGTGTTTTGAAAAGATAAAGAGAATTGTTTCTTTGATTGTCTTTACTAAGAAAGTTGTTTTCTATAAAATTTGCATTTTCCAACTCTCTTAGTTAGGAGATTCATTGAAAAAAGAAAAGTAGTGTAAATCATCTTAGGTGCATCTTTGTAGTGGTTGCGAGTCGAGTCTACACACCACCAGTTTCATCTCCACTACCTTTTGTCTTTAAGAAAAACCATAAAATTAACGCTTAAAGTAAAATCAACTTAGTAATTTTTATTTACTAGGGCTCTGAAACACCAATTTAGATCAGGCTAGTGTCTTGGAGTAGGAGAGTAATTAACTCTCCAAGACAACAAAACCAAACAAGTAGCTTATCTTGTGATAGAACAAATCCAATTGTTTCATTTGTACTCTAGGAAAGCTCCTCTTAAAGGAGAAGCACGAGCTCGTGTCCGAACCAGTGAGGGGATCAATCCTCCCTCGTTGGGAACGACGCCAGACACACACGTATTACAAACGGTAAACCTCGGATTAACCATTGTCGAGGAGCCAGGGGTCACTTGTCGGTAAACCTTGGATTGTTGTCAAGGAGCCGGCAAGGGGATTGAGCTTGATACTCTGCCCTTGCGTGCTGTCGGAGTGTAGACTATTCCCCCAGGTGCATTTGTTGCTGTTGGTAACCTTAGTGACCATTATCTTTAGGATTATACCGAGGTGACGGTGGAGGGAAGATCCCACTGTACCTGGAGTAGACGTCGGCTAGACTCACTTGGATTTTCCGGGGGGTTCACTTCACTCGAGACGGTTAAAGTGGAGGAACTTGTGCCGGTCTATTCATTAAGCAGGTTGCCGGGGTAACTGTTCCACCCGCCACTTCTGTACTGAATCCGGCGATGTTGGGTTTCATCTCCAACTAGCATTTTCGGTCTGGAAGGCTATTGTTTGTGCTTGGTTTGATGCCCTAGATTCTTTAGGCGTGTGATTCAAATTTGTTTCGTTCTTTAGAGACTTTAGGAGGTTTGCTTTGAGATTTTACTTTGTTTGCGTGTGCAGTAGTTAAAAGTCTTTAACTGTGGCGGAATTACCGAGACAGTCCCGTCGACTTCGGGGCAAGTCTCCTGAGGTTGTTTCTGTGGTCGAATTGTTGAGGAAATCCCGTAGACTTCGGGGTGAACCTCCTCAAGACGTCCCGAGTCATTACGAAGGTTTAAAGGTCCTTGTAACTCCTCCTAGTGGCAGTAGAGTAGGTTCACCTGAAGAAGGAGAGTCTTCGTTGGTAGTC
This sequence comes from Pinus tabuliformis, assembly GCA_031772625.1. Lineage (NCBI taxonomy): Eukaryota > Viridiplantae > Streptophyta > Pinopsida > Pinales > Pinaceae > Pinus > Pinus tabuliformis. The sequence goes on along the minus strand of CM062813.1, from coordinate 557,516,807 downwards.
CATCAAGATTACCAAAGTCTAGAGACAGGTTATAATCCTGAAGCAGTTGCAGTTTCCGAGCTTGCTGGTAGTTTTTCATCTACTAGTGATATAGGCGAAGAACCTGAAATATCTGAACCTGTTACTCCAACTTCTAGTGTATCAGATTCACCTAGGGTAGAAAGAGTCATCACCAAAAATCTTCCTACTGGTTTGATAGCTATTGAAGAACTTGCTCCAGAGGAAGAATTAGGCGTATCTATCCTTGAAGATCAACCTGCTATTGATCTAAGGGAGCGTGAATCTATCTTTTACAGTCCTCCTAGAAGTACTACTTGGTACCTTTCGTTAACCAATTATTTAGACAACTCAGGGGTAGGTTTTTCTCCACCTCGTACTCCTTTTCCACCTGGAGGTATTTATACTCCTGTAAATATGTCTGGTCAGTCGTCCGTGTTCACTCAATCTCCTGAATCTTTCTTACATGGCGGTCCTTCTGTTCCCACCGGGTATCAGTCACTTTCTGGTACCTTTGCGGGGGCATCTCCTCAACCCATTGATCATGGGTTATTAGCTGGAAACAATGGTAATAAACAGTTGGGTGTAGGGGACATTTACATGATGTCAGGTTCAGTTCCCGTTTCTCAACCTCAAGGTGGTCAATTACCGCCTGGGGGGCAGCCTCAATATGTACCCCAGGGTCAACCTCAGTATCAATATTTACCTCAAGGGTATCAACCCCAAGGGTATCAACCTCAAGGGTATCAACCTCAAGGTCAAGGTCAACCCCAGTATCAGTATTTACCCCAAGGTTATCAACCTCAAGGTCAATACTTGAGTCAAGGTTATCAACCACCTCAAGGTCAGTCATATGTTCAAGGTATGGAAACTGTGCCTTTCAGTTATCAATCCTATCCTCAATCTGGTTATGGACCTCAGTATCCTCAACCTGTTACGGGTCAATACCCCGAAATGATAGTGTGGGATCCATCACAAGGTCAACAGGTGTTGCAGCCAAGTATACAGTTGTTACCTCAAACTGGACAACCCGTAGTTTCTGGTTCACCCCAGCAAACGCAACCTGTCCAGTCAAATGTTCAAACTTCTGTAACTTCGGTAGTTACTCAGCCGCTAATTGCACCTAGTACTCCATCTCAAACGACTGCTGCAACTACCGCAACATCTACCGCACTTACTTCTGGAGTATCGACAGCTCCGGTTTCTACTGTCTCTGCAACCACTCCTCAGACATCTTTACCGTTGTCCGGATCTACGATTCAAACCACAGTCCAGATGCCTGTAGGGCAACCTGGTTTAAGTACTGTTGTAACAAGTCATCCTCAATTTACCTACCAACAGTACCAGGGACAGTACCAACTCGGTCCTGCTGTCCAACAACCGGTTTACCAGTATCAACCGTATCCTGGGTACACTTATCAACAACCTCAGCAACCCCAGTACGGTCCGGTTAATCCTGGTTTTCCAGGAGGATATAATATCCCGAATGCGATTCCTGTTCCTAGTTATCCTGGATATCCTCCTCCTGGAACTGGTATTGTGACCCAGAGTTTTAGAGATCCTAACCGGCAATTACCGTTTATCGCAACTTTGGATTTACCCGACTTGACGCGCCTAACGAACGATCCAATTCAATATCTTCCGTTCTGGCCGCCAATGCCAAATAAGTTGCCCAGTGATATACCCAAGTTCGAAGGTAAGTCTGGAGAGGATCCGTCCAATCACGTGATGACTTACCACCTCTGGTGTGCTTCAAATTCTATCTCGGATGATTCGATCTGCTTACGTCTTTTCCAGCGTACGCTCATTGGTCTCGCGGCCAAGTGGTACATTGAGTTACCACGGGCCTCTTTTTACAATTTTAGCCAGTTAGCTACCTCGTTCCTAACTCATTTTCAGTTGCCGGTCAGATACGACAATGGTACTGAGTTATTAACTTCATTAAAACAATCGACGTCCACTTATATTTCCGATCATATTCATGAATGGAGACGTCGAAGACGTTTAGTGAAAGTTTTTATCCCGGACCAAATCTTAGCTGAATGGTTTGTAAAATCATTATTACCGAAGATTACTGAAGATGTGGCTAAGGCCGGAGTAGTTACTGAGGAGCAAGTCATTGCTCAATCCCAGTACCTTGACTTAGTTTACACTCAGTCGGGTACGTTGCACGAGAAGATCCCAGATCTTCCTAAGTCGAATCAAATCGCTGCTGCTCCTTCGGGGTCCCATGCTGCTGATGGCATGATTGGTACAGTGAATACTAAAAGTAAGAAGAAATCCTCAAAGAATTCTTCTCCAATAATAACCTTACCGGACTCCCCGACAGGAGAATCTTCTCCTGAAATTACCGCCGACATTCACGCTGTAGAGTCATCTACGGCTAAATCAAAAAAAGGTGGTAAGAAGAAAGGTAAGAAGAAGGATAAAGCAGACAAGGCTCCAAAGGAGAAAAAAGAGAAGTCGGAATCTAACGACGAAAAGCGCAAACCTCGCTATCCTTGTTTAATTTGTGAAGAAGATCATTTCACAAGAGATTGCGCTCATCGGGCAGAGGTTGTGAAAATCGTTAAAGGTTCCCCAACTCATGCTGTTTTGAAAGATCCATTTCCAAAGAAGGAGAGTAAAATGATAGGTTCTTCCTCGAGTGCCAGTGAAGAACCCATATTGATGATGTCTCATGTACAGATTGCGACTCGATCGCAAGATTATGGTAGTAAGAATCCTGTTGATGGCAAAGAAGCAGAATCTTCTCATTCTAATCCATCAACCTCAGCTCCCGGTTCCGATCCACTACAGATCGAGAAACCTAATCCAGACTTGGTAATCAAACCGCCCGCCAAGGGTATACTTCGAAAGTCTGCTTTCAATCCACATGCGAGAGCAGCTCATAATTATAAAATTGTTGAGGATTTAGCTGTTTCACCCTCAGCAATGTCGGCTTTGGAAGTGTTGCAATCATGCCCAGCACAACGAAAATTACTCTTGTCGGCTATAGGAGCTGTTGATATTCAGGACCCGAACCTGGTAATCTTTGATCTAGAAAATAGTACACTGCGTCTCCCTCATCAGATGGCTTTCCAGATTCCAGTGATAGTCAAAAACAGGCCTATTCATCGGACTGTAATTGATGAAGGAGCTTCTACGTGTATTATGTCGATTCAGTGTTGGAGATCGCTTGGTTCTCCTTCACTGAACCAATCCCCGATGATTCTTAAGGCTTTTGACATCGAGTTGATCACCTTGTCCACTTACGCGCTATTTTTATGAGGTGTCGGCATTATCGAATTCGGTTGAACCCACACAAATGTGTCTTCTGCATAGAAGTGGGACAATTGCTAGGATTTGTCGTTTCAAAAGCCGGTATCTGCGTCGATCCCTCGAAGGTCGAAGCCATCATCAAATTGCCTCCTCCTTCGAGTCTGCACCAACTCCAAAGTTTGCAGGGGAAAGAAAACTTTTTACGTCGATTCATTCCTAACTACGCCGAGGTTACAAAGGGTTTCACCCGGTTGTTGAAACAAAACGCTCAATTTTCTTGGGATGAGATAGCTCAGAAATATTTTGATGCACTTAAGCACGCGTTGACCCATGCACCGTTGCTGCATCCTCCCAACTACAACCAGGACTACTTTTTGTATCTTGCCGCTTCCCACTCCACCATTGGAATGGTCTTAGTTCAGGAAGACGAATTCGGAACAGAACATGTGATATATTATCTTAGCAGGACGTTAAATCCCACTGAGCTAAAATATTCGCATGTGGAGAAATTGGCCCTGGCAGCTGTTCAGGTTGTCCAGCGTTTTCGTCATTACATTTTTCTCCGTAAAACTACAGTGATTTCGGATTGCAACCCTATGATCTATATTTTGACTAAACAATTGCTAGGGGGCAAGTACTCCAAATGGATTGTTATCCTGCAGGAGTTCGATTTGGAGTTTGAGAAGTCCAAGTCTAAGAAATCCTTAGTTTTTGCGGAATTGATGTGTGACTTCCCGCGTGCTGACACGGAAACTGTGGCAGAGGAACCCATTGCGGACGAATCTCTGTTTCTTATCAGCACTTTAGATCCGTGGTATGGGGATATAATCGTCTATCTCCAAACCCAATCCTTTCGGCCCGAAGCTTCAAAGTCGGAACGCCGGAAAATTCGATTCCAGTCCCAACAGTACAGAATTATTGGAGATACTCTTTATCGTCGTGGGGCGGACTTAGTTTTTCGTCGTTGCTTAACTCATGAAGAGGCAGAAAGGGTTCTGAATGACTGTCATTCTGGAGCATGTGGCGGTCATATGTCTGGGTATGCCACAGCTCAGAAGGTGTTGCGTGCTGGCTATTTCTGGCCGTCCATGTTTAAAGATTGTATCATTGCGGTCCAGAAATGCCACAACTGTGAAGTGTTTGATCGCAAGATGCGCGCACCACCTGCTCCTCTCCACCCTATAATTGTCGTTGGTCCTTTTGCTAAATGGGGTATCGATTTTATTACATGTAACCCTCACTCGGCCGGGGGGCATGCGTATATCATCCTTGCGGTTGATTATTTTACTAAGTGGGCCGAGGCGATGCCTACATTCGAGGCAAGCGGCAAGACAGCAGCGATTTTCGTATTCAATCATATTATTACTAGGTTTGGTGTCCCACAAGCGATAATCACTGACCATGGGCGCCATTTTCGAAACATTATGATGACAGAACTTACAAGCCAGCTTGGTTTACGTCATGATAGTTCTACTCCTTATTATCCTCAAGCAAACGGTTTGGTTGAATCCATCAACAAAGTTCTAGTTATCATGATCCGACGAATCATTGGTATTCATCGGTCGAATTGGCATAACATGTTATTTTCAACGCTTTGGGCATACTGAACCTCAGTAAAAACATCAACAGGGTTCACTCCTTTCCAACTAGTTTATGGTTTGGAAGCAGTGTTGCCCATTGAATGCGAAATCCCATCACTTCAAATGGCTATCGAATTAATTCCAGCTACTTCCGAAGAGGAGAAGCGTATGTTATACTTAGCTAAATTAGATGAGACTTGACGTGACGCTGCTTTGGCAATCGAGACTCACGCAAAAAGGATGAAAGCTCAATATGATCGTAACGTGACCCCTCGTAATTTTTCGGAAGGAGACCTAGTACTATTATATGATCAAGCTAACGATAAATTAGGTGCTGGAAAATTCATTCCCATGTGGCATGGGTCCTACATTGTCAAGAGAAAGCTAGCAAAAGGGGCCTATGAGCTGGTAGATTTTGATGGGGACTCTTTGGGTAAGCCCAGAAATGGACTTTACCTAAAGAGGTATTATGCTTAAATGGTGGGTATGGAGATTCAGTTAGTTTTAGTTAGGTTACTTTTTCTTTCTAGCTGGTATGTTTGCTTAGTTTAGACAGTGTGCTTAGCTTAGAGAGTGTGTTTTTTGTCATTATTCTGGCTTATCTTGGTTTTACTCTTGATATTGCAGATGCCGACGCCTCTCCAAACGTACATTGGATTTGCTGATGGTGCTTGTCGTAGTACACGGAATATCTCTTCCGCAGCTTGGGTTATCTATTCACCCTCTGACGAGTTAGTTTCTATGCATGGGGTGAGCCTCGGTCAAACAACAAACAACATTGCAGAATACAGTGCAGTGATTGAACTATTATCTGAATCTATTTCATTTGGGATTCAGAGTTTGATAGTGAGGTTAGATTCTGAACTCGTTGTATTACAGCTTAATAGAGTCTATGCCATTAGAAATCCGGTGTTATTAAGATTGTTTTTGAGGGTGCGCCTCTTGGAACGTGAATTTGATTACATTGAATATCAGCATATTCCAAGGTCTTTAAATACATTAGCAGATGCAATGGCGTCTCGAATGTTAAATAGACATTTGTAACAATCATAAATATAAATTTATAAACATTTCATCACACATGTTTAACAAAATAAGCCGGTAATAATGATATATATAGATAGGAGTGTGTCAAAAATATACATCGTCTTCGATCATAGGTTGAAAAACACCTTATGATCGGCAAAAATGATAAATACAAAAAACCAAAAATGTCGCATGTGTCTACAAAAGTGACTAGCCAATCACTGTTGGTGCTCTCTATACGAGACCACTGCCCACGCTACCCTACACAGGAACCTCCTGAAAGGTCCTGGGACTGCGACGACGTAGCGCTGAAGTCGGATAGGAATGTCATCTATAGTGGTCTCTGGTATACCCGCCGTCAGACGCTCTAGATCTTGTTCCAGCTCGGCTAAGGTCTCTGCGGCTACATCCTGTGGGGCCGGTGCTGGTACAGCTAGTACTCTTCTCTCAAAAGCCCGGAGGTTGGCCGGATGCAGTGGACCTACATCTGCATTTTGAAAATTTGTGCTGTCAGTTTTGAGACGATATATAAAAAACAAAAAAATAGATAATTTAAAAAACTTGTGAAAAATGAAATACAGATGAAGAACCATGTCGTCCCATTGTTCTCCCTGTGGAAGAACCATGTCCGGATCATTGCGAAAATCCATTCCGGCATAAGGAAAATCCTGGATCGCAAAGACCTGGCCCTCCAGCCAGTGAAAGTAACCATCAGGAAATCGAACAACTGCTGCTCCCTCATCAGGATGCCGGGCCATTACCGCAACCCATCTCGTCAACTTAGGCTCCCGAGGAGGCCCAACTGGAACTGTAAGATGCTGGGGGATCAGCATTGGAACTCTCTCTAGGGCAAAGCTCACAACTAAAGGCCCATATCCAAAGGTCTTCAGTTGTCCGTTCTTTGCCCTGGTTAGTTGGCCGTTCATATTGGCCAACACAGCATCGCACCAGTTGAAAATGGTGCCTTGGAAGCAATCTATAGCCATCCGCATTTGGGAACCAGTGGCTATGTGCAAAGCGGCAGCATCGCAAAGTCTAGTAACTGTAAAGGCAATTACCATAAGTTCAGGTCGGGATATGTATTTGATTTCTATCCCCTTATCCTGGTTTTGATTGTTGCACCACTCTAGCCGGAGACTAGCAAGGGATTGGCCACCCGGCCTAGTCCCGAATAGAGAGAGTTGCTCGCCCCTGTTAGGCAAGCCAGTGAGAAAGTATATGTCGGAGGACTCTATCTCGAGCTGGTGTTCTCCGATGTAAAAACATTGATCCTGAATGTTCCACCTTTCAACCAGCCACTCTAAGAATGGCACCTGGGCCCTCATGCGAGGTATGGCCCAGTACTTGTAGAGACCGCATGCCTTTAAAGCATCAATGGAAGGTTGATGACCTATTGCGGCCAAATCGACATCTTCGTGTTCTCTTTCACGCCAATCTAGCATGGTGGGCAATCTACACACCAAAAAACATTAATTAGAATTCATAAAATAAAATTTTGATGGTTGATTTTTGTGTTTGGGGTTTGAAAATCCGCTTTGCGCGGAGTATGCACCCCGCGTTCAGAAAACAGAGCGGCGGGACGCAGCTGTTCTGAAGGTGGGTTGTGTCCTCCGACCATTTTCCCATATACGAAAATGTCGGGGTACGCAGGTCGCCCATGGGGCACCTGCGTCCCCCGAAAAGCGTACTCTAAAACCCCAAACCCTCCAAAAAATCAAACTAAGACTTGAAATGAAATTCTAAATGGATGAAATTGAAGAGGAGGATGTTGTGAAATACCTGAAAGAGACGGCGCTCGATTCTGACGGTCGGATTCTCCGCAAAGTCCACGGGAAGTTTCTTGTCAAAAGCCCTTTTCTCAACCTCAACAGTAAAATGGTAAAAACGACATGGTAAAAAGTATTTTTATAGGTTTTTTGGATAAATGAATGCTAAATTTGTTTATTTTTCACCATGAAATGATGTTTTTCAATGTATTTTTGCCCATCTTAAACAGGTATGAGTAATGTGTTGTTTTTGTGCAGGACAAAGGGACTTTGGGGTAAAATCATCATTTTTCACGAACCAAGAAATCAGAGTCATCTTTTAAGCCCTTTTCTGACTCCTAAAACATGAAAAGATTGCCGAGCGTTTCTTTTACACTCGTTAAAACGGAATTAAAAGACGGTCCTCTTACAGCCCTTTTCTGACCGTAAAAACACGAAAAGATTGCCGGATTTTTGTCGTTTCAAATTCGATACTGGAAATAAAACGACATGCCTCTGATCGCTTTTTACTTTTTAGGTCAAAGGAATTAATCATGAAAGTACTCCTTGGTCGCAAGATCAAGCGGTTCTCTCAGGTATTATTTTATACTTTTTCGGGCTTGGGAGACACAAATTTACGAAAAATTCACCTTGGAGTCTTCTTTAGTTTTTTCAGACTCTCTAAAATTGAAAAACGCCGAGTTTCTCCTATACTGGACTCGTTAAAATTTCACAGTAAAGGACCTGTTCGATTACAAACAGGAACAGACCACTCCTTCTTAGGGTCCGAATCTAAACTAAGTTGGACTCATCCGAAGGATGAGCTTATAATTAAGCATATGTTATCCTCCTCAAGCTTGTAAAAAATAAAGAGGTACTTGCCAGAAATGGTGGGGGAAAAGAGAGAAGAATGAACCTATTTGTCATCCTTTGTTACAGAAGAACCTTATCACCGCTCTTGAACATGACACTTTTCATTCACCTGGGTTGGGAAATCCTTTGCCTTAAAGTTGATCAAACCACTTTGAAAGTCTTCAACCGTTTCCGGGTATTAACTTTGGGTCAATCGTCACCAAGCCATCTGTCGTGTCGTTATGTGTTCAAGAGGTCTCTGCAAATAAACCATTCATATGCAAAATACTTGTCATCCATTTGACCATCCCTGAGTCAGTCCTTACAACAACATTTCTTCAACTTGAACAATGATTTCGTGTTGTGGGCTTGCCTGCAACGGGTCGCTTTCTATCGACATCAGCACATTATCTAGAAATATGACTTAGAAATCGTCATTACCTTGAAGTCTGCATGCATCAATGGCAGGTTTCTCGCCTTTGACGACAGTTTACATCATTGACTTTCGATCAAAGGATTCCGTGACGTGTTCGACATCAACCCATTTAGTCACATTTCATGGATTGTACTGGGTACTTTGAGAACCATTGACACTACTGGTGATCTCTCTCACACTTGTTAACGGTTTACATCATTGACCGGTAATCAAGTGGTTTCTACCATGCTCGACATCAACTCATTTATTCGTATGGATAGAATCGTACCAATTCAGGAAGTAGAAATGAAGACCCTGGATCTGGTTTCCACCATCCAGGCTGCGAGGAGTTTTGTATTCATTATATAGTAGACTAATCATAATCAGATGGCTGCATCCATACTGTGTCTACAAAAGTCTATGATTGTGATGTACTGCAAAATCATTCTTGTATCAGAGTAGTAGTTAGATTGTTAGTTAAAGTTTTCAATCTGAGTATGGGAATGCCTACCTCAGCGATGATATCATCTTATATATGTATTTTGTGTTGAATATTTGCCGGTTCTGACCGGGTCCTCCGCAAGATACTCCTTGAAATGATAAAGTACTTCACCCTTCCTAGATCATAAAAACCCTAATCTACTACAGGCTTCGCACTTTAGGGGGCAATCTGTTACACTAAAAAATGTCACCATGACTATTTGCAGTTAGTATGGCTCCATCCACTGTCATACTATCCTCCTTGGCAAGTCTCATGCCTCTGCTTTTCATGTCAAACTTCAAGAAAGAGAGAAAAGTCATTAAAAGTCAATTATCTCTGGTACGCAGTTTCTCTTAGCCTTACCTGCGTGTACGCACTCCAAGTTCACAATACCTGCGGACTTGTACACTCTGTATGTAAAGGGGTGGGTGCGTACTCCTGTAAAGGTCAAAAGGCACAAGTTTCACTCCAAAAAAGTTACTTATGGTCATTTCTAGAGTCTTCTAGAAGCTTGTTTGACGTGTATGAAGCGCCTCCAGATGGTTCATGTATCCCTACCTAAGAGGAACTTATCCCATCAAGAGGGGAGCTATCCCATCCAAAGAGGGGCTTATCCCATTGATGGTGGACCTGAATAACTTCCTCTAGAGCACTATAAATATAGGCATTGGGCCAAAGGGAGGGGAGGTTGAAAGCTGAACATTCTTAAGGGTAGATGCTGCTGGAATTAGGACTTCCTTGTAGAAGCTTGTGAGGAGAGATTACCATCTTTGCTTGTTTCCATTGGGAGGTGGGTGAGCTGATCAGAGTAAGGGAGAACTCTTGTGGACCCTGGGAGGAGCTTGCACAACACCAAGGCTCAGGTTGTAATGGTTCCTTTTGTTACCTTTTAATACAAATTAGTCCATTCTTCTCAACAATTTGTTATTTATGAGTTGTTTCATATACTCCTTGGTCTATATGTTAAATATGTTTTATTTTATGTGATATTCAGGTGCTATTTAATCATTTGATTGTTAGTGAATGCAGGTTTCGAAGGGAAGGAGGAGCTCATCCGGATCAACGAAGCCGGACTACTACAACAGCGTTGGATTACAGGTAGGATCTAAGCACTTGATTTCTCATATTGTAAAAGCATATTTAGGGAAGGATTGCTCTTATTTGTCTTGTTTGTCATTAGAAAGTCTTAGGCTTCTAGGAAGGTCGGTTGTGTCCGCACTAATGACTCTTTCCGCGTGACAGGAGGTTCCTTTGTAAGGTGGCCTGTACAGTGGTTTCTTATCGAGATCATCACCAGTGATAGGATGATCGCCTATTGTAGACACATATGAAATTTTTTTATTTTTGCACTATTATTTTTGCCGATCATAAGGTGTTTTTGAACCTATGATCGAGGACGATGTATATTTTGACACAATCCTATATTATACTATACCACTATTACCGGCTTATCTTGTAAAACATGTTATGGAATGTTTTTAAATTTATTTGTATGATTATTGCAAATGTCTACTTAACATTCAAGAAACAATTGCATCTGCCAATGTATTTAAATATCTTGGAATATGTTGATATTCAATATAATCAAAATCACGTTCCAAGAGACGCACTCTCAAAAATAATCTCAATAACACTAGATTTCTAATGGCATATACTCTATTAAGATGTAATACAACGAGTTCAAAATCTAACCTCACTATCAAACTCCGAATCCCAAATGAAATAGATTCAGATAATAACTCAATCACTGCACTATACTCTGCAATGTCATTCGTTGTTTGACTGAGGCTCACCCCATGCATAGACACCAACTCGTTAGAGGGCGAATAGATAACCCAAGCTGCGGAAGACATGTTTCATGTATTACGACAAGCACCATCAGCAAAACCAATGTATGTTTGGAGAGGCGTCGACATCTTCAATATCAAGAGTAAAACCAAGATAAGCAGGAATAATGACGAAAAACACTCTCTAAGCTAAGCACACTTTTTAAACTAAAACACACCAGCTAGAAAGAAAACTAACCTAACTAAAAATCTCCACACCCATTTTTAAGCATAATACCTCTTCAGGTAAAGACCATTTCTGGGTTTACCTAAAGAGACACTGTCAAAGTCTACCAATTCATAGGCCCCTTTTGCTAGCTTTCGCTTAACAACATAGGGACCATGCCACGTAGGTATGAATTTTCCAGCGCCTAATTTATCATTTGCTTGATCGTACAATAAGACTAGGTCTCCTTCCAAAAAATTCGAGGGGTAACATTTCGATCATACTGAGCTTTAATACGTTTGGCATGAGTTTTGATCGCCAATGCAACATCACGTCGATTATCATCTCGCTGAGCCAAGCATAACAAACAATTTTCCTCTTCGGAAGTGGCTGGAAGTAACTCAATGGCCATTTGCAATGACAGGATTTTTCATTCAATGGGTAACACAGCTTCTAGACCATAAACTAGTTGGAAAGGAGTGAACCCTGTTGACGTTTTTACTGAGGTTTGATACGCCCAAAGCACTGAAAATAGCATGTTATGCCAATTCGACCTATGAATCCCAATGATTCGTCAGATCATGATGACTAGAACTTTGTTGATGGCTTCAACCAGACCATTAGCTTGTGGATAATATGGAGTTGAACTATCGTGACCCAAGCCAAGATGGCCTATAAGTTCAGTCATCATAATGTTTCGAAAATGACGCCCATGATCAGTGATAATCGCTTGTGGAACACGAAACCTAGCAATTATATGATTGAACATGAAAATCGCAACTGTTTTTCCGTCTGCCTCAAATGTAGGCATCGCCTCAGTCCACTTGGTAAAATAATCTACTGCAAGGATGATATATGCATGCCCCCCGGCCGAGTGAGGGTTACATGTAATAAAATCGATACCCCATTTTGCAAAAGGACCGAAGTAATTATAGGGTAAAGAGGAGCAGGTGGAGCGCGCTGTTGGAAATAATACTGAGAGGGGGGGGTGAAACAGTATTATCAAGTCAATAAAACTTTTTCATTTCCATAATCAGATTCATATATTCTACTTCCACAGCTTCTTATGATTAAGTTAATTGATCTTCAATGAGTGCATTAGAACATTATCAACAGTTAACAGATGCAGTAACATAGAATAGATCATCACACATAAGGCACACACATGAACACCATGATATAAGGTGGAAACCCAATGCAGGAGAAAACCACCTGCTGCAAGTCATCTCAATCTTCTTCTTAATAAGAAAATCCTTTTACAATATTTTGTACTGGTGCAGTCTTATACCAGTACGGGAGCTACAACCCCCTTTGCTCTTGTACTAGCCGATCCATTTACTAGTACGCAGGCTGCTACCTGCTACAATGCTCCAAAGATTTCCTTTAGCTCTTGTACTAGCTTAGATACTAGTACGTAGGTGCTGGCCTACAATCTTTTCTCCTCCAGGTACCACGTTTCATCAATTTTCAGACTGGATACACTGAAACACAACACACAATCTGAAAGGCCACATTTCATCCAATTTTCATACTGGACCCAACAACAATATTGAAGCTCATAATCAAACAACCTTTTGTATCACCCAATCACCAGATCAATACATATACAATGAGAGTTATCAACCAGATCTAGTCCACCAAATCATATAAGGATAAGTCATTATGAACCTGATCCATTCATCTATCAATACTAAAGCTAATCATAATCATTCAATCAATCACTGCTGTTATCAGAACATAATACCAGACATCACTTCAAAACCCAGAACACAACAATAATAAACAGGGGCAGCTAAATAGATTTCATGAAAAGTCCGCAGCTTCACCCATAGAACACCTGCGTACATCTGCACTGTTTCCAATTGCCTTCCTGTGCACCCATGCACTGTGTCTTACGGACTTCTTGTGCACCTCCGCTCTGTGTCTAGTGGGATGCCTGCGCCCCTCTGCACCTTCTGCAATTCTGGGCCTGTGAACCTGCGCACCTGCAACGCTTCTGGGCCTGCGTACCTACGCACTTTTCCTTTACTGCACTTGCGTTTCTACGGGTATAGATAATTTCAAGACTTCAAGAATAACCCAGACTGTCAGATCTACAGATCTGAACATGCGCCGAGGAGATATCAACCCATTAGTAGATCCGACTTGTAGTTCTCATGTTTCTCCTTGATATTGATTCAACTCTCTCTCACAAACCGATTACAAGATTTTCAGATCTAGCTTCTCTTAAGATCTTCTAATTTCACCCTTATCTAGCCAAATGATCTCCTTTGCTTTATATAGGCAGGCTCTTCCTAAAATCATGGATCAATACCATAGATAACCAATACAAGGGATCCAAACCGAGGCTAAATTAGATCCTATACCACAGGCCAAAACCATAGAATCAAGAACGGCGGGCTAAATACCATGGGCCAAACATAAGAAACCCCACGTGAGCGCGCTTCTCTGCCTTGAAGTGAGTGAACTGGGGTCCGCACCTTTTACATGGTGTACCTGCAGGTATGTACACACTTTATCTATGACGTGCCTGCGGGTCCGCAGCTTTTGTACGGTGTACCTGCGTACCTCTTGTTTTCTTCATTATTTGTGAGCTAATCATCAATCTCTGCTACTGACCTGTTGTACAGTGATCCATCACCTGTATGAGTTGCCATCAAGGACAACACTTTAGCCATAATGCCAACAATCTCCCCCTTTGGACTTGATGGCAAAGCTTACTTGTGAATTGTCATCTGATCCCTTTGAACTATCCTACATCCATGTATTCTGTCATATCTGATATCTCTTCTGTGGATTCATCTGAATGTATACAAGTGAGATGATCTTCTATGAGAGGGTTGCCATCAAGTACAACACATGCATCATAATGCCAACAATCTCCCCCTTTGGACTTGATGGCAACAACACCAAATCACTCTCCCCCTTTGACATCAAGGGCAAAGGGTTTTGCTCCCCCTAAGAACATGCTCCCCTTGACTATAAACCAGATCTGTTGAAGTCTCTGAATGAGCTCCCCCTTTGTATATGCCATGGTGCACCAATCTGATAATGCTCTTTCTGAGAACAAGCTGAAATATCTGCTCTGCTATATAGTGCTGTTCATGCTCAAACTCCCCCTGACTGTAAGCAAGGTCTGCAAAAAGATGTTCTACAAGAAGAACATGACTCTATATATCATAAATGACCTTCCTATCACCAAAAGACTCAATACATACATCCATCACCCAACCAAGTGGGGATACATCAGGAACTAAATACATTACATCTTCATCCCAGGCATAGTGGGGAAACCAACATAGGTCGTTACATGACCTGAAGAGATGACTACAATAGATAGAGACATACTATTACATCATGAGTCGTGATATGACATTTATAACAGAGACCAATCAACAACAATGTATGATTTGCTCCATAGTATCTGTCAACAACAATTAGAGCATGAATCATCAAGGTATGACCGCATCAACAGAATTTCACATTCTATGTGAGAAACACCATAGCCATCATGATCATCATTTGGGAATATCTGCATCAATCAACATATGTACGAAACAACCTATCATCATATAGGTAAGAGCTCATCATCATCATGTCTCCAACAATGCAACTTTGAATAATCATCCCTGTATCCAGCCAAAAATCCTCATCCATTTGTGTCAAGAATGAAAGGAATCATGCATCATAATTGTAATATATGATCTTTATTCTAAGTGCTTCTCCTTATCCTCATGAAAGTTACCAAGTAAGCACTATTAGAGAATCAACCACAAATCTGATCCAAGAACCATGTGAACAACTCATGAATCATTTATCTATATAAGCATCATCACCAAGGACTATTAACCATAATGCCAACAATGCATTAAGAGCATATGCTCCCCCTAAACTTGTGCCATCTGTCAGATCTTATTAGTAAGAAAAATCAGCCAATAAATGCCTCAAGACAGATCTGCAGTTTCTCATTATATGGCCTGCGTGGCTCCGCACTTCACCTTCCGCTCCTCTGCGTATCCCCGCACTTGACTTTCTGTGTTTCTGCATATTCACATAGACAGCCTTCTACTACAGTGTGTACCCATGCACCTGTGCCATCAATTGCGCCGCGTACCTCTACTGTGGCCACGCATTGTTTGCTTCTATCGCGCCGCGTACCTCCGCAGGTTTTCCTTCTATCGCGCCGCGTACCTCCGATCTTGCTCCGCACCGCTTCTTTTGTCTTGTCGCGTCCGTCCGCATGTGCCCTTTTGTTACGCCGCGCACCTATACTGTACCTTCGCAGCTCGACCTCCTATGTCTTCGCGTACCTACACACCAGGACCATTGCTGCGCTGCGTACCCTCGCACTTTCACAGTGAATGGTCTGTGTACCTCTGATTAGAACCTAATTAACAGTCCTCCTCTGTGCTACTGACAATCAGATTCCCAGATCTGATCTTGTGCTCAAGAGATCACACTTCATAGATTCACTTCCAACTTCACTTTCCCTACTGCCTTTCTTCAAACAATCATATACGCGATTGTGCAGTATCCAGCTCGCGTATATACGCGACTTCCCTTTATGGAATTTGCATATGAGATTCAGGACACTGAAGTTTTTTACTTTCAGCTCCCTCTGATTCTGGTATGTCTGTACGTTGTGCTGTGCCGGCTTTTTTTGACTGTACTTCCTTTTTCCTCCATATCTTCAAGCGTGATGATGACATTTTCTCCTTTTGATATGGTGCCCACACTTTGTTCCTGCATTCCTTAGCTATATGTCCAAGCTTGTTACATGCATAACATCTTACATGTTTCATATTCCTCCTGTAACAGTCAGTAGCCTTATGACCATACATATTGCAAGCAAAGCAATATCCATTAAAGTACCTTGAACGTGATGATCTTTCTGCATAATGGTCTTGAACCCTTCTTCTTCTACATCTAGCTGCAACATGTCCAAGATTATGACATACATAACATTCAACATTACTCATAGAAGGAGTAAAGGATTTTCTTTGAGGAATCTCTTTCCTTGGTTGATGATGAGATTGATCTTTCATTTCTTCGTTGATCACTTTAGATTTCTCTTTAGAGTTCCTTGCCTCACCTTGTGAACTAGATTCACCTTCAACAGATTCATGGAAACCAAGACCAGTCTTTATAGCAGGAGATCTTTGACTACTAAGAATATCATCCAAGACTTTAGAACTATCTTGAAATCGTAAAAGCTTATCCTTTTCTTCTAATTTACCTTTCAAGATATTTACCTCAACCTGAAGCTATTCTTCCTTTTCAAGAGATTGATTTTTCAAATCTTCTTCAGCTTTCCTTCCTTCTTCCATTTGTTCCCTTAGTTTGAGAATCTCCTTTTCTTGTTCTTCATTCAGATCCTGCTGCATTTGACGAACTCTGAAGGCACATTCCAGCTGGGATTTTAAGCTGATGACTTTGTTGTCTTGTTTTTCAATTGCTTGGTGTAGATCTTCATTCTGCTTCTTTGATTCTTCAAGATCTTCCTTTAGTGAGAGGATCGTGGCTTCAAGACTTTCATAATAACTGGATCGATCTCTGAGCTCCTTGATTGTTGTGTTCTTTTCAATGACTTCATTTCTTAGAGATGTTGCTTCAACCTGTAACTTTTGATACTTTTCCTTGCATAACTTTTGATGAGCTTTTTGTCTAGTAACATCTTCTTTGAGGGCACCACTCTTTATGTTCAGAAGTCTTTCTTGTTCATTAATTTTATTTGCCAGCCTGTTAAATTCTACCTCTATTTGATATCTTTCTTGCTCACCCATAAGAGCAAATTCAATACTCTCACTATCACTTTCATCTTTTCCAAAAGGAAAGATAGCTGGAACATCAGAGGATAGCAAATTCATACCTGAATGGTCATCTTCATTCTGAACTGATTCTGAATCTGAAGAGCTTCTTATGCCTAATCCCCAATCGATTCTCCCACTGTAATAGTTCCTCTGAGATGTCTTCTTCTTCTTATGAGCTTTCTTCTTAAGCTTCTTTCCCATTGTTCCACGGATCTCCTTCAAGCAATCAAGATTATACCAAAGGACCTGCTCTGATACCAATTGTTGGAAATAATACTGAGACGGGGGGTGAATCAGTATTATCAAGTCAATAAAACTTTTTCATTTCCATAATCAGATTCATATATTCTACTTCCACAACTTCTTATGATTAAGTTAATTGATCTTCAATGAGTGCATTAGAACATTATCAACAGTTAACAGATGCAGTAACATAGAATAGATCATCACACATAAGGCACACACATGAACACCATGATATAAGGTGGAAACCCAATGCGGGAGAAAAACACCTGCTACAAGTCATCTCAATCTTCTTCTTAATAAGAAAATCCTTTTACAATATTTTGTACTGGTGCAGTCTTATACCAGTACGGGAGCTACAACCCCCTTTGCTCTTGTACTAGCCGATCCATTTACTAGTATGCAGGCTGCTACCTGCTACAATGCTCCAAAGATTTCCTTTAGCTCTTGTACTAGCTTAGATACTAGTACGTAGGTGCTGGCCTACAATCTTTTCTCCTCCAGGTACCACGTTTCATCAATTTTCAGACTGGATACACTGAAACACAACACACAATCTGAAAGGCCACATTTCATCCAATTTTCATACTGGACCCAACAACAATATTGAAGCTCATAATCAAACAACCTTCTGTATCACCCAATCACCAAATCAATACATATACAATGAGAGTTATCAACTAGATCTAGTCCACCAGATCATATAAGGATAAGTCATTATGAACCTGATCCATTCATCTATCAATACTGAAGCTAATCATAATCATTCAATCAATCACTGTTGTTATCAGAACATAATACCAGACATCACTTCAAAACCCAGAACACAACAATAATAAACAGGGGCAGCTAAATAGATTTCATGAAAAGTCTGCAGCTTCACCCATAGAACACCTGCGTACATCCGCACTGTTTCCAACTGCCTTCCTGCGCACCCACGCACTGTGTCTTACGGACTTCCTGCGCACCTCCGCTCTGTGTCCAGTGGGATGCCTGCGCCCCTCCGCACCTTCTGCAATTCTGGACCTGCGAACCTGCGCACCTGCAACGCTTCTGGGCCTGCGTACCTACGCACTTTTCCTTTACTGCACTTGCGTTTCTGCGGGTATAGATAGTTTCAAGACTTCAAGAATAGCCTAGACTGTCAGATCTATAGATCTGAACATGCGGCGAGGAGATATCAACCCATTAGTAGATCCGACTTGTAGTTCTCATGTTTCTCCTTGATATTGATTCAACTCTCTCTCACAAACTGATTACAAGATTTTCAGATCTAGCTTCTCTTAAGATCTTCTAATTTCACCCTTATCTAGCCAAATGATCTCCTTTGCTTTATATAGGCAGGCTCTTCCTAAAATCATGGATCAATACCATAGATAACCAATACAAGGGATCCAAACCGAGGCTAAATTAGATCCTATACCACGGGCCAAAACCATAGAATCAAGAACGGCGGGCTAAATACCACGGGCCAAACATAAGAAACCCCACGTGAGCGCGCTTCTCTGCCTTGAAGTGAGTGAACTGGGGTCCGCACCTTTTACATGGTGTACCTGCGGGTATGTACGCACTTTATCTATGACGTGCCTGCGGGTCCGCAGCTTTTGTACGGTGTACCTGCGTACCTCTTTTTTTCTTCATTATTTGTGAGCTAATCATCAATCTCTGCTACTGACCTGTTGTACAGTGATCCATCACCTGTATGAGTTGCCATCAAGGACAACACTTTAGCCATAATGCCAACAATCTCCCCCTTTGGACTTGATGGCAAAGCTTACTTGTGAATTGTCATCTGATCCCTTTGAACTGTCCTACATCCATGTATTCTGTCATATTTGATATCTCTTCTGTAGATTCATCTGAATGTATACAAGTGAGATGATCTTCTATGAGAGGGTTGCCATCAAGTACAACACATGCATCATAATGCCAACTCGCGCATCTTTCGATCAAAAATTTGGCAGTTGTGGCATTTTCGGACCGCGTTAGTACAATATTTAAACAAAGACGGCCAGAAATAGCCAGCGCGCGATATCTTTTGGGCTGTGGCATACCCAGACATATGACTGCCACATGCTCCAGAGTGACAGTCATTTAGAACCCTTTCAGCTTCCTCATGAGTTAAACAACATTGAAAAACAGAGTCCGCCCCACGGCGATAAAGAGTGTCTCCAATAATTCTGAATTGTTGGGACTGGAATCGTATTTTTCGATGTTCTGACCTTGAAATTTCTGGCCAAAAGGATTGGGTCTGGAGATAAACGACGATATCCCCATACCGTGGATCTAAAGTGCTGATTAGAAACAAGGATTCGTCCGCAATGGGCTCCTCCACCACAGTTTCCATGTCAGCACGCGGGAAGTCACACATTAACTCAGCAAAAACTAAAGGTCTTTTGACTTAGACTTTTCAAATTCCAGGTCGAACTCCTGCAGGATCACAATCCATTTGGAGTACTTGCCCCCTAGCAATTGCTTGGTTAAAATATAGATCATAGGGTTGCAATCAGAAATTACTGTAGTTTTACGTAGTAAAATGTAATGACAAAAACGTTGGACAGCTTGAACAGCTGCCAATGCCAATTTCTCCACATGTGAGTATTTTAGCTCAGTTGGATTTAAAGTTTGACTAAGGTAATATATCACATGTTCAGTACCGAATTCATCTTCCTGAACTAACACCATTCCAATGGTGGAATGGGAGGTGGCGAGATACAAGAAGTAGTCCTGGTTGTAGTTGGGAGGATGCAATAACGATGCATGGGTCAACGTGTGTTTTAGTGCATCAAAAGATTTATCAGCTATCTCATCCCAAAAGAATGGAGTATTTTGTTTCAACAACCGGGTAAAACCCTTTGTGATGTCGGTGTAGTTAGGAATGAATTGGCGTAAAAAGTTTGCTTTCCCTTGCAAACTTTGGAGTTGGCGAAGACTCGAAGGAGGAGGCAATTTGACAATAGCTTCAACCTTCGAGGGATCGATGCGAATGCCGGCTTTCGAAACAACAAACCCCAGTAACCGACCCATTTCTATACAGAAAACACACTTGTGTGGATTCAACCTAATCCGATAATGCCTACACCTCATAAAGATTGCTCGTAAATGGATGAGATGATCAGCTCGATGTAATGAATGAGCAGGCAAATCATCGAGATAGGGTTGCACAATGTGCTTGATGTCATGAAACGCGTAAGACATGGCCCTTTGAAAAGTTGCCCTGGCGTTCTTGAGCCCAAAAGTTAATTTGCAATAAGAAAATGTACCCCATGGACAAATGAAAGCCGTTTTTGTTTGATCAGCAGGTAGAATATTGATTTGATTGTATCCGGAAAAACCATCCATGAAGGAGAATATTTCACTGCCGGCACAATCATCAATGATTTGATCGATATAGGGAGTTGGGTAATTGTCTTTTAGACAGGCTCGATTAATATCCCTATAACCGATACATATTCTTATTGTCCCTTGCTTTTTGTTAACAAGAACAATATTCGATACCCAATCCGTTAACGAAATCGGATAAATAAAACCTTCTTTGAGTAATTTTTCAACTTCTGCTTTAATAGCAGCAGCTTTTCTCGGGTGGATCTGACGCAAACGTTGTCGGATAGGTTTAGCATCTGGGTAAGTTTTGATTTCATGAACAACAATTGCGGGGTCAATCCCTGGCATTTCCTCATATGACCAGGCAAACACGTCGTGGAATTATTGAAATAGGACCTTATATGTTTGAATTTCATCTTCCGTACACGAGGCACCTATATGAATGTTTTCAACAATTCCAGGCTTAACCGAAATATCAATAGGAATAGTTTGAGAAATGTTTCCCAAATTTAACTCTGAATCAAGATTTTTCATTGGATTCTAAGGTTCCTTGACATATTCAGTCGTAAAAATAGATGAAAAATCATTTTCAAAACGATCACTCTCGGGAAAAAACGAAGATCTATGATGAAGATCTTCCCATGGTAAATCATCAACACATAGGATTTCACGAATTTTCTCATCAATGTGAACAAGTTCGGAAAACGTTGTTGAATCCGAGTTTGATGTTGAAAGTGATTCCTCATGGACCACATTCATTAAGTAAATTTTGGTTGAAGATGGGTCGGTAAACGATTGCACGGCCTGATACGCAATTTCATATGGACTCAAAGGCATAACATCACCAAATGAGTCTATCTTAGATTCGGAAGGTACGATCCAAGGATCATCATAAACAATAGTGTTTGACGAAATCATATGAATGGTTGTAGCAAAAGATGATGCGTTGATAGGAGGAAAAGGAAAAGTTCCCAGTAAAGTAGAATCTTTAACTAGTCCTACTCCAACATCCTTATATGGGATAGTTGTTTTGCCGACATGCTGAATACTTTCAGAAGAGGCTGGGTCGGATGAAAAGTAAGTCAGCTGGTCTATAGTTATGATCTTTCCATTATGAGGGAAATTTATAAGCCGAAAGACCAATGAAACGACAACTGTCATAGCGTAAGACCAACTATGAACCAAGAGAAGGTTGTAATCTAGAGGGGCATTAACCACCTCCACATCTAGATTAACAGTTTTGCCTTCCACCCCTATAGGTAAATCCTGTAGAATGCCAAAAGGATGAAACCAACGGCCATCAAAGGCCTTTAGAATCGTCGGGGATTGATTTAGCAAAGGAGAACCAAGCGATCTCCAACACTGTATCGACATAATACACGTTGAGGCTCCCTCATCAATCACAGTCCTATAACAAGGTATTTTTTTGACTAACACTGGGATCTGGAAAGCCATTTTATGAGGTAAGCACGGTGTACTATTTTCTAGATCGAAAATTATAAGTTTCGAGTCCTGAACGTCAACTTCTCCTATAGCCGACAATAGTAATTTACGCTATGCTGGACATGATTGCAGCACTTCCAAAGCCGACATTGCTAAAGGTGAAACAGCCAAATCTTCAACAATGTTATAGTTCTGAGTCACTCTCGCATGTGGATTGAAAGCTGACTTTCGAAGTATAACCTTGGCGGGTGGTTTGATTACTAAGTCTGGGTTAGGTTTCTCGATCTGTAGTGGATCGGAACTGGGAGATGAGGTTGATGGGTTAGAATGAGAAGATTCTGCTTCTTTACCATCAACAGGACTTTTACTTCCATAATCATGTGATTGATTCGCAATCCTAACATGGGACATCATCATTATGGGTTCTTCGGAGGCATTTGAGGAAGAACCTATCATCTTACTGTCTTGACTTAGAAAAGGATCCTTCAAAACAGCAGGTGTTTGGGAACCTTTAACAATTTTCGCAACCTCTGCACGATGAGGGTAGTCTCTTGTAAAATGCTCTTCGTCACAAATGAGACAAGGATAACGAGGTTTGCGTTTCTCATCATTTGATTCCGCTTTTTCTGGTTTCTCTTTCGAATTTTTATCTGCTTTATTTTTCTTCTTCCCTTTCTTCTTACCGCCGAATTTTGATTTGGCTGTAGATGACTCTACAACATGAATATCGGCAGAAATTTCCGTGGAAGAATCTCTGGTCGGGGAATCTAGTAAAGTTATGATAGGAGAAGAATTCTTGGAATATTTCTTCTTGCTTTTGGTATTAACCGTACCAATCATACCATCAACGGCATGAAACCCTAAAGGATCTGCAGCAGTTTGATTTTGTTTAGGAAGATCAGGGATTTTCTCATGTAATGTACCTGACTGCGTATAAACTAAGTCAAGGTACTGAGCTTGAGCAATTACTTGCTCCTCAGTAACGATTCTGGCCTTAGCTACATCCTCAGTGATCTTCGGTAACAAAGATTTTACAAACCATTCAGCTAAGATCTGATCCGGAATAAAAACTTTCACTAAACGCCGTCGATGTCTCCATTCATGAATGTGATCTGAAATGTAAGTGGACATTGACTGCTTTAATGAAGTTAATAATTCCGTGCCATTGTCATATCTAACTGGCAAATGAAAATGAGTTAAAAACAAAGTAGCTAGCTGACTAAAATTATAAAAAGTGGCTCGCGGTAACTCAATGTACCACTTGGCTGCAAGACCAATTAGAGTGCGCTGGAAAAGCCTTAAATGGATTGAATCATCTGAAATGGAATTAGACGCACACCAGAGGTGATAAGTCATCACATGGTTCGACAGGTCCTCTCCTGATTTTCCTTCAAACTTAGGAATATCACTAGGTAACTTATTTGGCATTGGCAGCCAAAACGGAAGATAGTTAATGGGATCGTTCGTAAGGCGTGACAATTCAGGCAAGTCCAAAGTTGCAATAAACAATAACTAATGATTAGGGTCCCTAAAACTCTAGGTCATGAGACCAGCCCCAGGAGGAGGATATCCAGGATAACTAGGAATTGGAATTTCGTTTGGGATATTATATCCTCCCAGAAAACCAGGATTAACCGGACCATACTGGGGTTGTTGAGGTTGTTGATATGTATACCCAGGGTACGGTTGATACTGATAGACTGGCTGCTGCACAACAGGACCGAATTGGTACTGTCCCTGGTACGGTTGATAAGTAAATTGAGGTTGACTTGTGACAACCGTACTTGAACCAAGTTGTCCTACAGGAATTTGAACCGAATTCTGAATTGTGGATCCAGACTGAGGTAAAGATGTCTGAGGAGTTGATACAGGAACAGTAGAAACCGGAGCTGTCGATACTCCAGAAGTAGGTGGGGTAGATTGAACAGATGTTGCAACAGATGCAGTAGCTGTTTGAGGTGGAGTACAAGGCGTACTAGGCCCAGGCTGAGAAACTACAGAAGGTGCAGAAGTTTGAATAGTAGACTGGACAGGTTGCTGGGGTGAACCAGAAACCAAGGGTTGTCCAGTTTGTGATGACAACTGTACATTCGGTTGCAAGACCTGTTGATTTTGAGATGGATCCCACACTAAGTTCATTCCGGGGTACGAACCCATAACAGGTTGAGAATATTGAGGACCATAACCGGGTTGAGGGTAGGGTTGATAATTCAAAGGTACATTTCCAGTTCCTTGAACATATGATTGACCGGAAGGTGGTTGGAAGCCTTGGTTCGGGTACTGACCTTGAGGTTGATAACCTTGAGGCACGTACTGATACTGGGGTTGACTTTGAGGTACATATTGGTACTGGGGTTGACCTTGAGGTACATATTGAGTCTGGGGTTGACCTTGAGGAACGTACTGTCCCGTGGGTATGTACTGTCCTTGAGGTTGCCCCCCAAGCGCAAATTGGGTACCTTGAGGTTGCCCCCCAGGCGATAATTAAGGACTTTGAGGCTACCCCCCAGGCGGTAACTGGCCACCTTGAGGTTGAGGATTAGGAATAGTACCTGACATCATGAGAATATCTTCTACACTCAACGGCTTAGTTCCATTATTTCCAGTTAATAACCCTTGTTCAATAGGTTGAGGAGATGCTCCCGAAAAAGTACCAGTAAGTGACTGATACCTAGAAGGAACAGAAGTACCACCGTACAAAAAGGTTTCTGGAGATTGATAAAACATGGACCACTGTCTTGACATATTTAACGGAGGATAGTAACCCCTAGGTGTTGGGTGAAAAGGAATACGAGGTGGTGAAAAACTTAGTCTCGGGTTTTCCAAAAACTTGGTCAATGAAAGATACCAAGCACTGCTCCTAGGTGGACTGTAAAAGATTTATTCGCGCTCCCTAAGTTCTATAACAGGTTGATTTTCAGGGATAGGGATACCTTCTTCTTCCGGAGTAGCAAGTTCTTCAATAGCTATAAGTCTAGAAGGAAGATTTTGGGTAATTATTCTTTCTACCCTGAGTGAACCAGGACCACTAGAAGTTGGAGAGGTAAATCCCAATGTTGGAGTAGCAGCAAATTCAGTTTCAGGTTCAGATATTTTAGGTTCCTCACCTAAATCACTAGTAGATGAAAAACTACCAGTAACTTTGGAAACAGACACAGATTGTGGATTATAATCTGCTACTAAAGCTTGATAATCAGGATGTACCACTAAAGAAGACTCTCCTTCTTCAGGTGACCCAACTCTACTGTCTCTAGGAGTTACAAGGGCTCGTAACCCTTCAAGCTAGCTCGGTGAAAACTCAGGAGGTTGGCCCCAAAGTCTACGGGACTTCCTCAGTAATTCAGCCACGATTAAATATTTTAACTGCTTCACACGCAAACAAAGTAAAATCTCAATGAAAACCACCTAAAGCCTCTAAAGAACCAAACAAATTTTGAATCGCACGCCTAAAGAATCTAGGAGATCAAACCACACACAAACAGTAACTTTCCGTACTGAAAACACTAGTTGGTGATGAAATCCAACGTCGCAGAGTTCAATACAGAAATAGCAGTTGGAACAGTTACCTCGGCAACCTGCTTAATGAATAGACTGGCACAAGTTTCTCCACTAAACCGTCTCGAGTGAAGAGAACACCCCAGAAAATCCAAGTGAGTCTAGCCTACGTCTGCTCCAGGTACAGTGGGATCTTCCCTCCATCGTCACCTTAAGAAGAATCCTATAGAATATGGTCACTATGGTTACCAACGGAAACAAATATACCTGGGGGAACAGTCTACGATCCGATATGCACGCAAGGGCAGAGTAACAAGCTCAATCCCCTTGAAGGCTCCTTGACATAATCCAAGGTTTACCAACAGGTGACCCCAGGCTCCTCAACAATGGTTAATCCGAGGTTTACCATTTTTAATACGTGAATATCTGGCATCGTTCCCAATGAGGAAGGATTGATTCCCACACTGGTTCGGACACGATCTCGTGCTTCTCCTTTAACAGGAGCTTTCCCAGAGCATAGATGTATGTTGGTGTAATAGAGCCCTAGAAATAAAAAGATTACTAGATGGATTTTACTTTAAGTGTTATTTTTATTGATTTTTCCTTTAAGACAGGAGGTGCGGAGATGAAACTTATGGTGTGAAGACTCTACCCGAAATCACTAAAAAAATGCACTTAAGATGATAAGCAATCTTTTCCCTTCAATGAATTTCTAGCTAGGAAAGAGTTGAGAATGCAAATGCTTGTAAACACAAATATTTTCCTTAACAAACAAATCAAAAGAAGAGATTTTTGTCTTTTCCAATGCACTCAAAACGAGACAACTAGTTATGTTCACAAAAATTTCCCTTTTCTTTCAAACAATCGAATACTACAAAAACAAACTTTTTCCAAAAGAGATTTTTTTATTTTTTATAAAACACTCAAAACTATGGAAATAACTAATCTTGAGATCTATAAATTTTAACTAATTGAAGTAAAAGCTTACAAGATTTCTTTTCAAGGATGTTTTACTTAGTTATAAGCAAACTAAGGACTAATTTGTCAAGAATCACAAATCAGTCAAAAAACAACCACTTTTTGTTTTCTTTTCTAAAAATGAAATCCAAACTTTTAACACAAGTCTTTTCGAAGTTTCGCAAAGAGAAAACACAAAATGGATTCCTCAACAAAGGTAGATTTTTCAAATGGTCAGACTCATAAGAAGGCCAGTAAAAACCAAGGTGATCTGAGGCTTCTACAGCTTCTAAGCTCTGAGCTACTACAAGACCAAAATGAAAATCAAGCCCGGCAACCAAAACTTCTAGGAATTTCACCTAAAACCCTAACACCAATGGAATTAACCTAAGAAAAGTTCCTAACAAGTCACATGCAGGTCTGGGTAGGGGATAACAACATCTAAACAAAAACTAAGCTGACTAAAAGAGAAAATCTTAAGTTTTCCAAAATTTTGATAGGGTCCGCAGGCCCACAGTTCACACAGGTGCGGTACCGCTCTGTGTGAAAAGAAAAAGTGCGGATAGGTCCGCACTGTGTTGCAAGTCAAGGGTGCGGTCCTCTCCCAAAGTTATGAAAAACAAAAAATAATCCAAGATCTACTAAATCTACCCAATTCCACACACAACAAGCCAAAAACAGAAACAAAAACACAGTTTCTCAAGTCAAAGTAAAGCAAATCAAGAAATCAAGTCCCCAGTATGGTCGCCATTTTGTCACACGGAATGAGTCGTTCTTGCGGACAAGATCGACCTCCCTAGTATCTAATGATATCTAGTGACAAGCAAGCCAATCAAAAACTATCTTTCTCTAAATATGCAATTTATAAACAAAGGCAAACAAGTGTTTTAGGCCTACCTTGGGTCCAATGCAAGTTTGTGGAAGCCTCGCTCATTTGATCCAAATGAGCTCCCTCGTAGCGAATCTGAAAACACAAACAAGCACACAAATTAAATAGCACCTGAAAAGCCAATATCATAAAGCATACTTATCATGATGATCAAGGAATTCATGAAACAAATGACATAAGACAATTTGTTGAGAAAAATGAATCTGATTGTATTAATTCAAATCAAAGAAGAACTTTACAACTTGTGCCTTGATGTTGTACAAGCTCCTCCTAGGGTCCAACAAGAAGTCTCCTCTACTTTGACAAGTTTCACTCTCTTCCCAATGAAGCCAAAAGGTATGTGATCTCTCCTCTCAAGCTCAACTAGGAAGTCTCAATTCCACCAGCATTTACCCTAAAAAATGTTCAGCTTCTAACCTCCCTAGTAACCTGCCCAATGCCTTAATTTATAGTGCAATGGAGGGAAGTTACTAGGTCCACCTTCAAAGGGATAAAGCCCTCCTTCAAAGGGATAGCTCCTCTCATCAAGGGATTAGCTCCTTCTCTTTTGGGATGCATGAACCACCTAAGAGCGAACCATCCACGTCAAAATTCCTTCTAGAATCATCTAGAATTAACCCAAAGTGAGTTTTTTAGAATAAACTTGCACCTTTTTTACTTTCACAGGGGTCCGCACCCACTCCTTTAGAGACAGAGCGAGCAGGTTTGCAGGGAATGTGAACAGGGGGTGCGGGACCATAGGAAACAGTGAGAGAAAGTGCGGAACCAGAACTTTAATGATTTTTAAGGTCTTTCTCTCATTTTCAAAGCTTGACATGAAGAGCTGAGGTCTAAGACTTGCTTAGGAGGACAATATAAGTGATGATAGACCCATACTGACTGCAAATAGTCATGGTGACAATATTTTGTGTAACAGGAAGTTCCATGCGGCCCACTTGAAAATTCATATGAGGAAATCCATCAAGTGCATGAAGAAAGCTCGAGTCAAGAAAGTGAAAGCAAAAGGATCAGGTATGAACATCCAAATTCAGAAGTGAAGAAAGGGTTTTCTATTTATTTTTTGCAGAGGTTAGTGGTTGTGTGAGGAAACAAAACAAAATGAGGTTGGGGGGATGTTGGTTATTGAAATTTCCTTATTTTACCCTACCCTTGCCCTAAATTATTCTACCTTAACCTTTGGTTCACAACTTGAATTAAGCCTTTTACATATGATTCATGGTTCCTTTTAATTATTTTCTTGGATATGGATTACATAATCTTATCAATTGTTAAAGAGGTTAAATAGGTTTATATTTCCATGTAACTCATTAATTTAAATTTCTTTAAGGCTTGATAAGTACTTGTCATTAATTGAAGTCAAAGTGGTTGGTGCAGGATCTCGATATTTTTGTACTCACCGTGGTTCTTGCACCAAACTTGGACAACCGGTTGGTTTGATGTAGATTGCCTCCAAATGTATCGCAAATGTCAATATGGAATGGCGCACACCTATCATTGAATATTTTTTTCATTTCCTTTATAGAGCTTGGAGCGTTATGAGTATGCTAAAGATGGAGGTCATTCATTAGTTGTTGTGTTTCCTATTGAGTTAATTCACTACGACAGAGAGTCGATAGAAAATGTATAAATTAGGGTTTTGTAATAGGATAGGTTAGCGATATTGTGAAGGACTTTGGACTTTTTTATTTTATTTTGAGATCTGTATCGCCATAACCCTTTGGGGCTAGATCCATTATTTTGTCATGGATACTTGCAGAGACTTTTTATTTTCTTAATAAAAGGAGTTAATGCTAGTTTTTATCTATTGTTCTTTTTATTTCTTGTAATGATAACCTTTCTCATATAAGCTCAGAGTTTTCTTAAGAGGGACAAGTTGGTTGGCTAGGGCCCAACCAACCTAGCTAGTTCTCCTCGATTTATCATTGTGTGCATTATGTACAAGAATGACTGGTAGAAGGTTGTTTTCTTTGTGTTGAGCATGTAGGTTTGATAAAAAATTTGTGGTTATATTTATTTCACTGCGTGATCTCAAATCTGAGGGAATTTTGTGTGTGTTAAGTGTGTTTCATTTCAGTTTAAGCATTTTCATTTATTTTCTAAAGCATGACAACATGTCCTTTTATTCTAAGAAAGTTTTCTTGAATCATTTCTGAATGATAGTCAAGGTTGCAAGTTTTGATGATTTACCTTTTTTCAAAGATTTTTTTCTTTTATCTCTTTGTATAATCTTATGATCAAATGATATCCTTTTCCTTAATGAATGATTGTGAGTCAGCACTTTGAGTACAAGAATCATTGATGTTGCTTTCTGAATTTAGGACTGAGAGATAAAGGTTTTTATATGATTCGACTAAATTCGTTCATATGAATATTATATGCCACACTGTGATAAACACTTAGAGAGGCGTTGAGTTTGGGATTTTTTAAGTAGTGATTCTCTATTTTAACACAATAATTTATCGTTAATTAAATTGATATAATTTCCATGAATCTTCGCAATTTATCTTTTTGAACTGAAAGTTTGCATTTGATTTTGGATTTCTTTCGTTGCTCAAGTTAAGTTTTCCTTCTGCATTTGTAAATTTCATGCTTGATAAACATAGCGTATTAATTTATGAATTAAGGAATGAAGGGTTGTCAAGTGTAGATTTATTTTGGTACAGGAACATGTTTGTTCTAGTATAGGAAGATAGTGTTCTGGTATAGGAACGAACTTGTTCTAGTACAAGAACATTTTTTTTTGGTACAAGAATAAGATCTCTCCGGTAGAGGAAGTGATGAACGCCAATATTGCAGAAAGGATGTTGAAACTCCTAGGCTACCAACTTTACTTATCAAGCCGAGGTTCGTACAAACTTGGAGGTGACAATGCTATATGCAGAAGTAAAAGTGAAGGTCTTGCCTGTTGTCACTATTCATCTGGCGAGAGACCCCAGGGGTTCCAAGCCAGACTTCTATAGAGTCAGAAGAAGCTTAATTCTTTGATGGAAGAAGAGAAAATCTATTCTAAGAGAGCTACTCTACTATAGTAATAAAGAAAACAACATGTAATGCTAAATCACACCATATCCTAATTAACCATTTAAACAGCTATGCTAAGAAAATTGCTAAATCAACGCTAACCTAATGCTTCTATCTAAGTTATAGAAGTAAAGAGCATCAAACCATACTAATGTGTAAGCAAGGAAACTAAACTAAATCTATTTTCACATTTTTTTGGTTTTTTTTTGTGTTTGTGATAATCGGACAATGTTGGAGTCTGATTGAATAACCAAATCAAAGCTTAGGAGTGCCAACATTTAAATGATACGCGGAACAAAGTTCGGGAAGGAGTTAAGCGGAAGAGCAATCAAAGATTGAAATCAGTGAAAGGAAGACATAATGAAGCAGCAGTGTACAGGAACCGTCGGATCAGTTGAGAATAGTATTAACTATTAACGAGAGATGAGCGGTGGAGATCTTATCGCAAGAGATTATGTGAATAGATGGATGAACAAGATTAATGGAAGGTGAGTGACGAAGATCTTATCGCAGGGGATTAAGTGAATAGATGGACAAACAGGATTAATGGGAGATAAATGACGGAGATCTTCTCGCAGGGGATTAAGTGAAAAGATGGACGAACACGATTAATGAAAGATGAGAGGCGAGGATCTTATCGTGAAGACTAAGTGAATAGATGGATGGATCGATCAACGAACATGATTAACGAAAGATGAGTCGCAGGGATCTTATCACGGAGACTAAGTGAATAGATGGATGGATCGATCAATGAACATGATTAATGACAGATGAGTGACAGAGATCTTATCGCATATATTAAGTGAATAGATGGATGGATCACATCAAGTCACGTGTCAATAGAAGGGTGGAAAACATGTGGAATGATGGAGCAGTCTTTGTAGGTGGTAAGAAGTTTGTCGCGCACCCTCAAAGCTTTCAGCAAAATTCCTAAATTTTACGCGATTAGCCTAACTGAGTGACACGTAGCACAAGAAAACCACTTTTCTCGTGTGCTCTCGATCAGATATCAGCTATGCAAGAATTCGCATGAGATTGCATGATAGCCATTGGATCATGTGAGATTGATCAATGGTGGAGATCGACCAAGCTAGTTGGTGATCAAGTGACACGATAGACATTGGATCAAGTGAGGCAGATCGACGGTGGAGATTTGGAGCGCATAAAGTCAGATATTGAAATGAATACATCGGCTATGCGACATGTGGTTTAACGTGATTGGTCAAGTTTGTTGTGGATCGGATGGTAAAGAGATCTATGAGTATAATCCGATTAAGACATGATTTATTAGCTTCCTCTTAAGCATTTCGTGCTGAAGGAAATGAGAATATGCGTGAGGTCTAATTACAGAAAGAGAGTGATGGATAAATATGACGATGAAATGAACCAAGTACTGAATCAAGACAACAAACTTTAAAGCTCATGCAAGAACTAGAAATTTGTGTTTTTGGGGTTGCTGAAGGGTCTCTTCCTCAAGTCATGATCCTAGGGGAAGGAGGTAAGGCCAAGACACCCGCTGACAACCTTATGGTGATATTTTTCTCCTTGCTAACCTGTTAATTGAAATAAGGCACAAATGGAAGCAAACTAAAACACAACCAATCTACGCTACACTGTTGTAATGGAAATGCAGCTACTTAATCAAATGAACGATTAAACCATGAATCTATGCTAGCATACATGTACAATAAAGAGGAGCCTTGGCTAGTAGGGTTGGGCCCTAGCCCAAGAGCTTCAGCTCTCTGTGTTAACTCAGTGCTGGCTCAAAACAAAACTCATTCTTATTATCAAAACAATGGATTACATCAAAAACTGTCACAAGTCTTGCAGTTTGAAAATAGAGTAAAGTTTTTCAATCAAAAACTTGAATCCTACTGAGGTCCTAGGCCTCTCTACTTATACGTCTAAAGTCTCCAATGACTTCCTTAAAATTATGGAGGCTCGGCTCCCAAACTCGAGATAAAATGGTGCTTTGACTTTCACTTGCTCAGTTGCCTTCTAGTCCTCATGATTTGGCTAGTTGCACTCCGAGCTGATGGAGGAATATTTGAATGGGGGGTAGTAAATGAGGAGTACCTCCTATAATTCCTCTCCCTTGTCCAATTCGAGTTTTACCCAAGGTCTTTGCCAAAATTCCTTTCTTTTATCCTTTAATCTTGCATTAAATGCACATTAGACCACAAAGAAAAATATCCAACTCTAACTCATCTCATAAACGAAATATAATCAAAAGTATGCAATAAGTTGTGATAATAGTTGGTTTGACTAAGATAGGAGGTGAATTAAGGCCCATATAATTAACCAATGATGAAGCTCATCATCACCTCCCTACTAAAAGTGTTGCTCATCCTCTGAGCAACTTAGTTAATGTCCATGTCCTTCATGGCTCTGGTAGCCTCTCTGACATCCCATGCCTCTGTTGTGGTCTCTTCTTCTTATTCATAGAAGCCTACTTTCCTTTCTACTTCTTCCCACTACTTATTTTCCTCTTCTTATTTTCTCCCTTCTAGCATCCCTAGGAGTAGTGGTGGACTGAGTTTTAGGCCTATCCAATTGACCTTCAACCTTTGCATTGATTGCTTATACATAGATGTCCTGTTGAGTGCCTCTCTCAACCTTTGAGGGGAGTGGTATTCTCTGGTCTTGAAGTTGTGTGGTAATTTGTTCCATCTCCTTAAGCAGGCATGTATACTATCATCTCCTAGAAGCATAAACATATCCTCAAAATGTAGAATTGCTTGCTCTTGGGTAGCAAGATATCTAGATGCTAGTTGAGGATCATTTACAATTAGATTATGGGTGTTGATTAAGGCCATGGGATTTTATTGTTTAACTCTGATGAAAAGAGGTTCATTTTGATCTCTGGCCAATGTTCTTTTCATGTCTGCAGCCCTTGACTCCTCATGGTTCATCCATGATGCCAAAGCCATTAATTGTAGATCTCCTAGCTTGGCATTAGGATCCCAAACATTCATGTCCGTGAGGGCCATGTTGTACAAGTAAAACTCAACCATTTTGGCCCTATCCTCTAGTGTACTTTGATCACAAAGATCAATAAACTTCCTATAGTCCTGAAATGGCATGGTGCCCCTTTGTACTAGTTTTTAAATCTAAAATTTTAGCCATTTTTCTTTGAGGTAAAGTGCATAGGATTTAGCTAGCATCCTACACTGGATGGCCTCCAAGGAGAGGTTGGCCATACATGCTAGTTGGTTTTCCCTTCCCTGCAATTATCCTCTCAGCCATGCATTTTCCTTCTCAAGTTGATCTCTCATTATTGCTTCTCTATCCCTTAGGCCACTTAGCTCTTTGCCCATTTCCTTGAGCTTCTCTTCCATGTGCCCAATGTCTTCCTCTTTTGTTTCTTGTTGCTCCCCTGCCTTGCTTTCCAATTTCTGTTCTTCCTCTAGTTTTTGTTGTGGATCTTGTAGGATGGCCTTACCATTTAAGGAAGTTAATATGGTACTAGGCCTTCTTACAGAGGTGATTGGTGACTTAGGGGAAGGTATTTTATCTCTTAGTGTAGGGGAATCTTCAATCTCAATAGGGATTTTTGTTGATATTTGTGGCTTCCCTTGTTTGATTCTTGTGCTCTTTCTTGTTCTGAAATATAGAGGGGTTTGCCTTCTTCTTTTCCCTTTTTTCTTGACTCAGGTGCTGAGAGTAGTGAAGGTGGCCATTGCCCCCCGCTCATGGGCCTATGGAGACACCCTAGGTGACTCCTCTTTGTGTTCTTCCCCTTCTCTTTCAATGCCTTCTTCCTCTCTATTTTTTTTTTATCTTCTTCCTCTTGTTGTTCTTTCTCATCTCCATCGGTTTCTCCCTTTGTTTCCTCACCTATGACATCAAAACCCTCATAGAAGGACTAACATCATAGGTGAGGGTTTTGATTTCATTGTCTATTGGTAAGTCTTTGAAGACTGACCATGTTATAGGGATCCTAAGATGTTGGAGGGCATCTTCAATGAGGATCCTGATCAACCCATGGTGAGCCAATTGTTTGGAATTTCCTTCCTTTACTTTGTTGTTGGAGTCTATGAGTGATTGCATCAAGAAATAAGGTATGCTGAGTCTTTGGTGAACTGGTGTTTCTACCCCAAATCTTAATTCTTCAAGCATCCTAAAATGGTAGCCATAAAAAAAATTGTATCTACCCTCACATGAGATATATTTGATGAGTTGGTAACCTACCTCACTCCATGGGTATGGCAGACTGTCCCTCCTTGATTTTTATCCTCTATGGGTTCTTCACCTTCTAAAAAGAATTTTGTTTTTGCCATGTGATTGTCTGCTTTTTCTTCTTTTCTCCATGGAATTCCTAGGGGAAGTGTGGTGACCCTACTGATGATCTTTGGGGTGAGATCTATATTGAGCCCTATAACTGTAACAGTGGCATGGGTTCTATTGTGTGGAGTGAGGGAATGAGTAAATTCTTGAGCCACCTCATCATCGTACCCTATGAATTTTCGAAAAACCCCATCCATTAGTGTCTTATAAATATTTTAAGCACTTGGGGGTGTTGTTGTATCCTCACAGTGTTTGTGGGTTCTCTCCTATTAAACCCTCCTGTCATCTTGCTTATGAGGCTTGAGGAGGAAATGAGAGGTTTGACACAAGAATTTTAAATTCAGGAGAAAACAGAGTTTCCTATGTATGTAATTCACCTCCCACAGTTGTTATATCCACTAGCATTTAGAGAATTTCTAGTTCATTTTCTTGTAAATGGGGATGGATTTTCAGATCCTACCTCTTTAGAATGGTGGCAGTGGAAAATTATCGTGATATTCCCTCTTGAAACCCTCTCTGCCTATCTTATAGATTGCTTCTGTGTATCCTGTATACTGCTCCTGTAGACTTTTCCTGTAGGAATTCGTGTGCATGATCCTGTATAAATTCTCTTGCAGAACAATGGATCCTTGCTTTTGGTGGGTGGCCAGAGTTATGAGAGGGACTTGAGTGAGGGAGTTTCGAGGAGGTGGAATGCACGAATGCATGCAAATGATGTTTTGTTTCCCTTTATGGATTTTCTGGGTGAGGTTCCTTGTAATTAGCTCCCACTCCTCGTAATCAACTCCCACCTCGTAGATCCATAGTTAACCACTTCTTTTCCTACTCCTCCTCTATCTTTGAGTCGATTGTAGCGACGTGTGAGAGGACACCCGGTTTTGTATGTGATGACTAAACGAAGGTGGCCAAGTTAACTTACCACCTTTTCACTTATAAACTAACTACCTCATAACCCTTACAAATTTTGATCAAATGATGCATATGAGTGAGTGAGCGGGATACTTACCTAGGGTCTCGATGCCATGCTATAGTTGTCAAATATCAGAGGTGTTGCATTGTTTATTTGTTGCATGGTCATTCTTCTTCCTCCTCTACTATCTGCTGATGGTTTTTTTCATAACTGGCAGAAACTGATCTCTTTTTGTTTTGAATGGTCATTGCAGTGATGATGGTAATGGATGAGGTGAGGGGTTAGATCATGTCTAGAATGAATTTTTGGGACTTAACAAACCTACCATTCACCCTCAGATTGCTTCTTGTAGGTTTTCTGGGCCACTGTAATTCCTACAGGATCATCCTATAGAAAACACAGTCTTCACCTAAATTGAAGAAATGAAGTGAAAAAAACAATGGAATTGGTGGAGGGATGCATGGTAAGGAGTGGAAGAGATGAATATATGTGAGGCAAGGTTCCCTTTGGATCTTATATTTTCTCCTTGATTTTCTTTCTCACCCACTTGCAAATAACAATTATGTCTTTTTTCTCTTCTTCTTTTTTTGAAAAACACCTAGGCTGCCTCAGAGAGGTTTTCCCCCTAGATGTTTGCCTTGGCCGCCTCAAGGAAGGTTTTCACTCAGGGATCTTCTTATTATTCTTTCTATTTTTTCTCATCCTTGGGCCGCCTCATGAGGGTTTCAACCCAAAGATGGGACTCAGGCACCTCATGGAGGTTTTCACCTGAGTCCTTATTTTTTATTTTTATTTATTTATTTAGTTTTATTTATTTTATTTTTTCAGTGACTTGATGAGGGAGGAGCTGGAACTTTCTCCACCATCATCACTATTTTATTGATATTTTCAATGAACTCTTGCTTTGATAAAGGCCTCTTGTACATTTTCAATCAGTGTCCATTAACAAGCAATGGAATAGCTTCTTCATCAATAGTTCTGATTTGCACTGAACCATTATCACGACATCTTTCCACCACATAAGGTCCAAGCCATCTTGTCCTTAGATTGCCCTTGAAGTCTTTATACCTAGAATCATATAACAATGCCCAATCGCCCTCTTTAAATTGCTTCTCCTTAATATGTTTATCATGCCAGATCTTCCTCTGAAGCTGAACTATCTCTATATGTAGGAGGGCCTACATTTTGAATTCATCCAAGCCATTCAAATGGAACAATATTTCTTTCTGTGCATGACTGAGATCCAAATCTAGTTGGGCTGCCATCCTCAATGTGTTATATTCAAACTCAATGGATAGCAAAGCCTTTTTCCCATAGAACAACTCATAGGGTGTAAATCCAGTGGTGGTCTTCCATGTTTTATTATAGGCCCAGGTGCCCTCAACTAGTCTCTCTACCCAATCCTTCCTGTTGTTGCTCACTATCTTAGTTAAGATGCTCTCCAGTGCCCTGTTGGCCACCTCCACTTGCCCATTAGCTTGTGGATGATAAGGAGTGGAGGTCCTATGCTTGATTTTGTGATGGCTAAGCAGTTCTTCAATCATGTTGGAGGTAAATTGGCTGCCTTGGTCTGTGACTAGATATCTAGGGTACCCAAATTTGTTGAATATATTCTCCCTTAGGAACTTAGCCACCTTCTCTTTTGTTGTTGCCTTAATTGCCTTGGTTTCAACCCACTTAGTAAAATAATCAGTGCACATAATAATGTACTATTTTTGCTTTGAAGGAAGGTTGATAGGCCCAATGAAGTCCATGCCCCACTTGTCAAATGGCTCGAAAGTCACTTGAGGTTGTAGGGGAATTTCATCTCTTGGAGTAGGCTTTCCCATCCTCTAGCACCGATCACACTGACTAATGTACTTTTTCACATCCTGATGAAGAGTGGGCCAATAATAGCCCACTTGTAACACTTTGAATGTTGTCCTCTTTGGTGAAAAATGACCCCCACAAGGCCCATCGTGACAAGTAAGAAGGATGTCAAAAAATTCCTCTTCCCTTGCACACCTTCTCAAGATTTGATCTGGGCCAAGTTTGAAAATATTGCCCTCAATCCAGGTGAAGGGGGTGCTTTTCCTGACTATCTTTCTCTTTTCTTTGGAGGGCAAGTTTGATGGGAACTACGTTGATACCAAATAGTTTTTTATATCAGCAAACCATGGGGAGAGAACTGAAATAGCAAACAAATGCTCATCTGGTAACTGGTCATCCACCATTCCTTCTTGACCTGTAGGCAGATTCATCCTAGATAGAAAGTCTGCAACAACGTTTTCCTTACCAAGCTTATAAAAGATAGTCAGATCAAACTGTTGTAATAAAAGCAACCATCTTATAATTGTAGCATGCACATCTGGTTTGTTCATTAAATATTTGATTGCATCATGGTCATGTTGCACAAATGTTTGGTAGCCTGTAATGTAATGCCTAAATTTGTTTAATGAATGCACAACAGCCAAGAGTTCCTTTTTGGTCACAGTATAATTTAGCTTAGCCTTTGACAACTTCTTACTTATAAAATATATGGCATAGGGTAATTTCTCCTCTACCTGACCTAAGGCTACTCCTATGGCTTTGTGTGAGGCATCAACATGAATATGAAAAGGGAGGGCCCAGTTTGGGCCTCGAAGAATTTGTGCAATGGTTAACTTACCCTTTAAAATGTCTATGGCCTCTTGACAACTTTTTGACCACATAAACTCAAAATCTTTGGCCAACAACCCAAATAAAGGAGAGGCCAACTTGCTGAAGTCCTTTATGAACCTTCGGTAGTATCCAGCTAACCCCAAGAAACTCTTGACATCCCTCTACTTTTGTGGAGTTGGGACCCTTCGGATGATTGCCATTTTGTTCGGGTCCACTTGCAGTCCTTGTTGAGATATTGAATGACCTAGCACGATCCCTTCAGTCATCAAGAATTCACATTTTTACAGACTTAGAGATAGGTTCATTTCAATGCATTTGTGCAATACTTTTCCTAGGTTAGTCAGGGCTTCCTAAAAATCACAACCATAAGGTGTAAAATCATCCATATAAATTTCCACCGCATCATGTACTAATTCAGCAAAAATATTCAACACTGCTCTCTTGAAAGTGGCAGGAGCATTGCATAGGCAAAAAGGAAGGACCCTATAGGAAAAAGTACCCCAAGGACAGGTGAATGTGGTCTTATCCTAGTCTTCTTGGTAGATTTTGATTTTGTTGTACCCACTGAATCCATCCAGGAAAGAAGAAAACTTATTCCCTACCAAGCCATCTAGCACTTGGTAAATGAAGGGTAGGTGAAAATGATCCTTCTTTGTGGCTTTGTTCAACTCCCTGTAATCGAAACAAATCCTCCACTTACCATTTGTCTTGGGAACTAACACTAAAGGAGAGATCCACTCACTGTCGAAGATAGGGTAAATGAATCCTGCATCTAGCAGTTTTTGCAGTTCTTCTTTGACTATATCTTTAAGAGCTAGATTAATCCTCCTTTGTGGTTGTCGGACCAGCTTGCAACCTTCTTTGATGTATATGTGGTGAGTACACACTGAGGGGTGTACTCCCTTCATTTCCTTGTAACTCCAAGAAAAGGCTTCTAGGTTTTCTCTCAACATGTTGCATAGATTTTCCTCTTCAAGAGCAGAAAGAGATGGATTACTTTTCAAAGTTTTCTCTCGGTCGAATTCTATAGTTTTGACACGAAGTGGGTTGGAATCAGGCAAGCATAATTCAACTGGATGATTGTTTTGGATTTCCATTACTTCTTCTTCTAATGGTAACAAACTAGGAGTTGGACTTTGGAGTAGGTGTTCAATTAAGTCATCCTAATCTTGTTGTCCTCCTCCTATGGTTTCTTCCAAAGAATAAAGTTGGGCTGAATAAACCTCATCTTCTTCCTCCTCCTCCAACCATAAAGGTAAATCATGCTCTAAAGAAGGTTGAGCAGGAGGGTATAGGACTAACTGTTTGGTCATATGCCCATTATTGATGGTCATATTCCCAGCTCTGCAGCTAATGTAAGCCTTGGTTGTGGCCAACCATGGCCTCTCAAGGATGAGAGGGTAATCAGTAAGCTTAATGTTAGGCTGGAGAACTATAAAATCTGTAGGGTACTCCCAGGAGTTAATGGAGACATCACATCCTCCACAATTCCCTCAGGGGTGACCACGGAACAGTCTACAAGTTGCAGAACTATTGTGGTCTTCCTCAATGACCCTTGGAAGTTGAGCTTGAGCATGGTGTCCTTGGTCATCACATTAATGGTGGCCCCTAGATCAATCAGAGTGTGTGGGAAAATGGTGCCATTGTTGTGCACATCTACTACAGAGCTTCCAAGGTCCAAATATTTCAAACATACTACCTGCCCTAGCATTAAGTTGGATAGCTGCCCAATGAAATTAATGGTAGGGGCATCCCTTTTTCTTCTTCCTGGATGCTTGAAGCATTTCTCCTTAATCAACTTATTGTAAACGTGAACATCTTTTATTTCTTGGAGAAGGGGGATATTTACACATAGATTTTTCAATTCTCCTAAAAGTTCAAGTTCTTCTAGGGTAGGCTGGAGTGGTTGGGCTAATCTCTCAGGAAAGTGTGGATTTACTTTAAGTTTGCTTTCCTCTCTTTCTTCCTCAACCTCCCTATGTGGAGAGGGAGGTTGGTTGTCTAGGAGAATTGTCCCAGATCTTAGGTTGATCTCCTAGATTTCTACAACATAAGTTGGGTATGATGTCTCTCCACTGTATACTTGTTGAGCCTGCCTATTGTTCAGGTTCAGATTTAGCTGGGCAGGAATCTGGGGTTGCTTAGGTGGATCAGAGTGTGGGAGTTGTGTTTGGGTAGGTGGCGGAGGTAATAGAGCTGGAGCATTGCTGTATTGGGGCCTCCACCACTGGAGTGGCGTACTACACTGAGGTTGTGGCAAAACATAAGGTGGAAATGACTGGTTGGCTTGTTGGGAATGATACTGAGATGGATAGGACCAAGGAGGGGGTGTATACCAGGAAGGATGATCTTGGGGTCCCCAAGAAGGTATAGTTGTGGTTTGGTTGGGGTTGTAATATGCATGGGATGACCCTTGCATACCCGGCTGGTATGGTCTAGGCCCAGGAAGTCCCCTTTGGTTCATGTAACAAAGCTGATCAGTGACCCCTTTAGCTCCTTGATATAAAGCTTTGAGTCTGGGTAAATAAGGGCACTTGTTTTTGGAGTGGTTTTCTTCATAGACCGAGCAAATCTTAATGTAGTTCAATGGACACTCATTCTTAGGATGCCTCCTAGTGCATCTAGGACAAAATATGGCCAAGGCTCTCTCTACTTCCTCTTGCTTCTTTTTGATGTTCATGGTGTCCAATTACAAGGCAAGGGTTTGCAACATCTCACTTTTGAAATATTCCATCATATTTCCAATTTCACCCTTGATGGATGAGTTAGAAGATGATGTATTGGCCATAGGTTGACTACCTTACCCTTTTTCCTGGCTACCCTAGAATGGTTACTAAAGACAGTCTTGATATCCTCATAGGGTAATTGGTAGATATCCCCTCCTACTAACAAATGTAAGGTATCCAGAAGATCTTCCCTTACTCTTCTGAGCAGGACCAGCTTTAGTGACTCGGGGTCAAGTGTGCAATTGGCCCTTTTGTAACTGAGTTGGAATCTTTCTTCGTAGTCTTCTAAGGATTCATCCTGTCCCATGTTCATCATGAAAATATTTTCTTTAGTATCCTTTGACCTACAATAGTCCCTATATTTGTTGTTAAAATCCTACTGCATCTGAGCCCAATAGTCCCTATATTTGTTGTTAAAATCCTACTGCTCTATCTCCAAGTAAACCCATGAATCAGTGCAATGCTACATCCTTGAGGGTAGATGGAAACAACTTTAACTTTTTCTCATCATCTGTATAGTCAAAGGTTCAACATATACCTACAAACTCAAATAGGAAAGTGTTAGGGTCCTTTGTGGTCAGGCCATGGAAATGAGGTAGGGCAGAGGGGCTTATATTCTTCATCTTGGTGTCCCCATTGGTTTCCCTGATGGGGAAGGCACCCTCATCTCTCTCTATTCCCTTTGTCATTTCATTTTTCAGTCATTGGTTCAGTAGGAATGGGTTCCTCTTCTTATTCTTCCCCTATAAGTTCTTCAAATATGTCAGGTTGCTCACCTAAAGGTTCCTCCAATTCATAGCCACCGAAGCAGAGAGAAGGTTGGATTTTGGATGCAGTGGGATATTTGGCAAGAATTTCCCTAAATTTTCCCTATTCCTACGAGGCATGAAAGGAAATGTTTTTGGGTTGGATTTTATAAGAGATTTTTTTTTTTAAAGCTGGAAAGTACTTTGCAGAAATGAAATTGTTGGTTGAATGAAAACTACATACAAAAAAAAAAAAAAAAACTACTTGCTGAATTGAAATTCTACTTGCAGAATGGAAATGAAAGCAGATAATAACAACTGAGAGAAAGGAAGAGACTAGATTAATTTTGCAGAAATAAACTAATGGTAGAAAATTGGAGACTAGAAATAGAAGAAAAGAAAGCAAACTAGAAATAGAAGAAAATAAATAAGTAATCACATTCTACTCAGACACCTCCCCCAAAACGACGCCAAAAAGTGATGAGCGCCAGTATTGCAGCAAGGATGCTGCAACTCCTGGGCTACCAGCTTTACGTATCAACCCGGGGTTCGTACAAACTTGGAGGCGACAATGCTATATGCACAAGTAAAAGTGAAGGTCCCACCTATTGTCACTGTTCATCTGGCGAGAGACCCGAGGGGTTCCAAGCCAAAATTCTAAAGAGAAAATATATTCTAAGAGAGATACTCTAATTCAATAATAAAGAAAACAACATGTAATGCTAAATCACACCATATCCTAATTAACCATTTAAATAACTATGCTAAGCAGAATTGCTAAATCAACGCTAACCTAATGTTGCTATCTAAGTTATAGAAGTAAAGAGCATCAAACCATACTAATGTGTAAGCAAGGAAACTAAACTAAATCTGTTTTCACTTTTTTTTGGTTTTTTGGGTGTTTGCAATGATCAAACAATGTTGGAGTCTGATTGAATAACCAAATCAAAGCTCAGGAGTGGCGTTTAAATGATACGTGGAAAAAAGTTCAAGAAGGAGTCAAGTGGAAGAGCAATCGAAGATCGAAATCAGCGAAAGGAAGGCGTAATGAAGCAACATTGCACAGGAACCGTTGGATCAGTTGGGAACAGTATTAACGAGAGATAAGCAGTGGAGATCTTATTGTAGGAGATTACATGAATAGATGGACAAATAGGATTAATGGAAGGTGAGCGGTAGAGATCTTATTGTAGGGGATTAAGTGAATAGATGGACGAACATGATTAACGGGAGATAACTAGAGGAGATCTTATCACAGGGGATTAAGTGAATAGATGGATGAATAGGATTAACTAAAGATGAGCGGCGAGGATCTTATCGCAGAGACTAAGTGAATAAATGGATGGATTGATCAATGAACAAGATTAATGAAAGATGAGTGGCGGGGATCTTATCACGGAGACTAAGTGAATAGATGGATGGATCGATCAACGAACATGATTAACGAAAGATGAGCGGCAGAGATATTATCACAGAGATTAAGTGAATGGATGGATGGATCACATCAAGTCACGTGTTAGCAGAAGGGTGGACAATGTGTGGAATGATGGAGTGGTCTTCATATGTGGTAAGCAATTTCTTGCATGCCCTCAAAGCTATAAGTAAAATTCCTAAATTTTACGAGATTAGTCTAAGTGAGTGACACGTAGCACGAGAAAACCACTTTTCTCGTGTACTCTCGATCGGATATCGACCATGCAAGAATTCGCGCAAGATTGCATGACAACCGTTGGATCATGCGAGATTGATCAACGATGGAGATCGGCCAAGCTAGTTGGTGATCAAGTGATGCGATAACCATTGGATGAAGTAATGCAGATCGATGGTGGAGATTTGGAGTGCATAAAGTCGAACATTGAAATGAATACGTCAGCTATGTGACACGTGGTTTAACGGTGATTGATCAGGTTTACTGTGGATCGTACGATAAAGAGATCTACGAGTATAATCTGATAAAGACGTGATTTACTAGCTTCTGCTTAAGAATTTCATGTTGAAGGAAATGAGAATATGTGTGAGGTCTGATTATAGAAAGAGAGTGATGGATAAAGATGACGATGAAATGAACCAAGTACTGAATCAAGACCACAAACTTCATAGCTCATGCAAGAACTAGAAATCTGTGTTTTTTGGGTTTCTGAAGGGTCTCTTCCTTAATTCATGGTCCCAAAGGAAGGAGATGAGGCTGAGACACTTACTGACAACCTTATGGTGATATTTTTCTCCTTGATAACCTGCTACTTGAAAGAAGGCACAAATGGAAGCAAACTAAAACACAACCAATCTACCCTACACCGTTGTAATGGAAATGTAGCTACTTAAGCAAATGAACGATTAAAACATGAATCTGCACTAGCATACATGTAAAATAAAGAGGTTTGGGCCCTAACCCAAGAGCTTCATCCCTCTGAGTTAACTCATTGCTGGCTCAAAACAAAACTCATTCTTATTATCAAAACAATGGATTACATCAAAAACTGTCGCAAGTCTTTCAGCTCGAAAATAGAGTAAAGTTTTTCAATGAAAAACCTAAATCCTACTGAGATCCTTGGCCTCTCTACTTAAACGTCTAAAGTCTCCAACGACTTCCTTAAAATTAGGGAGGTTCAACTTCCAAACTCGAGATAAAATGGTGCTTTGACTTTCACTTGCTCAGCTGCCTTTTAGTCCTCATGATTTGGCTGATTGCACTTCGAGTTGATGGAGGAATATTCAAATGGGGGGTAGTAAATGA
The DNA here is from genome assembly GCA_031772625.1 of Pinus tabuliformis. NCBI lineage: Eukaryota > Viridiplantae > Streptophyta > Pinopsida > Pinales > Pinaceae > Pinus > Pinus tabuliformis. The sequence goes on along the minus strand of CM062813.1, from coordinate 557,472,233 downwards.
GGAGATTTACCTCATATAATTCCTCTCTCTTGTCCCATTCGAGTTTTTACCAATGTCTTTGCCAATATTCCTTGCTTTTATCCTTTAATCATGCATTAAATGTACATTAGACCACAAAGCAAAATATCCAACTCTAACTCATCTCATAAACAAAATATAATCAAAAGTTTGCAATAAGTTGTGAGAATATTTGGTTTGACTAAGATAGGAGGTGAATTAAGGCCCATATAATTACCCAAATATGAGTCTCATCAGGAAGAAGAATTAAGAATACGGTAGAACATAATTTCCCTCTGTTTTCTTAGGATTGGAATTTAGCTGCAGGAACATATCTTTCCTTTTTGAATTCTTTTTGAGTTTTCATTGAATGCCATGCTTTATTTTTTCAATAAAGTCTTTGGTTAATGATTTTGAGTGAATCCAATACCCAAAGTGGAGTGGTGTCATTTTGTTGGCAAGAACAAATAAGGGTTGGAAGGTTTTCCTTGTAACTTATTCTTTCTGATTCTACATAATTCAATTATTGGAATAGAAGTAAGATTTGTAGGGTTCAATCTAGAATCTTTGGCATTTATTGTGCTATGAATCAAAGCTTATGTAGCCTTGGTTTGACAAATTAAGTGTTGAAGGAATTAAATTAAATTGTAATTTCAGCACCCAACAGGTTGTTGGGCATCTCAATTGTAGCTGCATGTTTTCCTCAATGGTTTTCACAATCAATAGATCGATCCATTCCTCCTTTTGGAATGTATTTCTCCCACTATTTACAAAACCCACATAGGATTCCACGAGCAATGCAAAGCCAATGCTGGGTTGAGTTAATATTCCTGCTCTGCGAATTCTGGCTTATTTGGAAAACTCTAATCAAGCATAAAGATTTAATTAGGCGCTCAAGAAAATACACTATACAGTTGCCATGCACAACAAATGTGGAGGTTTAGATGAGAGCGTAGGAAGCAGAGGATGCATCATCTGTTGCATTCTCTCTCTTTAATTTCTAGCGTAGACCTCCACTTAGCTACAATGCTCAAACCATCACAACAAACACAGATTTCACAACTTGGTTCTGATACCAATTAAAGGGAATAAAAACTAATAAAAATTGAAATTATGAGAAAGAAACATGGCAGAAAATGCTTGTAGCCTTAATTTATTGTTTCAATGCAAATAATGAGAATGATACAATATAAATACATCAAGATCATGTCTCAAGATTGTTCGTCTATCTTGGAAATACAATCACTTTGGTTGAATGAATATCTCATCCATACACCAATCTAGGAGCCTAACTAGTTGGAGAGAATCTCTCAACCAATACCTAAACAAACTCCCAAGTTTTGAGGAACAATCTCATTCTAGAATAGACAAGTAGGAATCTTCCAAGTTTAATAATTTATTATTTTGGACTTATTGATTGTTTTATGAGAGTGTGAGGCTAACACTTTTCATATGGTAGCTTCCATGATATGTAGGTGATTTCGAAAGCCAAACGTAGAATCCTTTAATGAGGGTTGGGTGCCCTTATTGTATTCCATTGTCTTCAATTGGGTTGGCATCATCTCCACTTGTTTACATGATAACATTAAGGAAACCCAAAACCTAAAAGAAGGCAAGTAGCCATAATTCTTTATGGCCACTTCATGGCCTCTTACGTCCTAGAAATGATTTCTTTCAAGCATGAATTCCTTTCCATGGGCTAGTAATGGATGGTTCAAGCAGGTCTAATTTAATTTTACTACAAATTATTGTGGGAATTAAAATACATCCCATCATACACCAAGATCTACAAGGGATTTTTTATTCCACTATATGAAACCCTATTCAATGTTCCATCTCCATGTATGTCCAAGGAGGTTAGGAAAATAACATAGAATATTGGATATTGGTTTGTATAAAAGGATGGCACATTCCAGAGAATATTTTAGGCAACCAAAAGTCCCCACTTATTACCCCTTTTTTGTTACAGATTAGGTGATTGTGTAAGAAAGATTTTATCATATATTTATTGGGGTAGGTATGGAACTTTCATGGGATAAAAATTCCCCATGGAAACACATACCATTTTATTTAAGATCCTATCAACTCAAAGATATGAAGGAAGCCATAGCTAAGTTTGATACATTAACCCTTTTCCATTTTTGGGACCTACCATTCTATAGGTATGATCCAAAACTAGTAGTGAGAAATAATTACAAATCATGCAAGTATAGATGGGATTACCATTCTAATCCATGGGTATATGAAAGGATATAAAAGGAAGAAAAAAAGAGAGGAAGAAAGGAAGAGGAAATGAGCCTGCATTAAGAAGCAGAAGTCAGAAAGAAGGAAGATGTCCTTAAAGCACAACAAGAAACTCGATATATTCAAGACCAAACCGCACAAAGTAGTGAGGATTCAATGGAGATTGGTAAAACCCAAATAAACCCACCAACTATCATCAATGGTTATCTACCATTGAAGTAAATGGGTATTACTTTGACCAAAAGAAAGAAAGTGGCAAATCTAGATAGGTTCAATCAAATATGGCCCAACACTAAACATGATAGTAGAACAAAAGGACAAGACATTGTCCACCCTCACCTTCCTCCAATGTTGGTCACCACTAAAATGTTGAGAAATCAAGATACTTGTAGATTAGGGTTGATAATTGCTTATGAATTTTATTAAAAATTTATTATTTTATTATGTTCTCTTCATCAACCAATTACCAAATTTATACAAAATATGAATATCAAAAGAGACATAGAACACAAAAAAGTAGGCTCCAAGCCAAGGAAAAACCTCACAAGGGGGAAAACCCAAGAAAATCATCTTCTTATAGAATCAGATTAAAGTGAGATATCCAAGACCCAACACCAAGGCCAATACTTCCACAAAGACCCCAAGTCAGCCCTCCTTCAAGGCTTCTTTCAACAAGTCAAAGTCAACAAATTCAATGTTGGTCAAACTTTTGAAATTCTAGTCAAACTTCTGAAAATTTCAAACCTGCAATGGTGGCTGAATTTTGGCCATGTAACAACCTCAGAAACCACATGCAATCTCTCATGTGTGGACATATTTAGGGAAAAATCATCTCATTTCTCTCTCCTTCGACTTTTCTCGCTTTCTCCTTTGACTTTTTGTATAAATTCCTTATAGAATCAAACTGCTAATTGTAATTTACTAAAACAATAGCTTGAATCTACTCTACCAATTGCGAAAATAATTAACGATCATGAAATCATGAATCATACAAGAGAAATAATTCAATAAACAAATTACACAATGATTTCCTGGGGAAAGCCACAACTAAAAAACCCCTGCTATCTATATATTTCATTAGTTAGAAAAAATATTAGAAGATTACAATGCTTTGCTCAAGCCCGAGAAACCTCTGCCCTATCTCTATCTATCTCACTACTTCCTAAACAAGCCTTGGCTAATACTTGACCAGTTTTATGCTTTCCCAAGTCCCTATTTCCTTGTGTTGTTTCCTTGGGAATTAACCCATATTAATTAGGGAAATTCCTTATCCACAAATACGCAATACATCATATGTCTTCTTGTGACTGCATGCACCACCTATACAATTTGGATGATTACACAACTGATAGTACACTTCCCTTGAACTCTAGCCTCAACTGGGTAACTCGTAGATCACACACGCATGAGTTATTTATGTATGAATTATCAATTAACTGGTTGAAAGGGAAGTTTCACCCCATTGCTAGACCTCCTACTAGTTCCTCCAATAGTTGGAAGTAGTTTAATTGGCTTTAACTCAGTTAAACTGAATTAATTAATTACAACTCAAAATAAACTCAACGAGGGCTCCTATGAAGTAGGAGCCACTCTACATGACTCAATTTATACCCTCAAATCGAATTAACTAATCCAAGTAAGTGAAACTAACTTAGTTAACTCATTCTCATTGTGTTGTGATGTGGAATTACAATTTTATCCTAACTTAATTCAAGGGGAAATTAAATCAGGATTTTTCTTGTTGCATTTTCAACACTCCCTCTCAACAAGAAAGGGATTATCAGATGCCCCAATCCTATCTCCATGAAACTCAAATTTTCCTCTTGACAATGTCTTTTTTGAGATCTCTGCATTCTATTCCTCTGTAGGAATGTACTCCAACAACATGATTCTCCTCTGCACACAATCTCATAGATGGTTATACTGGATGTCGATATGCTTGAATTGATCATGAAAAATTGGATTCTCAAAGAGTTTGATACATCTTTGATTGTCACAGTAAATCACTGTAGGATCCATCTGCTAACCAAATAAACCAACAAGGATATTCCTCATCGAGATAGCCTCACAAGCCGCTTTACCAGCAGCCATGTACTTTGCTTCTGTTGAATTGAGTGCAATTGATCTCTATTTTCTGATGTACGAGGAAACTATTGTTGACCCAATGTTGAAGATTCCCTCTGATGTGCTCTTCCCATATGATGGAATCTCTACCCAATCTGCATCTATGAAGCCTTGCAGCTTCACTTCGTTTGTCTGTATGTACCAAAGACCAAACTGAGCGATGCCTCAGAGGTATCTCAACACATGTATAACTGCCTTCCAATAGAATTTGGTTGGCTTAACCATTGCTTGAATAAGTTGTTTATTTACAAAACACATGTATGGTTGTGTTTCCACCAAGTACATAAGTGGACCCACAAGCTGCCTGTAAATGGTAGCCTCTACTACTTCACCTAAAGTAGCATCTTCCTTCCTCCAATTCCTTGCTAGAGGAGTCTCCATGGGTTTACTACTCTCCATGTGGAACTTCTTCAGTATATTTTTGGCATACTTTCCCTGAGAGACAAACATTTCCTCATCTACTTGCCATACTTCCATACCAAGGAAATAATTCATTAGCCCCAAGTCCTTCATCTCGAATTCTCTTGCAAGATCCTATTTATAATATTTGACCAACTTATCATAACTTTTTAGAATTAAATCATCGACATATATACTATAATAAATAATTTACCTTCAACCACAATATGGTAAAGGTTTGCATCTACTTCACTTTCGGTGAATCCAAACTTTGTGAACTAGCTGTCGATCCTGGTGTACCAAGCACGAGGTGCTCATTTCAATCCATACAATGCCCGCTTGAGTCTACACATACGTGACTCTCTATCGAAGGTCTCAAATCCTTTTGGTTTCTCTATGAACACCTCTTCCTCAATCACTCCATTGAGGAAGGATGTATTCACATCCATTTGATGTATCTTCCATCCCATATGCGCTGAAAGTGCTAGAATAGATATGATTGAAGAGTGCCTTGCTACTATAGAAAATTTCTCCTTGTAATCAATCCCCTCCACCTGAGAGAACCCTTGGCCACAAATCTGGCCTTGTGTTTCTTGAAATTCCCATCTGCTACTTGCTTCACCTTGTAGATCCACCTGGAACCTACTATTGACTTGTCCTCTAGCCTTGGCAAAATTTCTAAGAACTGTTCCTAATAATGGAATCATATTCCTCTACAATGGAATCAAACCATATTGGTTGTTACATTTCTTCCTCGAATGAGGATGGCTCAGTATCTACACTCTTGCTCATCAGAGCCATCTAGCCATTGTACCAATATGGTGACCTCCTCTACCTGTGTTGTGATGTGGGTGCTCCCACATTATCTCTAGCATCATGCACCAATCTATCACCCTCTTCCTTCCATATCTGGATGTCTTTGCATGAGTGGGTGCTTCCACTCTCTTCTCCTCTTCTTGTTGCTTCTCCACAAAATCTTGGGGTTCCTTCTTTGGAGCTAAAAGTTCCTTAACTGCATGCAACTGAAGCTCCCTCTCAAGGGAACATCTCATGGCCTTCTCTTCATCAAACTTTACATCTCTACAAACAATTGTAATTCTGTGAGATGGAAGTTACACCTGATAGTTGTGAGGTGTATCTATGTACCCCATAAATATGCCCAATTTTGGTGTCAGTTCTAGATTTTTCCTTGCATCCTTGGAAACATGAGAGTAAACTAATGAACCAAAGATCCTAAAGTGTGCCACATTTGGTTTCTTACCTAAAAACGATTCTTCTAGTGTACTCACCTCGATAATCTAATGAGGACTCATGTTTTGCACATATACCACTCTATTGCATGCTTCATCCCACAAGTGCAACAATAGTCCCTGATCATGAAACATCACTCATGCATCTCCCACAATAATTATGTTCTTCCTTCTAGAAACCCCATTTTGTTGTGGGTTAAGGTGTGTTATTAACTCCCATTAAATTCCTTCTGATGCACAAAAGTTCTTGAACTGATTCAACACATATTCTCCACCGTTATCGCTCTTGAGAGCCTTCACTTTCATGCCAATGTCTTTCTCAAAAAGTTATTTAAAATAAAAAATTTTGAGAATGTATGGTCTTTCTTTTACATGAAAAATATCCAACACTTACGTGAGAAATCATCTACAGATATCACATAATACGTGTGCTTGGTCATGGAGGCTATCGAGAACGGTCCACACACATATGAGTAAATTGTTTCAAGGATTGCTTGTACTATACTGTCCTTATCATGAAAGGTGGATTTGTTGTACTCCCCAATGTACACCCTTTGCATGTATCTTGTTTCTCTAGTGCACCGTTGGGAAGTCCTGTAGAAATCTATTGCATGATCTTCAAGGCTTCATGGTGCAAATGGACAAGTCTCTTATTCCATAATTCATTGATGTCTCAGCTTTGCACCTTCTCTACATTCATGCTCAAAGAAACACAGTCTTATACATCAGCTTCACTTGTCCCTTGGTTATGTGACAAAGGAAAGCCTTTCCTTTGCTAAATATCACATCGTAGCCATGGTCTTCGAACATAACAACTGAAACTAAAGTCTTGATCAGACCTGGACCATACATGACATATTTTAATGTGATAGGAGAACCAAAATCCCTATACAAAGTAATTATACCAATATATGTTTTGCTATACCTTCCATCATCTCCCATCTCAATGTGCATCTAAAGGTCCTTCTCCTCCAAGACACTGAAAAATTCATCGTTACATGTCATATGGAATGAGGCTCCACTATCCAGATACCACACATTACCCATTATTGATGTCACCATGCATGATGTTGTCACCTTCTACCAAAAGAGTTCTAGTTGTACAAAGAGGGAAAAAGAATAGACACATTTGGAGCTAGCCTCTAATGCCACATAAGCACTCAAAACTAAATCAAACCCTCTCAATTTGAAATTTCTCTGAAGAAGATTTTCAACAGTATATATAACTCCCCATATGGACTCCAGAATCAAAAGTTATAGCAGATTGAAGGTTACCTTTGAAAATCAGAAAACAAGGAGAAAATGCCTAAGTGTAAAACCCTGGGTCTCGGCATATCGACGATCCCACAAATTGGAAGTCTCGACATATCGGAGGTCCCACACATCGAAGGTCTAGAGCGATATCGACATATTGGCAATCGAGGGTCCATGGCACATAGTATATTGGCATATCTGCCCATCGCATGTCAGATGCCCGACATATTAGAGGTCCTGTATCAGCAGCTCACATATCGGCGAGGTCAAAGTAAACTTTCAATTAGGGATCAACAATATCAACGATCACATATTAGAGGTCCAAGGTACAGTGAAATCAACAATCAATGATCACAACAGCACTGGGCATGTCTCAAATCTACAATCGGTGGGGTCCTATACACAAAGAAATCGACAGTCGGTGATGAGGTTGTATTGCATATTGACCATCGACGTTTTCAAAAGTGTCAATCCTAAGGGAATTGTGATGTGTGATATACAATAACGTTGTTAGTGTTAAAATGTCAGGAAAGGCCAAAAACGATTTACAAAGGATTTCAACGAAAAACCAAGGGCAGACGGGACTTTTCTCTCTCCTCTAGAAGGCCACGTGGCAGAATACTATTGGTCCCAATAAATACATGTAGCATCTGATGTCATCATGATGTGGAAGTACATAGGACACGTAGTATACAAATCTGGTATTTTCAAGGTTCCAAAGGGGGCATATCCGGGTGACACGTGTCACCACTAAAAAAGTGACACGTGGCAGAGTGATGACATCACTAATTGGATATCGGCATTCGTAGGATGAGGCATGTTGTTACATCAAAGTTGAAACCCCGATTTCGATCCGTCGATAAAGGGCCTCCAATATAGGGGCTTGCCCATGGTCACATAAAGAGCTAACGAACCAAGGGCTAAGCACAAAGGATGATTGATGATCACAAGTTTCAAGAGGATGCACCAAGGACGTTGATAGGAAATCATCGATTTGCTGACCTCTGATATTTGGCCAAGCACCTGGTCATAGCCTCCAATCATATGATGAAGAAATACTAAAAGGGATCAAAGAAAAAGAGGCTTAAAGAGATTGGTGTTCACAGTTTTACAAAGCGTATCCAATTTAAAGTTCTTGAATAGCTTGAGCTTTGATACAATTGTATAACTATTTCATAGGGTATGTATGGCTCCGATAGTGTTCTGCAAGAATTCGAGAGGGACAGATGAGTTGGCAGCAGTGTTCAAGATATGTCATGGCCACTACGCATAACCACTTTCGGGTTCCTGTAAGTGCAGAAGTGAAACTATTGAGACCAAAAGCGATAGGGAACTAGCCACGAGAGCATGAGGCATAATGTAGCGGGAGCATGGTTGGACCAGAGGCCAGCACAAAGAGTGGCGTGGAGATATTTTTATAGGACCATCATTTCAGTTCACTTGTTAATTATGTTTTTCTGATTTTGATTTCTATTGTTACTCTATTTTATTTCCAAGAAAAGTACCTTTCTGTTGTAATAATTGGAGGTGACAGAGACTACAAGCCAAGACAGCTAGTCATGTTGACTGCTGGAAGCTCTGGCCTGATATGTTTTGTAACTAATTTCCATGTTCTCCCTCTCCTTATAAAAGGGAGGAAGAAACACTTAGAAAAGGTTCTGAATCCTAAAGATTAACTACATGTTATTTTTGAGATTGTATGACTTCAAGATTTGGATCTTTTAGAATATTAATGAAATGGCGGTGATTCCTACCTTCGAGTACTACTGTATGTTACCTCTCTATTCAAATTCCATTATGTTCGTATTTCCTCTCTAATTTCATGTAATTATAGCTGCTATAAATGTTTCATATGTTCTTATAGATTCATTTGTGTTGAATTGTTAATGCACATTCCTGTATGGATCTTTGAGATTATATCTTTAAAATTGCGCTCCATGAATCATTGCACCCAATCCTCTTTCATTCGCTATGTTTATCTTTAGCTCAGATAAGTGTAGAATTCTTGATTTTTCAAGCTCTATATGATGAGTTATCTAATATTCTTCTCTTCTTTCATTGCTTTGCCAAAGCTGATTAAACTGTAGGTCCTCGAACTACTCGGCCTCCACTAGTTTATACGTATATTTATGTGAGTTGTAAATGTGAAAGAGTACCAGAAATACATGGCTTATGTCCTTGGATGAATGAACCAACCCATGTTGTTTATTGTGTGTGTGTGCATATATATATATAGGTTCAAAATATATGTGATGTCTCCAGTCTCCTGAGAATCGTATGAGACACACGAAAATATAGATGTTCCAGGCACTGGTCATGTAAGAAATCTGAGGTTGTCTCTAGAAGTGACAATAAATTTTGGAAATGTTGCCACGAAATGTATCGAAGGATTTTTCTCTTGGGATATGACAAGTTAAACACTCTTTTTGTAGGTGAGAAAATACGTTCTGATTGCATCCTCATCACCTTGGTGACTCCACAAATCTCATTATCATTTATCATCCTGCCTTTTAGAAAGCCTCACACTTGCTCAGATACCTCTCAATAGATAACCCCATCTGTATCTAACCCAGAGAAATTAATTTTCAGGATATTTTGGAAGGAGAAAACTCCTACTACCCATTCTACTATCTCATCATTATTTGAAGTTTCCTCATCTAGTTCCAAACACGGTGTCATTCATTGCTCAGATCTTACTCCTAAAGTCCTTACATACCCTACAAAATATGATCTAGAGCATCGTGCCCCCAAATCAGAGATCAAAGAGGAAGACATTTTAGTTACGACTCCTTTTGTTTCATTTCATCCTCCCCTGAGATTGAAAAAGGTAAAGTTATTCTCAATAATAGAAATATCCACTATACACTCAATCACACTGCTCTTAGTCTAGTTACTCCAACTACTGTGGTTTTGGCCCAAGTTCCTCTGGAAAATCTCAATGTCCCTCCATTAATCTACATGGTTTTTCCAGGTTTCTTACTGAATAAATATGCTCCTCTTTATTTACCTCAACCCCTAAGTGATATGCCTGAGGACTACCTAGATATTTTTCCTAGGTTCAATGGGGAAGATGAAAACACTGCACAGAGACACATTGAAACCTTTTGTGCTCTTTCTGAGAACCTAAATGTAGAACAAATCAATGTGGTCTTGAGACTCTTTGTGAAATCCCTTGATGGAGAAGCCAGAAAATGGTTTAAAGCCCTACCCAATGCATCCATCACCACCTAGGAAGAACTCGAAAACTCTTTTACACAAAAGTGGGGTGAAAAGAGAGATCATGAGTATGTCCTCACATAGTTCAATGCTATAAGGAAGAAGGTAGAAGAGGATATTTTAGAATTCATAAAAAGGTTCAATAAGCAGTATAATAACCTGCCTGTTGAGATAAAGCCTCCTCAAGTTGTTGCTTCTATAGTATTTGTGGGAGCCTTTGAGTCCAAATTTGGATTTACTCTAAGGGAGAGGAATTCTCATACTTTGGATCAACTCCAAGTTGATGCTCTTAAGGTGGAAGCAAATTTCACCTCGGCAAGGAAGTCAAGAGGAAAGAATGAACCTACTGAGAAGGAAAAGGGGAAAGAAGAAAATTCCTCCTCTAGTCAAGCTAAAGAATTTCTAGATCTGAAGTGAGAGGACATGGATAAAATGATTAAGAGTTTATCTCATAAGGTGGTGAAACTTGAGCTTGAGAACAAGAATCTCCTGAAACATAATGCTCAAGGTAACAACCGAGGTTATAAACCACAATATAGAAGACCACCATTGCAGATACTTCAAAGGGAAATAAAATATCAACACAATCAGATCCCTCCTCCTCTATATATATAATATGATCCAGATGAGAAACTACCAGATGCGCATAAGATGCAGGGAAAATTGTATTCCTCCTTCTCTGAAGAGGATCAGGAAAACATGGATCACCATGAGATGTGCCATGATAGAGAAGAAGTAGTAAATGAGGAAGACATAGGGGCTTATTGCAAGAAATTTTTGGATTTCATGCAAGCACAGCTACATCAAAGGTATGATCTCAGATCTTCAAAAAAGAGGTCGAGGGAACCTAAAAAATAAGAGGAAACTGCTCCCCAATATATTCCCCCGATTTTAAATAAAGGGAAATGGAATTTGAACCCTGACTCATCCAAAGTAAAAGTATCCATAAATAAGGAATGAAATAGCTCTGAGGAACACACAGAAGAGAAGGCACCCCTTCTGATAAAAACTATCAATGATAAAGAAAGAGAAGTAGAGATGGGAGGCGTAGAAAAGAGCCAGTTTGCATTCAATCTTTAGAAGGAACTCAAGAAGGTAAAGATCCTTATTCCCCTAACTGAACTTCTAAAAAAACCCAGTTATAAATCTCAGGTCTCCCAATTCATGCTTCCATCCACCTCATTACAGGCCCATGATTGTTTAAACCTTTAAGAAGAAATACCAATGGTTGTTTTTGGGCATCATGTTGAAGAACTTGATTCTTCCACTACACCCTTCTATGTGACCTTGGTAATTCATGACCTCTTATTGCATAAGTGTATGTGACCTTGGTAATTCATGACTCTGGAGCCTTGCATAACCTCATGCCCTTAGCTGTGATGGAACAACCTGGCTTGAAGATCACCAGAAACTACAAGGACATATATTCCTTTGACTCTAAGAGGGTCAAATGCTTGGGAATGATAAAAGATCCGGTGGTAAACTTGGCTCAGATCCCTATGAAGAGCGTAATAATGGACATAGCAGTGGAAGATATTCCCCCTCGATTCGAAATGCTCCTATATAGGTCTTGGGGTTCCAAGTTGGGGGGATCTATCAAATTAGATATAACTTATGCCACTATTCCCACTTTTGGAGGCAAAGAAAGGAGACTATACAAAGAGTCTAGATTTGTAAAAAATGTGACCCCAACTGAAGGTTCTAAGAATTCTCCTGTGTATGGAAAAGAAAGTAACCTCTCCTACCTGTTGCTAGAAGAATATGAGACCATATTAGAAGAAACACAAGTACATCCAGCGATGCAGTTAGATGACCAATACACAAATAAAAACAAAGTATGGAAATTATACATTAATGGAGTGAATTCCAAAGAGGGAAATGGAGCAGGAGTATTGTTGGTATCTCCTGAGGGAAACTTGATACCCCTCTCATTCAAGCTGGAGTTTGAGAAAACCAACAATGTGGTAGGGTATGAAGCATTTCTCCTAGGGCTACAAGCAAAAAGGAATATGAATATTGAATTCTTAACTGTGCATGGAGACTTCGAGCTGATTGCAAAGTAGATCCAAAATCAGTGCCAGGCTAAACACCCCATATTGAGGACTTATCAAAATGAAGTATGGGATTTAATTGATAACTTCATCCTAGCCTTTAATATCCAATTTCTTCCCAGAGAAGGAAACATAATGGTTGTTTCCCTTTCTATAGCAGCAAGCAATTTCAAATCTCCTCAAAATCTGCTTCTCAAGTACGAGGTGGAGGTCAGACATAGACCCTCTATACTTGATAATGTCAGGAATTGGCAGGTATTCAATGACAATGAACATATAAAATGATTTATAGAAGGATTTGGGGGGTTCAATAACTCAAATATTGATCAAGGAGAGGAAAAATAGGCAGATCAAGAACCAACTATGTGGGAAGACACAGTGGCTGGACAGAAAATTCTACAACAGGAAGGGAATACTATTCCTCATGGGCTAGTCCCACTAGAAATATTATTTAATAATAATGACGTAGCCTCCAAATCAATGGATTTGGATATGGATGAACAAGTAGAAGATTGAAATATCATCTCAGAAGATGAACCCCAGATGGTCAAACTATCAAAAGGAATCCCCTCACAATATAAACAAAGGTATTTAAATCTCTTCAAAATCTATAAGGATGTTTTTTCTTGGTCTTATGAGGATTTAAAAGCATTTGATACTAACATCATGCATCATAAGATTCCTTTAAAGAGTGGAATAAAACCATGCAAGCAGAAGCTCAGGCAGATTAATCCACTCTTACTCCCCTCTATTGAAAAATAAGTGAGGAAACTTCTACAGGCTAAAATCATAGTGCCTTTAAGGTACTCAGAGTGTGTGGCCAACCTAATCCCTATCCAGAAAAAAAAATGGATAAATAAGGTTATGTGTAGATTTTCGTAACCTTAACACGGCATATTTGAAAGAAATTACCAATTTCCCAAGATGGATTACATATTACATAAGGTGGTTGGATGGGTTAGAATGTCCATGATGAATGGGTTCTCTAGTTACAACTAAGTGGCAGTCCACCCTGATGATCAGAAGAAGACTTCTTTCACCACCCCTCGGGGAAATTTCATGTATGCTCGCATGCCTTTCAGCCTTATTAATGTAGGGGCCGCCTTTTAGAGAGCTATGGATATAAGTTTTGTAGGATAGAAAAAAGTTCGTAGTGGTATATTTGGACGATATCACAATATTCTCTAAGACTGATGAAGAACACATCCTCCACTTAAAGCTCACTTTTGAGAAATGTAGGAGGCATGGGATATATTTAAATCCCAAGAAGTCTCAATTTTCTATGAGTGAGGGGAAGCTACTAGGACACACAGTAGCACAAAAATGAGTGAAAATTGATCCTAAGTGAGTCTAAGCTATTAGTCACATTCCTCTACCCATAAATAAGAAATAGGTCCAAGTCTTTTTGGGAAGAATCAATTTCTTGAGAAGGTTCATACCCAACTATGTAGAAATAGTGAAGGGTATTACATATATGCTAAAAAAGGAAAATGAAGTCAAATGGAGCCCTACGTCTCGAGATTCTTTTACTAGAATTAAAGAAGCTTTTGCTTAAGCATCGGTACTAGTCAACCCTGACAACTCAACACCTTTCTATATCTTTTATTTTGATTCTCTACATATTATTGCCACAATCCTACTATAGAAGAATAAAGACGGTTATGAACAACCCATCGCCTTCTTCAGCCAAGTCCTGATGGATGCTGAGCTGAAATATAACATCTTGGAGAAACAAGCCTATGCTCTAGTTAATGATTTGAAGGCATTTTGAGTGTGTGTGCTACAGTCATAAATCACAGCATTTGTCCCAATGACAGTGGTCAAGGACATCCTTGTGTAAGGATATAGTGAAGGAAAAATGGGTAGGTGGATATCAAACATATAAGAATATGAGTTAGACATAAAGCCTACTAAGCTCATAAAAGGCTAGGGGTTGGCCAATATTTTATCATAATCTAATTTCCAATCTTTGGGAATAAACCTGATAACAGAGGAAGATAGACAAAAGTTCAACAGAATGGGATTAAAACAACAGATAAAAATACTTGTGCTAAATATGAGGGATCACCCTGGTATAATAATATCATCCATTATCTCTTATTCAGAGGTACCCACTAGGGTTGGATAAATCCAAATATAGGACATTGAGACTGCGAGCTCAAAAGTATATCATATCCAATGGTCAACTATACTGGAAAGACCATGTGGGAGTTTTTTTGTTATGTTTGGTAGAAGGTGAAACTCATAAATTGATTGAGGAATTTCATGGAGGAGTTTGTGGAGGTCATTACAACTGGAAGACCACAACTCACAAAATCCTCAAGGCAGGATTCTATTGGCCTACACTGTTGTTGATGGTGCTAGACCTGCCAACATTCAGGGGATCACCCCGGTATGAAGTCCCAACTAGACCTCACATCGATTCGTGTGGGATTCCCATTCGGTATGATGGCCCGATTATCATTGTCTTAAAGATTTTCCTCAACTCTTACTTGTTAGCACAGGAGAGTGGCCTGCTTTTTCTTCGAGTAGTGAGGTTCACGTGCCTAGTGATTTCTAGTGTCACTTGTGTCAATGGTTCTTTCACTGTAGAGGGAGAGGGTGAGAGTAAGTCCCAAGTTGGTTGGGAGGAAAACCACATCTATTAGGAACACACAACACAATAGGACGTGCATAGCTTCTAGAGGAATAGTCCACACAAATGCGATAGTCACAACAGACAAGGGAAGATAACATGTACAACACTCAGCGGATGAGTCCGCGTGAGTGCAATAGTTGTTATAGAAAGTTTTATGTGAAAGGTTTGTCTGATGTCTGGGGAGGTAGCCACCATGAGTAGGAAAACGTTAACAATATATACAACACATTTTTGTTAATAGATATGTATTACAACAAGTGAATGAGTTCAAGTGTGTTATCACTCCTCCGGATCTCCAAGGTTGAGGAAGAGTCCAACTGAGGTAACCACAAACCAAACTTTTGACTTGGGAGATAGCCCTACCAAGCCAGAGAGGGCTCTCTCCAAAGAAATCATAGCCAAGAGGACATGATGGATTAGGGTTTTAGGCTTGGTATAAAGTGCAGAGGTCGTTTTGATTTGATTTGATGGGGTTATTTCTGGATGAGGATATTAGGTCAAAGAGGTTAGGTCAGGGCAAATAAGATATGATTGCAGACATTCAAAGGGAAAAGGTAGGCAGAAGGCTTAACACTTAAAGGGTGATTAGGTGAGATGGTTTAAGACTGATGAGGAGTTAGGGAGATCATAGGAGATGTATTCTTCCTACACTGAAGAAAGAATGGACAAATTATGATAACTTTCCCAAAATAGAGCATGAAAAAACATGTATTCTTCTTATCAACTTCAAAATGATCATATAACAGACATGAAATGGTTTATGAACTTACAAAACTTTCATACAAATGATAACAAAGAAGTGTAAGAAAATTATATATTACAGAGAAATGGAACACATAAAATATATTGTAGAAATATAAACACATAAAACAAGAGAGAGACAAATATATGTGGTTCACCCAATTTTGGCTACATCCACAGAGAAATAGCCATTCCTTCCTTTTATATTATCCAGCAGACTGAAGAGATACAACCTACAATAGATCTGATGAAATTCCCTCTTCACTCTCACACAATTTCTTCTCTCTTTCTCACTCAAAATATAGATCATTATAGACACAATACAATTCCATCATATATAACAAGGGGTTTTCTTCTAGGGAAAAAAACCCTAAATTAAACATAACTTCTGCCGTCAAATCTCTGCCTAATGAACGACTTAGATTGACTACGAAATTACAACGTTTTACAAGGCAATTTTACATCTATGTTTAGCTTCAGGGATGCTGCCCCCAATCCCTTGCCAGGGGGGGCTCCAAATAATTGACGTTGCCCCCCTGGTGGTGTACATAGACGGGCATTGATGCCGCCCCATTATGAACTGGGATCCAATGTGGCAATACCTTTGAATACATAAGATAATCAAGGTCCACACCCAACAATCTCCCACTTGGAGATTGATTATAGCAACTCCACCATCGCTTCATTTGTTGGACAATGACTCCACTTTGGACCTGTGTTGGGTCCCTATAATACTCGTGATTACCCCATTACTATTGTAGTTATACCCCTTATTTATATTGTTGTGCCCCTATTACCCACATATTTTTATTTCTGTGCCCCATAGAATCCCTCTATTATTATTTTTGTGGCTTTATATTATTATTGTTAGGTCGGCTGGATTATATTGTGACTCCTTAGACTCCTATATATAGAAAGGAGGTTTGGTCATTTGTATCATCCAAGAATTGTTCATTTATGTAATGTAAAGGAGGTTTCCCCCTCGAAGAGGCTGAATTCTAAGGCGTTGATCTTTCTTTTCTATCTTTTCTTGAGCTGGTTTCATAACATTTGGTATCAGAGCTTTGGATTCTAGGGTTTCGCTGCTCCAAACAGGTCATCGTGGCATTTTCGCTATAACTTTTTTTCTGTGACGTTTCAGAAGTCGCAAAAAAAACCCATTTGAGAAGAAATCATTCTGAACCTTGGGTCTGAATTTCAGAGTTTTTCGCCTGACATTTTCGGAGATATGATCTGAGGAAGTTGGTCTTTTTGAAGACTCCTGAATTACACTCAAAACAGGTGACCTGGGGAAAATCGTCATAACTTTCTTTCTGAGCATTGGATTGAAATTTCGTAAGAAGGTACAGAAAGAGGACGGACTGTAGTTTTCTTTTATATATTTTTCAGAGTCAAAGGTTGAAACAGTGACACGTGGCACGTCGTACAAGTTCACTCTACTGAACTAGTGTATAATCAAGTCACTGTGGGAGATTTCGCATAACTCTTCCTTGGAGAATCCAATTTGGGTCAGACTTGTGGCATTGGAAAGAGGACACAGATGGATACTACAGGTCACAAATTCAGAACTAGATAATCAGAAAGCACAGAGATACATCAGAGGCAATATCGAGCTCCTACAAAGTGAAAAAAGGTGTGTAGATTTTCTTTAATTTTTGCTTAAGCTTGGTTTGAAAATTTATTTTGAAGGAATTCAAAGGGCATATTAGAGAATTATTATCGGTAACTGATGCCCCGAGGAAAGAAAATGCAAACACCTAGTAAGGAGCCTGAAAGCTCTAGCATGACTCATGAAGAAGAAGAAGAAATGCTATATGATATATCAAAATTACAAGAACAAGTGCAACGAGTGTCACTTGCACAAAAAGCAACAGAATCTAAAATGGATGGTTTAAGGAAAGATGTAGAAGCTAAGATGGATGGTTTAAAGAAAGGTGTAGAAGCTAAGATGGATGGCATGGAAGCTAAGGTGAATGGCATGGACGCTAAAATTGATGGCATGGATGATAAGATGGATAAGTTGCTACAAGAAATAGTCACTAAGGGTGAAAGAGTACTAAAGGAAACTCATGATGAGAACAAAAGAAATGTTAATCATGATTCCATAGACTCTAATGTTGGATCGAAGACTCACCATGTTCCAAAAATCGATATGAGGAAGTTTGATGGCAAGGATCCCGCCACATGGATATTACAGATGGAGCAATTCTTCGATCTCAATAATGTGCAAAACACACAAAAGGTACGTATGGCAACTTTATATTTGGAACCAAATCAGTTTGTATGGTATCAATGTATCAATGGCTTTGTTCTCGTAAACAGTTTGTCACTTGGGCAATTTTTACGGAAGAATTGATAGCACATTATGAGGACACAAAAAGCAACACTTTTTTTAGCCAATTGATAAGTCTCAAACAAAAGGGTTCAATAATGGAGCACATTGAGGAGTTCCAAAAATTGAAGGGTAAAAGATATTCCAGAGGAGCATAGGATTGATTTGTTCATAGGGTCTTTAAAGGATAATATCCAACATGATGTGCGCCTTTGGGAACCTGATTCATTAGAAAAGGCATTCAGGTTAGCAAGAAAAATGGAAAGCAAAATTATGGCAACTAGGAAGCATACCATTCACAACTATAAAGACGGAAGTGTTGTTGCCCATAGTCTTCCACAACCTACAAGGTTGACACCACAACAATTGGAAGAAAAAAGAGCAAAAGGGCTTTGTTACAATTGTGATAGCAAATACACAAAAGGTCATAAGTGTGCTGAGAAGAAATTATTCTACATAGATTGTGAAGAGGAAGAAGAAAAGGAGCAAGAAAGGTCAAAAGAAGAGGATATATTCCAGGAACAAAGCCTAGATGAAGAACAAATAAACCCAACCATATCTTGTAATGCATTGGCGGGAATTACCACTCCTCAAACCATCAAGATAGAAGGACAAATCAAGAAGAAAAAGGTAATAGTGTTGATTGATTCAGGAAGCACCCACAATTTTATTCATTGTAGGGTAGCAAAAGAATTGAATTGCTTCCTAT
Organism: Pinus tabuliformis; assembly: GCA_031772625.1. NCBI lineage: Eukaryota > Viridiplantae > Streptophyta > Pinopsida > Pinales > Pinaceae > Pinus > Pinus tabuliformis. Next base: position 557,453,278 of record CM062813.1, on the reverse strand, counting down.
ATCCAGCACCAGAGTGTCAAGTGATGATTGCAAATGGAGGAACAATAAATTGTTCTGGAAAGTGCCATAATATCAAGCTATCCATGGGAGAATATGTATTGACTAGCCCAATGCTTTCCATTCCAATGGGAGGTGTTGATGTTGTACTAGGAGTACAATGGCTACAATCCTTGGGTACAATAGCTTTTAATTTTCAAGAACTTTTCATGAAATTTTCTGTGGAAGGAAAAAAAGTTGAATTAAGGGGTATTGCAGGGAAACCAGGAAAGATAATCAGCTCTAATGGCATGACAAAGCTTCTAAAAAAGGAGCAAAGAGGTGTAATTGCACAATTATGTTCGCTAGATGTTTCCACATTAGAATCATCTATTTCTCCAGATCTCCAAAAAGTCCTGGACAATCATTCCAAGGTATTTGAGACTCCCAAAGGTCTCCCACCTATGCGTGATCATGATCATGCTATTCATCTGATTCCAGGAAGTGTTCCTCCAAACATCAGGCCGTACAGATATCCATATGTCCAAAAAAGTGAAATTGAACGTATGGTTGCAGAAATGCTAGAGGCTGGTATAATTCAACTGAGTCAAAGTTCTTTCTCAGCTCCAGTAGTATTGGTGCACAAGAAGGATGGATCATGGCGCATGTGTCCAGATTATAGGGAGCTCAACAAGCTCACTATTAAAGATAAGTTCCCCATTCCTGTCATTGATGAATTACTGGATGAATTGCATGGATCAATTTACTTCACCAAGTTGGATCTTCGTTCGGGATATCATCAAATGAGAATGAAGATTGAAGACATTCCGAAAACGGCATTTAGAACTCATGAGGGTCATTATGAATTTTTGGTCATGCCTTTTGGCCTTACCAATGCACCTTCAACATTTCAAGGTTTGATGAATTCAATTTTCAAACCATTCCTTAGAAAATTTGTGTTAGTATTTTTTGATGATATACTAATCTACAGCAAGTCTTGGAAGGATCATGTTGAACATGTTGACAAGGTGCTACAACTATTGGAGGAGAAACAATTATATGCAAAAAGATCCAAATGTTTCTTTGGAGTCCAGGAGGTGGAATATTTGGGTCATATTGTATCTCATGAAGGAGTTAAGGTAGACCCTAGCAAAATTAAAGCCATTAAGGAATGGAAAATCCCCACATCCATAAAGCATCTGCGAGGATTTCTTGGGTTGACAGGGTATTATCGCAAGTTTGTTAAGAATTATGGGAGAATAGCAGCACCTCTAACAACATTATTGAAGAAAGATTCATTTTCATGGACTCCGGAAGCAACAAAGGCCTTTAAACATCTTAAGGAGGCAATGTGCCAAGCACCAGTCTTAGCTACACCGGACTTCACAAAAACCTTTATTGTGGAATGTGATGCTTCAGGAAATGGAATTGGTGCTGTTCTAATGCAAGATGAAAGACCCATTGCTTTTGAAAGTCGTCCAATCAAGGGAAAGTTTTTAAGCAAAGCTATTTATGACAAGGAAATGTTGGCAATACTCCATGCACTTAAGAAATGGCGACCCTACCTAATGGGAAGACACTTCAAGGTAAAAACGGATCATGATAGTCTTAAATACTTTTTAGAACAAAGATTATCCTCTGAAGAGCAACAAAAGTGGGTCACAAAGATGTTGGGTTACGACTTTGAAATCATCTACAAAAAAGGGAAGCAAAATGTGGTGGCAGATGCACTCTCAAGAAAGGATGAGGATATGGAAGCATTGTTGTGTGCCATTTCTATTATCCAACCAGATTGGATAAATGAAGCAAAGGAGGAATGGAAGAATGACGAAGAAGTGTGGGCACTTATTCGAAAGCTACAACAAGATTCAAGTACTTCTGATACATTTAGCTGGCAAAATGATTCGTTATGGTACAAAGATCGCTTATAACTCTGTAAGAATTCCCAGCTAAAACAAAAGATTCTTATGGAATTGCACACTTCTCCCTTAGGAGGGCACTCAGGATTTTTAAAAACTTACCACAGGGTTAAGAAGGAATTTTTTTGGGATGGCCTTAAATCAGATATTCAAAAGTTTGTAGCGGAATGTTTGGTTTGCCAACAAAATAAAGTTGAAACAATTAAGACACCGGGTCTATTACAACCTTTATCCATTCCAAGCCAACGTTGGGAGGTTTCAATGGATTTTATCACAGGTTTACCCAAGTCTGAGGGAAAGAGTGTCATCATGGTGGTAGTTGACAGACTTACCAAGTATGCACACTTTTGTGCATTATCACATCCATTTAAAGCCAGTACAGTTTCTACTGCATTTATGGAAACAGTTCAAAAGCTACATGGAAACCCAAAGATTATTGTAAGTGACAGAGATCCCATTTTCACTGGAAATTTTTGGACAAAATTATTTACTTGCCTTGGTACTCAGTTAGCTCATAGCTCATCTTATCATCCTCAATCTGATGGGCAAACTGAGATAGTAAACAAATGTTTGGAAGGATATCTTCGTTGCTTTGTATCTGATAAACAGACACAATGGGTCAAATGGTTGCCTCTGGCTGAATGGTGGTATAACACTTCCTTCCATACAGCAACAAAAATGACCCCATTTATGGCACTTTATGGGTACCAACCACCATCAATCACATCATATTTAAGAGAAAATTCTAAGGTTCAGGCAGTGGAACATCACATCGAACATCAACAACAAGTCCTCCAACTCTTAAAGGATAACCTCGTGTTGGCACAAAATAGAATGAAACAACAGGCAGATCAACATCGCAGTGAAAGAAGTTTTGATGTAGGTGATTGGGTATTCCTACGGCTACAACCATATAAGCAAATGTCCCTAAAGCAAGCTAAGAAGGATAATAAATTATCACCAAAGTATTATGGTTCGTACAAGGTGTTGGAAAAGATTGGTACTATGGCATACAAATTGGAGCTTCCTGCAGCTTCTCGATTGCACCCAGTTTTCCATGTTTCATGTTTAAAGAAGGTTATAGGCGACAAGCTCCCAGTTCAAACAATATTGCCAGAACTTGACGAGGAAGGAAAAATTATATTGGAACCGGAAGCAGTCACAGAAACAAGAACTCGACAGCTACGAAATCGATCAATTTCAGAGTATCTTATCAAGTGGAAGAACTTATCCGCTGAAGATTCCACATGGGAGGATGAGAATTTTATGCAGAAGTATCCAGAACTGCTCAAGCGTTGAGGACAACACTTTTTTGAAGGAGAGGGGCATGTTGGGTCCCTATAATACTAGTGATTACCCCATTACTATTGTAGTTATACCCCTTATTTATATTGTTGTGCCCCTATTACCCACATATTGTTATTTCTGTGCCCCATAGAATCCCTCTATTATTATTTTTGTGGCTTTATATTATTATTGTTAGGTCGGCTGGATTATATTGTGACTCCTTAGACTCCTATATATAGAAAGGAGGTTTTGTCATTTGTATCATCCAAGAATTGTTCATTTATGTAATGTAAAGGAGGTTGCCCCCTCGAAGAGGCTGAATTCTAAGGCGTTGATCTTTCTTTTCTATCCTTTCTTGAGCTGGTTTCATAACAACTTGGCTATTTCTCATCTTCTTCATTATACTTGAAGATCAATTGAAACTGAGCAAAATCTCAGTTTCTCCCTAGTTACAACTTTTGTAAACATATCTGCAGGATTCTGGCTAGTGTGTATCTTTTCCAGCTTCAACTATCCATCTTCCAATGCTGACCATATGAAATGGTACTTGAGTTGTATATGTTTAGTCTTGGAATGAAATTCAGAGTTCTTTGTAAGATGTATGGCACTTTGGCTGTCACTGTATAACCTGCCCAACTCCTGCTTCTTACCCAATTAATCCAGAAACCTTTGTAGCCAAATCATTTCTTTACTAGCCTCTGTAGCAGCAACATACTTTGCTTCTATTGTTGAGAGTGAAAAAACACTTTGTAGTTTTTAAACCCAACTGACAGTTGTTCCACCTATAGTAAAAAAATACCCTGTTGTGCTCCTCCTGTTATCTCTATCATCCGCCATATTTGCATCAACATATCCCTGTAGAGAAATGTTTGAACCACCAAAGCATAATGCTTGATTTGTGGTACCTCTCAAATACCTGAGAATCCACTTCACCACCATCCAATGTTCTTTTCTTGGATTGTTCATGTACTTGCTTACAACTCCCATTACATGTGCAATATCATGCCTTGTGCAGCCCATTGCATACATTAAGCTTCGAACGACTGTTGCATATGGAACTTTAGACATATAAGCCATTTCTTCCTGAGGCTTGGGACACACCTCCTTACTTAGTTTGAAATGGCTAGCCAAAGGTATACTAACTTGTTTTGCATTCTGCATATTAAATATTTTCAACACCTTTTCTATGTACTCACTCTGAGACAATGTTAATTTTCAATTCTTCATGTCTCTAGTTATCCTCATACCAAGGATTTATTTTGCAGCATGCAAATCCTTCATTGCAAATGAGTTTGTTGATTTTCTTTCGAGCATATTTATTCCTGCATGTTAGAACCTGCAACAAGCATGTCATCTACATACAATAACAATATAATATAGCTGCCATAGTTTTTCCTTTTGAGATAAACACAATGATCAGAATGACATCTAGTATAACCTTGTTCAGACATAAACCTGTCAAATTTTAGATACCACTGCCTTGGAGCCTGTTTTAAGCCATACAAGCTCTTATTCAACCTGCACACTATTTTCTCCTTCCCTTTTACCTCATATCCTTGTGGTTGTTTCATATATATATCTTCCTCCAAATCCCCATGGAGAAAGGTTGTCTTTACATCTAACTGCTCAAGATGCAAAAGTTCAGCTGCTACTAGACTTAAAATAGTTCTGATTGAAGTCATTTTAACAACAGGAGAAAATATTTCATCAAATTCTATACCCTTTTTCTATGCAAACCCCTTCACCACAAGTCTACCTTTATACCTTTTTCTACCTCCATATTATTCTTTCAACCTATAAACCCATTTATTCTGTAATGTTGTTTTACCTGCAGGAAAACTGACTAACTCCCAAGTCTGGTTATGTGCTAAGGAGTCCATCTCTTCTTTCATGACTTGCTCCCACTTCTTCTTGATTTATGCCTGCACTGCTTCTTCATAACATGCTGGTTCACCAGAATTAGTCAACAATACATAATATAATGAAGGATAGTATCGTTCAGGGGGTCTACTTACCCTGATAGATCTTCTAACACCACTTTTAGGCATTTGAGGTGCTTGTTGTTGTTGTTCTAGTTGTTGATCATTATGATTTTCAGGCACCTTCACTTTTTCTGTGATCTCATCAAGCACTATTTATTCTCTGTTTTCTTTTTCATGTTTCTTTTCCTTCATCTGATCCTTATACAAAACCTTTTCGTTGAATATGACATCTCTACTCCTAATGATTTTGTGTTTTTCATAATAATAAAAGTGATAACCAAAATCATTAACACCATATCCAATAAAGGTACATATCTTTGATTTTGCCTCAAGATTTTTTCTAGTTTCTTTATTAATGTGGACAAAGGCTTCACAACCAAAAGTTTTTTAAAATGAGTAGTTTACCTTTTTACATGTCCATGCCTCCTCTGGAATACCACCATCCAAGGAACTTGAAGGCCCTCTATTTATTAGATAAACAATAGTATCTGCAACATCTGCCCAAAATTGTAAAGGAAATCCTGCATGCAATCTCATGCACCTTGCACGCTCCGTGATTGTCCTGTTCATCCTTTCTGACACACCATTTTCTTATGGTGTTCCTGGAACTATCTTCTCTTTGTGAATTCCATTCTCTGAACAGTACCTATCAAACTCTTTGCTGCAATATTCATCTCCATTATCTGATCTGAGACACTTCAACCTTTTTCCTGTCTCATTTTCGACCAAAGCTTTCCATTTCTTGAAAGTATCAAATACATTAGATTTATTTCAAATACAATAAATCTAGGTTTTTCAGGTTGCATCATCAATAAAATTAACATAATAATGAGAGCCACCGAGATATGATACCTGAGCAGGTCCCCATACATCCGTATGCACAAGCTCTAATTTTTCGCTCTTCTTTTCTTTCCCAACTCTAAGGAATATGACTCTCTTCTGTTTTCCATAAGCACAATTCTCACAGAATTTTAAATCAACATGCTTCAAACATGACATCAAATTTCTTGAGTGAAGAATTTGCATCCCATTATCACTCATGTGCCTAAGCCTATGATGCCACAATGTCGTATATTCTCCTGTAGAGGTTAAATCGTTAACATAGTTAGAAATACCATTGCATAAATACAATGTACCAACCTTTTCTCCTTTTGCTATTACTAGGGCTCCTTTAGTGACCTTCCAAGTTTTATCTGTAAAAATAGTTACACAACCTTCACCTCCCAACTGCCCTATTGAAATCAGATTTTTCTTCAGATCTGGAACATGCCTTACCTCCTTCAATGGCCATTGATTTCCATTTTGTTGTTTTATGAAAACTGTACCCATTCCAATGATTTTACAAGGTTTATCATCACCCAATTGAACTTGTCCAAAATATCCTTGAACATATTCATGAAAACATTTCCTATCAGGTGTGGCATGGAATGAGGCCTCTGAATCAACCACCCAGGCATCAATAATATTTTCTAATGAAAGAATCAAAGCATCTTGCAAACCTGTCACATTCACTTCATGATTGTTTTATTGATGCACGTCTCCTTCTTTTCCCTTCCGAGACTTGCAGTCTTTCTTTAGGTGTCCTTTCTTCCCACATTTCCAGCACACTATCCCTGATCTGGACTTGGATTTGAGTTTCCTTTACTTACTCCGATATCCTGGGCTCTTTCCTCTTTCCATTTTTCTTCCCCTGGTCTCTGCAGTCAAAGCATTACCTGATGTCTCACCAGCGATTTTCCATCGCATTTCCTTGCTAAGGATTGCACTGACAACATCATCAAACTTTAAAGTACTAGTTCCAGAGACAGAGTTACTAATGGCCACAACTAAACCATTTCAACTTTCTGGCAATGAGCACAGAAATAACAGAGCCCTAACTTGATCATCAAAAGTTACCCCTATAGAACTTAACTAATTGGTGACTGTACTAAATTCATTTAAATGATCAACAACAGATCCACCTTCTGACATCTTCATATTAAATAAATGCTTCATAATAAATACCTTATTTGAGGCCGAGGGTTTTTCATATAGTTTGGCTAATGACGACATTAAACCCTCTATTGTTGTTTCATTTGAAATATTAAAGGCTACCGATGCTGCTAGGCATAGCCGTATTGTTCCAAGTGCCTTTTTGTCAAGAATGTCCCATTCTGTGTCTGTCATACATGTCGGCTTCTTTATCTTTCCTCTCAATGGTAGGTACAAATCTTTCTAATACAGATAATCATCCATCTGCATCTTCCATAGCTAGTAGTTTTGGCAGTTAAATTTTTTGACCCTAAACCTACCATCTTCCGCCATTGCTCCCACTTGAACCAGGAACCCTTCTCTCTTGCGAGTTTATCAGCCAAATAGACCTTCGGCTCTAATACCAGTTGTTAGAAAATTATATATTACAGAGAAATGGAACACATAAAATATATTGCATAAATATAAGCAAAGAAAACACATATAATAAGAGAGACACAAACATACGTGGTTCACCCAATTTGGGCTACATCCACAAAGAAACAATCAGTCCTTCCTTTTATATTATCCAATAAACTAAAGAGATACAACCTACAATAGATCTGCTATAATTCCCTCTTCACTCTCACACAATCTCCTCTCTCTTTCTCACTCATAATATAGATCTTCATAGACGCAATACAATTCCCTCATATATAGCAAGAGGTTTCCTTCTAGGGAAAAAAAAAAACCCTAAATTAAACATAAATTCTACCGTCAGATCTTTGCCTAATGAACGGCCCAGATTGAATATGAAATTACAAAATTTTACAAGGCATTTTTACACCTATTTTTAGCTTCGGGGGGGACTCCAAATAATCGACATCACACCCCCTATACCCCCCTAGCAGCGTACATAAATGGGCGGTGATGCTACCCCATTACGAACTGGGGTCCAATGCGATGATACCTTTGAATATAGAAGATAATCAGGCTCCACCCAACAAGAAGAAACAATGCTAAACATTCATGCCACATGTATCCCAAAGAAATAACTACAACTCATCTATTAAAATTGGAAAAATTCTGATACAACAGTGTCTCTGATCAATATTACAACATCAAACTGAGTCCAACTTCTAAAAAGAGTGAAGAAAGGGAAGATATAGACATCAAAAAAACCTTATCTCATCCTCAGGTGTTGAGTCCCTAAGTTGAGGAGGAGATCAACAAAAATCTGAACTGATACCTAGAGTGTAGGGTGGTCCAAGTGACTCCTCCCTAATTACATTGAAACTTATTCATTTGACTTGATGATAACTTTTACCTAATGAATCTACCCCTAGGTAACTTATCCACATCATTATTACATTTATCATCCTTCATTACATAGGTGAAAACATCATTTTTTGAAATAAAAGTCAAAATTACAGTGAAAATTCAAAAATATCAGCAAATGGTCAAGTGTGTCATATTTTTGTCAAGTGCGCCCTCACAGCGCCCTCCCTATTACAGGCTGATTTTGACTGAGTTGTTTGTGTCCAAATTAGGCTCAAGATGGCTTGTTGGAAATCCCTTCAAGTCTACTTTCTAAATATGCCTCTAGTTTGTAAAATGAAGGTGATTTGACCCCTCAAAACTTCATTTTCCCAAGATTGCTATGTGTGCAGCGCCTAGGCCAAAATTGAGGTAGAAACATGATTTTTTGCTTGTTTTTTGCCCTTTTTACCTGTTATTTTTGCAAACTAAGGCTGTAAAAGTGGTTTCATTAGATGTATTTATCTTTTGGAATCTAGTGGTGGTCTCCATTTGCTCAAAAACTGCCCTAAAAAAGTGCACAGCACCTAGGGCACTGCGCGTTTGACCATGCTACTGATATAACACTATCTAAGAACACAAAGAAAAAGACAGAAATTGCAAAAATGAGCCAAAATGCTTCAAAATTGGTGAAGTGGCTGATGATGGTGTGGCTAGGCTTGGAGTGAAGCCTCTACAAGTATATCAAGTTTCTTTTTCTCTTCTCGCTGAGTTAGGGCTTCAATCTTTGCATTTGTTGCCTTGAGCTTTTCCCTTGCATTTCTTTCTCTTTTGGCATAGTGTTTTGCCATCTTTCTCTGAATGTCATTTTGTTGATTGGCCTTGTCTAGGAGCTTCTCTAAATGTTGGTTTACCTTGTCAAGCCAATGCTCTCAGTTCTCGTTAATCATGATGGAAAAATGCTCATTCCATGTGAGTTGATTTGCAAGCTCAGCCTCCTTTTGTCTCTCTAGTTATAGAGCTCTTTTAAGCCCTCTAGTCTTAGGTCTAATTTTTGGTTCTTACTCTTGTTCAAGTTCACCATATATTATATAGGCCTCATCAAGCAATTCCTTGGCTTTCATTTCTTCTCTTTTTGCCTTGATGAGTTGAATCTCCATGACATCATGTTTGGCTTGAAGCTTCCGGTTTTCTCACTCATAATATGAAATAATATATTTGGACCTCTCTAAGTTCGTATGGAACTCCCTGATGAGTGCATCTTTTTCCTTGATGACAATGCTAGTGTCTTCATTTTCATCATGCTCATCTAGGTCAACCAGGTCAAAATCCTGCTCCGTCTCATGGAGGTCCTCCTCCTCATGCTGAATTTCTATGTCTGTCATCTTTACTTTGCCTTTTTGTACCTGCTTTGTTGGTGAAGAAGGTAGGGTCCCTCCCACAATCTGTGGGGAAAACACCTATCTATGACCTCTTTGATAAGTATGTGCCAATGTGCCCAAATATTTCCTTTTAGGTTTGATGACCTCAACCTATTTAGTCTGCTCTGGCTCACCGATCTCATCTCTGCTAGGTGACTCAATGTGCTCATGAAATGGTGATGGTGGAGGTGATGGTGAAGGAGACTGATATGATGATGATGCATGATCTGTGGGCTGAGATGGAGGAATGGATGTGGAAGGATAAGATGATGAAGGCACATTTTGAACATTCTAAATAGAAGGATTAGTGAATATGGGATTGGCTATGAAGGTACTCCATGCAATGTTGAATTCTTTGAGATGACAGAGGACTATGATTTTGACGAGGGAATGATGGAAAAGACTTTTCATTTGATGTTCATAGTCTCTTTTATGGACAATAAATTCCATCTTATCAATGCTCCGGAAAAGGTAGTAAGGTATGTTGAGCATATTTACCCTATTGAAATGCATTAAGAGTCAAATGTGATAGGAATAAATTCTAGAAAATCTATCTTCACATGGAAAGTATTTCATGATAATCTTCATCATTGGGGCATATCTATCCAAGAGGTAAGAAAAATGAAAAAACCTCTTTTTCTCATTCTTGTACCTTGGTTTTATGAAAGGATCATAGTAATTTTTCTCCAATTCACTTTGCTTGAACCATTTCTCCCCAAAATTTGGGATCCTGATGGCAACTGATATAATGGAAGAGGATATGGTAAAAGTGACACTAGCTAGAGTAACTTGGTTGTCATGGAGGTTAGATATGAAAAGTCTGGTTAACATGGCATGTTGTTGGACTTTTTGAATTTGCTCATAGAATTCATAACAACCAAGATTTTTGAAACATGTCACAGCCATAGGATATGCCAAGAGTTCCCTGATATCTATTGGCTCAAATATGAGTACTCTCCCCCCTTCTTTTGGTCTCTTTACCTCTATTTCTTCTCCCTCATTGTATGGTCTATTTTTCTCTTCTTCCATGGTGTTTTAATGTAAAAACCCTAGGGAGGTATGATGTTGGTGGAATGTGGTTTTTAGGAATAAGGAATGGGAAAGGGAAATTGAGGGAGATGGGTTTAGGAATTTATGAAATGGGGGAGGGGACAGGGAGTAATAATATGATGGGATTTAGGATGGGGAAATTATTTACAGATTGGAGGTTGGGAGCCTAGGTAGTTATAACACCTAGGGCTTAGGGTATTGGGATAAAGGGTTTATGGAAAGGGAATTGTAATGAGGGAAGGGTATGAAAGTGTAGGGGAATGCAATTTGGGAATTGAGAGTGCAACGGTGTTTTGAGGGAGATACTAGGGTTTGAAATGAGTAAAACACCAAATCTTTAATCAAACTTTCAAAACACCATAAGAAATGACTGTAGGAGGAAAAATAATGCTATATTTATCTGTCACTTGCTTGTTGGAGGTTGAAGACAACGTTACTAAAGCTTTGGAGGAAACTTGGTGAAGTCTGGAAGCGTTTCTGGGTTTTCTGAGAGAGTGAGAAACGCCACAAGGAAGTGCACCCTCTCTTTGGCAAGTGCATAGCACCAGAAGCAAGTGCACAGTGCCAGAAGCAAGTGCGCAACGCTAGAAGCAAGTGCGTAGCACTAGAAGGAAGTGCGTAGCGCCTGAAGGAAGTGTGCCCTCCCTTTGGAAAATGCACAACGCCTACTCTATTTTTGCAATTTCACCCACGATATTGAGAAATGCTCTCTTGGGGTTTTCTCAATCAATGGCAGAAGACAAATGAAGTTGAATTTGATGTTATGAAGGCTATTATACCTGAGTGAATTTGATGTTTTGATTAAAACCCACTTTCTAATGGTTCAATTCACCTTTGAAAACTTTGTTGATTACCCTTTACACTTCGATTTTGTTCTTTGCAGATTGATGATGGTGGAGTTTGGCACTCTTTACATTTGACTTTGCTTTGATGAAGTTGGCATATAGAATTTGAGTTGGAACCTTAGGAACAATACTTATTACATATAGTGAACATAAAATTACATAAAAAACAAAAATAAATTACATCTCTTTTTTGGTATGAAAATCATATTTTGAAACCAAAATTAGAACTTTAGCAACCATGATTACATGTTTGGAAATCCTATTTAAATGAAAAATGGATATTGGTGTTCACTCTCATACCTTTTGCTGGCCTTATGTAGTGAAATGGTGTTTTATTGGACCTTGGAAAAATGAAACCTAGAGACCTAATGAAAATATTGAATGAGCATACTTCATGGTGACTTGATTGACATAAAGAGATGATGAAATGAGCTTTTATAATTGATGTATGCTCAATAAGACATGAAGACGGGCCAAAAAGCATTGAATTTTGAGGGATAGTGAGGTTTTTTTTAACTTGGGTTACCATCAGTGAGTAAATTTTTGAATGAGGACCTAGGTAGAATGACAAAAATTTCAGAATGGGATCCTAATATGATATGAAAAGAGGATTTTTGATCACTGATGGTAGGATGCAAATACTGAATCTAACAAAGTGTTCAACACAGGTTAAATAAACATGCATTACAAGTGTTCAAGATTAGTCTTACAACAGTTACAATACATGTGTGAAAATGTGCTAGCCTGTTAGCAGGCTTCTGAATTAAGCGAAAGTTCCAAGACACATAGTTTCACCATACATCACTAACCCCATGGGTGGGGTGTTGGAGCCACTACTTACTCCTCAAAGAAAATATTACAAACTCTTAAGGCTATGTAGGAGGAGCAGAGGTGAAAAGTCCTTTGCATGTACAAATGAGGGGGTATTTATAGCCAAGGGTGAAACTGACCCTTATGGCTATTCAATTACCCTCATGACTGTATGACTTCCATGAATTTTTGACTTTACATGACTCTTTGTACAACAAGTGGGTCTCTTGGACTTCAACGTTACATTACATTGATTGAAAATATGGCCCAAAATAGGGTTGTGGACGACATAACTCATCATGACAGTGTTGATACATTCGTGATGTTGTTGGTGTGCATTTCGAGTTGTAGTACTGTTGGGTGATGGATGTCCTCATGTTGTGTCACAACTTCACCTATGCATGGAAAAATGTGCGGCGCCTTCGATGGTCGTTGGTTCGCTTGATGTTGCTTTTGCACGTTTCTCCTTGCTTGTATGTTGGAAGGCTTGACAGGTTTGTCCGTTCGCAAAAAGTGCATGTTCGTCCATCCGTCCATCTGTGAACATATCTTGCATGTTTTCTTGTTTGTCCATCTGTGAATACATATCTGCATGATCATCCATTTGCGAGCACATCTCTTCGCATGCATATTTTATTTGTCCATTGGTGAACCTGTCCTTCTGCAAGTGCTCCCTTCATTCATCCCATTCGTTGTTGTGTCATGTTTTTTGTATACCTGTACCTGTAGTCACTCTTGACGAGGCGACATAAAATCCAAAAACCTCCTAGTCTACCATGATACATGATCGTTTTGGATGCAGGTGACCTGGAGAGGTAACAAGGTTGCGAGGTGAGATGGGGGCTCCAAGAACCACTGATGAAAACTGCGCAAGAGTCACTGGGTGATGAAGATGGGAAATCTAGATCGACAATGACTTTCTGCGGGGTTTGGCACAGCTGGAGGACAAAAGTACATAGTTTTTGGGAGGAACAGTCTGGGCTGTAAGAAGGTTGGGTAGGCAAAATCTGCGCAGTTTCTGAAATGAGCGAGTAGTGGGAGTTTGGTAGCCAAAACTGCGTAATTCCTAGAGGGAACTACCAATTTTCTACCAAGACACTCGCAGCACAAATGACGCAACTCCTGGAGTGAATTGGCAGTCTTCTGCTAGGTCACTGGCAGCAAAAACTACGCAATTCCTGAGGGGAACTGGCAGTCAGTTGCTGGAGCTTCGCAGCCAAAACTGTGCAATTCTTGAGGGGAACTGTAAGTCGGATTCCGGGAGCTGTTAATGGGAAAAACTACGTTGATGCTAGGAGGTTTGCCTACTGATCACCTCTGCCTAGTTTCTGAGTTGAGCGGACTACTAGGCAGTAGAGGACTTTCTCATGAAAATTGCGTAATTTTCTTGGTGAGCAGTCGGTCGACTATCGGGAGGTCTGGCTGGAAAAACTGCGCGATTTTCTGAGGGAGACAGGGACAGGCACTGGATGTCTATCCAACCTGTCTGCATAATTTTCCTTGTCAGCGGGAAAGGTATGCAACCTCTGTGTAATTTTTGAGGGGATCAGTCCCGGGGTGGCTACCAAGTCAAACTCTCCAGTTGACCAACATGAAGGCTGATTGATTTTCTTGTAGGCAGTGCAGCCTGGGTGTGAAGACTCACACGATCTCATAAAGTGAACCTGAGTGTGTGCATTCATCAAGTGAAACTCTCAAGGGAGGCTCTGAAATTGGGTGCAGGAAAAAATTTTGGAGGGTGGTTGTAGCCACTACAACAACTATTTAGAAATGTTCATTTACAAGTTAGGTCATGTCAGAAGTGCCAAGTCTTTGCTGAGAGACAAAAAATTTCTCCTCTTCCCCTGATCCAAGTGCATGTGTAAGAACCCTTCCTATTGTGGGGACTAGACTTCATAGGAGAGACAAACCCACCTTCCAGTGGCCAACATAAGTGGATATTAATGGCCAAAGATTATTTCACCAAGTGGGTAGAGGCCATCCGAGCCAGAAACACTACAGACTCAGTGGTAATTAAGTTTATAGAGGAAAACAAATTATCACGTTTTGGTTTCCCTACCAAAATCATCACTGAGAATGCTCAAGTCTTCAAGTCTACAAAATTCATAAACTTCTATCATAAATTAAATATCATCATCGGGCACTCCAATACCTACTATCCTCAAGGAAATGATTTATCTGAGCCCTCAAACAAAACTGTGGTGAGACTGTCGAAGAAGACCATCACAAAAAATTAGAGGAATTGCGACACCCAATTGAAATTTGCAATCTGGGCTAACCGAGTGACTCCTAAACGTTCCACTGGAAAATTTCCTTTCGAGCTAGTGTATGGTAAGGCTGCAGTCTTCCCAATCCAATTAGAAATGCTAGTGGCAAAGTTACTATAAGAAGTTGAGAAGGATCCAAGTGCTTTGACACAAAGGATAAATCAACTGGTTGAGCTTCATGAAAATAGGGAACGGGTGGGGGATAAATTGGAAAATTACCAACAGAAGATGAAATCCATGTTTGACAAAAAGGCCAAGGATCGACCTCTTCAACCAGGAGATTTAGTTCTCCGATGGGACGTCCGATGGGAAGAAAAGGGTAAACACGGAAAATTTGATTCACTTTGGTTCGACCCTTTCAAAATTTTAGAGGAAAAAGGAAATAATACGTACCTACTCGAAAATTTTGGAGGTGAATCGTTAGATCTGCCAGTAAATGGTAAGTTCCTCAAACTCTATTTCTAGAGTTAAAATTACCTATCTTGCAATCATTGTAAATACCGGTGTGTACATTGTAATTATCATATGAAATTTCCAGTTTTCTATTTAAAATTTCACTTTCACAAAATTTTCACTTGTTTAAAAGGACTTCATGCCCAAAAAAGAGAAGTTCTCATAATGTAGGTTATTAACGCATTACAATCCAATGCCCCAACCACAGGTGGAGCCAATGTTTTCACCTTCTTCAAAAAGAGTTCCAGTTGTACAAAGAGGGAAAAATAATAGATACGTTTGGAGATAGCCTCCAATTTCACAAAAGCAATCAAAACTAAATCAGATCCTCTCCAATGGAAAGTGCTCTGAAGCAACTTTCCAATGATATATAGAACTCCCCATATGGACTCCAGAATCAAAAGTTAGAGAAGATTGAAGGTTACCTTTGAAAATTAGAAAACAAGGAGAAAATGCCTAAGTGTAAAACCCTGGGTCTTGGCATATCGACGATCCCGCAAATTGGAAGTCCTGACATATTGAAGGTCCCACACATCGGAGGTCTAGAGCGATATTGGCATATCGGCAATTGGGGGTCCATGGCGCATAGTATATCAACATATTGGTGATCACACTCAGAGCAGCATGGAATATTGGCCCATCGCATGTCAGATGCCCAATATATCGTAGGTCCTGTATCAGCGAGCTCACATATCAGCGAGGTCAGAGTAAACTTGCAATCAACAATCATCGATATCAGTGATCACATATCATAGGTCCAAGGTATAGTGAAATCGGCGTTTGGCGATCACAACAACATTGGGCATGTCATAAATCTACAATCAGTGGGGTCCTATACACAGTGCAATCGGCAGTCAATGACGAGGCCGTATCGCATATTGATGATAAACATTTTCAAAATTTCAATCCTAATGGAATTTCGATGTGTGATATACAATAATGTTGTTAGTGTTAAATGTCGGGAAAGGCCAAAAACAATTTACAAAGGATTTCAACAAAAAACCAAGAGCGGGTAGGCCTTTTCTCTCTCCTCTATAAGGCCACGTGGCGAAATACTATTGGTCTTGATAAATCCACATCGCATTTGAAATCATCATGATGTGGCAGTATGGAGGACATGTGGCATGCAGATCTGGAATTTTCAAGGGTCCAAAGGGGGCATATCTGAGTGACATGTCACCACTCAAAAAGAGACACATTGCGGAGTGATGATGTCACTAATCAGAGATTGGAATTCGCAGGATGAGGCATGTTTTTACATCAAATTTGAAACCCCGATTGTGATCCGCCAATAAAGGATATCCGATACAGGGGTTGGTCTACAGTCACATAAAGAGACGAGGAACCAAGGGCTAAGCAGAAAGGATGATCGGCGATCGCAAGTTTCAGGAGGATGCACCAAGGAAGTTGATAGGAAATCACCAATTTTCTAACCTTTGATATTTTTCCAACCACCTGGTCATAGCCTTCGGTCATATGATGAACAAATACCGAAAGGGATCAAATCAAAAGGGGCTTAAAGAGATTGACATTCTCAGTTTTACAAAGACTGTCTAGTTTAAAGTTCCCGAACAGCCTAAGCTCTTATAAAACTGTATAACTATTTCACAGGGCATGTATGGCTCTAAATGTGTTCTGCAGGAAGTCTACAGGTACATATGAGTTGGCAGCAATGTTCAGGTTATGTCATGGCCACTACACAGAACCACTTTTGAGTTCCTGTAAGTGCAGAAGTGAAATTGTTAAGACTGAAAGCAACAGGGAACTAGCTGAGAGAGCATGAGGCATAATGTAACAGAAGTGTGATTGGACCAGAGGATAGCAAAGAGAGTGGCATGGAGATATTTTTACAAGACCATCATTTTAGTTCACCTGTTAATTGTGTTTTGTTGATTTTGATTGCTATTGTTATTCTATTTTATTTCCAAGAAAAGTACCCTTCTGTGTAATAATTGGAGGCGACAGAGACTACATGTCAAGACAACCAGTCATGCCGATCGCTGGAAGGTATAGCTTGAGTTTTTTTGTAACTAATTTCCATGTTCTCCCTCTCCTTATAAAATGGAGGAATAAATACTTAGAAAATGTTATGAATCCTAAAGATTAACTACATGTTATTTTTTATACTATATGACTTCAAGAATTGCATCTTTTAGAATATTAATGAAAGGGTGGTGATTCCTACCTTCAAGTACTATCGTATGTTACCTCTCTGTTCAATTCCATTATGTTCATATTTCCTCTTTGATTTCATGTAATTGTAGCTGATAGAAATGTTTCATATTTTCTTACAAATTCGTTTGTGTTGACTCATTAATGCACATGCTTGTATGGATCTTTGATATTATATCTTTAAAATTGTGCTCCATGAATCATTGCACCAATCCTATTTCATCCGCTATGTCTATCTTTAACTCAGATAAGTGTAGAATTCTTGATGTTTCAAGCTCTATATGATGATTTATTCTATCTCCTTCTCTTCTTTCATTGCTCTGCCAAAGCTGATTAAACTGTAGTTCCTCAAACTACTTGGTATCCACTAATTTATACATATATTTCTGTGAGTTGTATATGTGAAAGAGTACTATAAATACATGGCTTATGTACTTGGATGAATGAACCAACATATGATTTTTATTGTATATATATATAAATATAGGTTCAAAATATATGTGATGTCTCCAGTCTCCTGAGAATCGTATGAGACATACAAAAATCTAGATGTTCTAGGCACTGGTCTTATAAGAAATCCAAGGTTGTCTCTGGAAGTGACAACACATGCAATGAGTGTGAAATTCAACTTGAATCGTGAAGCTAGAGATTCATCTACCGCTCCTCCGGAGGGCTTCTTGTCAGCCTTCTTGTGTGGACACTTCGTGGCACAATATCCTGCTCATGACAATGAAAACATTTAATCTTTGACAAGTCCTTCTTCTTGCCTATCTGACTAGAATCTCCTTTGGAATTGGATTTCTTCCCTTTCCCTTTCTTTTCCTATCCAACCAAGGCAAAATTCTCCTCATCATCATGCTTGGATGAGGTTCCATCTTTGGTGTTCCACCTTATCTCTTCTTGCACCAATTCGGATAGTTTTTCCATCCCATTTACCAAAGCCTAATAGTTGTGCCAGCTCTTAGGAAGGCATATAAGTGCTAGGATGACCAAATCATCTTCAGAAACTATAACACCAACACTCCCATTCTCATCTCAACATTGGGTGGACTTTCTCAAGTATTGTGGTATTGTGTTGCCCTTCTCCATCTTTATTTTCTAAAGCGTGTCCTTCAATTCCAGCTTCTTTTGGTCACCATTGTTTTGAAACAAGTCTGTCAAGGCCTTCCACATTGCATATGGAGTCTCATTCCTGTGGAGGTTTGAGACAACATGATATTGAACTCTTGTAAGATGTTTCAGAAAATTTCAATCAATGTATTCCTTCAATCCATTATCTTATATGAATGCTTCCATCTGGTCCTTCCAAGCAATGTAATTTGAGCTACCCTCAAGGGCATGCTCGAACCTCGGGCCATAGAATGCCATTTTGATCCTACTACTAGCTCTGGAGAATAGATATGCAAAAATCATTCCTCCTGCAAGGACAAACTCATATTATTATCTTCTATTGTGATTTCAGTTCTGATACCATGTAGAAATTCCTTGTAGATTCAAACTGCTAAGTGCAATTTACTAAAACAATAGACTTGAATCTACTCTACCAACTGTGGAAAAAATTAACGATCATGAAATCACAAATCATACAAGAGAAAGAATTCAATAAAAAAATTACACAATGATTTCTTGGGGAAATCCACAACTAAAAAACTCTTGCTATCTATATTGCAGTAGTCAGAAAAATATGAGAATATTACAATGCTTTGCTCAAACCTGAGCAACCTCTGCACTATCTCTATCTATCTCACTACTTCCTAGACAAGCCTTGGCCAATACTTAACCAATTTTATGTTTTCTTAAGTCCCTATTTCCTTGTGTCGTTTCCTTGGGAATTAGCCCCTATTAATTAGGGAAATTCCTCATCCACAAATATGCAATACATCATAGGCCTTCCCGTGACTACATGCACCACTGTATAATTTGGATGATTATACAACTGATAGTACATTGTCCTTGAACTCCAATATCAACTGGGTAACTCGTAGATCACACATCCATGAGTTATTTATGGCTGAATTATTAGTTAACTAGTTGAACACTAAAGCTGCACCCCACTACTAGACCTCTTACTAGTTCCTCCAACAATTGGAACTAGTTTAACTGACTTTAACTCAGTTAAACTGAATTAATTAATTACAACTCAATATAAACTCAACTAGGTTTCCTATTAAGTAGGAGCCACTCTACATGACTCAAGAAAGACCCTAAACTCATATTAAATGAGATAACTAAGTGAAATTAACTTAGTTAACTCATTCCCATTGTCTTGTGATGTGGAATTACAATTTTCTCCTAATTTAATTGAAGGGAAAATTAAATTGGGATTTTTTGTGTTGCATTTTCAACACATTCATTGTCTTTCTTCTTTCTCTTGCACAAAAATCAATATTATTTATGAGTGAGTTATTGGTGTCAAAATTGGTCAAGTTTTCCTCTATACACACATAGGAGAAGTCAAATAACTACCTCTTCGAGGATGACTTGTCCTGAGAGGGTTGACTTGGCCTTATGGATGACAACTTAACTTTTGACTCAAATAAGATAATTTATCTTTTTCTTACAGGAAGTCAAAATGGGACTTTGACTCAATTACATTTATTTGACTCATTGTAATCTTTATTTTGACTCATTAAGCCCTATAAGCATGAACAACATGCTTTGACTAGAAATAAAAATGAACATAATCATAATTTTTTTTTTTACATGAAATACATATTGATACAAATACAATAGTTATGAAGACCGAACCTAGTTACATTTGTAACACCTCCTCTTAATTAGTTAGGTATTCATAATGACACAATAAGATACTGTCAAATTAAAATATTTTCATAGGAAGGGATTCAGATTGATAAGTTTCATCATAACCAACATTGTCAAATGTAGCAAAGCCTTGACTGACAAGCTCTATCTCTCCACTATATTAGAGAATAATGTTGCAAGGCATAAATTTGGACACCCACTGCATCTCTAGGCACATACCCCATTCGAATTTTCACCAAGTTATGTCCCCACGGGACTATTCTTATCTTTGATACCCATCCTCAAAGAATATCGGTCCTCGAGACTATTCTTATCTTGGATACAAATCCTCAAAGAATATTTGTCCCATATTCTTATACAGACCACCATTCTCCCCACCAGTTCCTTCTTAGGCTTATGGATGTTAATCTCGGCCATAGTGTATGACACTTGGAGAATACAATTTCCACCCTTAATCCCTCTCAACCAAGGAGGATATATCCTAACTCCCTCTCAAACAAGGAGGAATAACCACTAGCCTGAGCTTGTATCAAAAGTACTCATCAATGGATTAGTTACATGTTCTTCTATGGATATTTTTTGTGACTCCTTGGCTCCTATCTACATTGCATCATAACAAGCTTCAACCTTATTGGATGTTTGTAAACTCTCATGTAGCTTCAACATGTCATCAAGTAGTTCATCAAACATTTTATGGATCCAAACTTCTTTACACCTGATTATACAAACCTACACGTCTTCTTTCTTTGTATAGAATTATTCTTTATGATTTTGCAAGAATTCATATTAACTCTCAATCATTAATAACATATTTATCAGAAACAATACATGTCAAACCAATTAATGTAGAACTAATTATATCTCTGTATTTTCGGCTAAGGTGGGCGAACTTCTTCTTGATCAATATTGAATCCAACATATCATCAAGTGATCAATAAACTCTTTCATGGCTTCTTGTATTATTTCACTCCCTTTTCTTCCTCTATAGAGTACATATTTATGCTATAATACTTCCATACCATATCATAAACATTATTTATGTTATTCCTCATTATCAAAGTTTCCAAAACAATTGATGTTGCTCCAAATTTCAAGTTGTAATATTCTTCAAGTCAATTTCCACTTCTAACTCCCTTTGAACTCAACATTACTTCTTTCTCATTATTTAAATTTACATTCTTCAAGAAATCATATTCAATAATGACCAACAATAGTGTCAACATTTTTTTTTCCGATGATGTGTTTTGCTTTCATATCTCAAATATCCATCTAGAAGAGTCTTGAATTTCTTTTTCAACTATTTGACCAAGACATGTCATGCTTTTGCTAATAACTCTCTGCACAATTATATTCCAGCATCATGTTTTTCTTTCAACTCCCTCTAAAGATATGAATCCTCTTTTGAGATAGCTAATTGCAAGAAAATTCCTCCATGATAAGTGTACATCTTCCTTCCAAGATGCTAATTAATTAACTTTTTTAATTAAGTTGCTTCTTTTATACTTCCTTGAAGATGATGTTCATAAAGAGTAGAATGATGAGATTCATCCTATGTGTTAAGAGTAACCTCATGTATGCTTCCATGTTGCTTTAATGCATAAAGATAAATTGACTTCTCTTATTGTAAAATAAACTTCTACCATATTCCTTTGATTCTTCCATTCAAATGCTAAACATTGGTATTATTGTTAGAAACAAAATATCGTGTTGGAAATACTTCTATAATGTTGTATAATTACCTTGGTTATGCTATATTTCTGCTTCTTTTAATCCTTGCTTGCTAGATGACTGTTTAGTCAATTTAGTGTTATCTAAATTGCTAGTATTAATTGTCAACCCGGGGCTCGTAAGCTGATGAAGTGAAGGTGTACTATATGTACTTAAGCAACCTCTTAGAGTTTTTTTTTATCGTTGGGGGTGTTGTTTGTGGTTAATTTATCTTCCTAAAATGGAGTGGTGATTTATAAACAGATGAGTGATAGTGTGTGTGGAGTGAATCCTAAATGAGCGAGAGTGTGTGATTAGTGATCTCTAACTACTTGCTTGAAAGGAAATGCTTGAAAGAAATAAGTAACTTGAAATAACTTGAAAGCAAATAACCACTTCCAATGGCACTAGACACC
Source organism: Pinus tabuliformis (assembly GCA_031772625.1). NCBI lineage: Eukaryota > Viridiplantae > Streptophyta > Pinopsida > Pinales > Pinaceae > Pinus > Pinus tabuliformis. The sequence continues at coordinate 557,431,003 of CM062813.1, read as the reverse complement.
ATTCATGCTGCTGCAAACAAAAGAAAAGAAAGTCACTTTTAAAACCAAAGATAATGATTATCTATCCCTAACTCCCTGCTTCAAACACATAGTGCTGTGTAAAGCACGATTAGGAAGTAGCTCAAGTTGAATTAGAAAAGTGATTAAAAATAAGAAAAATCTACTTTAAAGACTAGTGATAACGTTTTTCTCTTTCTAACTCTCTACTTCTGCCATATGTACTATGCAAAGTATGATTAGAAAGTAGTGAAAGGTTAGTCTAAAAAGCACTCAAAGCCAACTGCAAGTTAGTGGTATTCTGATCCTTAAAAGATAACAATTTATGATAAAAGATCATTCATGCGTTAGCAGAACTTTGAGAAATAAGACTAAAAATCAGCTATAAAAACAAAGACAGCAACTTGAACCTGTCAACTTCAAATACCATTAGTTTGTAAAGCAAATACACAAACATAAAAACAAATCCCGGGCTAAAAACCTGCAAGGAAATAATACTGATCAGCTTGAAAGAAAAGAAATCAAATAAATCAAACTATACATGTTTAAAGAAATGCTGAATGAGAAAATAAAGAAATGCTGAACATAAAATACTTTACAGAGGCTAACATGAACAGGGGCCCTCCATTCATTCAGCCACAAGAAGACTTAAGGAACTGAAAGCTTCAAAACAACACTGTTTCTATTGCTCCATTTGCAGAAATGTACAAAACAGAGTGCTAGAACAGCACTATAAAAACAGAGTTTACAAATGCTCTTAAAATTATCACAAGTTCAGAGAGTACAGCAGCTAAAAAGTAAAATAAGCGTACGCAGACGCAAGTATATATAGGCATCTGAAGGATGGCCTAACACGTACAGCTAATAACTGAAAAACAACTAACTGTAATGCGTATTTAAGGTTCATTGACACATCATAAGGCTGCGTGGATGAGCTGGAGGTTTTGTCGTCATGGGCAATGAATCCAGTGTTGGATCATGTCCCCTACCACCTGCAAAACGCGGACAAGTCACCGTTTGAGCTGACGTGACCTAACAGCTTACAATCACCGTTAAGCTGCCTTTATTTGACCGTAACTTGACCAGTTTTGACCGGAGGTACAGATGACGTGGATGGTTGAAAAAATGGCACAGGAACCTCGAGCACGTTGATACCTAAGTGCCCATGTGGCTCATTTGGCAAACTGACACGTGGAACCTTGAGTTTAACAAAAAGGCTGCGGGATCATCAGATGGTTGCGGGATCGCTGAATGGCTGCGGGATTTCCAGACAGCTGCGGAATTCCTGCAAGTAAGTCAAAATCTAAACAAAAAATCACCCATTAGCAAAACTTACTTAATCATGCCTAATGACACCTAATGTAATGATCTGGGTGGTTTTACAGTGAAAATGAGGCAAAAGTGAAGAAAAGCTGAGGAAAAACTGAGGGAAATGGTAGACAAGTAGGTGTAAAGTAGAGGCTCTACATACCCCCACTACGAGGGTATTGCATGTCCTCATGCAATGAAAACACAACTCAATCCACCTGCTGGGATGCCTCTGCTAAGACATCCAATCTCCTCTTCTTCCTCTGTGTGGAGACATTGACTTTTGGTCTCTTGAACATGCATCTGAATTTCAAATTGATTAAGGCTCTGTTTAGCCTTCTACATTTCTTCTTGAGTCTCCTGTTTTTCTTCTGCCACATACCCATGTGAAGCATGGTGTTATCTTGGATTGCTTTGTCAATATCAGCTTGCTGCTTCATTTTTTCATTTTCCTGCTTAATGTGGCGATTTAGCACCTCAAGTTCATAGATCTCTTGTTTGAGTGTGTCTATTTGCTGCTCATGAGGTATGATATTACTTGGGCCAGCAGTGTTCTGCTCCAATGTTTCAAAATAGTTGTACACCTCTTGTTGAGCTGGGTCAACAATTGGTGACTTCCTTGGACTGTGTTCATGCTCAATTTCAGTTTCAAACTCCGGCTGAAATGGACTGTCCTCTCTTGGAGGAGTAGCTGCATCACGTTGTGGACTATCCTCAAGGTCTGGTTTTATAGCACCCTTCTCAGGTGTGCTTAGATCAATGAAAAGTGTCCTTGTGGCTCTCCCTTTATTCTGCAATCTGTTGCTCCTTCTTACATTGGCAACATTCTGTGTTTCTTTTTGTGCCTTTTTCCTTGGTTTCTGCACTTTTACTTTCTTGGAAAGGGCAGTTTTCCCATGGAGTTTGGCCAACCTTTGTGCTAAGGGCTGACTATCTTCCTCACTAGAATTCTCTGGAGTCTGATAAGTTTCTTGAATTATGGATTTTCCCTTGTCTTGCTTTCGTTTCTTCCTATTTTCTTTTATCTTCTGGGCAGCTTCTTGGGCAAGTTCTGCGAGGGTTTGTGTGATAACCCCTTGAGCTATTGGATCACTGTCCACAGTAGGTTCAGGCTCAATCTCATGTTCAGTTTCCTCTTCAATCTGTCCTTGGACAGTTCCCTCTAAGATATCAGTTTCAGGGGTATCCTCTTTTCTTTTTCTTCTACTTTTTCTAGGCACAGAGGTTTCTCCAGCTTCTTCAAAATGATTTCTCACAAGGAATTTCTCCCAGGTGTCTCGTTTTGCTTTTAATTGTTCCTCCACTAACATTTTAACAAGGCTATGATGACAGAGATGTGCTTCAATGTTTCGTGGATTCCTTTGGGCCATGGAACACATTTTTCTAAGGCTTTGGAATAGAAAGTAGGGAAGATTTATATCATGTTCTCCTTGAAATTGCAGCATAACTTTACCATGATAAACATATAAGACCCCAAATCTCCCTTCACAAGTGAAAAATTTTTGCACTAACAACAGTAAAATTTTCCATTCTTCCTTAACATAAGTGACAGGAATTCCTTTTGTGAAGACACTGGTATCCATACCTGGGTTTTTTAAAATCTGCTTCCATTGTTGATCTTGAACTAAACGGTTTTTAAACCACCTTTCTCCGGTTTGTGGGAGAGATGTAGCTTGTGCTATGCTGCCCTCACTGACTACAAACGTTAAATCACCCACTTCCACTTGACTGTCTTTATCTCTGAATGACCTTGCAAATGCCTTTGTAACCTCCTTGTGGTAGCCTTTAAATTTCTTGATGCACTGTAGCCAGTTGGCTTTCTGCAACGCCTCCTTAACTTGAGGATATGCTTCCAGGAATTTTGAACCTTCTGGTTCAGCCCTTAAAAGTTTCCCCATTGACTCTACGGCTTTGTTCTAAAACACGACTTCAATGGTGGCTTTACACAGTAAATTCTCGGCTCTGTTCAGAATGTTGTGGAAAAGAGGTTGTATGGTTTCAGCAATAGCCTTAGACACAGTGTATTCACGGCTTGAACATCGTGAAATGGTGGATTAACAGCTTTAACACAGTGGAACGGTGGCTTAGCAGTCGTAATACAACCGTAACATACGTTCACTGGTTATATGTATTCACTGTTTCTCAGAATTAGCAGAGAGGAAAAAACAGAGTATGGTTTATGGAGGCAACGTAGTGAGTGGAACGGAATGAAGGAAATGAGAGAATGGAACAGCGTGAAATGGAGTGTTATGAGCGTAGGAGGGTTTCGAAATAATGAATGGAAACGACTAGATCCTTAGATTTCGGCTGTAGGTTTACACATGGCTTCGGGATGAGGACTTAGAGAGTCGTAGTACATTAGGCTACGTCACTAGGGTACGAAAGCCTTAATGATAGAAGCAGCCGTAAGTGATTTTCAAAATCGTGGTAATTAAGGACTGATAGACTTGAGAGATACGTGGATATATGGTCGCATGGTAGGGAAAATGGGTAATCATTACAATTAGTGGCAAAAAGACATAACCCAGAAAACTTTGCATAATGAAATAACTGTAAGTTTAAGATTTAAAACATACCTCAGATCCGCATTTGGTTTGCCCTTTTGATGATTTTCCACTAACCCTTTGTCAACTTATTGTTGTTACATGACTCTTTCCTCCTTGTTATTGATGATTTTTGAACTGTAGAAATTTCTCAAACAGACTGTGTTTCTTTGTGCAGGTGCAGAGGGCTGCGGAAAGGCTAAACGGCTGCAGAATTGCCAAATAGCTGCGGGAACTGCAATGGTGTCCTCCAGCTGCACAAAATAACTTTAGTTGCCTGAAAAAACCTTTATTAATGAAATGAAATGGAATGAATGGATGAATGGGTGGAAAGCAGTGAGGTGAAGTGAGAATGGTTAGATGGAATGAGATGGTGAAATGGAATGGATGAAATGGCGAAATGAGATGAAAGGGAGAGAGAGATTTTTTTTTTTTTTTTTTTTTTTTGGAAAACATGAGGTGTCAGGTGACCCTGATTTTCACCTCAGGTTTTCTGCATGAGACTGCCAATCAGAGATTGGTTTTCAAGCTCATACATTTATTCTTTTTTATTGAAATTGAAAGAAACAGAGATTAGGCTGATGGAGGAGAAGAATTCTTCTCCACCAGCCTCATTTCAGAATCGCCTTGGAACAACTTAACAAACTCCTCTTTTGAGAGTGGCTTGTGGTAAACTTTCAACCGGTGGCCATTCACAATAAAGGGAGTTTGAAGTTCATCAATAGTCTTCACTCTAACTGCTCCATTATTAAAGACTTCATCAATCTCATATGGCCCAAGCCAATGAGTTTGAAATTTTCCTTTGAAGTCCTTAAATTTGGAATCAAACAAGAGTGCCCAATCACCCTTTTGAAACTTCTTTTCTTTGATATGTCGATCATGCCATTTGATTCTTTAGTGCTGAACTAGATCGGTCCTTAGAATTGCATCTTGTCTCATTTCATCTAGTTCATTTAACTGGTCCATTCTGTGCTTCTGGGCTTCTGATAAGCTCATCCCCAATTGAACTGCTGTCTTGAAGGTCTTGATTTGGAACTCAATGGGGAACAGGACTTCCTTCCCATAAACAAGTTCATAGGGAGAATGTCCTGTGGTGTTCCTCCATGTAGTTCTATAGGCCCATAAGGCTTCAGGAAGCCTTTCCGCCCAATCTCTTCTATGAAGATGAACAGTCTTTGTGATGATGCTTTCAAGAACTTTATTTGTAGATTCTACTTGACCATTCGCTTGCGGATGGTATGGAGTAGATGTTCTATGCTTGATCTTATACTCCTCCATCAGCTTCTCCATCATCCTTGATGTAAATTGGCTCCCCTGATCTGTTACAATTTCTCTTGGGACACCAAAACGAGTGAAAATATCCTCAAAAAGAAATTGAACAACTGAATTTTCAGTAGCAGAAGTCAATGCTTTAGCTTCTACCCACTTAGTAACATAATCAGTAAAAACCAATATATATCTCTTTTGCTTGGATGGCGGATTAATTGGTCCAACAAAATCTAGAGCCCATTTCTCGAAGGGTTCGATGCATACCTGTGGCTGTAGTGGCATTTCATTTGAAAGAGTTGGTCTCCCAACTCTCTGACAACTGTCACACCTTCTAACATATTGCTTTGCATCCTTAAAGAGAGAAGGCCAATAATATCCTAAAGAAAGGATTTTATAGGCTGTCCTCTTATCAGCAAAGTGTCCGCCACAAGGTTCGTCATGACATGCCTTAAGGATGTCAGGCATTTCATCCTCCCGTACACATCTTCTGATCATAAAATCTGGCCCTGTTTTGAACAATTCATTAGAAATCCAAGAATAATGTGAACTCTCCTGAATGATTTTTCTTTTCTCATTAGGAAATAAATGTAAAGGTAGCTTTCCAGTAACTAAATAATTAGCAATATCAGCATACCAAGGAGTTTTGGTAGTTATTGCAAACAAATACTCATCTGGAAATTTATCCTCTACAGGAGAATCCTCGTTAGTGTTTTGAATTCTAGACAAGAAATCAGCCACTGTGTTCTGTTTACCTGGTCGATCTAGCACAGTTATGTTGAATTCTTGTAAAAGCAAAAGCCATCTTGTAACTCTACCATTAGTGACTGGTTTGTTCATGAGGTATCTAATGGCAGAGTGATTAGTGTGGACAAAGGTTTCATAACCGGTTATATAATGTCTAAACTTGTTTATCGCATGAACAACGGCTAGAAATTCCTTTTCAGTAACAGTGTAATTTAACTCTGTGGGAGTCAAATTCTTACTTGTGTAATAAATGGCATTTTTTTATTTTATCTTCAAGTCAAGTTAATAGTTCTTTTTCTGATCTTCCAGGTCACTCTAGGTGCAAGAAGAGAGCATACTCAAGAAACTATTAAATCAATAACTTTCTCCTTTCTGATCTTCCAGATCACTTTGAAGTGCAAGAAGAGAGCATACTTAGATAGGCTATTAACTTCTTTTCTTGAAATTTTATGTTTTTTTTTTCCTAAGAATATGGCTACTTAATTTCACTTCCCCGGCAACGGCGCCAAAATGTTTAGTCAATTTAGTGTTATCTAAATTGCTAGTATTAATTGTCAACCCGGGGCTCGTAAGCTGATGAAGTGAAGGTGTACTATATGTACTTAAGCAACCTCTTAGAGTTTTTTTTTATCGTTGGGGGTGTTGTTTGTGGTTAATTTATCTTCCTAAAATGGAGTGGTGATTTATAAACAGATGAGTGATAGTGTGTGTGGAGTGAATCCTAAATGAGCGAGAGTGTGTGATTAGTGATCTCTAACTACTTGCTTGAAAGGAAATGCTTGAAAGAAATAAGTAACTTGAAATAACTTGAAAGCAAATAACCACTTCCAATGGCACTAGACACCATTCATGCTGCTGCAAACAAAAGAAAAGAAAGTCACTTTTAAAACCAAAGATAATGATTATCTATCCCTAACTCCCTGCTTCAAACACATAGTGCTGTGTAAAGCACGATTAGGAAGTAGCTCAAGTTGAATTAGAAAAGTGATTAAAAATAAGAAAAATCTACTTTAAAGACTAGTGATAACGTTTTGCTCTTTCTAACTCTCTACTTCTGCCATATGTACTATGCAAAGTATGATTAGAAAGTAGTGAAAGGTTAGTCTAAAAAGCACTCAAAGCCAACTGCAAGTTAGTGGTATTCTGATCCTTAAAAGATAACAATTTATGATAAAAGATCATTCATGCGTTAGCAGAACTTTGAGAAATAAGACTAAAAATCAGCTATAAAAACAAAGACAGCAACTTGAACCTGTCAACTTCAAATACCATTAGTTTGTAAAGAAAATACACAAACATAAAAACAAATCCCGGGCTAAAAACCTGCAAGGAAATAATACTGATCAGCTTGAAAGAAAAGAAATCAAATAAATCAAACTATACATGTTTAAAGAAATGCTGAATGAGAAAATAAAGAAATGTTGAACATAAAATACTTTACAGAGGCTAACATGAACAGGGGCCCTCCATTCATTCAGCCACAAGAAGACTTAAGGAACTGAAAGCTTCAAAACAGCACTGTTTCTATTGCTCCATTTGCAGAAATGTACAAAACAGAGTGCTAGAACAGCACTATAAAAACAGAGTTTACAAATGCTCTTAAAATTATCACAAGTTCAGAGAGTACAGCAGCTAAAAAGTAAAATAAGCGTACGCAGACGCAAGTATATATAGGCATCTGAAGGATGGCCTAACACGTACAGCTAATAACTGAAAAACAACTAACTGTAATGCGTATTTAAGGTTCATTGACACATCATAAGGCTGCGTGGATGAGCTGGAGGTTCTGTCGTCATGGGCAATGAATCCAGTGTTGGATCATGTCCCCTACCACCTGCAAAATGCGGACAAGTCACCGTTTGAGCTGACGTGACCTAACAGCTTACAATCATCGTTAAGCTGCCTTTATTTGACCGTAACTTGACCAGTTTTGACCGGAGGTACAGATGACGTGGATGGTTGAACAAATGGCACAGGAACCTCGAGCACGTTGATACCTAAGTGCCCATGTGGCTCATTTGGCAAACTGACACGTGGAACCTTGAGTTTAACAAAAAGGCTGCGGGATCATCAGATGGCTGCGGGATCGCTGAATGGCTACGGGATTGCCAGACAGCTGCGGAATTCCTGCAAGTAAGTCAAAATCTAAACAAAACAGTCACCCATTAGCAAAACTTACTTAATCATGCCTAATGACACCTAATGTAATGATCTGGGTGGTTTTACAGTGAAAATGAGGCAAAAGTGAAGAAAAGCTGAGGAAAAACTGAGGGAAATGGTAGACAAGTAGGTGTAAAGTAGAGGCTCTACAATGACTTCTTCAAAATCTTCATGATGAAACTAATTGCTTCATCGATTGTAAAATGCTTGTGATTGTGGAATGATGTGTAGACAACTTTTGATGACCTAAATCTTCTATTTTGTCTAACTGAATGATGTGATGTCTGCTTTCAATTTTGAGTGTCCCTTCTACTTTATGTAGACTCTATTAGTTCCAGTGTTATATATGTTTCTTCAACAACTCTATAACTTGTGAATCCCATGGATTTTTTATACTTTAACTATAACTACTACTCTAACCGCTAACTTCAAAAATGAAAAACAAACTTTCTTGCAAACATGTTGATTTCCTCAATAGTAAAGGCCCTTGTTGTCTTCAATCTTGGGTTTCTTTTCAACTTCTTCATATTCTACAATATGTGCTTCAGTTCTCTCTTTCCTCTTATCATTATTCTTGTTCTTAGGACATTTGGTAAAATCTCTTATATAATGTACAAATTCATTGCAACCAAATCATTGTACTCTAGAGATGTAGCAATTTCCACATGGTTGATTGTAGTTGTTGTATATATGATGAGGTTAAAATATTCCAAATATTCCAATATTCTTCTTTGATCTAGCAACAAAATCTTAAACATTTTTAGTATTGGGTTCAATGTCGCCCTTGGCTTTTATTCTTACTTCTTCTAGAACACATTGTGCCCAAATTTCTTCAAATGTTGGAGTTTCATTTCTTGCATAAATGCTGCTTATAAAACCACTCCAATATGAAGGTAAGGCATTGAGTACGAAAGTGATTAATTCAAGATCGGATATGACTTCTCCAATCCCTTGAAGTTGATCCTTCAATTTTGAGATTTTCATAGGGTATGATGACACATCCTCATATTTTGATATCCTTGTTCTATAAATTTAATTCCTTAGAGAGATTTTCTGACCTATAGTATTGAGATAATATAGTTTGGCTAATTTGTCATAGACTTCTTTGGATGTGGACAAATCTGAAACAAAAGAGATGAGGTGATCCTTAATAGAATAAAAGATGATTTTTTGAGCCCTAACTTCTCCTTTATTGTATTTGGCCATTGCTTGAGAATTTCTCTTGTCTGGTTCTGGAATTTTGCCAATAAAAAATACATGACTTCATTTTCTATGAGAACTGAATTAATTCTTTTCTTCCAAGCCTTGAAATTACAGGCTCTATCGAGCTTGTTACCTTCCTTATATATAGATCCCATTTGTCTAAAGGAATGAGACATAGGATGTAGTAAAGTACTTATTTTTCAAAGGGGATTTCCAGGTTGTTATAGGAGTGATTCAAGAATGTTGACAATGCTTCCAAGAGTCTCCAAAGATGTTTTTGTGTGGTGGTTTGCTATAGTGATGTATTCATGGATGGTTTATACAATAATATATTTGAGTTTCTATGATGACTTCTTCAATTGATGGATTATGAATGAACAAGAACTTGACAATGTTTCCAAAATTCTTCAATGATATTTAAAGAGAGAGATAACTGTTACAATGGCCTCCTTTTAAAAGTGAGTGATGACTTCTACAAAGACAATGGTCTTTGAATCTTCTTCCTTATGCCCTTGATAAAATAATATCTTTAAATATGTTTGTTGCAAATGGTGTCCTCAAATGTAGTTGATGATTGATGTAGAAGTGTCTTCAAAAGTGCCAACAAGAGTAATCTTCAAGTTGTCCTTCCTTCACTTTATCTTTGATACCATGTTGGTAAATCAAGATAATTGTATAATAAGGTTGATTTCTCTGACTTGATAATTAATTGTGAATTTTTTTGACCTTTTATTGTTTTATTATGTTCTATTCAACAATAAATTACCCAAATTATACAAAATATGAAGATCACAAGAGACAAAGAACACAAAAATGTAGGCTCCAAGCCAGGGGAAAACCCCACAAGGGGGAAAACCCAAGAAAATCCTCTTCTTATAGAATTAGATCAAAATGAGATATCCAAAACCCAATACTGAGACCAACACTTCCACAAAGACCCCAAGTTAGCCCTCCTTCAGGCCTCCTTTCAACAAGTCAAAGTCAACAAAGTCAACATTGGTCAAACTTCTGAAAATTCTGGACCTGCAACGAAGGATGTATTTTGGCCTTGTAACAACCTCAGAAACCCCAAAAAATATCTCACGTGTGGACAAAATTAGGGTACAAATTAGCTTGTTTCTCTCTCCTTTAACTTCTCTCTCTTTCTCCTTTGACTTTCATTGTTTTTCTTGTTTTTGTTGTTTCTCTTGCACAAAAATAGATATTATTGATGAGTGAGTGATTAGTATCCAAAGTGGTTGAGTTATCCTCTATATATACACATCCAGGAGGGTTAAATAGATACCTCTTCTAGGCTGACTTGTCCAGGTAGGGCCGACTTGATCTTGTGGATGACAATTTTACTTTTTACTCAAACAAAATAATTTAACTTTTTCTTACTGGATGTTCAAATGGGACTTTTACTAAATTGTATTTCTTTGACTCATTATAAAATTTATTTTGACTCAATAAACTCTATAAGCATGAAGAACATGATTTGACTATAAATAAAAATGAACATAATAATATTTTTTTTTACGTGAAATACATAATGATACAATTACAATAATTATGAGGACCAAACCTAGTTACATTTCCAACATGAAAGAGCCACAATCCCTGAAACTAATGCAAACCCATTAGCAAAAGGGATGAGCATATAACGGAGTTCGAGAAATAAAATAGAATTCTAAGAGATGAGAACAAGTAACCTAAATAAGAGAATTAGGATGGAAGAATACTAGGCTTGTGTTGCTCAAGTACATGGGTCTTACAAAGTAATAGTTAAATAAGTATATCCTTACCTTCAATCGATATAAAAGATTTCCACAAAAAGTTTTCCACTTTGAGAGAAAGATAAAGAAAAAGGTGCACAACTAAGAGGAAAGTTGAGCGATGTGAATAAGACGAAGCACTGAACAAAGGACTTACCAGACGCTCCCCAAGAAATACCAAAAATTAGTGAAGAAGAGATAAGCTATCACTACATTGTTTTGAATAGGGCCTTGAAGACTCTAGAGAAGTTAGAAGGAGCTTTAGAAAAATTCATGGCTTTATATCAAATAAACTACTCCTTGGTAAAAATATTGATCAAAATGAATAAAGGCCACCCATCAGAGACCAAGGAGAAGTAAGGCCATATCAATAAGTCCATAGGGAATTGGACAAGGTTGTCAATGTTATGGAATTATCATTCAGTGTATTTAATAGAAAAACAACAATGGATTCCCTAAAGCAACATATTGTAGAACCTTCAAAGGAACAAATCATCATGAATTCCTTCTTGGTCTCATTAGAAAAGGATGTTCAAACATTATCACAAATAAATGAAGAATATCATGTCACAATGGAGGGCCTACTTCTCAATAGGATCAATATGACCTTGTCACACTATCAAAATTGGGTAGTGTATCTTCACCAAATCTTGGGGGTCCAAGTGGAGAAATTTGTCATCTTGTAATAACTATCATTTCCATGTTCTAAAATTTGTAAACAATTTTTGTATTGTATTAAATTAGTTTAATGTGAGAAACTAAAGAGTTGTAATTTCCATAGGGAAATGAATAAGTCTCAAGAGCAAATTACCTTTGAAAGCTATAAATGTCCTAGCTTTAAGAGGAGTGGATATTTTTTTTCGAGGGGGGAAGGTGGGTGGGGTGGAAGAAAAAGGAAGGAAGAGGACTATTTGTGACTTGTGTTGATTTTTCAAGCATCCTATAAAATGATAATTACTTCTTATGGTTTCTCTTAGATTAATATTTTATTACATTCATATTCATCATAAAGTAATTACACAGAGGATGTCAACAGTAAAACAAAATGCCAGTAGGATCATAAAGAGACAGCCAAACAAGAATATAATACTTTTACGTCGGAAAACCCACTTGGGGAAAAACCCAACAATATTTTCCTTAGAGAAATTATCTAAGTCAACGGAGATACATCTAAGTCAAACATAAAGTCAAATTGATAGCCCTGGTCAAACCTAGTCAAACTTCCCACAAGATAGGTCAATCTATTGCTCAAAAAAATTGGCCTAGTCTGCTTTAGTAGGAAAAAACTTTGACCTTCTTCTTATCTCAAGAAAAGCTTGATTCTTTTCCTAAAATAAACCTAGAAACTCTTCCACAAATTCATCATTTTTCTATCTCATATACGTCTTATTTGCTTGTCTCAAGTTTGACTTCTTCTCTGTGTTAGGGCCCTATAATACTAGTGATTTCCCCATTACTATTTTCATTGTATCCCTTATTGTTATTATTGTGCCCCTATTGTCCCCATATTGTTATTAGTATGCCCCATACAAAACCACTATTATTATTTTTGTGCCCTTATGTTATTACTGTTATGTCGGCTTGATTCTATTGTGACCCCTTACACTCCTATATATAGAAGGGAGGTTTAGTCATTTGTATCATCCAAGAATTGTTCATTTCTGTAATGTAAAGGAGGTTTCCCCCTTGAAGAGGTTTAATTCTAAGGCGTTGATCTATCTTTTCTATCTTTTTGTGAGCTGGTTTCCTAACATTTAGTATCAGAGCTTTGGATTCTAGGGTTTCGCTGCTCCAAACAGGTCTTCATGGAATTTTCACTATAACTTTTTTTCTATGACATTTTAGAAGCTACAAAAAAACAAATTTGAGCTGAAATCCTTCTAAACTTCGGGTCCAAATTTTAGAGCTTGTCTCGCTATATTTGTGGAGATAAGATTTGAGGAAGTTAGGGCTTTTGCAGACTCTCGAATTACATTCCAAATAGGTGACCTGGGGAAAATCGTCATAACTTTTGTTTTGAGCATAAGATTGAAATTTCGTAAGAATTTTCAGAAAGAGGACGGTCAGTATTTTTCTGTCTATCAGTTTCAGTTACTAAGGCTGAAATAGGGACATGTGGCATGTCGTACAAGTTCGCTCTACTGAACTAGTCTATAATCAGGTCACTGTGGGAGATTTGGCATAACTCTTCCTTGGAGAATCCAATCATGATCAGATTTGCAAGGTTAGAAAGAGGACTCAAAAGACTACCACAAAACGAAATTTCAGATATTCGAGATCTGTAGTTACAGAGATACAATAGATTCAATATCGAGCTCTTACAAAGTGAAAAAAACGGTGTGTAGTTTTTTTAAAATTTTGCATAAGATAGGTTTAAAAAATTAGTTTGAAGGAATTCAAAGGGAATAGTGAAGAATTATTAGCATTAATGAATTCCCCGAAGAAAGAAAATGGAAACACCTAGTAAGCAACCTGAAATCTCTAGCATGACTCGTGAAGAAGAGGAAGAAATGCAACATGATATATCAAAATTACAAGACCAAGTACAACAAATTTCACTCTCACTAAAGGGAGATGAAGCCAAGATGAATGGCATGGAAGCTAATATGAATGGCATACAAGTTAAGATGGATGGTGTGCAAGCTAATATGAATGGCATGAAAGTTAAGATGGATGGCATGGAAGTTAAGATGAATGGCATGGACGCTAAGATGAATGGCATGGATGATAAGATGGAAGAATTGAAGATAAATTTGAATAAGTTGCTACAAGAAATGGTCACTAATGGTGAAAGGGTAGTAAAGGAAACTCATTATGATAACAAAAGAAATGTCAATCATGATTTTATAGACTCTAATGTTGGATTGAAGACCCACCATGTTCCAAAAATCGATATGAGGAAGTTTGATGGCAAGGATCTCGGAACATGGATACTACAGATGGAGCAATATTTCGATCTCCATAATGTGAAAAACACACAAAAGGTATGTATTGCAACTTTATATTTGGAACAAAATTAGTTTGTATGGTATCGATGGCTTTTCTCTCGTAAACAAATTGTCACTTGGGAAATTTTTATGGAAGAAATGATAGCACATTATGAGGATACAAAAAGCAACACCTTTTTTAGCCAATTGATAAATCGCAAACAAAAGGGTTCAATGATGGAGCACATTGGGGACTTTCAAAAATTGAACATAAGGGTAAAAGATATTCCAAAGGAGCATAGGATTGATGTATTCATAAGGACTTTAAAGCATAATATCCAACATGAGTTTCACCTTTGGGAACCTGATTCATTGGAGAAGGCATTCAGGTTAGCAAGAAAAATGGAAAGAAAAATTATGGCAACTGGGAAGCCTACCACTCACAACTATAAAGATGGAAGTGTTGTTTCCCGCAGCCTTCCACAACCCACAAGGTTGACACCACAACAATTGGAAGAAAAAAGAGCAAAAGGGCTTTGTTACAGTTGTGATAGAAAATACACTAAAGGTCATAAGTGTGTTGAGAAGAAATTATTCTGCATAGAGTGTGAAGAGGAGGAAGAAAAGGAACAAGAAATTTCAAAAGAAGAGGATATACTCCAAGATCAAACCCTAGATAAAGAAGAAATGAATCTGACCATATCTTGTAATGCATTGGCTAGAATTACCACTCTTCAAACTATCAAGATAGAAGGACATATCAAGAAGAGAAAGGTAATAGTACTGATTAATTTGGGAAGTACCCATAATTTTATTCATTGTAAGATAGCAAAGGAATTGAATTGCTTCCTATATCCAACACCAGAGTGTCAAGTGATGGTTGCAAGTGGAGTGTTATGCTCTTAACCTGCAAAATGATACCCAAATACAGAATATGCGAAGAAAAGATACCCATAACACAGAATAGCAATGATTTTATTATTCAGAGAGTAATGTTCACTTGCCTCTTCGAGGGGGCAACCTCTAATAGAGCAGAGCTCGACTACAAAATAAGACATGATTCTCCTCGCAGGGAGTCTCTATCCTTTATATATGACTCATACATGCAATACCACGAGCCAATACCGTGGGTTTTATTAATACCATCTATCTAATACTACGGCCCATTTGCAACTAACTGTGGTTCCGTCATTAATTGCGGATTAACCACTTACAATTATTAATATGGGCTTTATTGACTCTTGACTATGACGTGATCCCATTACATAAATAAGGGGGTTAGGGTGGGACCCTAACATGCCCTCCCCCTTAAGACGAGCCTTGTCCTCAAGGCTGAAGCTGCGGAAACTGCTGAAGAATAGTGGTTGGTTCCCAAGTTGCATCTTCCGGAGAGGTGTCTTTCCATTTGACGAGGACTTCCTTAATCATGCGGCCACGCAGTTGCTTGTCTCGTGTGTCTAAGACCTGTTCGGGATGAAGCCAGATGGACCCTTCTTCATCCAATTCAGGTAGACTGGTCTGAATTCTACAATTGTTCCCAATCACTTTCTTGAGGCATGAGACATGGAAAACTGGATGGATTTTTGCAGTAGGTGGCAAGGCCAACTTGTAGGCCACTTATCCAATGCGCTGAAGTACTTGATATGGTCCGTAGAATTTGGGAGAGAGTTTCTGACACCCCTTGTCCTTGAGTGATGTTTGCTTATATGGTTGTAGCCGTAAAAATACCTGATCCCCTTCTTGAAATTGGCGCTCTGAGCGATGCTGGTCTACCTGTTGCTTCATGCGGTTCTGAGCTTGATGAAGATTCGCTCGAAGATGGGCGAGCATGGTTGCGCGGTGTTGTAGAAGTTGATCCACTGCTTTTACTTTTGAGCATCCCTTGAGATACGAAGTAGGTGAAGGCAGGAGTTGACCATATACTACTTCATAGGGAGTCATTTTGGTGGTGGCATGATAGTTGGTGTTATACCACCATTCAGCCAGAGGTAACCACTGTACCCAAAGGTGTTGCTTTTCTGAAGTGAAACACCTAAGGTAGGTTTCTAGACATTTGTTGACGGCTTTGGTTTGACCATCTGTTTGCGGATGATAGGAAGTACTGAGTTTGAGTTGAGTGCCTTGTATTCTGAAGAGTTCCTGCCAAAAATTACTGGTGAAGATCGAGTCGCGGTCGGACACAATAGAAGTGGGCATGCCATGCAATTTGAAGATCTGATCCATGAAAGATTGAGCAGCCAAAGTTAGTGTAAATGGGTGGGGTAGGGCGTAGAAATGAGCATACTTCGGCAGTCGGTCCACAACCACCATGATGACTGACTTGTTCCCTGACTTTGGAAGACCTGTAATGAAATCCATAGAAACCTCCATCCAAATTGATGCCGGAATGGGCAATGGTTGTAACGTGCCTGGTGTGTTGACGGTTTCCCCTTTGTGGCATTGACAGACATCACATTCTGCTACGAAAGTAAGGATGTCCTTTTTCATGCCTATCCAAAAAAATGATCTTCTGGTGCGAGCATACGTCTTCTGAAAGCCCGAATGTCCTGCAATGGGAGATGAGTGCAATTCTGCCAAAATGCGACTTTTGAGGGTGGATGTTGGTGATATTATGACTCTGTCCTTGTAGTGAAGAATATCATCCTGCCACGAGTAGCCCTTGGTGGAATTTGGATCTACTGCAATTGAGAAATGAGTTGGGAGAGCCCGGGGTGTGAAAACCATTCCCTGCGAGCCTCTTCAATCCATTCTGGAATGGGGAGGGAAATTGCTAGCAGAGTACTTTCCTCCTCAAATTGGTGAGATAATGCATCTGCTACACTATTGTCTTTCCCTTTCTTGTAAATGATCTCATAATCATATCCCAGCATTTTGGCTAGCCATTTATTTTGTTGTGGGGAGGATAGGCGTTGCTCCAAAAAATATTTAAGACTGTGATGATCTGTGCAGATTTGGAAACGTCGCCCCAATAAGTAAGGTCGCCAGGTCTCGACTGCATGTAAGATGGCCATCATTTCCTTCTCGTAGGTAGATTGGCCCAGATTCCTCCCACTCAGTTGTTGGCTTGTGAAGGCCAACGGTCGCCCTTCCTGCATCAAGACTGCCCCAATACCTGTACCCGAAGCATCACATTCAATGACAAAAGATTTGGTGAAGTCAGGTAGTGCTAAGACTGGAGTGGAACACATGGCATTTTTTAGAGCTGTAAAGGCCTGTTGTGCTTCGTCATTCCAGAAGAATGAATTTTTATTTAGGAGTTGGGTGAGGGGCTTCGCTATGCGGCCATAGTTGCGGATAAATTTATGATAATAGCCTATGAGACCCAAAAATCCTCTCAAGCTCTTCAAGGTCTTAGGTTGAGGCCATTCCTGCATTGCCTGGATCTTTTTGGGGTCCACCTTGACACCTTCACACCCCACAATGTGGCCCAAATACTCTACTTCTGCCATGCCAAACGAACACTTAGACATCTTGACAAATAATTTATGCTTGCGGAGCAGTTGTAAGAGTAGATCTACATGCTGAAGATGTGCAGCCCAAGTGCAACTATAGATGAGGATGTCATCGAAGAAAACAAGGACAAATTTCCTAAGATATGGTTTGAGAATGTGGTTCATAAGGCTCTGAAAAGTAGAGGGGGCATTACAAAGACCAAATGGCATGACCAAGAATTCATAATGGCCTTCATGAGTTCTGAAAGCAGTCTTGGGGATGTCGACTTCCTTCATGTGAATTTGGTGGTAGCCTGAGCGAAGATCCAGCTTAGTGAAGAATTGAGCCCCATTGAGTTCATCCAGCAAATCATCAACCACCGGGATGGGAAATTTATCTTTGACTGTCAACTTATTGAGGGCCCTAAATTCGGGACACATCCGCCACTCCCCATCTTTCTTGAGCACCATGACCACTGGGGATGAATAAGGACTAATGCTGGGACGAATGACACCTGCTTCCAAAAGTTCCTTGATGATTTTTTCTATTTCATTCTTTTGGGTGAACGGATATGTGTATGGGTGCACATTTGGGGGTTGGGACCCTGGAACCAAGGTGATGCTATGGTCATGTTCCCCTCGCGAGGGTGGAAGCTCATGAGGCTTGTCAAAGACCGGCAGATGGTTATTTAAAATCTGTTGCATCTCAGGATGAATTGGTAGAGGCTTTGTTTTGACTGCCTGGATGGCATTAAATTGAGCTACAACTCCATGATTGCCCTTTTTTAACAATTTTTCCATCCTATGCGAGCTGATGATAGAGGGGGCTCCCGCCTGGAGTCCACGGAGGGTATGCGTGTAGTTGTTCTGCTTAAAACTCATATATAACTCCTGGAAATCCATTGTGATTGGCCCAAGAGTGCGGAGCCATTCAGCGCCGAGGACAATGTCGCAACCCCCCATGTGTATGGCAAACATGTGGGTTTTCAACTGATAATCCCCCATTTGAAGTTTGACATTTTCACAGCAGCCTTCACATTTCATTGTTCCTCCATCCACAATTTGAACTTGGAAGTTAGAAATTGCTCATACAAAACAATGCACTGCTTCTGCGACTTTTTGATGGATGAAATTATGTGTACTTCCACTATCAATCAAGACTACTACTGGGCGATGTTTAATAAAACCTCTGATTTTGAGAGTTTGAGGGGAAGAAATCCCTGCCAAAGCATGCAACGAAATAACTGGTTCGTCAGAGACATTGTCCTTTTGGTTGTCTTCTTCTAGCGGCTCCTGTTCATCCAGTGGTGGATCTTCCTCTGTTGAGCTGTAGTCAGTGGCATCAATTTGAACAAATTTGGGCTCCTTGCATTTATGACCTGGGGAGTATTTTTCATCACAGTAGTAACATAGGCCTTGCTTTCTTCTTTCGGCCATTTCCGCAGGTGACACCTTTTGGACCTTAAGTGTTTGAGTCGTGTTGTGAGCCTGTGGGGGGTGACCTTTAGCGGAGAAATTTGGGCGACTGTATTGGGCTGCTAATGCACGTTCCACGTTACGAGCTACCTTGCAAGCCTCCGTCCATGTGGGAGGGTGGTGCAATAGGACTTGGGCTTTGATAGCTTCTTTAAGACTGCTGATAAGACATTTCGTGTAGAACACATCTAAGAGACCCCAAGTGCGGAAGGCTAAGGCTTCAAAAGCTGTAATATATTCATCCACTGTACCAGTCTATCGGAGCTTAGTAAGACGACCCAAAAAAGATGATTCCTGGTCAAAGCGGTCTTGAAGAGCTTTGGTGAATTTGGTCCAAGTCCTAAAAGGTCCAGTGCAACGCTGATGCCATTCCTACCATTGCCACCTTTCATTGTCCAAGTACATGCTCCCCAACATAAGCTGAGTCGCATCATCGAAGATGTGATTCAGTTTGAAATACTGCTCCATTTGTGCTATCCATGCCGACGGGTGAGAACCGTCAAATTTATGCATATCCAACTTGGGAGGTCGCTGACTGGGTGGTGGGTGGGTGTGCCAGACGTGAGGAGAGTGGCTAGACTCACCCTCATTGTGTTCAGTGCCATTATACTCCTCCTCGTGGGCTTGCTCCTTGCCCTTCGGGACTATTTTCTCAACCATGCTACATAGTCCGGTAAGCTGAAGGTGGAGGTTGTGCATTGATTCTTCAAGTTTGTCCATCCTTTCATTGGCCATCGCTTGAGCTCTAGTTTCTACCATACACCAACCGGATTTTTTTAAAATTGGGACCACCTAAAAATTTTTCACTAAGAAGTGAATGGTACGACCGTGCTCAGCTTGTCGTCCTGATTCTGATGGGCTAGATCACCAATAAGCACCCCGAAAGATCTCAGACTCTTTTTTTTTTGAAAACTCCTAACGGAGTTTACTCCTTCCTTATCAATGCTGCAGTGGCCAAATCCTCAAAATGTCAATGCGGCCAAAAGTCCTGCAAAAATTATACCCCGGTATAGGAACCCTTCACAACGACTCCGATCTGGTGGATCTGAGAGATCTGAATGGCGGATCTGATGGCGGAACAGACTGCTTCTGCGGATCTGATGGCAGAACAGACTGCTTCCGCGAATCTGATGGATCTAATAGATCGGAATGGTTGATATGCGAACTCGAGACTGCGGGACTGATGTCTGCTGCTGCTGCACCCCTTTGCACAGGCGGATCTGGAAGAGATGCTGTGTGATCCCCCGATAGAAAAGGAAACTATGGTCTTGAGGAGTGTCAGGTGCTACAGATCGCAATATACATAAGGGTCTGGCAGTAGTACTCGGCCCAATGTTTCAAGGCTCTAACTAAGGAGGATCGACCGTACCCTTAGCCGTACAACTCGACTACCCTATCGTACGGGCGAGTAATCTCCTCGAGTGCTGTTCTCGGTGTATTGTAGCTGCAAGACGGCCGACGGTTTATCTATGGCGAGGTTTCAAGGGAGCCTACGGGGCTTCCGATATACCCAGAGGGTACGTGGAAGACAGTCCGTGTGCGGTTCTGTCTAATGCGCTACTACTCAAAGGGGTACCCACAGGGGTTACAAGGGAGTCCAACAGACGTGACCACCTCTTGTATTTCCTGCGTGCATGCCTCCCCAAATCTGCAAGTTTATGCGCTCAACGACAGACCCTGTGGTTTAAAGACGCCGGAACACATCTCTAGCCCAAAAAAAATTGCTAAGAAATGGAGATCCCATCGGCCCTGGAAAGTGCTCTGATACTACTTGTTATGCTCTTAACCTGCAAAATGATACCCAAATACAGAATATGTGAAGAAAAGATACACAGAACACAGAATAGCAATGATTTTATTATTCATAGAGTAATGTTCACTTGCCTCTTCGAGGGGGCAACCTCCAATAGAGCAGAGCTCGACTACAAAATAAGACACGATGCTCCTCGCAGGGAGTCTCTATCCTTTATATATGACTCATACATGCAATACCATGGGCCAATACCATGGGTTTTATTAATACCATCTATCTAATACTATGGCCCATTTGCAACTAACTGTGGTTCCGTCATTAATTGTGGATTAACCACTTACAATTATTAATATGGGCTTTATTGACTCTTGACTATGACGTGATCCCATTACATAAATAAGGGGGTTAGGGTGGGACCCTAACAATTGGAAGAAAAAAGAGCAAAAGGGCTTTGTTACAATTGTGATAGAAAATACACTAAAGGTCATAAGTGTGTTGAGAAGAAATTATTCTACATAGATTGTGAAGAGGAGGAAGAAAAGGAACAAGAAATTTCAAAAGAAGAGGATATACTCCAGGATCAAACCCTACAGAAGTGATGGTTGAAAGTGATGGTTGCAAGTGGAGGAACCATAAATTGCTCTGGAAAGTGCCTTAATATCAAGCTATCCATGGGATAATATGTATTGAATAGCCCAATGCTTTCCATTCCCATGGGTGGTGTTGATGTTGTACTAGGAGTCCAATGGCCACAATCCTTGGGTACAATAGCTTTTAATTTTCAATAACTTTTCATGAAATTTTGTGCAGTAGGAAAGGAAGTTAAATTAAGGGGTATTGCAGGGAAACCGGGAAAGATAATCAGCTCTAACGATATGACAAAGCTTCTAAAGAAGGAACAACGAGGTGTAATTGCACAATTATGTTCGCTAGATGTTCCCACATTGAAATCATCTATTTCCCCAAATATCCAAAAAGTCTTGGACAATCATTCCAAGGTATTTGAGACTCCCAAAGGTCTCCCACCTATTCGTGATCATGATCATGCTATTCATTTGATTCCAGGAAGTGTTCCTCCAAACATCAAGACATACAGATATCCCTATGGCAACTGGGAAGCCTACCACTCACAACTGTAAAGATGGAAGTGTTGTTTCCCATAGCCTTCCACAACCTACAAGGTTTACACCACAACAATTGGAAGAAAAAAGTGTAAAAGGGCTTTGTTACAGTTGTGATAGAAAATACACTAAAGGTCATAAGTGTGTTGAGAAGAAATTATTCTACATAGATTGTGAAGAGGAGGAAGAAAAGGAACAAGAAATTTCAAAAGAAGAGGATATACTCCAGGATCAAACCCTAGATAAAGAAGAAATGAATCTGACCATATCTTGTAATGCATTGGCTAGAATTACCACTCTTCAAACTATCAAGATAGAAGGACATATCAAGAAGAGAAAGGTAATAGTACTGATTAATTTGGGAAGTACCAATAATTTTATTC
The DNA here is from genome assembly GCA_031772625.1 of Pinus tabuliformis. Taxonomy (NCBI): domain Eukaryota; kingdom Viridiplantae; phylum Streptophyta; class Pinopsida; order Pinales; family Pinaceae; genus Pinus; species Pinus tabuliformis. Next base: position 557,408,934 of record CM062813.1, on the reverse strand, counting down.
ATTGTAAGATAGCAAAGGAATTGAATTGCTTCCTATATCCAACACCAGAGTGTCAAGTGATGGTTGCAAGTGGAGGAATCATAAATTGCTCTGGAAAGTGCCTTAATATCAAGCTATCCATGGGAGAATATGTATTGAATAGCCCAATGCTTTCCATTCCCATGGGTGGTGTTGATGTTGTACTAGGAGTCCAATGGCCACAATCCTTGGGTACAATAGCTTTTAATTTTCAATAACTTTTCATGAAATTTTGTGCAGTAGGAAAGGAAGTTAAATTAAGGGGTATTGCAGGGAAACCGGGAAAGATAATCAGCTCTAACGATATGACAAAGCTTCTAAAGAAGGAACAACGAGGTGTAATTGCACAATTATGTTCGCTAGATGTTCCCACATTGAAATCATCTATTTCTCCAAATATCCAAAAAGTCTTGGACAATCATTCCAAGGTATTTGAGACTCCCAAAGGTCTCCCACCTATTCGTGATCATGATCATGCTATTCATTTGATTCCAGGAAGTGTTCCTCCAAACATCAAGACATACAGATATCCCTATGCCCAAAAGAGTGAAATTGAATGTATGGTTGCAGAAATGCTAGAGGCTGGTATAATTCAACCTAGTCAAAGTTATTTCTTTGCTATAGTAGCACTGGTGTACAAGAAGGATGGATCATGGTGCATGTGCCTAAATTATAGGGAGCTAAACAAGCTCACTGTTAAAGATAAATTTCCCATTCCTGTCATTGATGAATTATTGGATGAATTGCATGGATCAATTTACTTCACCAAGTTGGATCTTCGTTCAGGATATCATCAAATCAGAATAAATACTGAAGACATTCCAAAAATAGCATTTAGAACTCAGGAGGGTCATTATGAATTTTTGGTCATGCCTTTTGGCCTTACCAATGCACCTTCTACATTTCAAGGTTTGATGAATTCCATTTTCAAAACCTTCCTTAGAAAATTTGTGTTGGTATTTTTTGATGATATACTAATCTACAGCAAGTCTTGGAAGGATCATATTGAACATGTTGATAGGGTGCTCAAACTATTGGAGGAGAAACAATTATATGCAAAAAGCTCCAAATGTTTCTTTGGAGTACAAGAGATGGAATATCTGGGTCATATTGTATCTCATGAAGGTGTTAAGGTAGACCCTGTTGAAAAATGTGCAACAAGAAATGTTAAATTTAGAATGTGCTAAAAATAGCATGTCTAAAAATAGCATTTTGTCTAGTGAGGTCATTGGCCACATTGGGTGAGAGGTGAAACTGCTAAAAATAGAAAGATCTAAAAGTAACATTTTTGGGTCCCTTCCTATTTATAGCAGTCCCTAGTCTATCTATAGGAAGTAAAATTAATTTTGGTCTTAACAGCAGTTGGAAATATTAATTAATTAATTTAGTTGAGTTAATTAGTTAAGGAAATTCGAATTTGAAGTCTTTGTGAGCATGCACATGAGTTTTCCCGTTGATTGAGGAATTTATCCTTAATTTCCTCCACTAATTGAGCGAATAAGTATGAGTTCTATAATGAGAGAATCAGTTGACTTAGTTCTAACTAGTCAAGTCCAGTTAGATTATTTTAACAAGTTTTTAAAATAATAAAATATAGTTTGTTAATGCTTGCATGCATGTGACAATTATTATTTTAGATAACTGAGAATTCACTCATGGACAACTGTTGCATGTCAGTTCTGTCAGAGACCCAATTGAGATCAGATGTGGGACAGTGTACTATCAGATGCTTGACTATTTCTAGTAAGTAGTTTTTGCATGGTTGAGGAACTAGTGTCCTCAAATATTGCGTAGTTGGACCATAGGTTGACTTGGTATGTTTGGAATTAATTGCATATGCTTTTTCTATTATTTCCTAAGCAAACTGCGCAAGGAAATAGGGATTGGACCATAGGTAAAGCCTTTATATACAGGGCTTGGTTGGTTCATGAGACATATCTTCATATCTTCATAGTTCATTGAGAACTGAATAGCTTGAGAGCTAATTCTTTTTGTATTGTGAAGAGGATTTCCACTTGATTGATAATACATGGTTGGGGTTTTACGCTGGTGCTTTCCCCTGGATATATCTTGTGTTATGTGTGATTATTTCTCTTGATCAATTATGCATGTTTCTACTTGATGTTGCTCATGAATTCGATTATGCTTCCGCTTAATGTTTTGTAGAAGTAGAACAAGTATTATGCTTTAGGACATTGCATGTATCGGTTTGTTCTACCGGTGAAATTTCTGCAGACCCTAGCAAAATTAAAGCCATTAAGGAATGGAAAATCCCCACATCCATAAAGCATATGCTAAGATTTCTCGGGTTGACAGGGTATTATCGCAAGTTTGTTAAGAATTATGGGAGAGTAGCAGCACCTCTAACAAAATTATTGAAGAAAGATGCATTTTCATGGACTCCGGAAGTAACAAAGGCCTTCTAACATCTTAAAGAGGCAATGTGCCAAGCACCGGTCTTAGCTATGCCGGACTTCACAAAAACTTTTATTGTGGAATGTGATGCTTTAGAAAATGGAATTCGTGTTGTTTTAATGCAAGATGAAAGACCCATTGCTTTCAAAAGTCGTCCAATAAAGGGAAAGTATTTACACAAAGCTATTTATGAGAAGGAAATGTTGGCAATACTACATGCAATGAATAAATGGCGACCCTACCTAATGGGAAGACACTTCAAGGTAAACATAGATCATGATAGTCTTAAATACTTTTTAGAACAAAGATTATACTCTGAAGAGCAACAAAAATGGGTCACAAAGATGTTGGGTTATGATTTTGAAATCATCTACTAAAAAGGGAAGCAAAATGTTGTGGCAGATTCACTCTCAATAAAGGATGAAGATGTGGAAGCATTGTTGTGCACCATTTCTATTATCCAACCAGATTGGATAAACAAAGCAAGGGAGGAATGGAAGAATGATGAAGAAGTGTGGGCACTCATTCGAAAGTTACAACAAGATCCCAGTACATCTGATACATTTAGCTGAAAAATTATTCGTTATGGTACAAAGATCGCTTATACTTATGTAATAATTCCCAACTCAAACAAAATATTCTTATGGAATTGCACAATTCTCCCTTAGGAGGGCACTCAGGATTTTTAAAAACTTACCACAGGGTTAAGAAGGAATTTTTTTGGGATGGCCTTAATTCGGATATTCAAAAGTTTGTGGTGGAATTTTTGGTTTTCCAACAAAATAAAGTTGAAACGATTAAGACTCCAGGTCTATTCCAACCTTTATCCATTCCAAGCCAACGTTGGGAGGAGGTTTCAATGGATTTTATCACAGGTTTACCCAAGTCCGAAGGAAAGATTTTCATCATAGTGGTAGTTGAAAAACTTACCAAGTATGCACACTTTTGTGCATTATCACATCCATTTAAAGCCAGTACAGTTTCTACTGCATTTATGGAAACAATTCAAAAGCTACATGGAAACTCAAAGATTATTGTAAGCGATAGAGATCCCATTTTCACTGGAAATGTTTGGACAAAATTATTTTCGTGTCTCGGTGCTCAGTTAGCTCATAGTTCATCTTATCATCCTCAATCTGATGGGAAAAATGAGATAGTAAACAAATGTTTGTAAGAATATCTTCGTTGCTTTGTATTTGATAAACAGACACAATGGGTCAAATGGTTGCCTCTGGCTGGATGGTGGTATAACACTTCCTTCCATACTGCAGCAAAAATGACCCCATTTATGGCACTTTATGGATATCATCCACCATCCATCACATCATATTTAAGAGAAAATTCTAAGGTTCAAGCAATGGAACATCACATCGAGCATCAACAACAAGTTCTCCAACTCTTAAAGGACAACCTCAAGTTGGCACTGTTATCACATAAGAAACAATTTCCAAATTGTTCGCATCAGTTTGATTGTGAAGGTTAGGTGTTAGTCCAAGTTCAGTTTTTCCATGTTCAATGTAGTGTCTAGGTCTTTAGAATCTTTGTGGTATGGTTACATAAAGGTAAATAATCTGTTCTCATTCATCATTGGTCCCACAACCCGCATAGATTCCTTGTATCAAGTTTGTTTTAAGGTTCTTATGTGTTATGAAACTGTCTAGGTGCTTTCGTAGCACAAAACCCAGAATTTACACTAGTTGCGCTACGAAATCGGGGATTCATTTGGATCCATAGAAAATCTCACCCAGTTGTCATATTTATCAAAATCCGTTGTGTTTACATCAACAGTTGTCAGCTTATACACTTCGTCTATCATATCCAACTGCTTATCCTCATTAGGAGGTCATTAGGTGTCTTGGAACTGGCACATGTTTGCAATTGTACTTTGCTCTGCGATTTTGGTCGTTCAACTAGGCTTTTCGAAATGGTATCAGAGCAATCAGGGAAATGTCCTTCTGGGTGTTGCATATATTCTTTGGATTTGGGGCAGTCTGAAACTATTCCTTGTAAACAATCTTAAGCTCAGTTTTTAGGGATATTTTCATTATACTAGATATTCTGTTTTCTGAGATTTTTCACCCAGCTGAAAGACACACTTGAGATCCGTGATTTTTATAAGAACAGCCTAAAAATTACAGATTGGGAAATGCAAACTATCTCCTGGTCATCTGTTTTGGAAAAGACTGTTCAATTTCAAAGCATTTAGCGACTTTGTGTTGTCAAAGATCTTTCAGCTCATGATGTTGTAATGTGTATCATGCGTAAAGACAATTTCTTAATCGAGATGTTGAACAAGGGTGTGCTTTCCATGCCTATTCCCCGGTAGGTTCCTACTGCAGGTCCTGTGGTTCATAAAGCCAATGGCACTGAGAATCACCTGATGTTGACAAAGACTCTGGAATGGACCCTAAACTGGTGCATATTGCAAAACATGTTTGACAGGAATTTTTCTATCCGAGTGGATTTCATCTTAGTTTTCCAGTGGTCTTGATCCAGTGCATTTTCACGAGTATCCTGTATCGTGTTCCATTCTACATATTCTCAAGAGCGCTTGGTATGGGAATGCAAATTTTTGCCATTTTGGCAAAAGGTAACAATAGTGAAGCTCTGTTTCTTCTTCTGTTACTTTTCGTTGGTCACACAGTTGGGATGCTTATTACTTTTGTTTAGACCGAGAATGTGGATATAGCTTGTTCAACTCGCTGTCCCAACTGCTCCTGAATGACGTAACTCAAAGTGGTCCACGTGAGCAGTTATTTAGACTGCCTTTACTTAAATAAGTGCTAAATCTCATAAATATCTTATCAGGTATCATGAATTTGAAAGTCACTAAGAAAAAAGAACTTGATGAACCTATCTATCACAAGGTTGTTCTAAATAATGTTCCCCGTAGAGCTCTTGGTGGTTTCGTTGGTGGATTTTATGGTGTTTCTGGCCTGAAATCCAATCGGCCTCCTGTTATAACAAACACCACCATATCTGCCAACAATTCGTCCAGCAAAATTGGATTCTCAGATACTTCATTTGTTGACTCTTAGCCATATAGTTTACTCATCCATTGCAAGCGAGGCAGTGACAGAGATTGAGATGGTGCAGACTTCTTTAATATTCACGTTGCAGGAATTCCATGGAGGGGTATATCGAAAGAAAGGGAATGGTCAGGTCAAAGAAGGAATACAGGAACAATCCACAGGAGAAGCAGTCCAAAGAAGAGTAACCAAGCTAGCATGAAGAACATTTGTAGCTAAAAGATATCACATAAGCAAGTAAGGTTGAGTCCAAAGTTTTGATGAATTACCTCTTGAAGTTTACCTTTGAAGAATGGTGTCCATATATTCAGTTTGGACAGCTTCATAATAGTTGAAAAAGCCATTACAAAAAAAAGAAAGACTCAAGAAAGTAAAATTTTGATCCTAAGCTGTGTTTTTGAAATTACACAGCAGTTTTGTAGCGCGCTACGAAACTAATGTAGCTGCACGTTATAATTCGATTGGTCAATTGTGAGTGAAAAAGGACAAATATTTTTGAAAAGAGGTTTATAAAGAGGTTCATTAACAAAGTATGAGCATCCAGCAAAGGCAGAACAAGTAGAGGAAGGATATATACGAGTTCTGAAGCTATGTGTTATAAAATGGTAATTATTCATAGCCAGTTTGGTTCATGATGTTTCAAGCAACATTAGACAAGTTTTGTATTAACACGTGTACATGAGCCAGGATTACAGCACATCAAGAACATGGCACTCCAATACACTTTTGTGTAATCAAAGAAGAACATCATGGTTAATTTGGTCTCAAACATCCTTGAGGAAACCAAAAGCAGGAAAACAGGGGCAGTTTCCTACTTTTCAGGAGCAGTAAAGGAGATAAGACATTAAGGGCCAACAAGGAGTTTAAACATCCATCAAAGTTAAACTGAATGGAACCACTTGTCAGAGAACGAGTTTTTATTGTAATAAATGCTATTATCAGCATGATGTGGAGTCAGACTCCTAATTGTCTTAGGTTTCTAAAACTTCCAGTTAGCAGTTTTTGTATTTAATAGTTAGTTAAAGTTTGAATAGGTGTCATAGCAAGCAGAATTCGATTTCCCGTCATGCTGGAGGAGGAATCTCAGCTTTGCAAAGAATTCTATATATAGGAGAAAAAGCAATGTACTTTGGGCTGGAAATTTATTGAGAAAATCTCTGATATTTGGCTTGATGTAAAGTCTTCGTTTTAGTAATACAGTACTTTGGCTTTGCTTCTCAAGAATCATAAGGAATTTGATGCTTGGAATGGCTTGTTTTGTTCTCTTCTTATTATATCAAGTGGTATGAATGTGTGATTACTTAGAAATCACTAACAGTGCTCTAATTTCCTTCATGCATTCGTAAATTGTGTTGGTCCTTTGTATTTTAGGTGTTTCTACATGCATTGAGTTCTAAATGCCCTGACTTCTATGTAGAGCTAACCTTACTGTTAATACTGAAGCATATCCGACTCCATAAGCCCAATGGATACTTTCTAATTGTGTTTCCACAACTTACATTTTTATCTGTGTTTCATAAGAGTTAGCCATCTTAATCATAATCAAAAATCATTAATCCTTTGAGAGAGCCCTCTCAGGTTGGGGAGGCTAAGCCTCAGCCTAAAGTAGGTTTGAAATAGTTACTTAAGGTCTTCCTGGTCAGCAGCCTTCCAGGGTCTGATTTTGAGATAACATTTTGGTGCGTCTGCCAGGAGTCTGAATATTAATCATTCCCGAAATCAAGAAGCTGAACTTCTGAAGGTAGCAGGAGCTCAGAAATCTTTCGAGGTTGCAAAACTACCTTGGCAACTCCATTGTTGAAGAATTCGAAATTCATAGATTCATGGTGATTCCACTAGAGTTATGAAGAACTCAAATTCGACCATTCTTATTTCAAGGTATGCATGCATAATTTTTTCAAGAATTCATGGTTTCCCAAATCATTTTCCCAAAGATACATATTTTCTAAGGAATGGTCCAAAATTCAATGGAGAAGATTTGAGTTTAACTTTAAAGCATATATCAGATTTTTGTGATTTTACCGAGCTTCTTAGAGTCAAACATGAGGATGTTTGCATTATGTTGTTCTATGATTCATTTCAAGGGAAATGTAAACAGTGGATTGAAAGCCTTCCTGCCAAATCTATTAAGTCATTTGAAGATTTTTGGTTTATGTTTTTGGAGGAATGGATAGATATATCAGATTTGGTGGCAAACTCTCCTTCAATTCAAGGTTTCAAACAATGGAATAATGATCATATTAATGAAGAAATATATGAAAATTTTTATTTGTCCTTGTCTTCTTATCTAAAATCATTTGAGTGCAAGACAGAAGATAAGATGAAATTTTTGGATGAAGTTGCTAAGGATATTGAGAAAGACATTGAAGGTTTACAAGGTCAAATTCAATCATATAGTCTTCATGGTCATGATCATTCTTTTCAAAAGGTTTCTATGTCAGAACACAAGGAGAGGGTGATGCTTCCTTTCTCTTTCGTGATTGAGGAAGAGTACACTATTATTGAAGATCAGTTTGCACAACCAGAAAGTTACGAGAATCATCAAGCTAATCATGTATTCTGGGATCCTATAGCTAAATACATGGAAGAGTTTTACTCTCTAGTGTTTCAGTTTTTCTTTGAAAATCAGAGGCAATTTCAGTGGTAGTGGTCATCACAATATCATAGTTGCTCTGAACTCCGATGCAGTCAAAAAATTCAAATATCAGATAAGACAAATGATTGGCTACATTGGAAATTTCACATTGATTGAGCTGAAAGAAGTTTGAAATTGATAGGGTAGGTAGGTAGGAAAATGCAAATAATCTCAAGGTTGACTGAGCATTTTTCAATAGATATAGATTTCTTTCTCTTACAGTGATCATCAAGCTCAAGCCCGAGGTGAAGGCCAAGAAGCTTGAAGGGGATGCTTGTCAAGCAAATGTCTGTTATCATAAAGGATGAAGCACTGGACCTGCGAGTTCTTAGTGTCCTACAAGAGCACACTATCCCAAGTGGAGCCACTGTTATCACTTAAGAAACAATTTCCAAATTGTTCACATCAGTTTGATTGTGAAGGTTAGGTGTTAGTCCAAGTTCATTTTTTCCATGTTCAATGTAGTGTCTAGGTCTTTAGAATCTTTGTGGTATGGTTACATAAAGGTCAATAATCCGTTCTCATTCATCATTGGTCCCACAACCCGCATAGATTCCTTGTATCAAGTTTGTTTTAAGGTTCTTATATGTTATGAAACTGTCTAGGTGTTTTCGTACCGCAAAACCCAAAATTTACACTAGCTGCGCTACGAAATCGGGGATTCATTCGGATCCATAGAAAATCTCACCCAGTTGTCATATTTATCAAAATCCGTCGTGTTTACATCAACAGTTGTCAGCTTATACACTTCGTCTATCATATCCAACCGCTTATCCTCATTAAGAGGTCGTTAGGTGTCTTGGTACTGGCACATGTTTGCAGTTGTACTTTGCTCTGCGGTTTTGGTCATTCAACTAGGCTTTTCGAAATGGTATTAGAGCAATCGGGGAAATGTCCTTCTAGGTGTTGCATCTATTCTTTGGATTTGGGGCAGTCTGAAACTATTCCTTGTAAACAATCTTAAGCTCAGTTTTTAGGGATATTTTCATTATACTAGATATTATGTTTTCTGATATTTTTCACCCAGCTAAAAGACACACTTGAGATCCGTGATTTTTATAAGAACAGCCTCAAGATTACAGATTGGGAAATGCAAACTATCTCCTGGTCATCTGTTTTGGAAAATACCGTTCAATTTCAAAGCATTCAGCGACTTTGTGTTGTCAAAGATCTTTCAGCTCATGATGTTGTAATGTGTATCATGCGCAAAGACAATTTCTTAATCAGGATGTTGAACAAGGGTGTGCTTGCCATGCCTATTCCCCGGTAGGTTCCTGCTGCAGGTCCTGTGGTTCATAAAGCCAATGGCACTGAAAATCGCCGATGTTGACAAAGACTCTGGAATGGACCCTAAACTAGTGTATATTGCAAAACATGTTTGACAGGAATTTTTCTATCTGAATGGATTTCATCTTAGTTTTCTAGTGGTCTTGATCCAATACATTTTCACGAGTATCCTGTATCGTGTTCCATTCTGCATTCACATATTCTCAAGAGCGCTTGGTATGGGAATTCAAATTTTTGCCATTTTCGCAAAATGTAGCAATAGTGAAGCTCTGTTTCTTCTTCTGTTACTTTTCATTGGTCACACAGTTGGGATGCTTATTGCTTTTGTTTAGACCGAGAATGTGGATATAGCTTGTTCAAGTCGTTGTCCCAACTACTCCTGAATGACGTAACTCAAAGTGGTCCACGTGAGCAGTTATTTAGACTGCCTTTACTTAAATAAGTGCTAAATCTCAGAAATATCTTATCAGGTATCATGAATTTGAAAGTCACTAAGAAAAAGGAACTTGATGAACCTATCTATCAGAAGGTTGTTCTAAATAATATTCCCCGCAGATCTCTTGGTGGTTTTGCTGGTGGATTTTGTGGTGTTTCTGGCCTGAAATCCAATTGGCCTCCTGTTATAACAAACACCACCATATCTGCCAACAATTCTTCCAGCAAAATTGGATTCTCAGATACTTCATTTGTTGACTCTTAGCCATATAGTTTACTCATCCATTGCAAGCGAGGCAGTGACAGAGATTGAGATGGTGCAGACTTCTTTAATATTCACGTTGCAGGAATTCCATGGAGGGGTATACCAGAAGAAAGGGAAAGTTCAGGTCAAAGAAGGAATACAGGAACAATCCACAGGAGAAGCAGTCCAAAGAAGAGTAACCAAGCTAGCATGAAGAACATCTGTAGCTAAAATATATCACATAAGCAAGTAAGGTTGAGTCCAAAGTTTTGATGAATTACCTCTTGAAGTTTATCTTTGAAGAATGGTGTCCATATATTCAGTTTGGACAGCTTCATAACAGTTGAAAAAGCCATTGCAGAAAAAATAAAGACTCAAGAAAGTAAAATTTTCATCCTAAGCTGTGTTTTTGAAATTACACATCAATTTCGTAGCACGCTACGAAACTGCTGTAGCTGCATGTTATAATTCGGTTGGTCAATTGTGAGTGACAAAGGACAAATATTTTTGAAAAGAGGTTTATAAAGAGGTCCATTAACAAAGTATGAGCATCCAGCAAAGGCAGAACAAGCAGAGGAAGGACATATACGAGTTCTAAAGCTATGTGTTATAAAATGGTCATTATTCATAGCCAGTTTGGTTCATGATGTTTCAAGCAGCATTAGACAAGTTTTGTATTAACACGTGTACATGAGCCAGGATTACAACACATCAAGAACGTGGCACTCCAATACACTTTTGTGTAATCAAAGAAGAACTTCATGGTTAATTTAGTCTCAAACATCCTTGAGGAAACCAAAAGCAGGAAAACAGGGGCAGTTCCCTACTTTTCAGGAGCAGTAAAGGAGATAAGACATTAAGGGCCAGAAAGGAGTTTAAACATCCATCAAAGTTAAACTAAAGGGAACCACTTGTCAGAGAATGAGTTTTTATTGTAATAAATGCTATTATCAGCATGATGTGGATTCAGACTCCTAATTGTCTTAGGTTTCTAAAACTTCCAGTTAGCAGTTGTTGTATTTAATAGTTAGTTAAAGTTTGAATAGGTGTCATAGCAAGCAGAATTCGAGTTCCCCTCATGCTGGAGGAGGAATCTTAGCTTTGTAAAGAATTCTATATATAGGAGAAAAAGCAATGTACTTAGGGTTGGAAATTTATTGAGAAAAACTCTGATATTTGGCTTGATGTAAAGACTCTATTTTAGTAATACAGTACTTTGGCTTTGCTTCTCAAGAATCAGAAGGAATTTGATGCTTGGAATCGCTTGTGTTGTTCTCTTCTTATTATATTCAATGGTATGAATGTGTGATTACATAGAAATCACTAACAGTGCTCTAATTTCCTTCATGCATTCGTAAATTGTGTTGGTCCTTTGTATTTCTGGTGTTTTCTACATGCATTGAGTTCTAAATGCCCTGACTTCTATGTAGAGCTAACCTTACTGTTAATACTGAAGCATATCTGACTCCATAAGCCCAATGGATAATTTCTAACTGTGTTTCCACCACTTACATTTTTATCTATGTTTCATAAGATTTAGCCATCTTAATCATAATCATAAATCATTAATCCTTTGAGAGAGCCCTCTTAGGTTGGGGAGGCTAAGCCTCAGCCTAAAGTAGGTTTGAAATAGTTACTTAAGGTCTTCCTGGTCAGCAACCTTCTAGGGTCTGATTTTGAGATAACAGGCACAGAATAGAATGAAACAACAAGCAGATCAACATCGCAGTGAAAGAAGTTTTGATGTAGGTGATTGGGTATTCCTACGGCTACAACCATATAAACAAATGTCCCTCAAGCAAGCTAAGAAGGATAATAAATTATCACCAAAGTATTATGGTCTGTACAAGGTGTTGCAAAAGATTGGTACTATGGCATACAAATTGGAGCTTCCTGCAGCTTCTCAAGTGCACCCAGTTTTCCATGTTTCATGTTTAAAGAAGGTTATAGGTTACAAGCTCCCAGTTCAAACAATATTGCCAAAACTTGACGAGGAACGAAAAATCATATTGGAACCGGAAGCATTCACAGAAGCAAGAACTTGGCAGCTATGGAATCGATCAATTTTGGAGTATCTCATCAAGTGGAAGAACTTATCCGTTGAAGATTCCACATGGGAGGATGAGAATTTTATACAGAAACATCAAGAACTACTCAAGCATTGAGGAGAACGCTTTTCAAAAGGAGAGGGGCATGGTAGGCCCCTATGATACTAGTGATTCCCCCATTACTATTGTCATTGTATCCCTTACTATTATTATTGTGCCCCTATTGTCCCCATATTGTTATTAGTATGCCCCATAGAAAACCACTATTGTTATTTTTGTGCCCTTATGTTATTATTGTTATGTAGGCTTGATTCTATTGTGACCCCTTAGACTCCTATATATAGAAGGGACGTTTAGTCATTTGTATCATCCAAGAATTCTTCATTTGTGTAATGTAAAGGAGGTTTCCCCCTCGAAGAGGCTGAATTCTAAGGCATTGATCTATCTTTTCTATCTTTTTGTGAGCTGGTTTCCTAACACTCTGCCTCAAATATGACTTCTTCTTGTTGAATAATCTAGGGCAAAGTAGTTTATTTTGATTCTTCGTTACTTGATAACAATTTGTGGAGTATTTTTTCTTTTCTTGTCATCTTAATATCCTTCTTATTATTATTAATTCATGTGTTTGTACTTCATCAAACTGCTACCAAAACATAAGAACGAGAACACAAGATGTTGGCTCTCTACTAGGGCCAAAACCTATCTTCTCTTGAGAGGAAAACCCTTTAGTGAATTTCTCTTATTGAAGCTTCTATTAATCAATTCCAAACCCTATACCCTTGACAAGAGGATACTCTAAGCACAATTCAAGTCTTCCCTCCTTTTTGCACCTTATACTTCAGCACTTCTTTTGCACTTCGTTCTCCTACTCCTTGGTGATAGGCTCTCTTATACTAGTTCTAGCAGAGATGTTTCTTCTTGATATTAAGTGCACCTCTTCACGTAGGATTATGCTCTTCCTCTCTTCACCAATCGATCTTCTTCTTTGTGTAGGATTGCAGACCTGTAGTGGAAGCACTGCAGCCCTAAATTCTCGCACGCGTGGGAGGATTCGTGGTGAGTTTGGTTCCTTTCTCCTTTGTATGTGAGAGTCCCTTCTTCACTTCAATGAGAAGCCTTCTAGGTCTAAGTTGAAAGCCAAAACAATGAGAAGTATGTTACTGTTATATTTCTTCTAATATGTATACAAAAATCCCTCCTTTTCTCACAAGTGTGACTGCGTTTACCCTAGAAAAAAATCCCTCAAACTTTGTTGTTCTTCCTCCTTACTTCATTGCCCTAGTAGACCTTCCTCCATTCCTCTTCTCCTTATTTTTCTTACGGATTTCAAAGTTGAGTGAATGTGTTGTATAAAGGAGTGGACAACCTCTATATATAGAGGCTTGTCCCTCCATTTAGGCCGACTTATCAACTATTTGCAAGCCGACTTGTCAATTGTTTGTAGGCCAACTTGAGAACTACTAGGAGGCTGATTTATTGAGAAGACTTCAGATAGTTTCCATGGTGGTGTAGCATGCTTGAAGGAGATTCTTGATGGTTCCATTGCATAGGAGTAGAGTTGACTTTGTTTGGAGGTTTTTCCCTCTGAATTTAATATATATTTATACATGGTGTAACATGTCTTTAAGGCCTTCAACATTTCCTTTTGACTATTTGACTCACCTATAACACTTTTACATGTGCTATACCTACTTCAATGAGAAAGAAAATCGACATATATTACAAAAATAATATTTATTTTCTTGAATAAGTACAAATATCAAAAGTATATTTATGAAGACCGAACCTAGTTACATTTCCTTCAACACTCCCTCTTAAATAGGGAGGTATCCATTACAACATTATACAGTGTTTGGCTATTATCAATCTTGAAGAATTTGAATAAGAGAAATTGGATTTTCAATCCATATATTATATCATCATATCCATGAGCATTTTCATAGTGCAAGGCCTTAGCTAACAACTCCATCTCTTTACGAGACCATGAGCTACAATGCTAGTGAGACCAATGATTTATAGACACCTCCATCATTGTCTCTCAAGGTACATACCCACCTAGATGTTCTCCGAGTATGACTTTCTAGGACTATTCTTATCTTGGGTTCCCAACCCTCATAGAATATCAGTCCTCTTGCCTACTCTTGTATTATATTCCCTACACATCCTTAAAGAGTATCGGATGCCAGATGATTACCTAATCCTCCCATTCTTTCTTCCCAAGTGAAGACAACAATGTTGTGTCTATCTTGTGTCTACATTTCCATTCATGGCCTTCATCTAGACTTACGACTGTTAGTATTAGTCTATTGCATGACCCATGAAATGGAAAACACAATTGTCACTCCTTTGTAATCAGGGGTGATCCAAAATTCCCTCTTGATCATGGACCTGTCAAAGCTCCCTCTTAACTAGGGACTCTTTCATTCATCAGCAACTTCTTCTTCGGGTGTCCTTTAGTTTCTTGATCCTCTTCCTTTCTTGATGTCATGAAGTCTTTGTTCAGACTTTTTCTAGGTAGGGTACCATCCATTGATCACTTTCCTTCTTGGTTTTTCATGTCATGCTTCCTTCGTGGAAAGTGGCTATATTGTCATTCATCAGGTTTTCTTGTCATCTTGGGTACTCTTTTGTCATCTTGTCCATGCTTCGGAATATTCTTCTCATGGATGCTTCGTTGTAATAGCATTTTTACATGCTTTTACCTAGTAGCCCATCATGACTTCATCCTAATATTACTTCAACATTTATTTATATTTTTTTGGATGGATTTTTTGTCATGACATATATGTAGAGTAGAATCAGTTATCTGCACCTTTTTTATCTCCAAGGCCTTCATAGGTGTCAAGGGTCCTTTCTTCCTTTATCAGAGTTGTCATGCCTTCTTTCAGGAGATATCTTCAAAGTATCTTGTCAGACAATGATATTCGGTGATCATGGTGTTCTTCCACATGCTTGATCTCTTTCTTCATTTGCTTCTTATTAAATAGACAAGTCAACCATCTAATGCTTCCTTGTGGTGCAAGTAAATTCTCTACGTGGACACAAATAATTCCTCTAGCCTGAGAGAGCGGGTATAGCCACAAACAAACAAGCTATGGAAAATCTCCTTAATCTAGAATCAATTAAGAGGGCCTACCTCTTAGAATGTTATTTTGCTTGGTGATGATCCTGCTTCCTCACTCCATCTATCTTTTGTTTCCTTCCTTCGAATACCTGAAGCAAGCAAGCAAACAACAACAACAAATGTGATAGCATACAATATTGTATTCAACCTACTGAATAAGTCAAGGAACATTAAGCCATAAAGATGTAAAATAATACTTCATATAGCAAATCAATCAATAGTTGTATTCATATAAATCAGAAATAGATTACAACCAATGCCTTGACGTTGTTGGTCTCCCCCAATGTATCCGAGTTCCCACACTTCTGCTAGCATCTCATGGATAGCCCCAATAATGGAATTTTTAAGTCTTATTCCCTCTAGTCTCAAACTAAACCAAAACACGCTATTCTTCCTCAAACATACACTAGAAAGCTACAATCTATAGATGTCTTGCTGATCATTCAAACTCACTCCAAAACTAGTTTAGCTTGGGAAAAGAGAGGTTTATAGATTGGATGGATGGGAGATGGTTCCTCTCATCATGGGAGAAGGTCTTATCTCTTGAGTTCGTTCCATCCTAATAGGGGAAAAGAGCCCAAACTGACTTCTTCGACCCCATCCAACCCAACCATCTACCAGACTTCCGTTACGAAGCTTCTAGACTTGGAAGCTTTGACTCCATATTTAAAAAACTTGCCAAAAGAGGATCAGCACGACTGAGACAAGGCTCATTAATGTTGATCGACACTAGTCCTAGTGTTAAACTCTACAGATCAGTGCGAGGGATGAACTGGTCAGTAGCATCAATCTTGTAAACTGGGGTAAAAGGAAGATTCTTAGGAAATGATGCAAAAGGGAAATGTTCTACTCATGAAGAGGGACATAATGGGAGTTTCTTCATGATGGGAAAACAAATGAGGGTCACTATAGAGGTCCTTCGGGATCATGGAACCGGGAGTATAGGGACAGTGATAAAATGTTGTGTAACAGATGCCCCCTAAAGCATGAAGGCCAAACTAGAGTGAGGGGTGAAATGCTTTACAAGTGGATGCGGGGAACCAAAGTCCATCATCGAAAAACCTGCAAGAAAGCACAAACACATATACATCACTGAAAACTCTGAGAAATGATACATGAATTGTGGTATGGACGTAGCCATCCAATAGAAAGGATCATAACGAAACTGAGGTATGGTCGTAACCATCCAATAATGAGAAGGATCACATATAACAACTCATGCTATGGTCGCAGCCATACATCTAAAAGAGGCATGTATCAACATGATCATGTCACATCGCCTCGCAACCTGGACCGATGTAATATGAGCCCAGGGTCTTGCGCTCCAAACGACCCAATCAAATACAAATCCTAACATGTGAATGAATGTGTTGAAGTCAAACATGCTTGAAAGTCTCTTGATTACCGATCAATGATGTGAACCGTTAACAAGCGTGAGAGAAACCACCATTAATGACAATGCTCTCAAGGTACTAGCAGCATAGTACACGGAATGCGAATAAAGGAACTAATGTCGAACACCCGTGAAATCACCCGATCGAAAGCCAATGATGTGAGCTTGTCATCGAGTGCGAAGAACTTGCCATTAGGGCATGCAATATCTAAGGTACTAGAAGGGAATCTCTCGGCCAGCTTCTTGGATAATGAGTGGAAGTTGACAAGAAGTGACCATGTTGAAGGAGGGCCATGATGTATCCCACATCATTGACACGAGACAAAGGGATGCAAATGATTTCATATTATACAGAGAATCAAAAGTAAGCGTAACTGTAGAAGGACTAACTCTTGAACATATTGGTGACACGACTCTGGAGTGTGCCAGCTTTTAGATCCATAGGATCGGTGGTCATGATGACGTGGCAGAGATCAAATGGAAGGTAAAAATGAGCGGCCCAACCCAGGAAGTTCAATGATGAAAAGGAGGATATCCCAACCCTACATGAAGCAGAAGTGTCATGTTTAAGAGCAAGCTACTGACACAACTGATAGAATTTCCCATTTTCCCCCACCATTTCATGTAGGTACCCCAATTCTTTTTTATCGCAAGCTTGAAGGGGATAGCATGTGCTTCCACTGTAAGTTCATCCTTCGAACAAATCCAACCTAGTAAGTTTAATGAGCCCTAGTAAGAAGAAGCTCATGTTCATCATGGTGACGAATCCAATTTCGTTGAATGTTTTAACGAGTCCGACAAAGGGATCACTCAGTATCTTTTTCATGTTTATAGAGTTTGAAAAAGACATAGAAAAGAAAACTCTAAAGGGTCCCTTTTTATACTTTTGTGTCTCTCGAGCCTGAAAAGGTAGAAAATGATACTTGAGAGAACCACTTGATCATTTCATTCAAGGAGTACCTTTTTCATAAATAGTTTATCCCAGCCTAAAAAAGGGGTAAACGTATTTTGGGTAAACGAGGTTTCGCAGCCTTTAATAAGTTCAAAATGACAAGAGCTTGACAAACTTTTTGTGTTTTAAGAGTCGGAAAAGAGCTTAATAGCGGGCCCCCCATTTTTATTCTCTTTTACGAGTCAAAAAGGGAAAAATACTCGACGATATTTTCATTTGAGTTTTATGATTCGAGAAAAGAGCTTAAATGTGACTCTAGTACCATCATCGATAACCTGTCACCTGTCAGTGCACAAAAGGGAAATGCATTATCCAAGTTATGAGGAAAAATAGGTTAAAAAATACTTTAAAAACCCTAATATTTCATGAAAAATGAATAAAATTTACCATTTACCATTTTACCTTTGTGTGAAGAGCTTTTTACCCACTTGTGCCCTAGTTTTTCATGAGCATATTATGGGAGATCTGGGAGGCCATTCGTCAAGACATCAGTTGTAGGTAAGAGCCAAGATCTTAGCTCCATTTTCATGGTTAGTTTACCTAATTTTAACCATTTTTTGTATTTTTTGAGATTTTGACAAAAAAATCCGCCCTCGATTGGTGTGATTTCCAAGCATGGAATTGCGCCGATTAGGGGTTATTGAAATTGTCAAGTGCATCGTTGGCGCTACTGTTTTTAAAACAATCATGCGGTGCCATGAACAAATTTTTTTCCCATTTTATTCGATTGAATCCAAAATTCTCTGGCCAAAGATGTTTATTGACTTGATTATATGGTTTTTGCAGGGAAAAAAATCGTGAAAAATGGTGGATTGGAAGGAACATGAGCATGAGGACATTGATACTCAAGTAATGGTAGACCCAAATTTCTTGAATGCTCTGAGGAACCATGGGCTCCTCAAATTCTTCCTTACACCAGGTCTACGGGCTCAACCCGAATTGCTACAGTATCTGATCAGTCTCTGGGACATGAATCGGGAAGTTTTCATGATCCGTGACCAAGAACTGGAGTTGGAAACTTCAGACATTTATTTCATCACAGGACTGTCCTGAAGAGGGGAACTAGTCAATCTATATGGATCAAGGCCTATTGGGGCAAGTGTGACCATGCTACTTGCAGAACACTGCCTAGAAGCACTCAAATCAAAAGGTGGCAAGATCAAGATCATGACTATTTGGGATCTTGTGCTGAGAGTGTTACTGTTCACCATAAACAGATTGGTTAGGGCTCAAGTGTAGCATGAGACCAACAAGTCAAAGTTTCAATATGCGATCGACTGTATGGCACCCACTATCTTCAACTAGGTGGAAGCTATGAAGGTCAACATGAAGCGCCACCTATCAAAAGCTAAGTTGGAAACCTGAAGTAGTTCTGCTATGGGTCTGTTCTAGTGACCTTCTTCCTAGAGTAGGTTCTGATCTTTCACTACCAGCTAGCTGAGGTGGAACCGCCATTGCCACGAGACCCACAGATGGTCTGTTGGAGTGCACTGATGCTGAGGATTACCGGGGGCCAACAGATGTCCTATAAGCCCGCCTTCTTCTCATGGCTATGATGATAGCTGATTGTAGTGGAGGATTGGCCTTACAATGGTACCGACTTCCGCAGTGATCCAGATTTACCGCTCCCAGAGGGGGAGGATTATGATGATGGACGTAAAAAACAAACAATTTTAATTTTTAATTTTTTATTGTTTTTGAGATATATGTGTTCATGACATTTTTATTTTATGAATGCAGATGTTGGACCAGATCACCTTGTCGGGATGTTCCCGATTTCCAGGCGCATTTCTTGGTAATTTGATGTTAGTCCTTATTAGGAAGGAAGAGACAATGAGGAGGAGATCGCGCATAACCTTGAGCAATTGACCCACGGTATCCCAGAGTATGCCCAGATGGGTGATGTCCCATGCCAGTATCAGAGGCATACGGTGGGGGTATCAGATCGGATCTGCTAACTGCTGACTCGTGTAGTGCGAGCAGTTACATGCTACCATGAGCATCATGTTGTTTAGTGCATAGGTCCAACATTCCAAATTTTTTATGCCTGCGAGCCACTGATGTATTTGAACACACATATTTTTTTTTGGGGGGTTTTGATGTATGAAAAACATTATCAACATATGTATATATATATAAGCATGATATACTTCCTTGCTTACTATGGTACAAATGTTTTGTGTTTTGAGTTTTTACATGTTTCAAAAATGTCTATCCAACACATAATTAGTTAATGCATCTGTTAATGTATTCACGTGTCTAGGAATATGATGATATGTAATGAAATCAAAATTTCTCTCCAGTAGATGAATATGTAGATACATTCTCAATATGTGAAGGTTTCTGATGGCATATTTCATGTTGAGTTGGAGAACAACAAGCTATGAATCAAGGTTGATAACCAATTCTCAAATGCCAAGAGCGATAGCTTCTGGCAACAATTCGATAACTGCGCTATACTTAGTGATGTTATTAGTTGTTCGACCTAGACAAATACCTTGAAGACCAATCAACTCACCATTGGGGTCATAAATGGCCCATGCAAAAAATGATAAATTCTGGATACTATGACAAGCACCATCAGCAAAACCGATGTGCGGAGACACCGACATCTACAAAGAAGGTAGAAACATAATAAGCAGGAAATATACTTGCAAAATAACACACCAAACCATACTATACAAAAATGAATAGCACACTATTGTACAAAAGTAGCCATGCAAGATGACCTAAGCATAGTACTTTTTGAGATAAAGCCCATTCTGGGGCTTGTCTAAGGGATTGCCCTCATAGTCAATAAGCACATAGGCCGCTTTCTGTAACACATGTTTAACAATGTAGGGCCCATGCCACATGGGTTCGAACTTGCCTACCCCCAGCTTGTCATTAGCCTGATCATATAGAGGAACCAAATCACCCTTGAAAAAAGCTTGAGGAGAGACAGACTAATCAAAATGGAACTTGACCCGCTTTTTTTGTGCTTCGATGACCAAAGCAACAAGATGGCGAGTCTCATCCATTCGTTCTAAATACAAGAGGTGCTCTTCCTGAGGTGAGGTCTCAAGGAGAAGTTTGACAGCCATCTTGAGGGATGGAATTTCGCACTCAATCGGTAAAGTTTCTTCCAGACCATATACTAGCTGGAACGGTGTGAATCTAGTTGGGTCCTTGGTCGAGGTTCGGTAAGCCCAAAGAGCTAAAATGAGCATGAGATGCCAATTTGACTTGTGCATCCCAATGGTGCGTTGAAGCATTGTAATTAAGACTTTGTTCACCACTTCAACTTAGTCATTGGCTTGAGGGTAATACGGGGTTGAGCCATCGTGGTGCAGACCCAATGTAGAAGTCAGCTCATCCATCATGTAATCTTGAAAATGGGATCCATGGTCAGTGACAATGGCCTGAGGCACTCCAAACCTGGAAATAATGTGATTGAATAGAAATTGAGTCGTTGTTTTACCATCCGTAGAATATGTAGGCATCGCTTCAGCCCATTTGGTGAAATAATCCACATCAATGATAATATACCCATGCCCCCTGGTCGAACAAGGGTTACAAGTGATATAGTCGATGCCCCATTTGGAAAAAGGACCAATGGTAATAACAGGGTGTAGGTGAGTGGGTGGGGCACGCATTTTATGCTAATAAATTTGGTACTCATGGCACTTGCGAATAGCAAGGATGCAATCCTTGAATATAGAGGGCCAAAAATAACTAGCGCGAAGGATTTTTTGAGTAGTAGCATATCCAGAAAGGTGACTGCCACATGCACCAGAATGCCAGTCATTCAAGACTCTTTCAGCCTCCTCGAGAGTGAGATAGGGATGAAGAATTGAATCGACACCGATGCGGTATAAAGTATCTCCAATGATATAGTAAGGTTGAGATTGAAGCCAAATGTGTTGGCAATCATCCTTGGTCAACCATCTACCAGACTTCTATTACGAAGCTTCTAGACTTGGAAGCTTCGAATCCATATTTAAAAAATTGCCAAAATAGGATCAGCGTGACTGAGACAAGGCTCAGTAGCATTGATCGATGCTAGTCCCATTGTTAAACTCTACAAATCAGTGCAGGGGACGAACTGGTCATTAGTGCCAGTCTTGTAAACTATGGTAAATGGAAGATTCTTGGGAAATGATGCAAAAGGGAAATGTTCTTCTCATGAAGAGGGACATAATGGGAGTTTCTTCATGATGGGAAAACACATGATGGTCACTATAGAGGTCCTCCGGGATTGTGGAATGGGGAGTATAGGGACAGTGACAAAATGTTGTGTAACATTCTTGTGAGAGCATTCCTTCATTGCTTGCTTCCTAGACTTCTCAACATTTCTTCTTGCTTCTCAGTCAACAATCTTATGCTCCTTATGTGAGAATATTATTTTTTTGACCTTCATAGCATTGTAGTACATGACTTCGAGCATGTCCTTGATGAAATACTAAACATGTGATGTATACATACCTCATCTTGATTCTCCTTTGATCATCCTTTGGTGTGACCCTTCTTGCTTCATCTTATCTTGCCTACATATCATCTTTTTCTAGAATCCCATGAATGGGATTCCCAATGAGACATCTTCTTTGGTGCATGAACCTTATTTTGAAGATTTCATCATAGGATCTTAAAGATCTTTGCCTTGCAAATGTTTCCTTCTTTTGATGATGTAGGTCTTCTAAGATTCTTAATCATGATCAAAAAAAATTTCTTTCATCGTGGATGAGGTACTATACTATGTATGATTCTTCTACATGAATATCTTGAGTTATATATTCCATGTTCCTATATTCTAGAAGACATTTCTATGTATTTTTGTTCTTATCATAAATGCTACATCTTCATGAGTATCTAGAACTTCTATGTACATCATGCTTCTATATTCTACACGATGTTTCTATCCATTCAATTTTATTCTATTCCTACATGCTCGTATACTACTCAAAACTTTGAAAGAAGTCTAGAAGTAAGGAGTTTGACCTAGTCATAGTAGAGATCTGGATTATCTTCCTTATTTTTCTTCTTTCCTTCTTATTTCACCTCTTCAGTTATGTGAGCTTCTTCCATTTTTATTTTGTTTTTGTTGTCCTTCTTAAGCTTAGGACAATTTCTTTTGTAGTGTCCATATTCTTGGCATCCAAAACATTGGATTTTGGACATGTCTTTGTTGTTTGTTCTTCGTGGACCAAATTTTCCAAATTTACCCTTTTTCTTGGCCATGGTAGCAAATGCTTTCTCCTTTGATCCCACATCTTCCTTTGCCATAAGTATAGTTTCCTCTGTTCTGCATAGAGACCACATTTCACTAAGAGTGGTTGCTTCCTTCTTGGCATATATGCTTGATGTGAAGTTTCCCTACTCCTTAGGTAGAGAATTGAGTACTATAGTTGTCATCTCTTTGTCAAACATGACTTCCCCAAGTTCTTGAATTTGATCTCTCATTTCACATATTTTCATGACTTAGGGAGCTATTCCTTCCTTTTTTATCTTCATCTTGTACAATTCTGGTTGTGGATGTCGAGAATAGCCCTACTAGATTGTCATAAAAAAATTCAATGTCTCGAATTTGGAGACATAGGGAAGGAGAGAGTCTTTGATTGATTCTATCAAAATCCTTTGAGCTCTTGTCTCATCCTTATTGTACTTGGCTAAGGCTTGATTCCGTTCCTTAGCAAGGATAGTGATATTCCCTTTGATATGTTCTAGGAGTTCATTCTCCTTGAGAAGTAGACCAGTCCTCTTCTTCCATGCAAGAAATTTATTGGTACCTGTTATCACCCCAGGAAACTCTCCGAGGTTGTAGCTTGGAGATTCCTGGTAACATATAAATCTTCAATATTGTTCTTTGAACTATTGGAAGGATGATGGTTTGGATCAAGTCAGATGACTGTTTCAACTCTGTTTTCACTAAAGACATGCATGAACACCCTTAGCTTTACAAGTCTTTAGACCACTAACGCTCAATAGTTTATAGATTCAATGGATAGATGGAGAATACTGACTGTGCCAGCAGATGCATACATAAACACATATGAATGGCTAGCTACAGGAAGTAAAAAAAGCTTGCAAAATATAATTTATCAACACAGAGATAAGATGACAGTTATCTGGCATTAGATACAGAAGAAAACGTGAATAATCTATTCAAGTGTAAGCTTAGAACAGAGGAGAAAATGAGAATTGAACATGTAACAGTAAAAGAAGCTTGTATTGTTGGAATGAAGATGAGATGCTTAGAGGAGTAGAGTCTCCACAGCCTCCAAAAGTTGAACCTTTGTTACTCTAAACTTTAAAATATTTATAGGCCTTTTACAATGCTCTCAAGCCTTCTGAGGCTCGATAGGTCTTAATCTATCCCCTCTGTCTTTTTAATTGTTTGATGCCATGACTAGGCACGCATGAGCTCAGAGGTTTCTTCTTCTAAAAGAAAAGTAACTGCATTCTGGTAGTTTGTTGTGCTGTCAAGGAGCTCGCTCGTGCCAGCGATGCTCCATGATCACTTCTATTGGTTTTGGCTACATTGTGTCGTTGCCTTTCCCCTTCCGGCCTTTGTTATTTGATGGAATGGGTCTTCAAGCCTTTGTAATCCTTTTAAATGCTAATAATGACTGTTTTTCTGTTTTACACAGAAAAACGCTGCAACACTGTGAAATCTCGCCAAGCTCTGTTTATTGTGGACTTCAAAAGTCCTCAAATATGGCATATTCCTCTAGCGGGTCTGCCCTCAATCGCTATCGCAAGTCGCAAATGGTCTGTTCCCAGTCTTTCCTTTGTATTTTGAAATACGTTAAAAACACTGAAAATCATGAAAAAATGGCTTTGGCAGACCTGAAATCTTATATATTTTCATTCCCGAACCCCTTCGGGTCCGGGTTTTATCGCATCAGTGCTACCCCTTTGTGTTTCGTTAAATAACGAAAATATGCAAAATACATAGGAAAATGCCCATTTGGCGGATTTCAAATCTTATGCAGTATCATGTATATAATTGTCGGGTCTGATTAATCACGCCTCTGTGAAACTCCAATGCGATATCGTGATGCGACTAGTCGCAATCACATATCACTCATGCCCCAAGCCAATAAGCACCCCTTGTATTTTTCGATAGTGATCCTGCGATGCGATGTGGACCGTCAATCTGTGCAGTTGATCGACGGTCCACGTTGCATCACCAATTTCCATTGCAAGTTCCATACAGCCCACCCCCAATCCACCAATTGCCTCTACTGATTGTGACCCGCCAATCAGATCTGGACCATTTATCGGCAAGATCTAACGGCTGTTGTGCATTTCATTGTTTATGCCTCCGACACTTGGTTTTTCACTGTTTTTATGTGTTTTTGCCTCCCGATAGTGCTTTTCTGTTGCTCTAAGGGTTCTTCTCCTGCGTTGGTTTTGATCTTTGGCATGATTTTACTGGCTTTTGAAGACTTAAAGAGCATATTTGGACCCATTTGGATCAGGACCCGATGCAATTATAGATGCAAGAGTAATATTTTGAAGTCTAGCTTATGGTCAAAGAGGAGCAAGAGGAGATGTGGCTGTTAGAGCTGAAATAGGGGACATTTCCGCTAAAAAGAATAGTAGCATTGCACCTCAGGGGATAACACTGGCTCCTTCTGGGGATGAAAGCCTCCCTGTGAGGTTTAAAGCACCACAGACCGATGCCTTTCCTGTAAAACCACAATCAAATTTATCTCCTAGTGTACCATTGGGAATGGAGTTTATTTTTCATAGAAAATAAAAACTAGAAAACATATTTACAATATCAAGGCTTTAAAGCCTTAAAGGAAATAAAGTTTCAAGAACTGCCCATTGACTGGGCCACCAAAAAAATCTTCTCCTTCCAAACTGTGTAGAATAAAGGTATTGTTCTGTTGAATTGGAGCGATGACAAACAGACCATCCATAAGGAGTCAAACTTACCATGATTACCTTTCTTTTCCTTCAATGCATCCCATTTGAGAACCCAGTCACCAACTTGGAAATTGTCCACTTTTGCCTTCTTGTCAAAGGTTTCTTTGATCCTCTTTTGATGAACCTTTGACTTCTCAACTAGCTGCTCTCTGATCTACTGTAATTCAACCAGGTTATTCATTCTCCTTACCATGTCATTTTTTTTATCATGTTCTTCTTGAAAGAATTTGGCCACAGGGAGAGTCATCTGGATAGGAAAACAGCATCAGCGCCATAAACTAGCTTAAATGGAGAATTTCCTATGGACTTCTTGTTGGTAACTCTGTCAGCCCACAGTGCAAACTTCAACTTGGAATCCCAACACTTTTTTTTGTCCTCCAATATTTTTTTTATTATCCTTACAAGACTCTTGTTAGATGATTCTGCAAGGCCATTGCCTTGAGGATAATATGAGATAGAATGTACCAATTGAATGCCCATGGATTCAATCATGTCCACCAATTCCTTTGCCTTGAAAGTTGCTGCATTATTAGTGACTAGTTTGGTTGGGCACCCAAATCTAGTGAAAATGTTCTCATTCAAGAACTTTATGACAACTTGATGATTAAAATTCTTAGTGGGTATAGCCTCAATCCACTTGGTGAAATAATCAATGGCTACCAAGATCCATTTGTGTTGGCCACTGGAATGTGGGTTGATCTCACCTATAAAGTCCAAGCCCCACTGCTGGAAGGGACCATTGGCGTGTGCTGGCTTCAAGGGCAGAGATTTCAGTTGTTGTCTTCCTACAAACCTCTGACATTTGTCACAAGACCTCACAAAAGAACACACATTACAGGGTAGGCCAATAATACCCAGCTCTTAGGATCTTGTGGGCTGTGGTTTTCCAACAATGATGCCCTCCACATATGCTAGAATGGAACTGGTGCATGACTTCCACAGATTGTCCTTTATCTAGGCATCTCAAGAGGATTCTTGATGGGTCTCTCCAATACAACAGGTTTTTATTAATGCAGAATTTGGCTGATCTGAGCTTAATGGCCCGGGCTTTACTCAAGCTAAGCCCTGGGGGGACTTCTAGCTTCTGCAAAAAAATGAACTATACTAGAATACCATTCACAGGTGGCTAGATTTTTAGCCAAAGGCTGATTCTGCTCTTGCTCTTCTGCTACTTCCTCTGTTTGCTCATCACCTAAATTTGAACCCATGCAATTGATGTTTAACAAACTGCAATTTTCCTCAGCCATAAGTTTAGTCAAGCCCTGGCCTTTGACAAGCTTAGTGGGCTTCACCTCTATGTTAAACTCTATGAATTTTGCAATCCATTTATCTCTCTTTCCATCAATATCTAGTTGAGTTAAGACATCTTTTACTAAGGCTGAAGGTATAAATGCAACCACTTTGGAATGCAGAATATAATTTCTGAATGCCTTTAAAGATTTTATGAGAGCATAAGCTTGTTTTTCAATAAGTTCATACCTTAGTTCAGCATCCCTCAGAGTTTTGCTGAAAAAGGCCACGGGGTGCTCTACGCCTTCATCATTTTTCTGCAACAGAATTGCTGCAAGTGTATCATAAGAGGCAAAAGAGAAGATATAAAACTCCTTGGTGTAATCTGGGCTGATTAGAGTGGGAGCTTCCATGATAGCTTGTTTGATGGCTTCAAAAGAGCTTCTTGCAGCATCTGTCCATTTTATTTCTGATCCTTTCTTCAACATGGAAGTGATGTGTTTCACTAGCTCTGCAAAGTTTGGAATGAACCTCCTTACAAAGTTAATCTTACCCAGGAAGGATTGAATGTCCCTTTTTGACCTTGGGATGGACAATGTCTGAATTTCTTGAATTCTCGTTGGATCAATCTTCACATCTTCAGCAAAAACAATATGTCCCAGAAGTTTGCCTTCTTCTAGAGCAAACTGTGACTTCTTTGGGTTCACAGAAATTCCAAACTGTCTGCACTTTAGAAACACCTTCTTCAAATGCTGCAAATGGTCCTTGTGAGTGCTGGAAAAGACTGTTATGTCATCAAGGTAAATAAGGACAAATTTGTCCTTCTCGCCCACAAAGGCTATGTCCATGCCCCTCTGAAAAGTAGCCTCAACGTTCATTAGTCCAAAAGACATCTTGGAGTACATGAAAGTGCCACAAGGAGTAGTGAAGGTAGTATTTTCCTGATCTTCTGGATGTACAGCAATATGATTGTAACCTGAAAATCCATCTAAGAAAAACATGACTCTAGCCCTTGAAACTTTTTGCAGCAAGTGTTCCATCTTAGGCAGGGGTAGTTGTCATTTTTAGAGCATTTGTTTAGATTCCTGAAGTCCACACAAAGCCTGATTTCTCCATTCTTCTTTCTAACTACCACAAGGTTAGCTATCCACTTTGAATACCTTAGGGGAACTATGATCTTGGCATCCAACAACTTCTTGATTTCCTTTTCAATCAAAGGCAATAGGAGAGGGTTGATACTTAACTTCTTCTTAAAAGGGATGGTGTTCTTCTCTAGCGAAATCTTATGTTGAATGATGTTGGTGTCATAGGTCTTAAGATAATTGTATTCCCAAGAAAAAATATCAGCAAATTGTTTCATCAGGGTGCAATACTCGGAACTCTGGGCAGAAGACAAGTGAGTGGACAGATTTATGTATTTTGGATGGGCTAGACTCCCTACATTATGTTTATGAACAACAGACTCATTTTCCTTTTTGGCAAGCTTATAGGGTACATCATTATGATCAAATAGCCTCTCTAAGGGCACCAATCCTTTGGGTATATACTTACTAGGCAGTTGGACAATGCTTTTGTGGCCAATCTCGTCCTTTATCTTGGATTGGTTGCATTCTTCCATGGTTTCGTTTTCTTGGTCGATGTGCATTTTAGAAAATTCATCAACGATTTGTAAAAACTTATTAATCTCATCATCATCTTCAAAAACTTTCTAGTATTTGACATTGTCAGGAAGAGATGGTCTATATTTCACCTGAACTTCATAAGTTAATTTAGGAGGAAAAGGAGGAATAAACGTGCTATCAGATACAGCAAGGGAATCATCGAGTTGGTTCTTCATTCTTGGGATGTAAGAAATGCTGAAAATATTAGAAGATTCCTTAAGCTTCCATACCTCATCTCTGTATGCTTTCAGCCTTGGATGCTTTGCTTGGAAAGTTTTGTTGACCTGCTAAATGATAATGTCAGCGTCTCCAAACACTTTCAGACCTTTGGTTCCCATTTCTTTAGCAGAAATTAAGCCCAATATCAAGGCTTTGTACTTTGCTATGTTATTTGTGACTTGAAAAGTTAATTTGAAAGATAAATGAATGCATTCCTGTGTGGGGGACACAAGGACTACACCTACCCCTGCAACTTCCTTAGAGCAAGATCCATCAAAGAACATGTCCCAAATTTGTGGGCCTTCTTCCTCTGCGATCTGGCAAATTGGTTTCTTAAGCTATGTGGAGGTCAACTGGGATTCTTCAATCTAAAGAATACAAGCTCCAAAATCAGTGTCGATAGCATAGATGGGATGATTAGTAGGATTCTTCTCATCACTGATGATATAAGCCAATTGAGCCTCTCTGTATAGTCTCCTACTTTCACCTCCAAAAACTAGGACAGTAGCATGGGACAGATCATTTTGCAATGTTCCACCTAATCTCTTGATCCAGCCTTGGGAAAGCAACACGGAAAACATGGGGGGTACATCTGCTACCACAATATCCATCGTCATGCTCTTCATGGGCAGCTGAGACAAGGTAATGGCTAGGTCTTTGATTAATCCCAGACATTTCACTTTTCTAGAGTCAAAATAAAATAGGTCATGATAAGGCTTGGTAATGTCAAGACCCAACTCATCCATGACAGCCTTTGGCATTATATTATGGCTAGCTCCTATGTCCAAAAGGCAGTTGTGGAGGATTTTTTCATGAATAGTCAAAGAGACATAGAATGATGGGGAGTTGTCTTCAAATTTTCAATCATTGGGCTGAGAATAACAACTGGTTTTTCATCTTGTAGATTTACATATTCAGTGGAGGCTTGGATGGCTTTAGGCTCAAGGGCCTCGAGGATGGATCTTTTGAAGGACTCATTCTTCACTAGTTCAATCAGAGGTATAGGTATTCTTAGCTTTTGAATTTCTGATTGAAAACTGAAAGGAGAAGGAGACTTGTCAAGGCCTCTTACCTCGTGAGCTGGACCTTTGAGGATGATGGAATCAATTGTCAGTCACTTCTGCTTATTTGCTTGTTGTACTGAATGGACAGCAACTCTTTGAACAGGAGTTTCCTTGGCATTATTCATCTTTGACCTCAGATTATATCTTTGCTGATCTTCAGCGTGCAGAACAGCTTCACCATCCCATTCTTGGTTGATCTAGTCATTGAATAATGACTTTTCATAGGCAGCTGAGGTCAAAAAGGAGGCATTGCCTTTGTCTTCCAGAAAATGGATCTCGTCATCTTCTTCAAACTGCTCTTCTTCCATGACTACATTTTGGAAAGGGGTCTTTACCCTTTGGTCTTCATTGGCATCTTTGGTTCTTTGTCGAATCTGCAACTGCTCATTAGCTCTTCTATATGGATTTGGATTTCTAGGAGAAAAGGTATTAGGAACTCTTCCTTTCCCAAGGTGATGCTCAACCTTTAATTTGGAGATTTCAGAGGCTCATGACTCTATCATCTTGGTCATTTTATCTATCTTGGTATCTGAAGATGATGAATATTCGCCTCTCAGTCTCCTTCTATCAACATTTCCCTTGAGCTTCTCTGCAGTCATGATGTTTGATTCTACTTCCAAGGCTGCATCCTACATATCAGCCAAAGTAGCACATCGCCTCTCCCTCAACAGTAGACAGAGGTTAGAATCAAAAGCACTAGCATAGGTCAGTTTAGCAGAGGTAGTGGTGGGTTTTACTTCAGCTGGTATTTTGTTGTACATGTCGTTAAATCTCTTGTTGAAATCAGACAACAACTCACCATTTTCCCTCTTTAAGTTCCCAAACTTGGTGTGATAGTAGATTAGATCCTTGTTATCCCCCCAATGCTTTAGGAATGCATGATCTAAAGCCTCAATATCTGCTATAGATCTTGGGGTCATTTCTTTGAACCATTTTCTAGCCTTTCCATCTAGGCTTTGGACAAAGACTCTCATCCACACATCATCTTCACTAATGTCCAGTTTATCAGCATAGCTATAGAATGATTCAAGATTTTCTTCAGCTGTAACACCTTCAGTCCCAGTGAACTTAGGCCTATACTTCTAATATTATCTAGTAGGCATGGCATTTAAAGGAGTGGGTAGTACTAGAGGCCCATACCTAGCAGCTATGATTATTTCCATTTTGGTAGGTGCTTATGGTCCAGCCATAGCTGTGGTGGCTATAAGGGTACTAGAAATCTAAATGACAGAGGTTTTAGGAGTGATTGATAGGACTAAAGGAGTATGATGGATAGGAGGTGAGGTTTCCTTTGGGCTTACAACAAAAGGAGAACCTAAAGAATAAGGAGCTTTATGAATCTCTGAGATTTTCTCTTCACTACTACTATTAGATGTTATACTCTCAACATGTATTTGTTCTATTACCGGATTTTCTTGAAGAGATATAGAATATTGTTTAGAACTACTTGAACCTGATGATCCTTTCTGCAATGACTTTCTTTCTTTGATGATTTTTTCAGGGTCAGATACTGGGTTAGCTTGTGGCTTCTGAGGATTTCTCTGAGTATGCCTCACAAACTGAGCTAGAACTATGAAGTGGAGTCGCCAAGAGGTTCGTCCTCCAATAGAGTCGCCGATTACAACTGAAAAAGTGCCCAGACTTTGTCTATCATCAAAGCTAGATCTGTGTCGTCTCCCAGGGAAGCTGAGCTTTAGTCTCCTCTCCCCGACAGCGGTGCCAATTATGTTATCACTCCAGGAAACTCTCCTAGGTTGTAGCTTGAAGATGCCTGGTAACATATAAATCTTCAATATTGTTCTCTGAACTATTGGAATGGATGATGGTTTGGATCAAGTCAGATGACTGTTTCAACTCTGTTTTCACTTAAGACATGCATGAACACCCTCATCTTTACAAGGCTTTACACCACTAATGCTCAATAGTTTATAGATTCAATGGATAGATGGAGAATACTGACTGTACCAGCAAATGCATACATAAACACATATGAATGGCTAGCTGCATGAAGTAAAAGAAGCTTGCAAAATCTAATTTATCAATGCAGAGATAAGATGATAGTTATCTGGCATTAGATACATAAGAAAATGTGAATAACCTATTCAAGTGTAAGCTTAGAACAGAGGAGAAAATGAGAATTGAACATGTAACAGCAAAAGAAGCTTATATTGTTGGAATGAAGATGAGATGCTTATAGGAGTAGAGTCTCCACAGTCTCCAAAAGTTGAACCTTTGTTACTATGAACTTTCAAATATTTATAGGCCTTTTGCAATGATCCTGAGCCTTCTGAGGCTCGAGAGGTCTTAATCTATCCCCTCTGTCCTTTTAACTATTTGATGCCATGACTAGGCACGCATGAGCTCGGAGGTTTCTTCTTCTAACATCAAAGTAACTACATTCTTGTAGTTTGCTGCAATGTCAGGGAGCTCACTCGTGCCAGCGATGCTCCATGATCACTTCTATCGGTTTTGGCTGCATCGTGTCATTGCCTTTCCCCTTCCGACCTTTGTTATGTGATGGAATGGGTCTTCGGGCCTTTGTAATCCTTTAGATGCTAATAATGACAATTTCTCTATTTTACATAGAAAAACACTGCAACACTGTGAAATCTCACCAAGCTCTATTTATTTTGGACTTCAAAAGTCCCCAAATATGGCATATTCCTCTATCGGGTCTGCCCTTAATTGTTATCGCAAGTCGCAAATGGTCTGTTCCCAATCTTGCCTTTGTATTTTGAAATACGTTAAAAACACTGAAAATCATGAAAAAATGGCTTTGGCAGACCTGAAATATTACATATTTTCATTCCTGAACCCCTTCGGGTCCGGGTTTTATCGCATCGGTGTTGCCCCTTTGTATTTCGTTAAATAACGAAAATATGCAAAATACATAGGAAAATTCCTTTCGGCAAATTTTAAATCTTATGCAATATCATGTATATAACCGTTGGGTCCGGTTAATCATGCCTCTGTGAAACTCCGATGCGATATCACAATGCGACTAGTCGCAATCGCATATTGCTCATGCCCCGGGCTAATAATCGCTCCTTGTATTTTCTGATAGCGATCCTGCGATGTGATGTGGGTTGTCGATCTGTGCACTTGATCGACGGTACACGTTGCATCACCGACACCATCGCAAGTTCCATACGGTCCGCCCCCAATCCACCGATTACCTCCGCCAATTGCGACCCGCCGATCAGATCTGGACCGTTGATCAGCCAAATCTGATGGCTACTGTGCATTTCACTGTTTATGCCTTCGATACTTGGTTTTTCATTGTTTTTATGTGTTTTTACCTCCCGATAGTTCTTTTTTGCTGCTCAAAGGGTTCTTCTCCTACACTCGTTTTGATTTTTGGCACGATTTTACTAGCTTTTGAAGACTTAAAGAGCATATTTGGACCCATTTGGATCAGGACCTAATGCAATTATAGATGCAAGAGTAATATTTTGAAGTCTAGCTTATGGAAAAAGCGGAGAAAGAGGAGATGTGGCTGTCAGAGCTGAAACAAGGGACATTTCCGCTAAAAAAAATAGCAACACTGCACCTCAGGGGCTAACAGTACCTACCAATTTATTTCTTTCCTTGCAAAAAGACATTGATGTATATTCAAAAGGGGACATGTACTTACTTGATATATTTTGAGATGTAATGGATTTGCTTCCTCCTTGAAGGCTTGGTGGCTTGTCTTCCATGGATCTTAATGTTCTTCAAGTTTCCTTCTCCAAGTGGACTTGCTTGATGATGAGATTTTCTTGAAGACTTGTAGCTTGATGTAGGTCTTGCTCCAATCTACTCTTCTTTGTATGTGCCTTTATGTAAGGCTCTTCTTCTAGCTTTGTAGACCTCCTTGATGAATGATGGATTGTAGACCCTTCTTGTTCTTGAAGTGATTAAGACTTCTAGATTTGATACTTCAACTTTGTAGACGCTTCCCCTTGTTGAGTGTTCTTGAGTTTCCCTTTCCTTGATGTGTCACCTATGGTCTGATACCATGTTGAAGAATCTAGGGCAAAGTAGTATATTTTTATTCTTCATTACTTGATAACAATTTGTGGAGTCTTTTTTCTTTTCTTGTTAGCTTAATCTTCTTCTTATTATTATCAATGCATGTGTGTGTACTTGATCAAACTGCTACCAAAACATAAGAACAAGAACACAAAATGTTGGCTCTCTGCCAGGGCCAAAACCTCTCTTCTCTTGAGAGGAAAACCCTTTAGTGAATTTCTCTTATTGAAGCTTCTATTGATCAACACCAAACCCTAGAACCCTGACAAGAGGATCCTCCAAGCACAAGTCAAGCCTTCCCTCCTTTTTGTACCTTACAATCTGGCACTTCGTTTCCCAGCACTTTGCCCTCCTTCTTCCGACACTTCGTTCTCCTACTTCCAGCACTTCCTTCTCCTACTCCTTGGTGATAGGCTCTATTATACTAGTTCTAGAAGATACGTTTCTTCTTGATCCTAAGTGCACCTATTCACATAAGATGATGATCTTCTTCTCTTCACCAATCGAGCTTCTTCTTTGTGTAGGATTGTAGACCTGTAGTGGAAGCACTGTAGCCCTAAATTCTCGCACGTGTGGGAGGATTCGTGGTGAGTTTGGTTCCTTTCTCCTTCATATGTGAGAGTCCCTTCTATTGGTATGCCAAATTGTTCCATTTTTCAACCCTTTTTCCCTTCAAAACTATGACCTTATACCTCTGTTTTAACCTTGCAAACTCCCTCATTCTTGCACTAGTCCAAGAATTGTATCCCTTCTTGCACTAGATTCATGTTTCATATTTAAGAGTTACGAATCTGCTTAATTAATCATATTCGTAGATTATATGCCTTCAAATCTTTGTAACTAATAATTATCTTCCTAGAAATTATTTGATGGGAAATGAATTAATTATTTTGTTAGCATGGTCGAGTGCAGGTAGGATTCATGTACTGCTGGAAAATCTTCAACTACCGTAACAGCTCACCACTCCATGCAGACCCCGTGTTCTAGAACGATTAACTCAAGTTGGGCTCAGAGCATGGAGGAAAATCAGGGATATGGTGGAGATTAGGTTGATGGCCGAATACCTAGAATAGTCTTTTGTTATAGTTGAAAGGATCAACACAAGCTATTGTTGTTATTTTTGTTATAGCTGAAAGGCTCAGATTGGAAAGCTTGTTGTAATATGGTTACGACGGCAGGCCTGTATGAATGTATAAAATGTAGGACTCAGATAGAAAATGGTAGTGAGCGATAGATATAAAAAGGATACTGTGATTCTATCCTTTTGTAATTTTCCTTATATCGCCCTCGTTCTGGGATGGATTTGAATTCATGACGTATATTTGTTGATCATTAATAGAAAGGAACTATGCCATGTTTTCTCAATCTTGCACCGTAACTCTATGTTGATGTGTTGATTAAAGAGACGAGTTTTTACGTTTCCTAAATAGGGAAACGAGCTGGTTGGCTAGGGCCCAGCCAACCCAGCTCGTTCTCCCTTATGTTCTTCTCGTTTTCGGTTAAGGTGTGTTAATTATTTCGAATGCAAAGTGTGAAGTAAGAATATTTTTCTTTTATCTTTCTGCAAGGTTTAAATTTGATTTCATTACAGTGTGACGGATCCGTGGTGTGCGAGCTAGATTGAAGTGTAATCCTATGATTTTCTTCTTTGAAGTTTAAACTTGTTTTATGCCTAGATTGTGCAAGCATGCATTCCTACACTAGTGCATTTACAGTTTCACATATTGATTCTTTTAGTTCATTATAGTAATGGTCTTTTGTTTTTATTTGATAAATCTTAATGCGATCTTGAAGAGTGTGATTTTTGTTAAGTCTTAATGTGATTCTAAAAGCGTGATTTCCATTTTGAAGTTCTTTTGATATTTAGAATTAAATACACTTTTGAAACAAAACGTTGTTGCGACACACATTGGTCTGTGTCTACACTTTATATTATTTAGGAAAGCCTTGATTCATGCTTAATAATTCTTATAGGAAATCTTTCTGTGTTTAAAAGGCTATGCATGCAAATCAGTAGTGTGGATAGCTATCACAGGATTGAAGCCTGTTGTCACATCTAAATGATATCTTAGATTACATGCAAAATTTCCTTAGTTAAAAGTGTGCTTTGACTTTGGAATTAATTCTTGTTTTAAACATTAAAATATTAGTTGAAGCATCTTTCGGTTTGAGGAATTTACTTTAAAATTTATGTTCGCCTTTGAAAGTTATTTTTCTTAGTTAACACATTCTTTATTTTCTCGAAAGAAGGATTGGAAATCTTGGTGCAAGAACCTCTGTCCCAGTACAGGAATCAATCACCTAATACAGGAACAAAGTGCTCTAACCTTGAGGCTTAGAGTTCTTACATATAGACATAAATCTTCAATACAGGTGTAAAGTATACTCCCAACACTTACACTTTGTTCTGGTACTAGTGCAAGCACATTGAAGAAGTACAGAAATAATAACTTAGTATAGGGAGGAAGATCTAAAAGGATCCAGATATCTTCAAGGGTCCAATTGTTAATCTGGAACACAATTATATTGAAGATAAACATAGATTTACATTTTCAAAGATTTTTGCAAGAGATTTTGAGAATTCCTTTCATTTGTTTTCCTCTAAAAGTACTTTCTTTCATATTCCAACACTAGAATACCTTTGGTGTAAATTGTTGGGTGCTATTTTCTTTTTTATTCTACAAGATTGCAATTAAGGAAGTAGGAATAGAGTTTAGAAAAGTTCATATCATTTCTGGCATTTCCTATGCTTCATCTCTAAGTTTACGAGTGCTGATTTTCTTTTCCATTTGCAGCAATTAACAGATTCTTTTTCTTTTATAAGCATCTAAATTTTTTTTTTGGATTTGATTTCTTTAAAATGAATGCCTAAGAAAGGTAGGGGTCCAAATCCCAATAAGGGCTGACAAAATACTGAAATATCTGAAAACTCTTCTCATATTGGACCTTATTTTACAAGTATGAAGTCCAAGTTAACGCAAACTCATCACGCCGGAACAGTCCACCTGGATTCTGGACATAGTGATTCAGGTGTGACACAACCCGAAAAGGGGAAGGAGGAGGCTAGAGGCGATTGGAAAGTTCAATTCAACATTATTCAACCTTCACCTTCTAGAAGTAGTCTGATTGGAGGCACAACAATGGTTGATCATGAAGACCATGCAGAGGGGGCTGGCGAGAACCAGGTAAATGACGAACAGTCCACTTTTGGATTTCCAATAGTGAACTCGGAGAGAGAATGTACAAATGAATAATATTTCACCTTCAACTCTTCCACACTTTCATGGTAAGGTGCACGAAGACCCAGATTCATTTCTTTTTGAATTTGATATATTGTGTCGGAGTTATGATTATTCTTCTGATGCCTAGAAATTAAAGTTGTTTCCTGCAACTCTCAAGGATTCAACCTTGCACTCATTCATGGGACTAGGAGGAAACACTGTAAGTTCTTGGGACCAAATGAAGAGAGTATTTTTGAATAAATATTAGGAATATTGCAAAACTAGAGAAATGCAGGACGAGATCTTCACCATTGTACAAGGTGATGATGAGACCTTGGAGGATTACTTAGAGATATTTTTGTATATACTCCAAAGGTCCAAACATAAATTTGATTTAAGTAATATTTGAACCTTGTTCCTACAAGGACTTACTAAGGACTCTAAACATAATCTGTATTTGTTAGGACAAAGAGACATTCCTCAGAAAAATTTTGAACAAATTTGTGACTTGTACAGGAAGTTCTCCAGAAACCAATCTAGATCCACTAGAGGAGGTCAATGCAAAACTAACAAACTGGGATCTACATATGCTATGATCATTGGCTTGGAGAATAAAATGAACAATATGAAAATTGAAATAATGAATATTGTTAGCAAACAAATAGACTCTTTGAAATTTCAGCAAAAACTAGAAAAAGAACAAGAGTCATTGTCTATTTTTTGTCCAAAGTGTAGAAAGAAGCATCCTTTAAGAGAATGTCCTACTGATATGAAAAGTGCTAATAAATGTGTGATTTGTGCAGAGAACCATGCCATCAAGGATTTCCCCTCCATACTAGGATTAAAATTTGTACTCGAAGGAGAGCATTTCGAACCTGAGTCTTTACATTCCATGGGAGCGCGAAGGAATTGGCCTCAGGTAAGTGCAGGTATGGCTCCTGAACCACATTTTTATGGCTATAATGCATCTCCATATTCCTATTATAATAATAATAATCACTCTCAACATTGGCAGCATGGGAACCATTTCCATCATGGACAGTCCTCTCAACCTTGGAAACAAGGATGGAGAGGGCCAAACCATTCATATCATTCCTATCCTACTCAGATGCCATCATATCCTCCTTCTTATGCACCACACCATATGTCACAACCATATTTTCCCTCTCTACCTCAACAAAGTCAATCATTGCCACCATTGCCTTTTCCAACACCATTCAGACTACCTCAACTACCTGCTCAACTAGTATTGAATCCTAATAATGGTAAAATTGATTCATTCAGTTGGATCGCCCCTTTCCCTACCTATCAAACCTTGTCGGTTGGGATTAATGAGCTTCAATTCATATCAGGAAGGGTAGTTAAACCATAAAAACAAAAATAGTCCACAGTGATTATTGAGGATAAAAATGAGGAGGTAACTCCTGATCATTCGAAAAATAATATCACTCTCCATCCCATTCCTGTACCTTCAAATTCACCATCTTCTTCAAACTAGCCCCCCTATCTAGAGCGGTTGGCCATGGAGAAGAGTGACCTCGATTCTACCCTAGATTCTAAATTAAGGAATCTTTGTATAAAGGTTCTTTTACTTTAGGCTATCTGATAAATTCCCATCTATACCAAGATCATCCAGGAATTATGTCTTAAAAAGCCAGGGAGGAAGAGAGTAAAACCTCAAACCATTCAGTTTGTTGGTAGAGCAACTAAGTTGATGATAGGATGTGTATTGATGGAGAAATATACAGATCCTGGAAACCCAGTTGTTTCTATCCAGATAGGTGATATCCTTGTCTCTAATGTATTAATAGACCTGGGGGTGGCCATCAATGTGATGACCAGGCAAACCATGGAACAACTTGGGTTGAGCCACATTCGTCCTACACCCACTGTGCTTGAACTTGCAGACAGATCTAAAATCAAGCCCAATGGAGTATTGGACGACATGGTTGTCTCTATAGATTCATGGGAATACCACGTGGATTTCATTGTGCTTCAGCCAAAGAATCCCGTGGGAGGACATCCTTTGATTCTGGTGCGACCATGGCTTGCCATGGATGATGCCTATAATGGATGTCGCTCTGGTGACATGTACATTTCACATGGTGACTCTAGGAAAAAAGTCACCTTATACCCACCTGCTAGATCTATTCGGGAACTTAAGGATACCTTATGGTTGGATTATGATAGTCATGATGAGGAGACCCAACATATTTCTTCAATTCATCATCATACTGATTCTGCTCAAGATGGTTAATTGCGATATTTCTTGAACAATCTAGACACTATGCCTGGTTTTGATACACTTCATCAGATCTTTAGTCTAGATTTTCAAGAGAACTTTGATTCCCAACCTTCCTTATCCCATACTGTGGCATCATCTTCCAGTACTCTTGAGCCCGAGACTACTCTTGTTGAAATCAGTCCAAGAAAATCCTTACACATTAGTTTAGACCTGGATTCATCTTAGCAAGAGTAGCTTGTTACCTTGTTGTGAGATCATTTGGATGCATTCACTTGAAGTTATGAAGACATGAAAGGCATTCCTCTTGAGACTTGTACTCATCATATCTATATCTAGGAGGGAGCCTAACTTTTTCGACAACCCTAGAGATGAATGAATCCAAACTAAGAGATATTGTTAAGGAAGAATTACAAAAACTCCTAGATGCTAATTTCATCTACCCCATTTCTAACAGCCAATGGGTCTCTCCATTAGTGATAGTCCCTAAAAAAGATGGGAGATGGCGTATTTTCATTCACTATCGAGAATTAAACAAATCCTCTCAAGGATTACTTTCCCCTCCCTTTCATTGATCAGGGGCTAGATACCCTTGCTGGTAAAAAGTACTTTTCAT
This sequence comes from Pinus tabuliformis, assembly GCA_031772625.1. Classification (NCBI taxonomy): domain Eukaryota; kingdom Viridiplantae; phylum Streptophyta; class Pinopsida; order Pinales; family Pinaceae; genus Pinus; species Pinus tabuliformis. The sequence goes on along the minus strand of CM062813.1, from coordinate 557,369,176 downwards.
TTTTATATGGCTTCAGTGGCTATAACCAAATCCAGATCACACCTTCAGATCAAGACAAAACCACCTTTACATGCCCTTGGGGTACATTTTCCTACCAAGTGCTTCATTTTAGGTTGTGTAATGCACCCACTACTTTTCAAAGGGATGTGATGTCTATTTTTGCTGATCTTGAATGTGTTGAGATTTATATGGATGACTTTTCTGTGTTTGGTAACTCATTTGATGAAGCTCTTAAAAATTTATAAAAAGTGCTTTTGCGTTGCCAAGAGGCCCATCTTTCTTTGAGTGATAAGAAAATGTAGATTAATGTGTAAAGTAGGAGTGGTTCTTGGTCATTTGATTTCTAACAAAGGTATTTAGGTAGACCCCGCTAAAATTGAAGTTATCATTCGTCTTCCTGCACCCAAAACTCAAAGGGAAGTGAGAGGTTTCCTAGGACATGCTGGTTATTACCGGAGATTCATTAAATTTTTTTCCAAGATTGCTACCCCCCTTTTTCGATTACTAGCTAAGGATAGTGAATTCACTTGGTCCACAGCTTGCCAACAGTTGTTCGAAACATTGAAGGAAAAATTAGTACAGGCACCATTTTTTAGAGGACCAAGCTGGTCCTTGCCATTTCATATTTCCTCTGATGCTTCAGACACTACTATTGGCGCAACCTTAGGACAAGAAGAGAATAAACAGTCCTATGCTATTTACTACATCAATAAAAAGTTTTCACTTGCCTAATTTAACTATACAGTGACTGAGAAAGAATTTTTAGTCGCTCTTTTTTCTATTAATAAATTCAAACATTATATTACAGGATATGAAGTTTATGTGCATACTGTTCATTCTGCTATAAGATATTTAATGAATAAACCTTTAACTAGTGGTAGAGTGACTAAGTGGTTACTTTTATTACAAGAATTCAATGTTACAATTTTTGATAGGCCATGAAATTCTAACGTTGTAGCTAATTATCTTTCCAGATTAAACAATCCTGGTGAAGCAATTCCTGTTGATGATGATTTCCCTGACAAATATCTTTTTGCTATCTCGGAAAAATCTCCATGGTTTGCTGACATAGCCAATTATTTAGTCACCAAGAAGACACCACCTCACTTATCCGCCAGTGAAAAGCGGAATATTATTCAGAAAAGTTCTTCATATTCTTGGATACAGGGAGACCTCTTTTACACCGGACCAGATTTTGTTATTCGTAGATGTGTAAGAGAGGAAGAAATGTTTGATATTTTAAAATCTACCCATGATGAACCTTGTGGTGGCCACTTTGCTGACAAATGAAGTGCATATAAAATTTTACGCACTGGATATTTTTGGCCTTCTTTATTTAAGGATGCCAAACAATATGTTAAGCGTTGTGATAGTTGTCAACGAATGGGTCATCATGTTCAAGACAATGAAATGCCTTTATGTCCTTAAGTCATTATTGAGCCCTTTGAAAAATGGGTTATTGATTTTGTAGGACCCATAAATCCCACATCTTTAAATAAAAAGCATATCTTGGTTTGTATTGATTTTGTTACTAAATGGGTAGAGGCTAAAGCTGTTTCTTTTGCCACTGAAAGAGTTGTTGTTGATTTTTTTTTATGAAATTTTTACTAGATTTGGTGTTCCTAGAGAAATTGTTTCTTAAAATGGACTGTAGTTTGTTTCTAACTTGGTACAGGAAGTCATGAATCAATATAAGATTCAGCACATGAAATCTACACCGTAACACCTGCAAGCAGATGGCCAAGTGGAATCCACAAATAAGGTGAGCGAATCCATCCTCACGAAAACAATAAACATTAACAGGAAGGATTGGGCTAGTCAGTTGCCTGAATCCTTATGGGCTTATTGAACCACATGAAGGAACAACACGGGGCATACACAATATGAGATGGTGTATGAAAAACAAGTCCTTTTGTCAATTGAATTTCAGGTAAAGACTTTTAGGACTGCATTTCAGTTGGGTCTAGATCCTCAGAAGCACAACAACAACATCTATTGTAGCTAAATGAATTGGATGAATTTTGAAGGGATGTTGTTCAACAGAATATTTTGGTGCAGCAACAATGCAAGAAATGGCGTGACAAGTTTATCAGGAAAAGTAGTTCCAACCACGTAATTAGGTACTTCTCTATGATTCTATATTTAAACATTTAAAAGGGAAGTTCCATACTTGTTGGATGGTACCATATGAGGTAATTAAGTCTTAGATAATGGGGCTGTAGAAGTCAAAACCATCGATGGGTGAGATTCAATTTTCCTTGTGAATGGCCATAGGCTTAAAGTATATTTTCAGCCCGTCACAAAGGAAGACTTCATGCAGCAAGTGCAGCAGGAGTCTGAACTTCAGTTGGTAGGTGGCTATGCCAACCTATTGTGATCTGATTTATTCTCTCATGACATGAAATTTAAGGAAAATCCAAAAAATTATATAAGTAATTAAAAAGAAAAAAAGTTTAAAAAGAAAAAGAAAAAGAAATTTTCCTGTGATTGTGAAAATCAGTTCTACTGACATAATTGCAGAAGGATCAACCTAAAAACTAGCTTATTGGCAAGGAGATCAGTTCTAATAAAATGGGAATGTTGTTTTATCTTTAGATGTGTTAACTGTCACCAAGAAGAAGCAAGTTCAAGTACAGGAATCGAGCCCTTATCCAAGTTTGGGATAGCTGGCACGAAAATTATTATTTTCAAGCAACACTCAATTCCCGCTACATTTATTTTAAGGATCAGCACTATGCAGGCAAATATCAGGTGAAATTCTGCCTTTCTTATATTCCCATTTTTGAAAAAAATCCCCTTATTTTCTTCTTTTAATATCCCAAAAGTTCACCATCCCTGTCTTAAAAAAAAAAAAAAAATTCCCTATCTGATTTTGTACTTCCCTCTTTTCCCTTGAAATTATTTTCCCCAAAATCCCTTTTCGATTTACCCCTATTCGTGGTTTCACTCTTGAATTCCATGTCATAATTTCCTTCCTATTATAAAAATGTACCCTTTTCCCACTTCCTTTTTCCCTCATGGATTGATTGCAGGATCTGATGTGAACCTACAAATCAGATCGAAAGGCATATGTTAACACCAAGGAATGGCGAATAAAATTTCCTTTGTATATTCAGAAAATCTTTTTAATCTAGTCTATGAATTGTATCCTATCATAATTCTCTTTTGGCTCCTATTACGCTACAAATATCCCTAGCTTAGGAATGTATGTTCAAAGTGAAATCAGATTCGATGCAGGCATGGGTAGTGCAAGCATGTCTAAGGTGCAAACATGCTCGACGCGGGCATGATTGGTGCAGGTACATTCAAGTATATGCACGATTCAATGAAGGAATCCTCACTGTTGAGTGCGCCCAACTCAACACACATGTTCGGTGTAGGAACACCTGGTGTAGAAAAAAATGTGTAGTGAAGCTTATCTTTTGTTTCATGAACCTTTGTACAAGCAGAACAACTATTCCATCTAAAGACCATGACATTCAGTTGATATTATGATTAATGCTTTGTTTCATCATTTACTAGATTAGGGAGAAATAATTTAAGTGTAAGGATATTTTAGGCTATAAAATATTATCTTTTTAATAAGTACTAAAGTACTCTTTATGTGAAATCATGGAGTAAATGCGGAGCGGTATGATTCTCCAGGAATTTGATACTTACCTTCCCTTGAAAAAATTATCACCTGATAATAATAGCCTAACCCCGTGTCCGACCTTGCATGACCGTTATGTTAAATTATTGTCTAAACCGCCATCTCTTCCAATCATTATAGTCTACCTGTACTGACACCAATTCACATTCGCATCCATGTGATTTTAATGATGAAGCATGACCCTTTGGGAAATGGTTGATTTAACAGCAGGTGTGTAGCTCAATCACCATTTGAGTTTTTTGCTGTGATATTTTTTGAAACGGAGAGTGGGTGAATTTGAAAAAACATGGCACCTGTAAGGATTGAGCTACGATCCATAGAGATGGAACAGAAAGTTGAGTATAGGATTAGTCTTGAACTGTTGTAGGAATCTAGGTTCCTCCCGTTCCTACAAAAGTTTGATGGGTTTGACTCAGCTATAGCAATAACATTTTCCCGTACCTTCGATGGGAGCCAAGCTAAGGTTGGTTCGCTGGAGTTTGCAGTAACAGAAGGATCTATGTCTCGGGATACAAGGTTTCCAGTAGTAGGGGAGAAATGGTTCAAGAAGGAAAAGATGGAAAAGAAACTGTGGCACCGGTTCGTGGTCAACCCAAAGCAGAAGGCAGATTGGAAGAACAGCCTCCAATGGGACACCATGATAGGGAAGTGGAAGGATCTCATGTATGTGTTGCAGAAGTTCCTTACTTGCAAAGGCCGCTATTCACTAACTTTCCTCTACCACATATGCCTAATCTTACACTTTGAGTCCGATAAGCTCATCAACTTCCCATATTATTTTCTTAGAAGTTTATAAAAGATGGCGAAGGGGGTTCAGAAAGGAAAATCCAATCAGGCTGCATGCAGACTATATCACCATGGGCTGATTACAATCTTAGTTAAGAGGGAACTAGAAGCTAGAAGTATGACTTGGGAGGAATTCTTGGAGGAGTTTCAGGGCTGGAGCGTAGAGAAGTCGACTCAAAAGAAAAGTGCAGGAAAGTCAACCCCGAAGAGGAGTGCAGAAAAACTGAATTCGGCTCAAAAGAGGAGTGCAAGAAAAAAATGAGAAATCAGAAATGATGACCCCGCATCCTACTAGGTCCAGGAGATCGGCCAAACGAAGAACTGCTTCCTCAAGGGTGGGTCACATTCAATCGACCTCTCTGATATCGTTGGATGACTCGCCACCTACTTCACTAGGTAAAGATAATCTTTTGGTTCTTGCTGAGGCAGCAACTCACATAGTGCTTGATGGTGACTATGTGAAGGAAGACAACAAACCATTGTCGGTTCTCCTTGGCAGAATGAAGAAAAGAAATGTGATGTTGAGTACAAGTAAGGACTTGACAGAGGGTCAGATGAATGATCAGGGTGATGAAACCTTCGATGGTTTTGAAGAGCAGGGTACTGAAACCCTTGACATGATGAATGAGTAGGGTGTTGAAACCCTTAATGGTTTTGAAGAACAGGGTACTAAAACCCCTGGTGAGATAGATGAGCAACGCACTGAAGCCCTTAATACCTCTAAGGAGCAAGGTACTTAAACCCCTAATAAGGTAAAAATGCAAGGCACTAAGACCCTTAGTAATATTGCTATTCTGGGTGTCGAAACCCTTGATGATGTTACAATGCAGGAATTGAAAGGTGGTCAAGACAATTTCGATATGGATAAAGATGCCACATGTCTGGAGTCGACTGCTGAAAATTCGGTGCCCAAGGAGAAATCCACCCTATGCTTGAATAATTGTATAGAAGAACTCAAACAACATGTTTATGGCTTGGAGGTGTTAAATCGAGCCATGAAGGAACAACATATAGAGCATAAACGAGCAAACACGGAATTGGCAAGGGAGGTGAAGGAGCAGAAGCAACAAGTTAAGATATGGAAGTATTGGGTTTTGAAGTGTTATGAGCATATTAAGAAGGTGACTAAGAAACTTAAAAAGGTTCGAAGCAGGAAGGCAAAAATAATGAGAGAAGGAATTAGTTTACAAGTTTAGAATTAAAGGGAGGTCCTTTTATTTTGGTTTTTTGCAACAAGTAAGGGTTGTGTGAGGACCCACAACAACTTAAGGAGGGGAGGATGTTGGTAGGCCAAATTTTTCCATTTTTCAACCCTTTTTCGCTTCAAAACCATGACCTTATACCTCTATTTTAACCTTGCAAACTCCCTTATTCCTGCACTAGTCCAAGAATCGTATCCCTTACTACACTAGCTTTATGTTTTATACTTAAGAGTTACGAATGTGCTTAATTAATCATTTTCGTAGATTTAATGTAATTAAATCTTTGTAACTAATAATTATCTTCCTAGAAAGTATTTGATGGGCAATGAATTAATTATTTTGTTAGCATGGTCGAGTGCAGGTAGGATTCCTGTATCACTGACGAATCCTCAACTACTGTGACAACTCACCACTCCATGTGGACGCTGTGTTCTGGAATGATTAACTACAGTTGGGCTCGAAGCATGGAGGAAAATTAGGGATATGGTGGAGATTAGGGCGTCGGCCGAACACTTAAAATAGTGTTTTGTTATAGCCGAAAGGCTCAACATGAGTTGTTGTTGTTATTTTTTTTATAGCCGAAAGGCTTGAACTGGAACGCTCGTTGTAATTTGGTTACGGATGCAGGCCTGGATGAATGTATAAAATGTAGGACTCAGATAGAAAATGGTAGCGATCAATAGATATAGAAAGGATATTTTGATTTTGTCCTTTTGTAATTTTGCTTATATCGCCCTCGTTTTGGACTGGATTTGAATTCATGATGTATGTTTGTTGATAATTAATAGAAAGGAACTATGCCATGTTTTCTCAATCTCACACTATAACTCTATGTGGATGTGTTTATTAAAGAGTCGAGTTTTTACATTTCCTAAATAGAGAAATGAGCTAGTTGGCTAGGGCCCAGCCAACCCAGCTCATTCTCCCTTGTGTTCTTCTCGTTTTCAATTAAGGTGTGTTAATTATTTCTAATGCAAAGTGTGAAGTAAGCAGATGTTTCTTTTATCTTTCTGCAAGGTTTAAATATGATTTCATTACAGTGTGATAGATCCGTGGTGTGCAAGCTAGATTGAAGTTTAATCCTATGATTTCCTTCTTTGAAGTTTAATCTCATTTTCTGCCTAGATCGTGCAAGCAAGCATTCCTGCACTAATGTGTTTACAGTTTCACATATTGATTCTTTCAGTTCATTCTAGTAATGGTATTTTGTTTTTATTTCATAAATCTTACTGTGATCCTAAAGAGTGTGATTTCTATTAAGTCTTAATGTGATTCTAAAAGAGTGATTTCCATTCTGAAGTTCTTTTGATATTTAGAATTAAATACACTTCTGAAGCAAAACGTTGTTATGAAACACACTAGTCAGTGCCTGCACTTTATATTATTTAGGAAAGACCTGATTCGTGCTTAATAATTCTTAAAGGAAATCTTTCTGGGTTTAAAAGGTTATGCATGCAGATCAGTAGTGTGGATAGCTATTACAGGATTGAAGCCTGCTGTCACATCTAAATGATCTCTTAGATTACATGTAGAAGTTCCTTAATTAAAAGTGTGCTTTGAATTTGGAATTAATTCTTGTTTTAGACATTAAAATATTAGTTGAAGCATCTTTCGGTTTGAGGAATTTACTTTAAAAGTTTTGTTCACCTTTGCAAGTTATTTTTCTTAGTTAACACATTCTTTATTTTCTCGAAAGAAGGATTGGAAAGCTTGGTGCAGGAACCTCTGTCCCGATACATGAATCGATCTCCTAATACAGGAACAGAGTTCTCTAGCCTTGAGGCTTAGAGTTCCTGCATAAAGACATAAATCTTCAGTACAAGTATAAAGTATACTCCCAATACTTAAACTTTGCTTTGGTACTAGTGCAAGCACATTGTAGAAGTACAGGAATAATAACTTAGTACGGGGAGGAAGATCTAAAAGGAGACAGATATATTCAAGGGTCCAATTATTAATCTGGAACACAACTATACTGAAGATAAACATAGATTTACATTTTGAAAGATTGTTGCAAGAGTTTGAGAATTCCTTTCATTTGTTTTCCTACAAAAGTACACTCTTTCATATTCCAACACTAGAATATCTTTGGTGTAAATTGTCGAGTGATCTTTTCGTTTTGATTCTGCAAGATTGCAATTAAGGAAGTAGGAATAGAGTTTAGAAAAGTTCATATCATTTCTGGAATTTCCTGTGCTTTGTCTCTAAGTTTACAAAACCCTCGGGTTGACAATTAAGTGTTGAAGGAGTCTGCTTGATAGCAATTCCCGCACCCAACACCTTCTTCACTTCAATGAGAGGCATTCTAGGTCTAAGTTGCAAGCCCAAAAAATGAGAAGTATGGTATTGTTATATTTTTTCTTATATTTATACATAAATCCCCCCTTTTCTCGCACGTGTGATTGCGTTTACCCTAGAAAATAGTCCCTCAAACTTTGTTTTTCTTCCTCCTTACTTCGTTGCCCTAGTAGACCTTCCATCGTTCCTATTCTCCTTATTTTTCTTATGGATTTCAAAGTTGAGTGAATGTGTTTTATAGAGGAATGGAAAACCTCTATATATAGAGGTTTATCCCTCCATTTAGGCCGACTTATCAACTGTTTACAGGCCGACTTGTCAGCTGTTTCTATGTCGACTTGAGCACTACTAGGAGGTTGGCTTGTTGAGAAAATTCCAGATAATTTCCATGGTGGTGTAGCATGCTTGAAGGAGCATCTTTATGGTGCCATTGCATAGGAGTAGACTTGACCTTGCTTGGAGGTTTTCCCTTTGACTTTAATATATATTTATACATGGTGTAACATGCCTTTAATGCCTTCAACATTTCCTTTTGACTATTTGACTCACCTATAACACTTTGACATGTGCTAGACCTATTTCAATGAGCAAGAAACTCATTGACATATATTACAAAAATAATATTTCTTTTCTTGAATAAGTACAAATATCAAAAGTACAATTATGAAGAAGGAACCTAGTTACATTTCCTTCAACACTTATTTGCCTCAAATTTGTCTTCTTTGCTTGCCTCATAAAGTCCAAGTTACTTTCTCTTGGAGGAGGAAAAAATGGTCTGTATATATAGTGTCTTTAGAGGTCGAATGGGTGTGACCAAAGAGGCAGGCCAGCGTAAATTTTTAGAGGGTTGACTTTAGGTTTTGGGGCCAAGAAATTGAATATTATAAATTCAGATTTTATCTTTTAAAAACCAACATGAAGAATGTGTCACATTTTTTCTCTTTTGACAATAGCATGAAGAAAAATATTTATATTTATCATTATTGATACATCAAGGGCTAAAATATTAATTATGAAGACTAACCATAGCTACAAAATTCAACTCTCCCTATTAGATAGGGAGGAATTCATAATGACTATCCAGATGTTCTCATGTTGACAAATTTCTCTACGAAAAGGTTATAACAATTCATCAACATCAACATCATCTGATTACCATAATATGGTCAACAACTTTGTCACATGGTAAATCAACAAAATCAACATTATCCAATTACCATAATATGGTCAACAGCTGTGACACATGTTAAATCATCAACATCAACAAGTTACCATAGTTTTTGTCGGTACCTTTGACCTATGGTGTATCATTACCATAATCCTCGTCGGTACTCCTATCACATGGTACATCATTTAACATCAGCTAGTCACCATGATTTTGGTCGAAGCCATTGACCTATGGTATACTTAATAGTCTTGGTTCACCATCATCCTGTTCAATCTCTTTTACTCATGATGAAACCCTAGGGACACACTCAATCCATTTGAGTAATCTAGTCCCAAATCTAAAGGCCTCACTCTAGGCCATGCTACTAAATGGGCTCACTCAATCTATATGGAGAATAATATGACCCTAATGCTGAAAGGAACTGTCTCAACTCAGTGATATTGGGCCTCTAAGACCATTCTTCCTAGTTTTGTCAATATACTTGACACAAGAAGAATGATTGTCCTTTTCTAGACCATTCTCCCTAGTTTGGTCAACAGAGTTGACATAGGGAGATTGTTTGTCACTGATGTTATTACTCTGGACCATTTTCCCTAATCCTGGTCAACCTGACCTAGGGAGAATAACTATCCTAGATGTCGTAATCTCATCACTCCCTCTTAATGAGAGACATGCTCAATCACTCTAATCTTGTCCTCAAAGTATATAGACTTCATCCTAGGCTGGAGGCTATGTCAAAAATTTGCTTCACTGTAGAATAATACTAAATCCATATTGTTTCCTTTTGTACCATGTCTCAGTATTGTATCTCACTGTGCTTAAACCTATCATCATGGTTGTCACCTACACCTGATCAAGAAAATTATGAAAATAGCTTCTGAAACCATATTGTTTCACAACTCTCCAACCAAGCTGCAACATACTTGAATTCTACAGTATTGAGTGCAACATATGTTTGCTTCCTTCTCATCCAAGAAATCGTCACAAAGCCTAAACTAAAGAAAAATGCTAATGAACTATTTCTATATTATGCACTCTCAGCCAAATATGAATCTTGTGAGTCCCTACAACTATACTTAACTATTTGAGGCATATCTTATAACTAATTATGCCTGGAAAAACTGTACCACATTGGTACCTCAACACATGTTGAACCACATGCCTTTTCTCTACCATATATTGATCAACTTACTTCATTGAGTAGCTAATTTCTAGTTACCCTAAATAGGTACTCTTTATGAAACAACTTATGATGTGGAAATCCTAGTTTCTCCCTCTATCACCGCTACTTTCTAGCATATCAATCATCTAGCCTAACAATGTCAATGATATTCATCATCTCTAACTCAGAGGTCAACTCCCTATGAAGTTAAGATAGGGCTCTATGATTTCTCCTTATGTTATAGATGTAATTCTTTCTACCACAATTTATCCCTTTGATACATGAGTCCTTTTGCTTCCGTAAGAGACAAATCATATAGGATCAATATTGATCCCAAAAATACCAATCCTAATGTGTCTCCTTGTGATCATACAAAGGCTTCTTTAATCATGCAACTTCTTCTCATGTACCTCAAAGCATTGGGGTAGTTCTATGTACACTTCTTCTTCCTGAATTACTTCATTGAGAAAAAACAAAGTTACCAATCAAATGAGAACTATTACCTCAAAAGGAGAACTCTAGCAAAAAAACCCCCAAAAAAACATGAAAAAACAACCCAAAAATGCAAAGTGTCGATTCTACATCACTTTTTTTTCAGGGTAAATTTTCAACATTTTTTTAAAATGATAGTAAAAGCCAATTTTTTTGGTGTAAAAAATACCCTTAAAATGAAAAGTGTTGATGCTAGAATAACATATTTTTTTGGGGAAAATTTTCAACATTTTTTTAGCAATGGCGTTAAAGCTAAAATATCATGACTCTGAAAAAACCTTAAAATTCCAACAATTTTCAAGCATGACATTAAATATAAAATATCAAGTCTCTGAAAAGCCTTAAAATTTCAACAATTTTCAGCCATAACGTTAAAGATCAAATACGTATAATTTTTTTCAACCATAGCATTAAATATAAAATTTCACAACTAAGAAAAACCTTAAAATTTTGACAATTTTTCAACCATGGAATTAAAACCAAATATCACGACTACAAAAAACCTTAAGCTTTCATTATATTTAAACCATGGCATTATGGAAAATTATATGACCAAAAAAAGATTTAAAAATGAACACTTGAATTAAAGTCATTATACCAAGAGTAAATTCTTTTTTAAATGTTAAAAGTATAGCTATTTTAAAATCTTAGCCTAAGACCACTTGACACATTGCAACGAAAATTTTAAAATCAAACATCAAATTGACATGCAGTGTAGGTGAACTCAACCTATTGCAATGAAATATTAAAAATCAACCATAAAATTGACATACTGTGGGGGCATACTTGATCCATAAAAAACTTTAAAATCAACTATCAAATTGACACATAATGGGGTCGAATTGCTAGTCGAAGATCGACACAGACCATGCAAAAAAATAATAATAATAATAATAATAAATAAAAATGAAAAATACAAAATAAAACAAAAATTAAAAGATTGAAAAAAAAAGAGTAAAAAAAAAAAGTTTAAAAAAATAATAACTAATAAATAAATAAATATATTAAAACATAAAAAAAAAGATAAAAAATTACCCAAAAAAAATCAAACATAAAAAATATATATACAAAATGTCTTCCAGAGAAATCGCAAAGTAGTTTTCTGAGTCAACACATTCAAACCACTTACTAGAATTCATCATGAGGAAAGAGATAAAAAAAACATAATATATATATATATATATATATATATATATATATATATATATATATATAAAAATTCAAGCATAAAAATTGTTTATGAGTCCATCGATGTCATAAATCGGATCACTAATGATGACACAACCAATTTGGTTGGTCATTTCCTTACCTCAGCTTTTTTTAGCTTCCAAGGTGAGTTCTATGAACAAACTTGTAGGGATGCAATGGGTTCGCTTCTTTCCCCTATAGTTTCCAACTTATTCATGGAATATTTTGAGACCAAAGCTTTGGCCTCTGCTCAATTTTGTCCCAAGCGATGGAAGAGGTTTGTTAATGATACTTGCATTGTTTGGCCCCATGGTCATGATAAATTAGATTTGTTTCTCAACCATCTTAATTCCCAATCTGACTTCATCAAATTAATGATGGAAGTCGAGGTAGATGGGCACCTTCCTTTCCTTGATATTCTCCTCTCTAGAATGAATGATGGTTTTGTTTCTCACCAGATTTTTCTCAAACAAACTCACACGAAACAATATCTTCATGTCAATTCTCATCATTTTCTCGCTCAAAAACTAGGAGTTATCAACACCCTTTCCACCCGTGTTCTAAGGATTTCTATTGAGAATGACTTGTAAGAGGAAAAATACCAACTTCTGGATGTCTTTTAGAATAATGGCCATAACAGACAACAAGACCTCAGGGCCTTTCAAAGAACCAGTAAATAATATAGGGTTAAACCTATTCGTGATGATCAAATTTTCAATGTTCATATTCTGTTTATCCAGGGAACCACTAATAATATTTATCATATTCTTAAAAAGAATAACATTTATGCTACCTTCAAGCCCCTTAATACCATTAGAAATTCTCTTAGATTTGTTAAAGACCCTGTAAACCATAAAGACATGAAAAGGGTCTACTCAATCCCTTTCTCCTGTGGGGTTCCCTACATTGGGGAAATTGGTCACTCCATTAACCAAAGAATCCAAGAGCATGCAGCATACATTAAGCACAACCACTCATGTTCCTTAGCTTTAGCTGAACATGCGGTGAAATCCAAACACCATGTCTGTATTGAGAATTCTCAGGTCATCGCAAGGGTTGATCACTTCCATCATACGAAGCTAAGAGAGGCCATTGAGATCGAGAAACATGAAATTATTATTAACAGGTACGATGGTCGGAAATTAAGTAGGATTTGGATCCTTGCAATCTCTTCTTGATTAAAAAAAAAATCTCTTTTATTTATTTATTACTATTTGATTTGATTTTTATTTATTTATTAATGTTTTTTTTAACACAATGGGGTATTCAATTTCATTCAAAAAAGATGTGGGAGTGAACTCCCTTTACAAATATTTTGGCACCAGCCAAGCTGAGAAGGAAGTCTAGAAGAGCACAAAGCCAATCAACTTGGAGACTGAGTTCATATGATCCTAGTTTTCCTACTATAGATTGTTTGTAAATTCTTACAAACTAAAACAAGAAAACATTATATTTTTATTTCATAAAAAACTCCTGAAGTTAGAAAAAACAAAAATATAACCACTGAAAGCCCCTAATTTTGGTTAATTGAAGGTCCTTTCTTTGGTTTGTTTCTACTGCTTTGGTGCCCATAGTTCTCTCCTCTCTTATTAAGGAGGATTCCTTTCAGATAGGCGATGGACTCCTCCATGTGAGTGCATCGATTTTTGAGAGATTTGATTTCAAAATTCTGGTTGGCGAGTTTGATAAGGAGGAGATAGTTCTCATTCTTTTCCTGGAACTAGATGTCTTTGATAGTCTCTCATATTTGATCGATCATGAATTTGTTCGCTCTACAATGAGCACACTTGTTGTTCTTAGATGTTGTTTCCAGTGGATCCATAATCGTTTTGTTGTTGTAGATGACCTTTGATGCAGAGGACGACCTTTGGTGATGATAATGGTCTTGGAGGCCAAAGAAATCCATTGAACTGAAGAGGGAATAGATCCTCGACGATGGGGGAGATGAATCAGGGAGAGATAACGAAGCTGAGGGAGTGCGGTAGGGGAGGGAAATAGAGATCTGGTTGTGGAAAAGCAACAAAGGAGGGATCTTGAACACGAAAAGAGACCTCATAGTCAAAACAGGGGGAGACGGGCTAAAAGAGAAGGAAGGGAGAATGCCATGAGGAGCTCGGTTGAGGAGAGTCAAGAGGGAAACCAGAGGAGCATAAAAGGAAGAATGAGTTTTGCAAAGAGGAGTGAGGGAATAAGAAAGAAAGAGAGATAATAAATAGGCGAGAGGACTGGAATGAGGAAGCATGAAGGGAGGGGAGGGAGGGGGGTCACAGGAATCATAAGGGAGGGTGTCAGTCTTGGAGAACGGAGTTGACCAAGGAGTGAGATCAATAAGGATTTGAGGAGGATTATGGGTCAGAGTTGATAAGATAGTAGCAGATTGAGAGGCAGGCCAACCTAGATTATGAAAAGACACTGATTGGATTGGCTGGTAAGTGGAAATGTTATGGTATTGGAAGGTGAAAAGAGTCATTTGTAATACGAACTTCTCCAGGAGGCTGTGTCACAAATTGGTTGGCTTGAATTTCATCTTCTTTATTATTCTCCCTTAGAATGTGCATGAAGGTGACATGTCTTAGATTGATTAGGTGGTGCCTGATCCTTTTTGTTATTTGACTCAATGCTGCATTTTTTGGATTGGTCTTATTGACCATGGCTTGAATAAGGATAGTTGAATCTCCAAATATGATTGGGTTTAGAATGTTCCTTTTTATTAATATTTTTTCTCCCAATATGAGGCCATAAGTCTCAGCCTTATTATTTGTAGTTGTGCCCAATCCCCATTCGAAGGAAATGGGATTTTCACTGTCTTGTTCAATTAAAACGCCTCCTGCACCTGCTTTCTCAAGGATTTGACTTAGATGCTCCATCAAAGAATAGGCATGGCCTTTTGAGGGCGTTCATCCATAGGATGAAATCTTCCTCTTTAAGTCTGATTTTCCACTTTGTATTGATCTCTTTCTTTTTCAGGTTGGTTTGAGGATTGGGTCTGCTATTTGCATAGGAGATCCAAATTTGTTCCTCCTGTTGTAGCTGATTAAAATAAATTTCTTTCATACCTTTTGCTAAAAGGAACTCATAAATTAATCCCCATGTTTTGGAAAGCACTTTTCCTATTTTAGGAGCATGATTATTGAGGATTTGTTGGTTCCTAGCAAGCCATATTTTCCAGCAGAGGAAGGAGGGGATACTGGTCCAATATCTTTTGATGGTGTGTTTATTCTTGAGAGAGTACAGGTAATATTCCCCCCAGGCAAGATAGAACTCGTTGAAAGAACATGAAAGATTCAGATTTAGTTCCAAAGGACTTGTCAACAGGGTCCAACACTCTTTTGTAAATGTGGAGTCAAGAAAAATATGTTGAATGGTCTCTTTAACCTTGTGACACTTTAGACACCAAGAGGGTCCGGGAATTCCTTTTTTTTTAAGTTATCAGCAGTGATAATTTTCCCTTTGAGAAGGTTCCATATAAATATTTTAACTTTTGGTAAAATTTCAACTTTCCACACCGACTTCCAAGGGGGTCACTCCTGATTCCCTTGATGTTGTTGGAGTTCCATGTATCTCGTCTTCATTGTATAATCAGCTCTAGAAGGATCCCAAATGAAGGAATCCTGGGTGTCTTGATTGATAGGGGCAACTCCTTTAAGATGTGAAATAATAACTTCCTACTGATTTTTTAGATTGAGAGGGAGATTGGGGGCATTCCAATTATTCCATGTTTTATCATGATGATGCCATTGTGAAATTGACTCAAGAGAGGTGAGCCCTTTTGTGCTCATCCATCTTCTTAACCGTTGAATTTTTGGGAGGTCAGATAAAGGTGGAATTCCCATTAAGCTTTCATTCCAAACACTTATCTCATGACCATTCCCATGCAGTCTTGAGGTGTTCTCCTTGAGGAGAGGGAGGACCGTTTTTATAAGCTTCCACATTTGTGTACAAGGCTCGATTGGATTTATTTATGAGAGGATGGAGAAGTGAGAGTGATTTAGATATTTGGACTCCAATACCTGCTTCCACCAGCAGTAGTCTCTAGTAATGAGTCTCCAAGCAATTTTAGCTCCAAGGGATAGATTCATAGGACCCATAATTCTAATAGGAAGTCCTCCATTCTCGTAGGGAAGGTTACTTGATCCCATTTTTACAAGACTAAAATTTTTTGTTTATGATTTTCCTCCTTGCCACAGGAAGCTCCTTATGATTATTTCTATTTGTTTTTGGATACTTGATGGAGCTAAGATAGCAACAAATTGATAAATAGGCAAAGCTAACAACAATGATTTGATTAGAGTTACTTTTCCTGCTAGATTTATCCACATCATTCCCCACTTTTGGATCTTTTTTTTCATTTTCTCAATGAATTTGATCCGTAATTTTCTTTTTAGATTTTTTTTTGATCCATCGTATCTGAAGGGGAATATCCATTTTTTTTAATTCTTTAAAGATTTCAGGATGGTGCATTCCATCCATAAATCCTGCATTTTTTATTGTTAAGGAGACCTCTTGAGACCTTCATGAAGCTGTCTAGGATTTGTTTATACCTTTGGGAAACTATGCAAGATGCACCTCCCATTAGAAGGGTGTCATTTGCAAAAAATAAATTGTTTATGATTTTGGTTGTTGAACTTATAGATAGGTCAGTTAAGGTTCAGTTAATTCTGCAATTTTCAAGAGATATGCTCAATGAGTTTGCAACAAGAATGTAAAGAAAGGGAGACAGAGGGAAACCTTGTCTCAATCATCGGGAGCTTTGAAAATACTCACTTGGTCTTCCATTGATGAGGGGTGCTATCCATGGGCCAATAGTACAAGCTTTTATGATTTCTATAAATTCCTCAAAGAAGCCAAATTTTTTAAGTACAACTTCCAAAAAGGTGTTATGAAACTAGCTCACAAAAAGATAGAAAAGATAGATCAACACCTTAGAATTCAGCCTCTTTGAGGGGGCAACCTCCTTTACATTACACAAATTAACAATTCTTGGATGATACAAATGACAAGGCCTCTTTTTTATATATAGGAGTCTAAGAGGTCATAATATAATCAGAGCCGACATAACAATAATAATGTAAGGGCACAATAATAACAATAGTGGGCTTCTATGGGGCACAATAATAATAATATGGGGACAACAATAATAATAATATGGGGCACAATAATAATAATATGGGGACTACATGGGCACAACAATGTAAGGGTTACACTAGTAGTATAGGGACCTAACATGCCCCTCTCCTTCAAAAAGTGTTGTCCTCAACACTTCAGTATTTCTTGATGCTTCTATATAAAATTCTTGTCCTCCCATGTGGAATCTTCAACAGGTAAGTTCTTCCACTTGATGATATACTTTGAAATTGATCGATTTCGTAGTTGTCGGGTTCTTGTTTTTATGACTACCCCAAGTTCCAATATTATTTTTCTGTCCTCATCAAATTCTGGAAATATTGTTTGAACTGGGATCTTCTGCAAATTTTGGATGAGTGGACACAACTCTTCGTCCTTCTTCCATTCATCCCTTACTTCGTTTATCCAATCTGGTTGGATAATAGAAATAGCACAAAACAATTCTTCCACATCCTCATCCTCTCTTGAGAGTGCATCTGAAACAACATTTTGCTTCCCTTTTCTGTAGATGATTTCAAAGTCATAACCCAACATATCTGTGACCCATTTTTGTTGCTCTTCAGAGGATAATCTTTGTTCTAAAAAGTATTTAAGACTATCATGATCCGTTTTTACCTTGAAGGGTCTTCCCATTAGTTAGGGTCGCCATTTCTTAAGTGCATGTAGTATTGCCAACATTTCCTTCTCATAAATAGCTTTGTGTAAATACTTTCCTTTTATTGGACGACTTTTGAAAGCAATGGGTCTTTCATCTTGCATTAAAACAGAACCAATTCCATTTCCTGAAGCATCACATTCCACAATAAGGGTTTTTGTGATGTCCGGCGTAGCTAAGACCGATGCTTGGCACATTTCCTCTTCAAGATGTTCGAAGGCCCTTGTTGCTTCTGGAGTCCATGAAAATGCATCTTTCTTCAATAATGTTGTTAGAGGTGCTACTATTCTCCCATAATTCTTAACAAACTTGCAATAATACCCTGTCAACCCGAGAAATCCTCGCAGATGCTTTATGGATATGGGGATTTTCCATTCCTTAATGGATTTAATTTTGCTACGGTCTACCTTAACACCTTCATGAGATACAATATGACCCAGATATTCCACCTCTTGTACTCCAAAGAAACATTTGGAGCTTTTTGCATATAATTGTTTCTCCTCCAATAGTTTGAGCACCCTGTCAACATGTTGAACATGATCCTTCCAAGACTTGTTGTAGATTAGTATATCATCAAAAAATACTAACACAAATTTTCGAAGGAAGGGTTTGAAAATGGAATTCATCAAACCTTGAAATGTAGAAGGTGCATTGGTAAGGCCAAAAGGCATGACCAAAAATTCATAATGACCCTCATGAGTTCTAAATGTTGTTTTCGGAATGTCTTCAGTCTTCATTCTGATTTGATGATATCTTGAATGAAGATCCAACTTGGTGAAATAAATTAATCCATGCAATTCATCCAATAATTCATCAATGACAGGAATGGGAAATTTATATTTAATAGTGAGCTTGTTGAGCTCCCTATAATCTGGACACATGCGCCATGATCCATCCTTCTTGTGCACCAATACTACTGGAGCAGAGAAAGAACTTTGACTAGGTTGAATTATACCAGCCTCTAGCATTTCTGCAACCATACGTTCAATTTCACTCTTTTGGGCATATAGATATCTATACGGCCTCATGTTTGGAGGAACACTTCCTGGAATCAAACGAATAGCATGATCATGATCATGAATAGGTAGGAGGCCTTTGGGAGTCTCAAATACCTGGGAATTATCGTCCAAGACTTTTTGGAGATCTGGAGAAATAAATAATTTCGATGTGGGAACCTCTAGCGAACATAATTGTGTAATTACGCCAAGTTGTTCCTTCTTTAAATATTTTTCATACCGTTAGATCTTATTATCTTTCTTGATTTCCCTGCACTACCCCTTAATTCAAATTCCTTTCCTTTTGCACAAAATTTCATGAAAAGCTCTTGAAAATTAAAAGCTATTGTACCCAAGGATTGTAGCCATTAGACTCCCAGTACGACATCAGCACCACCCATTGGAATGGAAAGCATTGGGCTATTCAATACATATTCTCCCATGGATAGCTTGATATTATGTCACTTTCTAGAGCAATTTATGGTTCCTCCACTTGCAACCATCACTTGACACTCTGGTGCTGGATATAGGAAGCAATTCAATTCCTTGGCTATCTTACAATGAATAAAATTGTGGGTACTTCTCGAGTCAATCAACACTATTAGATTTTTCTTCTTGATATGTCCTTCTATATTGATAGTTTGAGGAGTGGCAATTCCAGCCAATGCATTACAAGATATGGTCGGATTCATTTCTTCTTTATATAGGGTTTGTTCCTGGAGTATATCCTCTTCTTTTGACATTTCGTATTCCTTTTCTTCCTCCTCTTCACAATCTGTGTAGAATAATTTCTTCTCGGCACACTTATGACCTTTAGTGTATTTTCTATCACAACTGTAACAAAGCCCTTTTGCTATTTTTTCTTCCAATTGTTGTGGTGTCAACCTTATAGGTTGTGGAAGGCTGTGGGCAACAACACTTCCATCTTTATAGTTGTGAGTGGTAGGCTTCCTAATTACCATAATTTTGCTTTCCATTTTTCTTGCTAACTTGAATGCCTTCTCCAATGAATCAGGTTTCCAAAGGCAAACCTCATGTTGGATATTATCCTTTAAAGTCCCTATGAACACATCAATACCATGCTCCTCTGGAATATCTTTTACCCTTATGTTCAATTTTTGGAAGTCCTCAATGTGCTCCATCATTGAACCCTTTTGTTTGAGATTTATCAATTGGCTAAAAAAGGTGTTTCTTTTTGTATCCTCATAATGTGCTATCATTTCTTCCGTAAAAATTGCCCAAGTGACGATTTGTTTAGAGAGAAAAGCCATCGATACCATACAAACTGATTTGGTTCCAAATATAAAGTTGCAATACGTACCTTTTGTGTGTTTTTCACATTATGGAGATCGAAAAATTGCTCCATCTGTACTATCCATGTTCTGGGATCCTTGCCATCAAAATTCCTCATATCTATTTTTGGAACATGGTGGGTCGTCAATCCAACATTAGAGTCTATGAAATCATGATTAACATTTCTTTTGTTCTCATCATGAGTTTCCTTTACTACCCTTTCACCATTAGTAACAATTTCTTGTAGCAACTTATTAAAATTTACCTTCAATTCTTCCATCTTAGCGTCCATGCCATTCATCTTAGCATCCACGCCATTCATCTTAGCTTACATGCCATCTATCTTAGCTTTCACGCCACCAATCTTAAATTGCATGAAATTCATATTAGATTCCATGCCATTCATCTTGGCTTCAGTTACCTTTTGTGAAAGTGAAATTTGTTGTACATGGTCTTGTAATTTTGATATATCATGTTGCATTTCTTCCTCTTCTTCATGAGTCTTGCTAGAGTTTTCAGGTTGCTTACTAGGTGTTTCCTTTTTCTTTCTTTGGGGCATCAATTAATGCCAATAATTTTTCACTATTCCCTTTGAATTCCTTCAAACTAAATTTTCAAACCTATCTTATGCAAATTAAAAAAAAACTACACACCTTTTTTTTTCACTTTGTAAGACCTCAATATTGAATATGTCGTATCTTTATAACTGCAGATCTCGAATATATGAAATAAAATCTTGCAGTATCCCTTTTAGTCTTGTTTCTAACCCCGCAAGTCTGATCAATATTGGATTCTCCAAGGAAGAGTTATGCCAAATCTCCCACGGTGACCTGATTATAGACTAGTTCAGTAGAGCAAACTTGTACAAAGTGCCACATGTCAAGGTGTCGACCTTAGTACCTAAAACTAATATACAGAAAACTACAAGCCATCCTATTTCTGAAACTTCTTATGAAATTTAAATTTGATGCTCAAAACAAAAGTTATGACGATTTTCCCCAAGTCACCTGTTTGGAATGTAATTCGGGAGTTTGCAAAAAACCCTAACTTCCTCAAATCATATCTCCACAAATCTAGTGAGAGAAGCTCTAAAATGTGGACCCAATGTTCAGAACAATTTCAACTCAAATGAGTTTTTGTTTTAGCATCTGAAACGTCACAGAAAAAACAATATATCGATAATTCCATGATGGCCTATTTGGAGCAGTGAAACCCTAGAATCCAAAGCTCTGATACCAAATATTATGAACCACCTCACAAAAGGATAGAAAAGATAGATCAACGCCTTAGAATTCAGACTCTTCGAGGGGGAAACCTCCTTTACATTACACAAATGAAAAATTCTTGGATGATACAAATGACAAGACCTCCTTTCTATATATAGGAGTCTAAGGGGTCATAATATAATTAGAGCCGACATAACAATAATAATGTAAGGGCACAGTAATGACAATAGTGGGCTTCTGTGGGGCACAATAATAATAATATGGGGACTACATGGGCATAACAATATAATAAGGGGGTTGTACTAATAACAATAAGGGGTTACACTAGTAGTATAGGGACCTAACAAAAGGACAGATTAACTCGGTCAAAGGCATTTTCCATGTCGAGTTTTATGATGATTCCCTATTCATTTTTTGCTAAACTTGAGTGCAATGCTTCTTAGACAATCATGATATTATCTATTATTTGTTTATTGGGCAAAAATATGCCTTGATTTTCAAAGATAAGGTTGGGGAGAAGAGGTTTTAGGTGGTTAGCAAGGATTTTGGTAATGATTTTATATGAGTAGTTGCACAAGGATATGGGCCGAAATCGACAGAATGATGAAGGGTTAGGATCTTTTGGAATTTGGGCTAGGAATGTCAAGTTTGTGTATCCCCCTATCTTATTTTTTCGAAAAACATTTCTGATCATTCTAATGAGATCTTTTTTATGATGGCAATCGAGTCGGTAGAATGCTATTGAGAATCCATCTGGACCGAGAGCCTTTTTAGGATGCAAAATCCAAACAAAATTTTGGATTTCACTTTCTTCAACCTCTTTCAAAAGATCTGAGTTTAATTCTCCAAATATCATTTTTTGGATTTGCTTTATGAAGTTCTCAACATCAGGAGTTGTTGTATCAGCTGTTAGTAGATTTATGAAATGGGTGTGTGTTGTTGGGAAAAGTATCCAATTCGGAATGCCCCTATCCCACTCTAAGGTGTGATAGTGCCTTAGCAACAAACAAGGAAACTTATTTGAGTATTCTTCTTTATGAAATGTAAATGAGGAAGAAGGATCTAACTAACCTGTGTCTTCCGCTAGTTTGTCGATCTGAATCACTCCTCTCTTTAGTAGCTCCCAGCTTCTTGCTCCTTCACCGGCCCAGCTTCACTGAATTCCTGCAAGATCACAAGAGAGAGAAACTACACAAAGATACAGATATACATTCATAAAAAGCTCAAGATCAGATTAAGCTAAACATGTAAGCATAACAAAACATCATTGGTACACAGCATGTAGGAGAAACCCAAATAGTTTATTGATAGAATAAGAAAGTCCAAGAGGAGATACAACCAAGTGAGTTCCGATCCAGCATCTACCTCCCAGCAAAGGAATCCCTTCCTCTCCTCCAAAAAAGCATAAATCACCCAATGTACTAATCCCAATCTCAAACCAACAGCAATTCTCTGCAAAGTACAAAATTCCAGCCTCTTGAACCTCCGGGTGAGAGATCCATATATAGATGTAAGCAGAGAGGATGAGTCAGCTTATGTTTTGACTTGTGGCTTCTCTCTGTCAGTTCTTGCTTCCACTTGGAGGTTGAGAACCTCTTACTCATCACTAGTCGAATTCATTGAGGCAAGTGTCATTGGAGAAGATTCTGGAAGCTTCCATGGTCTTTCCACCTCGTTGAATGAGCTTGTCATTTGTCATTTCCCGCTCAGCGCACCCTGGTAGTGCTTCCACCTGCGTTGCAGTGCACCTAGCCAGTGTAGTCTCTGCATTTCAACGCAGGCAGCTAGAAGAGCTTCTGAATTGATCCTGAATTGACTGTTTTTGAGTGGTTTTTGGTGGAGAACTTCTGGGAGAAGCTGTCGTTGGTTGACCTTGTTCCTTTAGGAGCTGTAACAACATCGTTAGGGACTTTGGATCCCTAGAATTATGGACATTTCATGCTTATAGCTGTAAGGCACAAAAATGTCTATAACAGTTGCCCCCTAAAGTATGAGGCCGTTTATCGGGTGAAATGCTTTATTAGGAGGATTTGAAGTTCATTCAATGCTGGGAGGAGACCTGTCATAAGATACAATACAATACATTATTTTTCATACTGTTTTCATGATCTAGCTGAGGCGGGCATTCCCATGCTCAGCTTTATAAATTCATTTTTATGTACATAGGACAGACAATTGTCTGATGATAGACTGATGATCCTGCTGAAATCATCATCCTTTGGTAGGATGATTGTCTGTGCTGCAATGTTGTACATGTCAATGTCTTTATTTTTCCTGAATATATATCGCAGCCCGGATGGATGAAACTAGATCTGGGGTCTTCAATCTCGTCCGATCTTCACTCTAAGTACAAGTCGATCCATGTGAGAAATGTTCTGAAGTCGAACATGGAAAGACATCGCTTGATTACCGGTCAATGATGTAAACCGTTAACAAGCGCGAGAGGAATCACCGATAATGATAATGACCCTCAAGGTACTGCAGTACAATTCACGTGGTGTGAATAAAGGACTTGGCGTCGAACACCACACAAAATCTTTCGGTCGAAGGTCATTGATGTATACCTGTCGCCGGAAGTGAGAAACTTGCCATTGAGGCATGCAAGCTTCAAAGTACTAAAGGGGTTGTTCCTAGATCAACTTCTTGGATAATGAGCTGATGTCGACAAGAAGTGATCCATCAAAGGATGGCCTTAATGTATCCCACATCAGTGACACGAAACAGAGCAAATGATTTTGATGGAGGTGAAAACGATCTGATGATATATGGTTCAGGGTGGCGGTCATGAAAGAATGAAGGATAATGTATGGTAGTGGATGGGACACGGTTGACTTCTCTGGATGACTTCTCTTGAACATATCGGCGACACTTGTGTGATGGATTGGTAGCATTTACCCCAAAGGTGGATGGTATGGCGAGACCATGGCGATGTGACCGGTGAATGAAACAACCCAACCCGACTCAGGCACGGAGTGGAAGTGTCATGTTCAAGAACGACTTGCTACCAATAAAGTTCTTTGAGTTTCTTCCCAATTTTTCCCCAGTCATTGCTTACCAGTACCTCTTTATTTTTGTAAAGCTTGAGGAGGATAACATATGCTTGTTCTATAATTTGCCCTTCGGGCAAACCCATCGCTATGTTTTAACGAGCCTAGCGATAGTGAAACTCGTTCTCGTCTAAAGACAAGTTTGTCGCTATTTAATGTTTTTAACGAGTCTAACGACAAAGATAACTCGGTCCTTTTCATTTTTAGAGAGACTGAAAAGGTATGTAAAGTCAACTCCGAAAGTCCTTTTTCGTCATCTAATCCCTTAAGTCCGAAAAAGTATAAAACAATACAGAAGGGATGAATTTTCGATAGTTTTAACGAGCCGAACAAAACAAGCGCTCGATCTTTTTGTGCAATAATCCCTCAGGTCCAAAAAGATTAAAATCTAGAGGAGGGATAGCACTTCCGGTCACTTTAATGAGCTGGAAGGCCAAAACTCGGAAATCTTTTCAAATTTTACGAGTCATATGAAAAGAGCTTAAAGAAGACTCGTCTTTTGAGGAACGAGTGATAAAACGGGTTAGCAGCTGATTCCAGGTAAGGGTTGGAATTTTCCAATCACGGCAGTGTCACAAGGATGGCTAGTGAAATCACTCTTCGCAGTTGTTCCTCAAAATGGGTAAACAATCAATATGGAGGTGAATGATCGGCCAATGGAAAAGTGGAGGTGACGGTGCAAACACGACCAAGGCTTTAGTGCCTGATAGTGTCACATTCACGGTGGTTATTTACCGGAGGGTAGTTCATTTTTTAACGAGCTTAAATGCGGAAAAACACTGCTCGGTCTTATGTTTATTTTTTAACGAGCATGAACTATGTGCTAAAACTGCTCGATCTTATGTTTATTTTTTAACGAGCATGAACTATGTGCTAAAACTGCTCGAGGCGGGTTTATTTTTTAACGAGCTTGAACCTCGCGGTAACACTGCTCGAGGTGGGTTTATTTTTTAACGAGCTTGAACCCTGCGGTAACACTGCTCATGATAAGTTTGCATGCCCCCAGCATAATAATGCAAATCGAGGTGCATGCCCCCCAAGCTTCATTGCATTCAACTTGGTGGTTGGAATGAAGGTTTACCTTTGAGATTTGGAAAGGGGATTGTTTCATTTTTTAATGAGGTTGACACAGTAAAAGAACTATCCTCATGACTCCTTGTTTCATTTTTTAACGAGGTTGACACGAGATAAGAACCGTCCTCGGAGTCCAAATCCATTAGATATAGAAGGTTTCATATTCCACTGTGGCCACTTCCGCCAGATTACTCGGAGGTGGTAGGGCAAAAGTACCCATTAAGGCAGGGTCTTTTAGGAGACCTACTCCGATATTTTGGAGTGAATGATTGCTTCCATGGATCATTGGAATGCTTCCCGTAACTTGTGAACTGTTGGGGAGAAATGTTTGTTGGTCGACGATTGTAATTCCTCCTTGGAAGGGAAATGCAATCTTCCTGAAGTAGGTCGACACAACTGCGGCCATGGCATATATCCAGGGTCTTCCCAATAGGATGTTGTAATCAAGGTTTCCGTCGATTACTTCAACATCAATTTCTACTGTTTTCCCTCCTAGTTCAACTTTCAAGTTATTTAGAATACCATATGGGGTATACGTCCATCCATCAAATGCTTTTAATGTCGTCGAAGATTGCGACAAGGTTGGTGATCCTAAAATTTTCCAGCAACTCATCGACATAATGCATGTAGATGCCCCCTCATCAATAATTGTTCGATGAACAGTTTTGTTGAGGGCTTTCACTTGAATAAGGAAAGCTAGTTGAGCTGGTAACTGAGGGTCATATCCTTTATGATCAAAGGCCACAAGATTGGAATCCATTGGGTCAATCCCACCTATCGCTGATAATAAAGCTTGCTCTTGGGAGAGGCAATTTTGCGGTACCTAAAGTGTCGACATAGTGGACGGTGATTGGGCCAGGTCCTCTATTATATTATAATTATGTTCTATTTTTGCACGAGGATTAAATGTCGATTTGTGCACTACTCCCTTTGGCGACTTTATCATTTGTTCAGGAATGATGGGTGGCACAACTTTGGTCAAAGTTGTTGTCGAACTAATAGGTTGTTCATTGGCCTTGTTATTTGACACCTGTGGATTCCCGTAATCTTTATTCCTTGCCAAAGCATCATTTTGCTGCTTTGAGATAGACAACATAAGCACTTGGGATCGGGAAGCATTTTGATTAGCAACCAGTTTGGTTCCCGGGCTTGGAAACGGATCAGTCAATACTGCTAAGGTTTTTGAACTCTTAAAGAGTTTCTTAACTTTAGCTATATGTAGACAATCTCTCGTCCAATGATCCTCATCGCATATAGGACACCCCACAGGGGGTTTCCTTTTTCTCCCTTTCTTTTTCTTCTTGCCCCCTGATTGCTTCAGTTGTTTGCCCTTGTCAGTCGACATGGCATTTACTTCCGAGGCAAGAAGTTCTTCATTTGCATTTTGACTGGAAATCTTACGGGCCTTTTTAGATGTAGCCTTTGTCGATTTCGTGTCTGTCGCACCAATCACGCCATCGATGGCATGAGAGTCATTGTTTGATTTAGGAGGAGGAGGAATTGAGAATTCCGTCTAGGGGTGTCAGGTATTTTGTCATAGAGCGTGCCAGACTGAGTATAGACCAAGTCCAGATATTGCGCACGAGCGATAACTTGCTCTTCCGTTACGACTCCCCCCTTTGCCACATCTTCCGTGATGGTAGGAAGTAAAGACTTGATAAACCATTCAGCTAATAGCTGGTCGGGAACGTACGTTTTTACCATCCTGCGATGACGTCGCCACTCATGTATATGATCAGATATGTGAGTGGCCGTTGTCTGCTTGAAGTTGGTAAGGATTTCTGTTCCCGTTTCATACCTTATCGGTAATTGAAAATGGGTTAAAAAGTTTGTGGCTAGGGTACTGAAGTTGTCGAATGAAGCTCTAGGCAATTCGATATACCATTTTGCTGCCGGACCAGTTAACGTCCTCTGAAAAAGGTGAAGCCTAATCGAATCATCGTTTAGGGTGTTTGATGAACACCACAGATGAAATGTCATCACATGATTCGATGGATCTTCACCCGGATTTCCATTAAATTTAGGAATATCTGACGGAAGTTTATGCGGAATCGCTGGCCACCAAGGGGCATAAGCAATTGGATCATTCGTCAGCCGGTTTAGATCTGGTAATTCTAGAGTTGCTACAAAGGGAAACTGTTGATTCAGGTTAGGCGAAGCATACCCAGGATAAGATGGAATCGCCTGAGCAATGGGTCTTTGCTTACCAGCATAATGTATTTGATGTTGGCAACTTTGACAAGGTTGATGGGCATAACCACTATAATATGGTTGTTGATAACCGCTTTGGAAATGTGGTTGCCCATTACTTACAAAGACTTGTTGCTCAGGTCCTTGATATGATTGCTGGAATGGCGGTTGTTGAGTTTGAACCAGCTTTGGTTGTTGGACCATTGGTTGTTGACCAATACTGGATGATTGACCATGATGAGGAGTCATAGTACTTGTTTGATCCTGAGTCGCTCCAGATAAGGAGGCACTAACCTGAGGTTGTGATTGAGTCGTTGAGACAAGAGGCTGTTGTATTGCAACCTGAGAAACTTGTGGTTGACATACAACAGGTAACGCTTGTACTTGCGATGCAGTCACCATATCAGGTATGGTGGGAGTATTCGACACAGGGTGGACTGGTTGCATTGAATATACAACCCTTGGTTGCTGAGGCAGTTTTGGTACCCAACCGCTGTATGTAATTCGAGTTTGACCTGAACTTTGTCGTAAACTCTCATATGGTTGTTCTCTGGGAGGGAACAATGAAAAGGCATACTGCCCTCCATATGGTGCAATCCAGTACTTAAAGGGTAGATTGGCCTTTGAAGACACATTGGATTAATTTTTTGAGTTTCAACATAAGAAATACCAGATGATAATCCGGATGAAGAAATAGGAACTAACCATGTCGTCGAAGCAGTCCCTGATGGGACTCCGGCTTGTTGTTGATAACTTGCCGGGACAGATGGTATACCATTGAACATCGTTGGAGTAGCAGTAGGAGGCTGTGCCACTGCTGTGTCGGACGACACAGTCCTGGATGTCGACGGTTGTTCAGACATATCTAGTCTATCCAAAAGATTTTCTAGCGATTTCGATTGACTTTCTTTTACGATCGTGGATTACTCGATCAACTAAAACACAAAAAGGGGAAAGTGTGTTTCCGAATTAAATGAATTTTAGACGCTTTAGACACAACTTGCTTTTTCAGTTTTAAAGAGTCGAGAAAAAGCAAAAGATGACTCTAGTCTCCTTCGATGTTTTAACGAGCCCGAAGTGACAAATGCTCGGATGGACTTTTTCCGTTATAGAGTCTGAAAAAGGCCAAAAGGAACTGCTCTGGAGTTCTAGGTAGAGGGTGTGCCAAACTTTTCGCAAAACTGCAGAATACTTTTTAAGGTACGGGCGGTCAATCTTCCTGAATGCTGTGTTCAGTGCATTGCGATCAGTAGGGCGGCCGACACGGCTTCCTAAGGATAAAGGTTTTATGCCTATAGGGGTCTCCCAATATATACTCGACGGTACGTGGGAGCACAATCCGTACTGGCGCTATCGTCTCTCAGGAGGAATCACCCAACCATCAGCGAGATCGACAGTCACCAGGTTTTACGACGCCGGAACATGTCTCTAGCCTAGACCTCTATGTTGTGCGTTAAGTTACAAAGCGTTGTTAAGTTCATTCAATTTATTTTAGGTTGATCTTTTTAGAAGTTTGCCTTTTTGGATCACCACGAGATGTATGATACGATTCCTAAATGCAGTCTAAAGATGATAAGCAAGCTTTTATATCTTTTCAACAATGAAAATCCTAGCTACAAGGGGAAAAGAAAGACACAATCTTTTCTCAAAGAGCATAGAGCACACTGTAATGCACTTTTCCTAAATCAAAGCATGAAAACTATCAAAATGCAAATGCACATATGCATGTATTTGTTTTCGCTTTCTTAATATTGATGCCTAAAAAGAAAGCTGTTGTACAAATTTGAATTCGATTTCAAGTGAAAACAAAAACAAGTTCTTTTTTCGAAATCAAAAAGACGATTACGACACTTTATGATTTACTTGTTTTGACACTAGAAATGCATAAATTCAAACCAAACAACAAAAGTAAAAGCTCAATCGACTGTGAACAGCAAACAAACTCACTCCTAAGATCAAAACAACACTTACGACAGGTCTAGATCTAAGGGCGACAGTATGACTAGTTTACTTTTGTAATGGGAAACTGCAAATGATGTAACAAATACACAAAGAACAAATACAGTTTCTTTATACAACTGAGGCGGAATTGAGGCAAAGAAAAGGGGTTTCAGATAAGTACACCGACTGATAACAGGCTGCAAAAAACAGAGATAAAACTGAGCAAAAGGAAGCAGGGAACCACAGCTGCACAAGGCAAGGGCTGATCAGTGCACCCTCAGCACAGAGAAACTGAACTTCAGCGCAGGTATCCTTCACGGGACCTGCGTTGAAATGCAGAACCTCTTCACAGAGTCTGCGCTGAAGCAGAAACGAGAATTGTTTCTGGGCTTTGGGTCACGGTTTGCAGTTTAATCTACAGTTTTTGGCCAGATCAAAGCTATCAATTAGGTACAATTAGGAGGATGATTTAAAGGAGGACTAAGATCTATCACAAAGGGCTGTTAGAGCACTTGTGGATCAGCTGTTCAGATCATAAAAATAGGCCCAGTGAGTGGACTAGAGTGGCAGATCTCTACTTTGCATTTGAAAATGGCAAATGCATTTCGATTCGGCACTCCTGAGTTTATGAGAAGAACAACAATAGAAACACAAATAAACTAACAAGATACTTTCCCCAGTGGAGTCGCCAATTTGTTGTTGGGAAAAGTATCCAATTCGGAATGCCCCTATCCCACTCTAAGGTATGATAGTGCCTTAGCAACAAACAAAGAAACTTATTTGAGTATTCTTCTTTATGAAATGTAAATGAGGAAGAAGGATCTAACTAACCTGTGTCTTCCGCTAGTTTGTCGATCCGAATCACTCCTCTCTTCAGTAGCTCCCAGCTTCTTGCTCCTTCACCGGCCCAGCTTCACCGAATTCCTGCAAGATCACAAGAGAGAGAAACTACACAAAGATACAGATATACATTCATAAAAAGCTCAAGATTAGATTAAGCTAAACATGTAAGCATAACAAAACATCATTGGTACACAGCATGTAGGAGAAACCCAAATAGTTTATTGATAGAATAAGAAAGTCCAAGAGGAGATACAACCAAGTGAGTTCCGATCCAGCATCTACCTCCCAGCAAAGGAATCCCTTCCTCTCCTCCAACAAAGCATAAATCACCCAATGTACTAATCCCAATCTCAAACCAATAGCAATTCTTTGCAAAGTACAAAATTCCAGCCTCTTGAACCTCCGGGTGAGAGATCCATATATAGATGTAAGCAGAGAGGATGAGTCAGCTTATGTTTTGACTTGTGGCTTCTCTCTGTCAGTTCTTGCTTCCACTTGGAGGTTGAGAACCTCTTACTCATCACTAGTCGAATTCATTGAGGCAAGTGTCATTGGAGAAGATTCTGGAAGCTTCCATGGTCTTTCCACCTCGTTGAATGAGCTTGCCATTTGTCATTTCCCACTCAGCGCACCCTGGTAGTGCTTCCGCCTGCGTTGCAGTGCACCTAGCCAGTGTAGTCTCTGCATTTCAACGCAGGCAGCTAGAAGAGCTTCTAAATTGATCCTGAATTGACTGTTTTTGAGTGGTTTTTGGTGGAGAACTTCTGGGAGAAGCTGTCATTGGTTGACCTTGTTCCTTTAGGAGCTGTAACAACATCGTTAGGGACTTTGGATCCCTAGAATTATGGACATTTCATGCTTATAGCTGTAAGGCACAAAAATGTCTATAACAGTGTGTCCTTATTTTTTCAAATCTTCTTGCCCTTTGATTTCATGTTCTCCCCCACCCTTTAGAGTGTCAATATTGTTTATTATTCTTCTCATCCTCGTTGTGTTGTGAAAGAAATCCATGTTATTATCCATAGCTTGAATCCATAGACTCCTGGATTTGAGTCTCCATTCCTCTTCCTCCTTTTCGTTATTCCTGTAGATTTCCCAAAATAGTTCTTTCTCCTTTACCTAGATTTATTTTGTTTCTTCCGTGCATTCTTTCCTTTCCTCGATTGTATCCATTTATTTTTGTAGTTCTTTTTTCCTACTATTTGTTTCATTTTGGTTGAACTTGGCCCAAACTTTTAAATATTTTTTCACTGCTTCCAATAATTTTCTGTGACCATGCTTTTGCTATGATTTATTTTGTTGTTCCAAGATGGGAAAAAACTGAATGGGAGAGGCCCCAGATTTCTGAGGGTCCCTAAGCTGATTACAACAGGTTTGTGGTTGGATGCGGAAGAATGGATAATTTTTTATATCATTGAACTGTATTTGGTTATAATGTTGTCCTGAATTAAAATTTGATCCAACCTTTCTTTTATGTTACTTTGGCCTATCCTTTTGTTGTTCCATGTGTACTTTCCATTATTTGGTGGAATGTTCAGAAGATTTTGGTTTTCTATAATACTTTCCAGCAAGTCTCGAAATGGATCAGTGTGGAAAGTGCCTTCAAATTTCTATATAACATTCATTACCAGATTTAGGTCACCTCCTACTATGATTTTCTTGTTATGGTGCTAAATTAAAGTTTCTTTGAGGGAGTTCCATCATAACTCTTTCTCTCTGTAATGATTTGGTGCATAAATGTTGAAGAGGCAGATTTGCTCTTCATTTGATTTATTTCTTAATTTTTTTTATCCAATGAAGATATTTTTGTTAGTGTTGTAGTTCCCAGATGTCCTTTCTCCATATTGTGCATATTCCTCCAGATTCCCCTGTTGCTTGGAGTGTTGTTCCATCATAGTTCCTTGTTTTTTGGATGATTTTCCTTATTTCTTGTTCATTTATTTTCATCTCCTTGATCATGAATATGTCTGGATTCTCAGATGTTATAATGTATTTGAATGAATTGAGTTTGGAGGAGTGTCCCAATCCTATGCAATTCCAAGAGACTAAGATCATTATTTATTTTGGGTTGGAGCAGAGGGACCTTTCCCTCGGTTAGGGTGGTGGTTTTTTTCTTTGTTTCCTATACTTTTTTCGAGGAAAGAATCCATCGGTTTTTGTGTTCCCTTTGCCATTTCCTTTTCTGCCACTTCATATCTTACTTCCTTGTTGGTTCTTATTCCTTGTCTTTTTTCAAGGTCAGAGGAGGAGAGGGAGTCTCTAGATTGATTCCTTATGAGTATTCTCTCAAAGGATGGGGGGGGAGGACTGAGAGGAATGTTTGGGGAGGAAGAGAGTGTGAAGGGAGGTAGGGAAGGAGGACCAAGGGGGGGAGGGGATGAGGGGATGAGGGGTTCATTTAGGGCTAAAGAAGGATCGGAGGAGGGGTCGAGGGGCCCGAAGGGATTGGGGTCATGGAGGGGAGGTTGGGGGATGGATGAAAGAGAGGGGGAGGGATTTAGAGGAGATGATTGGGTTGGGGCTTGCTAAGAAGAAGATTTGTTCGCTATCTTCTTCTTTTTTACTGGTTCCCATTTGTTTTCTTGGACTTCTACTTCATTAGTTTCTTTCTTTTTTGGACATCTATTAGCAAAATAACCATACTCGTGACATACCTTGCATTTAAACGAGATTTGTTCGTAGTCTAGTTTCTGAATGTGCATCCAACTATCGACTCTAATATTTGCTACTTCTGGAAGGCCTTTTCCCAAATAAACTTCCACGCAAATCCTTGCACAAGCATGCATATTCTCCTTTCGTTTGCTTTTGTCTATGTATTTTCCAACCACATTTCCAATTGCTTTTACTGATTTGTCTCCCTAACAGTGGAGGGGGAGGTGGGGGAGGCGAACCCAAACCAGAACAACATTCAAAACATCCAACTCATGGTCGAATTCTAGTGTCCATCTATTTAGATAAAGTCCCCTTGTATCCATGAAATATGGTCTGTTCTTGAGTATCAGGTCTATGCCTTCTTTGGTTTCGAAGTGGAATGTGAAATGTCCTCTTCCATAGAAGCGAATGGAGATTTTCCAATTGATTGAAGGAGACTAGTTTCGCTCGACCCACTTCTGAACTAATCTAGGAGAAGGCCATAGGCCTGTAAACTGACCCACCAAGCCACATTCTGAAAGAGAGAGGGCAACTCGACGAGGTAGAGAGGGGGGTAAAATGATTTACGGAATGTCATCAAGTTTCTTAACAAATTTGGAGATAGATGGCCTTGATCGAGGAGGGCCGAGAGAAGATATCAAGGAGACGAAGGTAGAGGCAGACTCTTCTGAAGGATGCTCAACCAAGAGAGAAGATGCATGAGGGAGACCCCATCCGGAGGAGGCTCCAGAGGGGCCATGGTAGCAGCTAGAGGCTAAGACAACGAGAAAACGCGCAGGCAGAGCTAGGTCGCAAAGCGCATTTTGGTTTTATTTATTTATTAATAGTTATTATTATTTAATTTTCTTTTTTCTTTTCTCTTTGACTTTCTTATTAAAATATTTTTCGATATTTTAATATAATTTTTGAATAATTTTTTTCTTATATTCAAATTCAAGCTTTTTTTATCCATATTTTGATTTGAAAACAATTTCGGAAGAAATCACATTGGTAGATTTAGGCTAACACGTTTCGAACCAATTTCTTGTTTTCAAATCTAATTTTTACATATACATTTATAAATATTTCTTATTCAATAATTATATAATAATTTAATTTAATTTAATTTAATATTATTTATATAAAATAAATAAACAAATAAATAAATTCAACAAATAATTTTTTATTTATTTATTAATATTATTATCCATAAATATTATTATTATTATTTATTTTCTTTTTTCTTTTCTCTTTTACTTTCCTATTAAAATATTTTTTGATTTTTTATATAATTGTTGAAAAATTTTAATCTTGTTTTCAAATCTAATTGTTCCCTATACATTTATAAATATTTGTTATTCTATGATTATATTATAATTTAATTTAATTTAATATGATTTATATAAAATAAATAAATAAATTCAACAACTAATTCTTAATGGCTAATTCCCAATGCCTAATTCTAGAAGCAATTGTTATTTAATTATTTGGATAGATTGATATTTTCACCTTTGTCCTGCACATGAAACACATTAGATGGTTCGAAAAGTCAACCAAATCTTAATCATGTGATTAATCCGAAAGACATCTTATTATCATTATGGATCACAAAAATATAAGGTCTAAAACAAAATTAACTCATCAAAAAAAAAAATTAAAAATTAAAAATGAAAATAGATCTATATATATATATATATATATATATATATATATATATATATATTTAATGAAAAAATTTAAGACTAAAAAGACAAATAAAAAAAATCAAATAGGAGAATAAAAAATAACTATTAAAAACAAAAACAAATAAATACAATTTAAAAAATATATATATATTTAAATGTAAAGTTAAAATTAAAAATAAAAGAATTAAAAAATATATTAAAATAAACATTTAAAATTAAAAATTAAAAATCAAAACAAAATTATATAAAAACCATTGTGACAAATATTAAAAATAAAAAATAAAATAAAATCGATTAAAAAAATTCTAAATAAAAATAATATAAAAATTTTAAAAATTAAAAACTTAAATTAAATTAAATTAAAAAAATAATAATAATTAATTAAATTTTAAAAAAATGGTGACCCTTGTCCCTTGCCTGGCCAAGGAATCGACCATCAGCCAGGCAGGGGCCAGAGGGCCGCAACAGGGCTAACAAAGCGAGCCTACAACAACCATCAAGTCCTCACCTGCCCGAGGGACCCTCAGCCAAGCGGGGGCCGAGAACCGCCATTTTTTTTAATTTAATTTAATTAAATTAAAAATAAAATATTTTAATTTATATTTTTTAGTTTTTTTTTAGTTTTAAATTATCTATAATATTTTTTTAATACTATATATAAATATTTTAACTTTTGGTAAACTTTCAACTTTCAATGTTGAATTCTAAGGAGGGCACTCCTTATTCCCTTGCTATTCTTGGTGTTTCATGTATCCCATCTTCAATGTATAATCAACTCGAGAACGATCCCAAATTAAGGAATCTCGGTTGTCTTGATTGACAGGGGTAGCTCCCTTAAGATGTGAAATAAGAACTTCCCATTGATTTTTGAGATTGAGAGGGAGATTGGGGGCATTCCAATTTTTCCATGTTTTATCATGCTAATCCCATTGTGAAATTGACTCAAGGGAGGTGAGCACTTTTGTGCTCATCCATCTTGTTAACCGTTGAATTTTTGGGAGGCCGGCTAAAGGTGGCATTCCCATTAAGTTGTCATTCCAAACACTTATCTCATGACCATTCCCAAGCAGTCTTGAGGTGTTTTCCTTGAGGAGAGGGAGGACCTTTTTGATAAGCTTCCACACTTGTGTACAAGGCCTTATTGGAGTTCTTTATGAGAGGAGGGAGAAGCGAGAGTGATTTAGATATTTGGACTCCAATACCTGCTTCCACCAGTAGTAGTTGTCAGTAATGAGTCTCCAAGAAATTTTAGCTCCAACGGCTAGATTCACAAGACCCAAAAGTCTAATAGAAAGTCCTCCATTCTTGTATGGGGAGGTTACTTGATCCCAATTGACAAGACTGAAATTTTTTGTTTCTGATTTTCCTCCTTGCCACAGGAATCTCCTTATGATTAGTTCTATTTGTTTGTGGATACTTGCTGGCGCTAAAATAGTAGCAAATTGATAAATAGGCAGAGGTGACAACGATGATTTGATTAGAGTTACTCTACCTGCTAGATTTAGCCAAATCATTCCCCAATTTTGGATCTTTTTTTTCATTTTCTCAATGAATTTGATCCATAATTTATTTATTTATTTATTTTATTATTATTATTATTATTATTATTTTTCTAGATTTTCTTTTGATACAAGTAGGCTTATATATAAGAAGTGGCTCCAGCGCATCTAAATGGGAATCTCCAAAACTTGTGCAATTCTTTAAAAATTTTGGGATGGTGCATTCCATCCATAAATCCTGCATTTTTTATTGTTAAGGAGACCTCTTGAGACCTTCATGAAGCTATCTAGGATTTTTTTTGTACCTTCAGGAAACTATGCAAGATGCACCTCCCATTAGAAGGGTGTCATCTACATAAAAAGAATTGTTTATGCTTTTGGTTGTTGAACTTATAGATAGGTCAGTTAAGGTTCAATTAATTCTGCAATTTTCAAGATATCTACTCAATGAGTCTGCAACAAGAATGTAAATAAAGGGAGACAGAGGGCAACCTTGTCTCAGTCCTCGGGAGCTTTGAAAATACTCACTTGGTCTTCCGTTGATGAGGGGTGCTATCCATGGACCAACAGTACAAGATTTTATGATTTCTATAAATTCCTCAGAGAAGCCAATTTTTTTAAGTAGAACTGCTAGAAAGGATAGATTAACTCGGTCAAAGGCATTTTCCATGTCGAGTTTT
The DNA here is from genome assembly GCA_031772625.1 of Pinus tabuliformis. Taxonomy (NCBI): domain Eukaryota; kingdom Viridiplantae; phylum Streptophyta; class Pinopsida; order Pinales; family Pinaceae; genus Pinus; species Pinus tabuliformis. The sequence goes on along the minus strand of CM062813.1, from coordinate 557,332,345 downwards.
ATGGTGATGCCCTGCTCATTTTCTAGAAACTTGAGTGTAGTGCTTCTTGGACAATCATGATATTATCTATTATTTGTTTATTGGGCACAAATCCACCTTGATTTTCAGAGACAAGGTTGGGGAGAAGAGGTTTTGGGTGGTTAGCAAGGATTTTGGTAATGATTTTATATGAGGAGTTGCAAAAGGAGGTGGGGCGGAATTGACTGAATGATGAAGGGTTAGGATCTTTTTGTAGTGAGGGCTAGGAATGTCGAGTTTGTGTATCCCTCTATCTTCTTTTTTCGAAAAACATTTCTGATCATTATAATGAGATCTTTTTTTATGATGGCCCAATTGGGTCAGTAGAATGCTATTGAGAATCCATCTGGACCAGGAGCCTTGTTAGGATGGAGACTCCAAACAACATTTTGGATTTCTCTTTCTTCAACCTCTTTCAAAAGATCTGAGTTTAATTCTCCAAATATCCTTTTTGGGATGTGCTTGATGAAGTTCTCAACATCATGAGTTGTTGGATCAACTGTTAGAAGATTTATAAAATGGGTGTGTGCTTCTTTTTTCAAGTCTTCTTTCCCTTTGATTTCATGTTCTTCCTCACCCTTTAGAGTGTCAATCTTGTTTATTATTCTTCTCATCCTTGTTGTGTTGTGAAAGAAAGTCATGTTCTTATCCCTGGCTTGAATCCATAGACTCCTGGATTTGAGTCTCCATTCATCTTCCTCCTTTTTGTTATTCCTATAGATTTCCCAAAATAGTTCTTTCTCCTTTACCTGGATTTATTTTGTTTCTTTTGTGCATTCTTTCCTTTCCTTGATTGTATCCATTTATTTTTGCAGTTCTTTTTCCCTGTTGATTGTTTCATTGTGGTTGAACTTGGCCCAAACTTTTAAATCTTTTTTCACTGCTTTTAGTTTTGTTTCCCAAACGAAGTTTGGGGACGCAATAATTTTCTGTGACCATGCTTTTTCTATGATTTGTTTTGTTGTTCCAAGATGATAAAAAATAGAATGGGAGAGGCCCCAGATTTCTGAGGGTCCCTAAGCTGATTACAATAGGTTTGTGGTCGAATGTGGAAGAATGGATAATTTTTTATGTCGCTGAACTGTATTTGGTTATAATGTTGTCTTGAATCAAAATTTGATCCAACCTTTGTTTTATGTTACTTTGGCCTATCCTTTTGTTGTTCCATGTTTACTTTCCATTATTCGGTGGAATGTCCACAATATTTTGTTTTTCTATAATACTTTCTAGCAAGTCTCAAAATGGATCAGTGTGGAAAGTGCCTCCAAATTTCTCTATAACATTCATTACCATATTTAGGTCACCTCCTACTATGATGTTCCTGTTATGGTGCTAAATTAAAGTTTCTTTGAGGGAGTTCCAGCATAACTCTTTCTCTTTGTAATGATTTGGTGCATAAATGTTGAAGAGGCAGAGTTTCTCTTCATTTGCTTTATTTCTTAATTTTTTTTTTTATCCAATGATGAAATTTTTGTTAGTGTTGTAGTTCCCAGATGTCCTTTCTCCATATTGTGTAGATTCCTCCATATTCCCCTGTTGCTTGGAGTGTTGTTCCATCATAGTTCCTTGTTTTTGGATGATTTTCCTCATTTCTTATTCATTTATTTTTGTCTACTCAATCATGAATATGTCTGGATTCTCATATGTTAGAATGTCTTTGACTGAATTGAATTTGGAGGAGTGTCCCAATCCTCTGCAATACCAAGAGACCAATATCATTATTTATTTTGGGTTGGAGCAAAGGGACCTTTCAGTCGGTTAGGGTGGTGGTTTTTTTCTTTGTTTCCCGTACTTTTTTCGAGGAAAGAATCCTTTGGTTGTTGGTTCTTCTTCCTTGAATGTCAGAGGAGGAGAGGGAATCTCTAGATTGATTCCTTGTGAGTATTCTCTCAAAAGATGGGGGGGGTGATGGGGGGGGGGGTGGGGGACTGAGAGGAATGTTTGGGGAGGAAGAGAGTGTGAAGGGAGGTAGGGAGGGAGGACCAAGGGGTGAGGGGTTCATTGAGGTCCAAAGAAGGATTGGAGGAGGGGTTGAGGGGCCCGAAGGGATTGGGGTCACGGAGGGGAGGTTGGGGGATGGATTAAAGAGAGGGGTAGGGATTCAGAGGAGATGATTGGGTTGGGGCTTGCTAAGAGGAAGATTTGTTTGTTATCTTCTTCTTTTTTACTAGTTCCCATTCTTTTTCTTGGACTTCTACTTCATTAGTTTCTTTCTTTTTTGGACATCTATTAGCAAAATGACCATACTCATGACATACCTTGCATTTAAACAGGATTTGTTCATATTCTAGTTGTTGAATGTGCAACCAACTATCAACTCTGATCTTTGCTACTTTTGGAAGGCCTTTTCCCAAATCGACTTCCACGGAAATCCTTGCACAAATGTGCATATTCTCCTTTGGTTCGCTTTTGTCTATGTATTTTCCAACTGCATTTCCTATTGCTTTTACTGATTCGTCTCCCCAACAATAGAGGGGGAGGTGGGTGAGGCGAACCCAAACTGGAACAACATTCAAAACATCCAACTCAGGGTTGAAGTCTGGTGTCCATCGATTTAGATAAAGTCATCTTGTAGCCATGAAATATGGTCCATTCCTAAATATTCTGTCTTTGTCTTCTTTTGTTTCTAACTGGAATGTGAAATGTCCTCTTCCATAGAAGTGAATGGAGATTTTCCCATTGATTGAAGGAGACTAGTTTCACTCGACTCATCTCTGAATTGATCTAGGAGAAGGATATAGGCCTGTAAATTGACCCACCAAGCCACATTCTGAAAGAGAGAGGGAAACTCGATGAGGTACAGAGGGGGTTAAAATGATTTATGGAATGTCATCAAGTTTCTTAACAAATTTTTGGAGATAGATGGCCTTGATCGAGGAGGGCCAAGAGAATATATCAAGGAGACGAAGGCAGAGGCAGACTCTTCTGGAGGATGCTCAACCGAGAGAGAAGATGTAGGAGGGAGAACCCCATCTGGAGGAGGCGAAGGCAGAGGCAAACTCTTCTGGAGGATGCTCAAGCGAGAGAGAAGATGTAGGAGGGAGAACCCCATCCGGAAGAGGCTTCGGAGGGGCCATGGCAGCAACTAGAGGCTAAGACAGCAAGAAAACGTGCAGGCAAAGCTAGGTCGCAGAGCGCATTTTGGTTTTATTTATTTATTAATATTAATATTATTAGTTATTATTATTTAATTTTCTTTTTTCTTTTCTCTTTGTCTTTCCTATTAAAATATTTTTCAGTATTTTAATATAACTGTTGAATAATTTTATTCTCGTTTTCAAATATAATTATTACCTATACATTTATAAATATTTCTTATTCGATAATTATATAATAATTTAATTTAATTTAATATTATTTATATAAAACAAATAAACAAATAAATAAATTCAACAAATAATTTTTTATTTATTTATTAATATTATTATCCATAAATAATTATTATTATTATTTATTTTTCTATTTATAAATATTTCTTATTCAATAATTATATAATAATTTAATTTAATTTAATATTATTTATATAAAATAAATAAACAAATAAATAAATTCAATAAATAATTTTTTACTTATTTATTAATATTATTATCCATAAATATTATTATTATTATTTATTTTTCTATTTTCTTTTCTCGTTTACTTTCCTGTTAAAATATTTTTTTATTTTTTATATAATTGTTGAATAATTTTAATCTTGTTTTCAAATCCAATTGTTCCATATACATTTATAAATGTTTATTATTCTATTATTATATTATACTTTAATTTAATTTAATATGATTTACATAAAATAAATAAATAAATTCAACAACTAATTCTTACTCGCTAATTCCCAAAGTCTAACTCTAGAACCAATTGTTATTTAATTATTTGGATAAATTGATATTTTGACCTTCGTCCCGAGCATGAACCACATTAGATGGTTTGAAACGTCAACCAAATCTTAATCATGTGATTAATCCGAAAGACATCTCATTATCATTATGGATCACAAAAATCTAAGGTCTAAAACAAAATTAACTCAAAAGATAGATATATATATATATATATATATATATATATATATATATATAAAATAAAATATTTCCAAGAAACACATAATTTAATGAAAAAATTAACACTAAAAAGACAAATAAAAAAATTGAAATTGGAGATTAAAAAATAAACTATTAAAAACAAAAACAAATAAATACAATTTAAAAAAAATTAAATGTAAAATTAAAAATAGAAATAAAATAAAATAAATAAAAAATATATTGAAAAAAACATTTTAAAAAAATTAGAAACCTTAAATTAAATTAAATTGAAAAAATTAATTAATTAAACTTTAAAACATTGGTGGCCTTTGTCCCTTACCTGGCCGAGGAATCAACCATCGGATAACGAAGTGAACCTACATGCCCCTCCACTGCCCCTACAATAACCAGTAGGCCCTCGCCTGCCCAAGGGACCCAGCCAAGTGAGGGTCGAGGGCCGCCATTTTTTTTAATTCAATTCAGTTAAAAAATATATTTTAATTTATATTTTTTAGTTTTTTTATTATTATTTTTTGATTTTAAATTATTTATAATAATTTTTTTAATATATATATATATATATATATATATATATATATATTATTTAAATTATTTTTTAAAAATAAAGTTTTTTTTATTATTTTTAAATATTTTTTGTGTGTGTGTTTTTGTTCGGTTTATTTTTTATTTTTTTTAGGAAGATTTTTTTGTTTTTGTTATTTTTTACTCTTAAAGATTTGTTGTTGTTGTTGTTGTTTTTTTTTTAATTTTATGTTTTATTTTTTTAACATTTTTTTGTGTTTTTAATTTAAAATTTTATTTGAATCATTTTATTGAAAAGAAACTTCAAATATCATTATCTTTGGATATAAAATTCATAAAATTAACTATTTTCCCAAAAAATTAATCAATTTTTTCATAATTTTTTATTTATTTATCATGTCATTTTTAGTGAAAGGTATTGAAATACATTTTTTTATAATTATATCTATATGAAAAATGTGTATTTTTTGTGAAGTGTTTAAAATTATTTTTTTTAATGACAATTATTTTATGTGTATTGAAGTATTAATTAACGATATATAAATTTACAAAAGATCCTAACCTCAAAATTTTATTGTTATTATTTTTTTTAACTTTACAAAAAAAATTAAAATTTCAATAGAAAACCCTTAAAAAGCAAACATTTTAGGGAAAAAAATAGGAAGAGGAATAAGAAAACTTGAAAAATGGTTAAATATTCAACAATTAAAAAAAATTGTGCATACTTAGGACATCAGAAAATATGAAGTGTGAAAAATATGCCTTAAAAAAGGTTGATGTTTTTCAAAATCCACATGAAAATCACCAACATTTAAATTTTTTTATCCACACTTAATACATCAGAAAATTTAAAGTGTCAAAAATAAGCCCTCTAAAAAAAGGAGTTGAAGTTGCATCAACACTTTTCAAAATCAAAATGAAAATCACTAACAATTAAAAAAAAAAATTCATACTTGATACATAAGAAAATTTAAAGTCTCAAAAATAAGCCTTCTAAAAAAAGGGGTTGATGCTACATCAACATTTTTCAAAATCAGCATAAAAATCACTAACATTTAAAAAAAATATTCATACTTGATACATAAGAAAATTTAAAGTGTCAAAATTATGCTCCAAAAAAAAGGTGTATTCTGAATCAACACTTTTTAAAATCGGATGATTTTTTTGCTACCTCAAAAAAACAGGTAATCGTAAAGTTCTCACTTGATTCGTAACTATGTTACAAATGATCTTTGCATTCACCTCGTGTTATTTTCAAAGAAATGATAATAGTTCTAATAGAAGTGTACTTGATAACAGAAGCAAACATCTTGCCATGATCCTCTATCTCTTCCTAGGAGAACCTTCTATTCTGAATTCTTTCTTCGTACTTATCTATATTGTCATATGTTTCATGTTAGATCTTGTATATCCATTCAAAAGTCACCATTTATTTCTCTTTAGCATGATCAAGGTATACTTCAAAATTTGTTGATCTTCTTCCTCCCTCTAAGCTTAGATCTCATCTAGTACAATATCTTTCAACACAAATCATTGATTTTAGGAAAGTCCTCTTGTTATAGGCTTTGCTTTGTTCTTCCACTACTTCCATCTCATGCCTAAGTTTTGGCAACCTTCACTATATACTTGCAATCCTCACTAGGAGACCATGGAAGAAAAATTATAACCAAGCAAAGAGAAACAAATACAAGAGGCTAGCTAATAGTAAAACAACAACAATAATCAAGGAAGAGAGATGTAAGTTACTTATCTTTTGAAGGTCATAGGAAATGTCAGCTCACTCTTGATTTTAGCCTTCTTGCATCCATTTTACAAATTTATCTTCCTTGTCCACATCATCAGCATGATGTCATTCCTTGCATGAGTCAGGTTTACTTCTTTAAGTGGAAACATGATCTAGGTACATATCTAGGGTTTTCTCCACAAACCCTAGGGTTTTCATATCCAAGACTTATAGTCTTCTAAACCCTAAAATTTCAAAAATCCATTTTATACAAACTTTGTAATGTGCCAATTCTTCTTTCCATATCTTAGAAAACAATTAAGGATACATAATACTTAGGCATATATTAAGGATATTCAATAAATGTGAGATAGTCTTCTCAAGAGAGCATACTTGGTTACTGCTTCAACATTACTTGCAATGATACTTTCACAAATATGTATTCTCAACTAAACATTGGTTTTGACTTTTCAACCTAAAATCTTATCCTTTATCATCAAGTTTTGCAAATCACTCATCTTTCTTGATAAGACTTTGGTCTCAAACTTGAAATGAGACTCAACCTCTTCTTCATTGTAAGCTTATCATATCCAAGGTGTTATTTCTTCAACCAACAATGACCCTCTACTTGATGTGAAAATAATAGATTCCATGATGAATAGGTCACATTCTTTAGTACTCAAATACCCTATTAGCAATCAACATATGTAGTTCACGGTTCATGACATCAACAATTTGAGAGTTTTCAAAAAATATTGTTTTACTTCAACCTTTCAGCGCATGTGAAAAGTCACATATTTCCCTTATGTGGCTATGTTTTGCTTTGAGCCACAATCTGAATTGTAATGTTTCCATTTATTCTTTTCCACATCAAAATAATTTTCATGTCACCCCTAACATCCCTAGAGTGATTCTTGAACACAATTTCAATGTCATCATAGGAAAATTGATAAATATCTCCTCTAGATACCATGTTGAGGGTTTCCAACATGTCTTCTTTGATCCCTCAGAGAATAACTAGTTTGAGTGATTCAGGATCAAGGGTGTAGCTGGCCCTCATATAACGTAGTTGAAATCTCTCCTCATAATCTTCTATGGATTCATCAAGTACAAGAGTCATCCTAAAAATTTATTCCTTGGTTTCTTTGGACCTACAGTAGTCCTTGTACTTTCTACTAAAGGCTTATTGCATTTAGGCCTATGCAGTGAGGCTACCCCTAGGCAAACCCATAAACCAGCGCACGGTCGCATCTTTAAGGGTAGAAGGGGATAACTTCAACTTCTGCTCATCAGAGGCATAGTCATAGGTCCTACGACAATAACAAATTCAAACATGAAGCTATCAAGATCCTCAAAGGTTAATCCATGGAAGTGTGGAAGGAAAGAATGGCTTATTTTCTTCATTCTAGCCTCTCCATTGGTCTCTCTGATAGGGAAAACCTCATTGTCCCTGTTTTCAACCATAGTTTGGGTAGGTTAAGTGGGTTCTTCTTATTCCCCAATAGGTTCTTCAAAAAATTTAGGTTTCTCACCTAAAGGGTCTTCTAACTCCCCTATAGTCAAAGAGGGAATCTCACAGTCACCGAAGAAGAGTGAAGGTTGACTATTTGAGGGTGCATGGGTTTTTTATAAGAATTTTCCTTGATTATCCCTACTCCTACGAGGCATGAAATATTTTTTTTTTTTTTACTTTTTCAAAAATTGTATGTAAAACAGAAAACAATGCTTAAGTAGAAACAACATCTACTTAAACACCTCCCCAGAAACGATGCCAAAAAGTGGTGAACCGTAGTATTGCACCAAGAATGTTGCAACTCCTAAGGGCTCCTCAAATCAAATTATCAACCCGGGGTTCATACAAACTTTGAGGTGACAGTGCTATATGCACAACAAATAGGATTCCACTCATGCCACCCTCAGTTATGATATTAGATAAAAAAGTTCTCAGAGACCCTTCCTCCTACTGAATTAGAATGAAATAATGTTGATAAAGGGATAATTGGATATTTCTTCTAGCTATGAAAATAGAAATGCCATTAACTCAACTTGCAAAAACTTAACTAATGAATTCATGAAATGACAAAGGCTAACCTACTTGCATAAATAAAACTATGTTATCTTGCAAAATTCATTAAATTACCTCATCTACTTGCAGAAATGAAACCAATTTATCTTTCATAATTCATCAAACTACCAATCAGTTTCATGTACCATCTACCTAGTTCATAATTTCTCATAAATTAGTAACCTACTTGCATGATAAAGAAACTAGCTCTACTATGTTTTTGCAGTAAAGAAAAGGAAGGTTTGGAGTGGCCTATGAGCTTCCCCTGATCATAATATCACAACTGGGGTCATTATGCATCTATGCTAATTCAAAGTTGCAGTGGGGATCGAACTGGTGAAGGAAAATGATGCTAAAAGTTGTTTACATGTGATTGCTACAATAGGCCTTTAATGCTACAGGAGGGCATCCAAGTGGTTTTTGAAGGTGAAAATGTTGTCTTGAGGGTATGGAGAGGTGGATAGTAGTTGAAGAAAATGAAAGGAGGTTGGTTTGAGCCCCTAGCCAAGATCAGGACCTCTCGGAGGCCTGTCTTGCACTAGGATGAGTGCTCTCAGTGACCTAGGCATAATGGATTATAAAATAGGGTTTTGGGACAGAGTTTGGAAGTGGAAGGAGAAGATGAAGGAGCTTAGGATGGAAGTGGTGAAGGTTCCCTTCCCTGCAAATCAACCAACCCTACAATCAATCACATGCATGCATCCATTTATCATTAACAAAATGAAATAACTTATGATGGAAAATATGAGTTGAATTTAAATAACATCTAATTTATGCAATACCGCAGATCTAATCACTAAACTAGCTTCTAAGCTACATAAAGAAAATGTAAAACAAGACAACTAACACTAATATATTTCTGAGAAATCATAAACACAACATTTTTGGGTTGTGGTTGTGAATCCTTCCACTCATTCTCCCATAAGATAGATGATGTAGAGGCTACCACCACATGATTTTATAAGTTAATATCTACTGAAATGTAAGAAAATATGAACTACTTGGAATCGAGAAGAAACATAAGCACAATAAGAGGTACCAAAGCCTCTAGGTTGTGCCCAAACCCAAGGGTATCAACCCTCTAAAACGAACTCAAATGTAGCTTAAAATCCAACTTCTCATTATCAAAAAGTGCAGGTCTAATACATCAAATGCAGCTTCAAATCCAACTTCTCATTATCAAAAAGTGCCAGGAGGATCAGCTCAGTCGCTGGGAGAGCTGACACAAAGGGCAGAAGCTGGAACTGCTGGGAACTGCCAAAACAGTCAGGAAAGCTGACGCAGAGGGCAAAAGTCGGAACTGCCGGGAACTGCTAGAATAGTCAGGAAAGCTGACGCAGATGGCAGAAGCCGGAACTGTCGGGAATAGCCGGAACTGTCGGGAACTGCCAGAACAGTCGGGAAAGTTGACGCAGAGGCAAGAAGCCAAAACTACCAAGAACAGTCAGAACTACTGAGAACTGCCAGAACTGTCGAGAAAGCTAATGCAGAGGGCAAAAGCCGAAACTGCCGGGAATATCCAAAACTGTCGATAACTGCCGGAACTGCCGAGAAAGCTGATGCAGAGGGTAGAAGAGGCTGACACATCCCTAGAGGCTGACACTGGGGTTTTTCGTGGGGTAGATTGGAGCTGAGGATCTGCCAGAGTGTTTATCCAGGGTTTCTGCTGGAACATCTATCTCAGATTGCGAGGTGCTACTACTGATATTTTTCTTTGTTGGGTGAGCCAGATTTGGCACCCATATTGTATTCTGAAACTGCTTAATAAATCAAACCCTCAGATAGTTGCACCAGTTTTCTGGCATTAGGTTTTTCCGGGGACATTAGTCCAAAAATAATGGTGTCATTTGTGTGCTTGTTTTTGTTTCCTTTAGTTGATGATTTGTAATGTGTTGAGCATGTACTTGCGTTAACTTTCAGTATTTACTTTGTAAATAGCTTGTTAATTAATCAGAACAAGTAGGAAGGAATAAATCAGAAAGCACTTGAAGGGTTTCTAATAGTTTGACTTAGAAATTCCAACATGGTATCAGAGGGTGGTTGCAGATCACAAGACAACTAAGGACATCATCAAAGCAGAACAGCAGCAGCAGAAAACAACTGTCCTGAGTGATAGAAGTTGTTCCTAGCAGCAAAGTAGCAAGGGAGGGGTGATGCAGTGCGTGCATCATCAAGTTCAATCCAAGAAGAGGTTGCACAGAGGCTGAGGGACACAAAAACAGGATCACGCAGAGCCACGCAGAGGATAGGAGGGCTGACCCAGTTGGTTGAGGAAGCTAGTTTGCCGGTGTCTGGACTGTGCAGAGCCTAGGAGCTCTCACCTTCAGGCTGTTGGGTTTTAGGAGGCTGTGAGTAAGTTGCAGAGTGGAGTTGGTGGGGTATTGTTGTCAGAACAGTACCTAACAGGGCAAGTCCAAGGAGGAGGGAGTTGCTACCGAGGGTTTCTAGCCGAGAAATCCGGATCAGCAGTGCGGCTGCACATACGATCAGAGTGGGGGGAATCTCGACATGGGAAGAAGGAATTCCAGGAGGAAAATCTGGACTTAGAGGGAGTCTAGAAGATAAATTCCAAACAGGAAGTACAAAGATTCAGCAGGAGTCGAACCGAGAACTTCCAGACGAGAAGTGGAGAGACTCAGCACTGTAGGTTTTAACCCCGTACAGAAATTACCTGCATACGAATTCTAAAAACATAGAAAATAAACGATGCGAGAGCATAATACATAAAACACATATACATAAATATTTTCCCCTAGATCCCAAAACCGGGACTACCAGCTTGATTTTTCATTATTTTCCTTTCAATGTTACAATACATATTTATACAAGCCGAAGCATCCAATACCATGGACTGAAAAACCATCACGTCCAAAACCATGGACCGAAATCCATCGCGTCCAAAAAACATGTGCGAAAATCATGCACAAAACCATAGGTGGGTCCGCCCAACCTAACATAGGGCCCAAAACCAAAATTTTCTGGGGCGCTACCCTGGACCCCATAAAATTGGGTTACGGGTACACCTCAAACCCCCTGTGACCCCCCCACGGCTACACAATCAGCGCAACGAAGGGGGGGCTCCGCTCCCCTCTAACTCCCCGGTTAACTACGTGGGCTAGTCGTGGAAAGAATATAACACAACCCAACATTCTCGCACTTGTTGTTTTCTTTCCACAAGGGGCCACAAGAGAGCTTAGTCATTTTTCCAGCCCTGAAATGCCCATTGTTTCTCTACACCAAGAGAACTTCTCAGAGCTCACATATTTTGTCAATGCATCTGCAGTATTCCTCAAAGTGTCCACCTTTACTAGCAACGCCTTTTTTTCTTCTATCATATCCCTCACAAAGTGATACTGAACATCAATGTTTTTTGTCTTTGAATAATATGCGGGGTTATTTGCCAAGAAAATTGCACTTTGGCTGTCACAATCTATCCTTATAGCTCCCTGTACTAACCCCATACTTGAACACAATCTCTGCAACCAAACTGCTTCCTTTCTTGCATGAGTGGTTGCCATGTATTCTACCTATGTAGTTGATAGTTCCACTATAGATTGTTTCTTACTCATCCAATTGACTGACCCTCCAAATAGGTTAAACACATACCCACTTGTAGATCTTATCTGATCCGAATCTCCAGCCCAGTCTGCATCAACAAAGCCACGGATATCCAAAACTCTATCCAATCCTGGTCTTCCTTGGTAGCATAAGCCATAATCACTAGTGCCACGCAAATACCTAAAAACCCGCTTCACTGCTGTACAATGCTCCTTCCCTGGTTTTGACATAAACCTGCTCAATACTCCCACTGCATGTGCAATGTCTAGTCTAGTACATACCATTGCATACATCAGGCTACCGACTACACTTGCATATGGAACATGGGACATATCCTCTTCCTCTTCTTATGTCTTGGGACACTGTTCAGCAGATAACCTTACACCTACATGAATAGGAACCTTCACCAGTTACTATCCTGCATATTAAACCTCTGCAGTATTGTCTCGACATACTTCCTCTGGTTTAACTAGAGCTTCCTCTTTGCCCGATCTCTTTTCATTTCCATGCCCAAAATATAGTTTGCAGCACCAAGATCTTTCATGTCAAATTTGGAGGACAATTGGGTCTTCAAATCCTGGATAATTTCTTTGTCATTTCCAACCAGCAACATATCATCCACATACAAGACCAGATAAATAACACGGTCACCAATTAATTTAAAATACACACAGTGATCTGCTTTGCTTCTGGTGAAGCCAAGTCCTGTATAAATGTATAAAATTTCTAATGCCACATCCTTGGTGACTGTTTTAACCCATACAGAGACTTCTTTAACTTGCATACCAGTTCTTTCTTACCCTTCACCGCAAAGCCTTCAGGTTGTTTCATGTATATTTCCTCTTCCAGATCCCCGTGAAGAAATGTTGTCTTCACATGGATCTGTTCTACCTCAAAATCAAAAGCAATAGCAACAAATAAAAGTAACCTAATAGAAGTTACCTTGGCCATAGGAGAAAAAATATCGCCAAAATCAATTCCGGGCACCTGGGAATAACCTTTTTCTATCAACCAAGCCTTGTATTTCTCCACCTTTCCTTTTGCATTTGTCTTCTTCTTGAACACCCATTTGTTGCCAATGGGTTTCCTTCCATCCAACAACTCCACCAGATCCCAAGCCTCATTTTTGTGTAAAGATGCCATTTCATCAACCATGGCCTCTTTCTAGAGTTTTCCATCTTCTGAATCTACTGCTTCCTTCACAGTTCTAGGATCATCGTCAGTGATAGATAAAGAAAAATTTGAACAGAAAGCAAATGGACTATACCTTTATGGCTGCCTTATTTCTCGAATTGATCTTCTCACGCCCGGAGTTTTTGGCTCTTCATCTTCTAATTCCTCCTTTGCTATAGAGTCTGATTCTTCCTCCTTAAGCTCAAACTCTATCTTCTCAGGTTCTTTTGTTTGGACTTCATGTTTAATAACATCTTTTACCTCTCTGAACATCACATCTTGGTTGTACACAACCTTCCGCCTGACTAGGTTCCAAAGCTTATAACCCTTTAAACCATCCTTATACCCAATAAAGATGCACTTTTCAGATTTACTATCCAACTTGGTTCGTTTCTCCTTTGGAACATGTACATATGCATCACATGAAAGAGAGGGTTTCTTACCAGTCCATACCTCTTGTGGAGTCTTATCCTCCAACGCTGATGAAGGTGGCCTATTGACCAGGTAACATGCAGTATCCACCGCCTCTACCCAGAATTCCTGTCCTAACCTGGCACCACTGAGCATGCTTCTTACCCTTTCCATCAACGTCTTATTCATTCTTTCTGCAACTCCATTTTGCTGAGGCGTATATGGAGTAGTCTTCTGTCGTGCTATACCACACTTCTTACAGAATTCTTCAAATTCCTTGCTACAAAACTCTCCACCATTATCTGTCCTCAGCACCTTTATCTTCTTCTTTGTCCGATTTTCCACGAGAGCCTTAAATTCTTTAAACCTGTCAAAGGCTTCAGATTTCTTCTTAAGGAAATATATCCATGTATTCCTTGAGAAGTCATCTATAAATGATACATAGTACACAGACTTACCCAGTGATTGAACCTTCACAGGTCCAAACACATCACTGTGCACAAGTTCTGATATCTATTTCGCCCTCTTACTACCAGAAGGGAAACTCACCCGATTCTACTTCCCATATACACAATTTTCACAGAAATCAAAATCCAGAGAGCTATTACTCATACCTTCTACCATACCTTTACCATGAAGTATTCGAAGGCCTTTCTCTCCAATATGTCCAAGCCTTTAATGCCACAACATGGTCTTCTCTCCAGAGACCACTAGATTTTTTTGCTCCACTTTCAGGAACCACAGAACTGTTGCACCCATCAATAACAGTACTACCTTGCAGCTTGTACAAAGTTCCAATTTGAACTCCTCGCATCAATACCAGTGCTCCCCGAACCATTTTGCAAATATCCTTCTTGAACACTGTTTTTACACCTGCATCATCCAGCTTGCTTACAGAAATCAGATTTTTGGCCAATGCAGGAATATGCAGAACACCCGGAAGTGTTCTAACCCTTCCACCTTGCAACTTCAACTTTACTTTTCCACGACCAATGATTCTAGCCTTCCTATCATCCCCTAAGAAGACATCACCACCATCGTATTTCTCATATTCCCAGAACCACTATCTATGCGGAGTGAAGTGAAAGGATGCACCTGAGTCAAACAACCATGCCTCATGATCTACATGTGTACTTGAAGAAGCCAAGTACACATCCCCACCTTCATCTGAGGTGGTTTTCGCCTCTGCAGAAGGAGCATCATCAAATCCCTTTCCTTTATCAGAAGCTTTAGATTTACAGTCACTTTTGTATTGCCCTTCCTTTCCGCATTTCCAGCACACCACCTTTACAGATTTTCCTGGAGATTTAGATCTCCCTCTAGATTTAGATCTCCCACTCAATGACTTATTTTTGTTTCTGTTCTGGGACCGTCCTCGTACAGACAAGGCATCACCATTCTGGCTCTCCATATTTTTCTGTCTCATCTCCTCTGTCAGCAAGGCTGAGACTATTTCATCAAACTGCAAGGCAGTTGCATTGCTACCTATTGCAATAACCAGACTATCCCACGAATCTGGTAGAGAACACAACAAACTGATGCACTTATCTTCATCTGAAATTTTAATATCAATAGATGCTAACTGACTTACCACAGTATTAAATGCGTTTAGATGCTCTGTCACCGAGTCTCCATCCTTCATCCTCAAGTTATACAGCTTTTTCCGTAGGAACAGTTTATTCACCAAAGACTTAGATTGGTACAAAGTCCCTAACTTGTCCCACAAAGCCTTCGCCATAGCTTCCCCTGATACATTCAGCAATACTAAATCTGAGACACACAATCGTATTGTGCTCTTTGCCTTCCGATCCAACTTCTTCCATTCTTCATCGGACACTCTCGTTGGTTTAGTACCCAGATCTACCGTGATCCACTAATCTTTATCCACCAGCAGATTTTCCATCTTGAGTTTCCACAACTCAAAACTCTGGCCATTAAATTTCTCGATCTCTATCTTTCCACTGCTTGCCATCTTCTTTCACCACTAGAATCGATCTCGCAGATCTCCCACTAAACAAGGTCTACACAGACCCGAGCGAAACCCCTTAGCAAAAAATGCGTCCCCTTGAAGCCAAAACTGCTCTGATACCAAATGTAGGTTTTAACCCCATACAGAAATTACCTGCATACGAATTCTAAAAACACAGAAAATAAAAAATGCGAGAGCATAACACATAAAACACATATACATAGAGATTTTCCCCTGGATCCCAAAACCGGGACTACTAGCTTGATTTTTCATTATTTTCCTTTCAATGTTACAATACATATTTATACAAGCCGAAGCATCTAATACCATGTACTGAAAAACCATCGCGTCTAAAACCATGGACCGAAAACCATCGCGTCCAAAAAACATGTGCGAAAATCATGCACAAAACCATAGGTGGGTTCACCCAACCTAACATAGGGTCCAAAACCAAAATTTTCCAGGGCGTTGCCCCGGACCCCATAAAGTGGGGTTACGGGTACACCTCAAACCCCCTGTGACCCCCCCCCCCAACCCCGCTACATAATCGGCGCAACAAAGGGGGGGCTCCGCCCCCCCTCTAACCCCCAAGTTAACTACATGGGCTAGTCATGGAAAGAATATAACACAACCCAACAAGCGCGAATAGAACCGATAACTTCCAAGTGGGAAGTAAAGAGACTCGGAGGAGTCAACAGACGAGACAAATGATGATTGTGCCATGAGTGCTCACATGCCACTTAAGTGAAAGTGGGGAGACATCAATTTGTAGTCAGTTGGACTACAGAAGATGAGGGGCAGGATCCTCGAGGTACCCAACCTATTGGATTATACCTGGCTACGGGAGCTATGAAGAGGAGTCGCGGGACTGGCGGATGTCGGTAGAGATGGATGAGGATGGAGCAGCAGAGAAAGCTAAAGTGTAAGATTCCCAAGACAGCATGAGGCTAGTAGGCTGCAACAGTGCAAGAGGCACGGGAGTGTTGCACTAGTGCAGGATGGCACAGAGAGGTGTGCAACAGTGCGAGATGTAGGGATTTGTTGCAGCAGCGCAGAGGTTAGAGAGGGAGCACTTGTCAGCGACAGAGGGAGCTTCAGCATCGAGAGAGTCCTTATCCTGACAGAGATGTCATAGTTGGGAGATCAGTTACTTACTTCTCAGTAACTAAGTTGGAGTGCAGCAGTTAGCAGTGGTGGTGCTATGGGCAGCACGATGCAGCGTGATGAGAGGGGATGCAGTGTGGACACAGCGGTGGTAGTGGCAATGGCAGGGCCATGGGCAGCACCATGGATGCAGAGGGAGTTATCGTACAAATGCAAAAGTGGCTATGGCAGGGCTATGGGTAGTAGTACAGGATGTAGAAATGCAGAGGATGTTGGGCAGCAGACCTAGCATCAGCACAGGGACTGATGTTGGATGATCAGAGTGATGCTCAGTGAGGAGTATTACTAGAGCACAATCCTCGCTAAGAGGGAGTGTTGATTTGGGGTAGCATCGAATGTGCTCTAGCCATGAAAATTGGTGGAGAGACTAAGGCACATGAGATCTCCAATACCCATAAAGGGTTTGGGTAGATTCTAAACAGTTTAGGAGATATTAAAATAATTAATATTTTTAATGGAGTCCCTAAGTCTAAACTTAGCGAAAATAAAATATTAATGTGAATTAATATAAAATTGTGTTAGAATGGTCCAAAAGACATGGATCAAACCAAATCTAATCTTAGCTATTGATTAGGGACTTAATCTCGGCCATTGATTTGTCAACGAGAAAAGTATAAGAGGAGGCTTGAGGGTCACTTAGAGAACACACCAAGAGATCGAGATTTCGACCTTCTGGGGTTGGGTTTGCTGAGAAAGTTGAGAGAGTGATAAGAGTTTCAGTTGAGGGGTAGTGAATATAGAAGCAAAGAGGCAGAGATAGTGTCAGAAGGATCAGTGCAGTAGCCGGGAAAGCTGACTTAGAGGGCAGAAGCCGGAACTGTCGGGAACTGTCGGAATAGCTAAGAAAGCTGACGTAGAGGGCAGAAGCTAGAACTGCCAGGAACTTCCAAAATAGCCAGGAAAGTTGATGTAGAGGGAAAAAGTTGGGAAATCTGATGCAAAGGGAAGAAGCCAGAACTGTCGGGAATAGCCAAAACTGTCGGGAACTATCGGAACAGCCAGGAAAGCTGACATAGAGGGCAGAAGACGAAACTATCGGGAACAACCGAAACTGCCGAGAAAAATGACACAGAGGGCAGAAGCCTGAACTGTCGGGGACAGCTGAAACTGTTGGGAACTGTCGGGAAAGCTGACGCAGAGGGCAGAAGAGGCTGACACAGTCCCTAGAGGCTGACACTGGGGTTTTTCGTGGGGCAGATTGGAGCTGAGGAGATGCTAGAGTGTTTATCCAGGGTTTCAACTGGAACATCTGTCTCATATTTAGAGGTGCTATTGCCGAGATTTTTCTCTATTGGATGAGCCGTATTTGGCACCCATATTGTATTCTGAAACTACTTAATAAATCAAACCCTCATATAGTTGCACCAGTTTTCTGGCATTGGGTTTTTCTAGGGACATTAGTCCAAAAATAACTGTGTCATTTGTGTGCTTGTTTATGTTTCCTTCATTTGATGATCTATAATGTGTTGAGCATGTACTTATGTTTATTTTCAGTATTTACTTTGTAAATAACTTGTTAATTATTCAGAACATGTAGGAAGGAATAAATCATAAAGTACATGAAGGGTTTCTAACAGTTAGACTTAGAAATCTCAACACTCCCTCCAACTTCTTGTCCAATCTCCTTCTGCCATGTGGCACATCCTTGTTGTTTTTTTAATCCTTGAGAATCTCCCTTTTGTCATTTTCTCCCTCCTAATTCAGCTTGTCATTCTCAACAAGTTGTGTTGTTCCAATGGCCTCCTCATTTTCCAAGAGTTCTATTGATGTCCAAATCAAAGAAAAAACCAGAGAACCATATTTTTAGGATGGAGATAAAAATGTTCGGGACTTGATAATAACCACTTAGGATGGGAAGACAATTATTCAAACAGTGCAAAGCATGAGTGAAGTAATAGGAGACCATACTAATCTGTATGAAGATTATTTTGAATTGTTTTTCATGTTAAATAACATCTTCAAAGGGATAGGTAAAGTGGACTATGAAACAGTCATGACCTTGGAAGGGAGAATTTTGGATGCACAGGCATGCGAAATCCCACTAGGCAAGGAATGGAGAGGTATGTTGGACCTATATAAATTGTCTATTCATATCGGATCTGTGCCAAAGCCACTGGTGTCTCCAATAGGGGTAGGTTCCAATTCAAGATCTCCACCACAACAGGAGGGACAACCTCAACTGTCGACACCGGCATCGCCACAACAAAGGTCGGCACAATCAGTAGCACCCAGGAAAGAGAGAGAATAATATTTAGCGTACAGGAAAAGGAGAGAAAGATAATCCACTACATCCAAATCAAATGGGAGCCACCCTACAGCTAGCATATTTTTCTGGAAATTTCTAGAGGAAGTTAGTTACAAGATAGTTCTCATTTTGTAAAATATTCCTAGTGGTTTCTGAATATCACTAATGGTTTAGGGATAGTGTCTTGAGTCTTCAATTCCTATATATATGCCTCATTTTGATGTAATTTGGGGAGAACTTTTTTGGTGTATGGGAAACTATGTCAATTGTTTCATAGAATTTGTTGGGACTTTTGAAGTTGTCTAAGGAGGAATTCTGAAATGTGTTTTGGGTTGCGAGTTCTTCTTTTTCATTTAATTCTAAGAACCCATCTTTATATTTTTTAGTTTTGCACCATATTAACACAATTGCAAGGATTTTGCATGGCAAATTATGTTGTAAACCTAGTTTGGTACGAAATTGAAATGGGATTGTTAATTAAAGGAAAATATGAATCAGTATGATTGTTTTCTTTAATTTTTGTAGAATTCATCAATATTTGTTGAAGACTTGGCTATTTTTATGAACTTTACATGGGTTTTAAACAAAATTAGAATATTCAAAATACTATGTTGTCTTGTAGTTGAATTCTTAATTGCTCATTTTCCCATCTGATTTTAACATGCTGAAATGAATTCTTAATTGCTCATTTGATTTTGTTAAGATATGTTCTCCAATATCCCCTTCTTTAAACACTTTTTTTTATTTCCTCATGTCAAACCCAAAGCACATGGATGATCTAACTGAAAACTAGTGGAAATCTTTCCCAACAAAACTATTTTGGATTGTTGACACTTTCCCTCACCTAGATTCTCATAAGGAATTTAAATTTTAAAACATAAATTATTGCTTTATAATAGTGTTTTCATAAAGAATCTTAATATAATTAGATATCTAAAATGTTTTTCATTCATTTTCTCAATACCTTTTATTTTTCTACTAACTGGTATGGTATCCTAACTTGAGATGTAAATTGATATGCTATTCGATAAATAACCCCCTCATGACAACAATAAATCTAAGAAATACGTTGGAGTGACATTCAGTAGCTAGTATTCAACAATTCCTACATTTTAATGAACCAAACATAGGCCTCCTCACGAATGCCAACCAAATAAGATCAACCTACTATAAGGACTCAACTAAATATAGGTAATCTTCCTCAACATTCATACACATTCTTCTTGTTAGACCCTTTCAAATAAATCTTCTAAAATATCCATTCCATCTTTTCCCTTTTTCCATTAAGTTGTTATTTTCTTCTAAAGATTTTTGATACCTCTCAGTTCAAAAGACTTTATTGTAATTTCATGTATATGAGTTTAATTGTTGTAGTAGGCTACAAGAGAAAGACAGATATTTAATTATCATTAATATTGCTGATAATAACTAATGTATAGTTGTTGTTGTAAAGTTGTCTTTATGTTTTATTTTATGAAAAAAGATAAGCTGGAAATTATGGATAGGGAACAATGGCTAAAAGAGGAAAAGAAGTTGCAATTGTATTTAAAAAATTATTATTATACATCAATAGTCCTAGGCATCTAATCTTGGTGATTAGATTTAATTCTGAAAATTATTAAATGACCATTTAAATGTTTCCTAGAAGACAGGAAGTTGTCTTTAGAAGTGGGAAACAAAGGCTCATAAATGAGCAGTTAACTACCTTCCACTTGTTGGTGAGGTGGAGGAAATTAATAACCACCCAAGAAGGTGGTAGATGAATATTATCTAAAAATTCTCTTGCTTTTGTCTCAAATATTCTGAGAAAAGAATAGCAGGGGTTGAAGAGAAGTACTAACGATACACAAAAAAAAGTTTGCAAGCCTAATTTGCTTAGGGAGACAAGAAGTGTATGTTGTTTCAAGGATGGGTGGAGCCAATTAACTAGCTATATATTTCCTAGAAATATTTCAAGTCGGTGTTTTAACTTTGTTTTCTTCCATGTTGATTAAAGAAACAAATATGGGTTCTATTTATTTCTAGCATTTAGAATTATGCTTTGAAGAGAAATTGTAAGTAGATATAGATATAGATATATATATATAGAACATGAAGATAAGAAATTTGGATGGATACTATTAAAAGTTAGCGTTATTCTTATATTTTATTTGCACATGGAAACTTAAATAGCAGTGGAATATGGAGAAAACACAATAGTGAAATTACTTTAGAAGATTGAGTAAGAGTTGGTCGTATTTAATGACTCCTTGGGATTTTTTGTCAAAATTCACGAATATGAATGCAACAAAATTTATTGTAGTAAAGAACTCAATAGTGAACAATTTTTTTTACAGAGTTGAGTAAAAAGTATGTTAACAATTCAAGACTTTCAACACTAATGAATGAATGCAAGAAATAGACCGAAATGTTGGAATTAAGTTAAGTTAAAATTAGAATGATTAATTTTATAAAACAATTGACAATAAAAATATATATGTATAATTGTTCAAGAAATGAATGTAGTTGTTACCTAATATGGATATTTGTCGTTTTTGTTTGAGAAACTAGAGAATTTATCTACTATAGACAAAGTAAAACATGTATATAACTAGCGAGGATCTATTATTTGGATAGATATGAATAATGAATATTTTCTAATAGAATGAATCTAGAGGTTTTTCTTTTCAGGAAGAAAAATCAATATTGTAATTATATTGAGACTATATAACAGAGCAGATAGTTACAATATTCATCTGAAGAAGCATCTCAAGGATGAGGATCCTCGAAGAAGGATGCAGATAAAACATATATTCAGATACCTGAAGATGAGCATATCCCTGAAGCTGAGCAGATACATGAGCAGATACGTGAAGATGAGCATATACATAAGCATATACAGCAGATACAAAGCTGATACAAAAGTAGATACCTGAAGGAGAGGCACTTTATGCCAAAAAACACATATAAGCCATACAAAAGCGATGAAGAACAAAAAGGATGAAAAACTAGATCTGAGGATCAAAAGCCTGGGAGAGAGAAGTCCTGGATGGAGAAGGATTCCCCTCCAGACCTTACCATTAGGGACCAGGAGCCTGGGACAAGATGGAGACCATCCTTTGACAGACTGTCAGCAAGCTGGTTCTGAGCCCTGAAGATGTGTTGGATGGAGCAGTCGCGCATATGGCCCCAATAAAACATGATCCTGTCCATCCAAACAGAAAGGTGGGGACACATGATGTGGCTTCTTCCATTTACATGATCGACCATGATTTTGGAGTCTCCAAAAATAGAAATGGCTTGTATATCAAAAAAATTACAAAAAGCAAGGAGTCCAGCAAGGGCCTTTGCCTCAGCCAAGCTGTTGGTGCCATTTCCTGCATTCCAAGAAAGACTGTATTGAAGACTCTCGTCCATAAAAATGAGAACCCCGCAACCACATGTGTTTCTCTGAGCAGCGCCATCAAAAAAAGCCTTTGGGAAACAGGCTTGAGAAACTTCTTGTCCATTTCTATTGATTGCTTTCATTTTGAGAAGCTTTTCCGGAATTGAGTCATAGATGGAAATAATGCACTGTGAAATATCATTGAGAGGCTCTTTTACATCTTTGAAGATAATTTTGTTCCTCCACTTCCATGCACACCATAGGACAATAATAATGAAGGAGCGCCATTTATCTCTTTGTCCACTCCACCATTCAAAAGCTGTGAGAGTAGAAACATGAGTGACCAGGGGGAAGCCATACAAAACTGCCAATTCATGCCATATTTGCTGTATAGATTTGCATTGGAAGAACATGTGATAGTTTTTTTCTTCTTCTGATTGGCACATGAGGCATCTGCTCGGCCCATGCCACTGTCTTTTTTTTTAATTTTCCCAGGTCAGATTTTTGTTGTTAAACACTAGCCACGAGAAGTAAATTAATTTAGGAGAGCGGCCTGTTTTCCAAAAAACTGTAGGGAAAATGGGGTTAGAAAGTGAGGGCAATAAACCAAGCAGGTCAGTATATATATCCTTGACACGAACCTGTATATCAGCGGTAGGCACCTTCCAGATGAGATAATCATACGACCTAGACCTGTAAAAACTACAACTTCTCAATACATTTCTGACTGTGTTCCATTGGCTTGCCATTTGCCGCGACAAACCTAGATCGATGGTCATTTTCCATGAAGGGAGGGGGCCTTTCCATCCTGAAATAAGCTTGTCCCATGTAAAAATCCCTTGCTGTGGAGGGAAAAAAGGATTCTTTCAGGGATGGAGATATTCTCATGCCCGCACATGATGGGGTCAAGACCAATGAAGGTATTACTACCAGATTCTAGGGACCATTTCAGATTCGTTAGGAAGTATTGCTCGATTTTACGGAAGCTAAGCCATATCGCATAACCATTCCTGACTCCAATCCTTCCTAAGCAGAACCAATATTCCATACTCTTGCCTCTCGTATATTTTTATTTAATAGTAGTGCTCCAGGGCCCTTCCCCGAAAATTCCCCTCCATACAGATTTTCACAGGAGTGCTTTCCCGAAGACTCTCAAGTCAAGCAATCCCCAGCCGCCTGAGGACTTTGGCCAAGAGATTTTCTTCAGGCTGGTGAGATGATATTTTCCTTTTACCAATTTGCCTCCCCATATGAAGTTTGCAATCACCCTACTCATTTTCTGAATGATGCTTGCCGGGAGAAAGAAAATGTGAGCCCAATATACTGCAAGTTGTGATAGTACTGCTTGAGATAAGACGATTCTACCAACCAATGATAGCTATTTATATTCCCAAGCAGAGATTTTTTTATAGTATTTATCAATTAGCCATTGCCAATCGTCTTTAGTATAGCCCTTTGCCTTTAGCTGAAAGCCCAGGTATTTTAAACCGTCCTTGATTGATCTCGCTTCTACTCCAAACGGTGAAGATATCCATTCCACTGTTTCCATGTTGGCATCGTTGTGGAAGAGAGTGGACTTTGACTTGTTAATCAGTAATCCAGTGGCGCTTTGAAACTTATTTAATATGTCGTTTATACATATCCACGATATTCTGCACAGCGTTTCAAAAATAAGCACATCGTCGACAAACAAATTGTGCGAGATGTAGTTGTTCCTGCAAATCTTCACAGCCCTGCATCTTTTCTCAGAGGCTGCCTTATTGATATGAAGGCTTAAAGAGTTCATTGCTAGGATGAACAGCAACAGAGATAGAGGGCATCCTTGGCGCAGCCCTCTTTCTGCTGGGAAGAAAGGGGAGGGAATTCCATTTATGATGATTGAATAGTTCACATTCTCGATACATGCCATAATCCAGTTTATGGCATTTGATTTCAGGCCAATTTTAGCTAGTAAACATCTGATGAAACCCCAGTCTAAGCAGTCAAAAGCTTTTTGTAAGTCGATTTTCAGTATGGCAGCTTCTGTTTTATTGGAGACCATGGAGAACATGCCTTCTTGAGTGTTGGCCACAGCGTCCAATATATTCCTCCCCTTTAAGAAAGCATGCTGATCCTTTGTTAAGAAGCTGGCTAAGGTCGATTTCATTCTTTCAACAATAATTTTCGTGATGATTTTGAAAGTTATGTTGCATAAAGAGATTGGCCTGAAATCCTTAAAGGTGTCCGCTTCCAATTTCTTTGGGATAAGAGCTATCTGTGTGGAGGAAGTAATCTGATGAATGTTGCCAGAGATTCTTGTTGCTTCAACCATTCTCAGCAGATCTAATTTGATGATGTCAAAAAAGTGAATGAAGAATTCAATAGTCCAGCCATCCGGGCCAGGACATTTATCCTTCTTAAAGGCCTTCATAACTCCAAGAAGCTCTTCCTCTGTAATGGGCTGGAATAGACTTTCATTTTTTTCATCATCAAACATTTGAGGAACCAGTTCAATACCCCATAGGATATCCTGAAAGCTGCAATTTTCCCTTCTTTTGTATTGATTTTTAAAATGTCTCACAGCTTCATTTGTGATTTCTTGTTGTGAGAAGAGGAAACCCCCCTGACCATCACTAATCTTCCATATGGAATTTCTCTCCCGTCTGGCATTAGCATACTTGTGAAAGAATTTAGAGTTTTTGTCCCCTTCCTTGAGCCAAATTGCCCTGCTTTTTAGCCGCCAAGTTGTTTCCTCCTGCTTTAGTAAATTTTGTTTCTTTCTTTCAAGCTCATTGAGGCGACATCTCATACTGAAAGGGAGCGAGTTGGCCTCCAAAAACTTGGAAATACTGTCCAGTTCCTTTTGCACTTCTTGAAGAGCCATTCTGTCTGCCTGTCTTTTTTTGTGTTGCCAATCCTTTACCACTTTTCTAATTTGGGACAGTTTGTCTCGAAATGTCAAGAAGGGGGGGAAAGAGCTATCTGCAGATAACTTCGTCCATGTCTTTGTTATTAATTCATTGAAATTGGGGTCTTCTAAGCATATTCTGTTGAATTTGAATGGGTATCCATTCCTAAACCCCTTTTCCTTCCAGCTGAGAGAAATCGGCCTGTGGTCGGAGATGTAAACATTCTCAATGGACGAGAAAGGCATTCCCATTTTGTCAATTATGCTGGCATGAACAAGAAAACGGTCTATCCTTTTTGCAATGTAGGCCTCCGCAATTCTTCCATTGTCCCACGTGGGCATCAATTTGGAGGGGGAGACATCTACAAGATTCCTGTGCAGGAGTTCAAACTTAATTCGATCAGCGAGCAGATCTCTCTTTCTGCAGTTTCCCCAACGTTCTTCTGAGCTAAGAGTAATATTTAAATCGCCTGCAATCATTAATGAGTCAATGTCAAAGATTTTTGATCCAAAAAATTTATCCTAGAAGAGGGTCCTATTCTTGTAAGGAGCATAGATATTTAATATATTGATGGGGGAGCTATATCCTCTAATGAAAGCAGATCCTAGGATGCCCGCAAAACATTTGAAGGCCTTGGCTCTGATCCAATAAGGATCCCACAATACCGCCAAACCTCCCAAAAGACCCTTCGCTTCTGAGGCTGCCATGTGCCATGAGGGAAACATTTTCCTGAAGTAGGAGATGGACATCTGTTTGCTGGGCATGGTTTTTTGTACAAGAATGATCTTTGGCTTGGCAGAGGTGAAGAGGTCTTTTAGCGCCAAAAATTTGAGGTCTACTCCCAGGCCTCGGATATTCATGGATATGATGAAAGTCATTTGGGGGGCTTTTCAGCTGTGCTTGCTCTAAGAGGCTGATACTCTGACATGTCTATGATGGGCACATCCATAAGGGAAAGGTTCCTCACTCCACAATCTGCATCCTTAGTCTTTCCCCGAAAATGTCTACTCCCTCCTTTGTATTTTTTCCTTACTGTAATATTTTTTGCAGAGTTCAGGCTGATGAGAGGAGGCGAAGGCTTACGAGGCTTATGGATGGTTAAGGGCTCCAGCTCAAGAGATTTCTTACTTAGGAGAAGATCTAAATCATTGTCAAAATGATTAGTTGGGGATGAGACCAAGGAGTTTAAGGGGGTGGCAGAAATCATCGGTTCTTTGCCTTTCGAGGACGGATTATAGACCTTTTCGGGCGTAGGCGAGGATGATGAGATGAGGATGGATTGGGAGCCCACTGTAAAGTCCCTGGGTTTGGAGAACGGGGGGGGTGGAATAGCTCTATCATCGGGCGAAATCGGGGGGCGGGCGAACACAGAAAGGATTGTGTATCTTTTTCCACGTCAAAACCATTCAAAGATGAGCATTCAGGTCTGGAGCGAAGACCCAGAGAGAGATCTTGTGAAAAATACTGAGGAGACAGGTTGATTCTGTTTGCCAGATTATTGAATTCTTGGGCATCGTCCAAATCTTCCCGTCTAAAACTGTCCGGAGGAGATGGCTTTTCCTTTTCAGAGGACAGGGAAGCGACCGCCCGGGATTTTTCATGAAGCATTCTGCTTTTAATAATCGGGTGTCTAGGACAGTTTTTTATGAGATGTCCTGTCCTATGACAAGCAGAACACCTGAAGGGAATGCCCCAAAAGTCAAGTCGCTGTTTTATTTTTAAATCCCTCCATGAAATTTCTATGTGGTCGGGGAAGCCACCCCTGTAGGCCTTTTCAATGAGAATCCATGCGATGCGTTTATCTGTTTCCCTAAGACACCATGGATCGATGTAGACAAATCTGCCAATGGAGTTACCTATCTCTGTAAGGGTTTCCTTCGACCACATCTCCAGGGGGAGATTTGGGAGCTTTACCCAGATCAAGTTGTTCGAGGGGGTGTTTCTCAATGGATTGTACCCTATGTACCATCTGTGGAGGGCAAGAAAACTCCTTTTATGAACCCAAGGCCGAGACTTGATTGATTTTGCATCCCCAACGTTTAAAAAGTGGAAGCAATACCACTCTTTCATGAGTTTTGAGATAATGGGGAGGTATCCAATTAGCGGCTTCCACTGTGTCTCAAGCCATTTTCGCATAGTGGCATCATCCATATCAGAGAAGTGCCATCGGCCAACTAAAGCGAAATCCTGGAAGCTTTCTATACGTTCAGTCAGGTGGACGCTGTCTAATTTAATAGCAGCTGGCAGAGGAGTGGTCTTAACTAGTATTCGGGCCCTATTGTAGTGGTCTGTGTGTTCCCGCAGAGCTTGCTGAGATCTAACTCTATCCCTGTCAACATCATACAAAGATGATTGAATAACCACATTGTCCAAGGTAGCTTGCCAGTCTTCGATGATGTGGTGCCACCCCATTCTTTTTTGGCCAGGATAGCAGCCCAAACCATGGCCTCCGTGGCCAATGCGTTGGACCCACCCTCCATGCGTGTTCAAAATTACCGCCAAGCTTTGATGGGAGAGAAGGATTCCTAGGAAGATATCCAAATCGGGGCAAATGGCCTAGAAATAAATACACAGTCGTCCGGATCTGAGAGAAAAGCCTGGATGAGGTGAAGACAATTAAGAGGAAAGAGACCCGTTCTGACAAAATACCTGGCAATCAGAAGACTCGGGAAGGAATTTCTTGCAAATCGAGGGAGGCTCGAATTTAGAAAAAGCTAGCTTAGCTGAGAAAGTAGATTGCTGAATCGGGATATAGTATGGGAAATAAATGAACAGCTGGTCAGGCACTGAAACATAAGACCCAGAGGTTTAGCTCTGTTATTAATCTAAAGATGACCAATATGGCAACAACAGAGGAGGATTACGAGAAGAATCGAGATATAACATTTAACAAAGGAAAGTTGTCCAGAACCAGGTAGAGACTACCATAAAATACAAATAAATACCACAAATGGAAGTAGTGTATTGATATACTATAGAAATCTTAAAGAAATTCTCCAGGTATTCCTTTATAAAACAATATATCAGAACTTATAATTTCCTGGAATATATGAATATATATATATATATATATATATATATATATATATATATATATATATATAGTTGACAAAGCTCAGTCAAATAAAAACCAATAGAAATGGCCTTGTGTGCACCAAAGATTATTAATAATTGTTTAGGCTCAGAGGCCTTTCATATATAGAGAGAAATTCCTCTGGAAATAGTAATATTTGAATGAGATATTATAGGACCAAACAAGAGGGAATATATTAACTAGAGGGAAGATGTTAACTAGTGGACGAATTGGAGATGTAAATCTGAAGCCATGAAGAAATACGAACAACATAAAAGCAACTATGGAATACCTATAGAAACAATTAAACCATTCAAAAAATTAATATGGATATATGTGAAGAAAAATATATTTATATATTAATGAGTTAAATATTTTGCTAAGAATAGTAGGGTGAAGATAAATTACCTCGAGAATACGTTCAGTCGCTCCAGAATCTGTTTGGCAAGGTGGCAAGAGAAATAAGTTAGACTAATAAACTAATTTCTTAAGATACAAAAGAAAGAACAATGCAATTTCTGGAATGAATACATGAGGGTTTCAATAATTTCTGAAACCCCAAACACAACATTCAATTACACTGTATAAACATCAAGAGTTTTATGGAAAACTCTAGAGTTTGACAGAGAGGAAGAATCCTTTATGTAACCCTGAAGGGTTCTCGAAAACGCAACCCCTAGCCATAAAACGTTAATAAAAATGCGTAATGACACCAAATATCCATAAGAAAAGGGTTGAAAAAACTAAGATTTCGCTAAAAAAATATTTTATGATGGAGGAAAAGTAACTGGGAACATTACCCTCAAACAACTTCCTCGCGTTAGGGAAAATATGAAGAAAATTGGTGGTGATCCCCAGGAGGGACGCATGGCTGTGACCATTTAATTCTTTGCTTCTGGGTTAAGTTTGGTGGCATGGTTTTGGTGTGTGTCTTTATTGCGGTTTAATGTTTGTTTCCCGCCCTCTTTACCGACCTCGGGCTTTCCACTAAGGGTTATCACTTTCACCAAGGGTGTTTGGATGTCATTTCTCCTTTGCGATGGTTTGGCTCTGCGAGTGCTCTATGTTTTCACCTAGTATTTGCAATGGATGGTAAGTGTTTTGCCCTGTTTTCTCCGTATGGCGGTTTACTGTGCTTTGTTGGTTCTCTGTGGTTTATTTGTGTTGTGCCTCTACTCGTTCTCCGTGGTCTGTCATTGTTGTGCCTCTACTTGTTCTCTGTGGCGACTTACTGCTCTGATGTTTGGAGGGTTTCAGGTCTTCTTCCTCTCGCAAGCCTGTTTGTCTCCGTTATTTGTTTCGAGCTCGTCTCTACTCTGTTTGTGGTGATTTGTTTGTTGATGTTGGGTCTGGTTATGGTTCGGCTCTGCAACTCTCAGGTCCCTACTTGGCTATCGCACAATACAACTCGGCGCCCTCAATCTCAAGTAAGCTCCTCCTTCCGATTTCAATTTCATTCCATGTTTTTAAAGATCCTAATGTTATGGCCCCTTGGTGAGCAAGGAGAATGTGTCCATGGCTCATCCACTGGTGGAAACCCTCGGTTGTGGGTCTCAGCTCTCGCCCTCTATCACGAAATCAGTCCTTCTCCAGGTAAAGTCCTCATTCCCCTTTCACTGGCTATTCACTGTTGTTTTTTTTACTTTCGTGGCTCAAACTGACCACTGGCCTGCTCTGTGGTGGTGTCCAGGCCCTTCTAGGGAAGCACTGCTCCATAGCTTCGTCCTGGGGACTGTTCGCGGGCTTAGGGAAACCCGGGTAGGGTCTTTCCATGGCTGTAGCAGTTTCTTGCTTGCTTAGTTGTGTGTCTAGTTTGCAATTGTTCTGTTGCTTGCTCTTGTCCGCAATTCAGCTATACCCTTGAGGTTTTGGGTCCTTTTGTGTTTGTATGTGATCTCTGAGGTGTTCGTGCCCTCGCTATTAGATTTAGGCCTAGCCTATGGATTGTAATGTGTTTTGGTTTCATGGGTGTGGAACCCTCCACGATTTCCAGATTACAAATTTTTGTACAGTGAATTTTTATTGAACGAAAAAGGAAAATGCCATGTAATGGAAATGCTTTTTGTTTAAATGCAGAATGTAATAGTATGTGGGGTCTGTTTTGTTGAGAAAAGAAATCTATGTGCTGTTGTTTGAGTCTCAGTCTTGAAATGCTGCTTGTTACAAGATGCTTGTCGATGCTTGTTCGAATCTTTTGAGGAAAAAAAATGGTTTCACTGTCTTGCTTTCATTTTGATGCCTAAAACATCTATATACAGAGAACGTAATAAAGTTTAATCTACTTTACTAGATGACAGATTTTGAATTGTTAACTATCATAGAAATTCAAATAATTTTGGGTTACAACTTCTAAGCTCTTTCTCCTTTATGCATGGCAGTGCTTCCATCCTCTCTGATTTTTCCTTTTCAATACAATATTAGCAGTTCCTTTACAGTTTGAGGAATTGTTCATCAGTTACTTTTCAGTTGCTAAATAGTTTCTTCAACCAAGTTCCTAACTAATCCTATTTTGTCTAATTTAAAAACTAACAATGGTTGAGTCAGCCTTAATTTTAAATGACACAAAATGAAACTAAATGAAACAAAAACTTGAAGTGTTTTCCTCCCTATCTGTCAAAAAAATGAAAATAAAAAACATCTCCCAACTGTCAGATCTTCACTCGGATGCTCCTACATCAAAATAAATAAATAAATAAATAAATATAATGAATCCCGAGATAGGAACTTCTTGTAAGAAGCCTAAAAAAATAATAATGCCAACGACGACACTTACCAAAAGGGCCTAGTATTCTATGTTGTAGAGGTACAAAATTCCATTCGCACAGGAATACTAGTTAACCATCATAAGTATCCTACAATTTAGATTCAGAAATAATCAAACAATTAGAACATAAAAGGGTGCAAAAAGATAAGAATTCAGATGGTAGTGATGTTTGTGAACTCTTTAAAAAGAATATGATACCTTGGAGGTGAACTTAGAACAATCTCATACGAAAACCCTTACATTTTGACAATGGGCGAAGTCATGCCACTAGTAAATGACATATAGGAGCCATGTGCAAGGAAATGAAGGAATTACATACATTTGCTACCATTTTGCTACAAGAGCGGTGAGCATTACGAACGATTAGGTCAAACCCTAACTGCCAGAAGTGACATGTTGAGAGGGTTTGAGAGACGAATTGAAAACCGGTGTTGCCAAATTACACAAGTCATTAAACTTTCTTGGAAACCCTAACTTAATCCAAACCATCAATTTTGTGGAAATCAATCTGAACCCTGATGTTGCCAAATTACACTAGTCATTAAACTTTCTTGGAAACCCTAACTTAATCCAAACCATCAATTTTGTGGAAATCAATCTGAACCCTTGGCATCATTGTTACGGAAAACACATACGTGGCTAGTGGATAGTTATTCCGCTCGCAAATGGAAACCTCTAGAAGTTCATCGATGTTTCATAAAATTTGATGATCCTACATCGGATGTGATGACCATTTATAAACATTATTAATATTTGTGTTAGCGTGGAAAATGTTAAAGTTGCTACCATCTATTCGCATGTGTTGTGGGTTCGTTGAGTTAACAAGATGAGTTGCAAGGCAACTAGTCCCTGCCTAGGGGTAGGGTCATATGGAGCAGAGCCCACATCCAAGGTCCCCTAGCTATGTTGTTGTTCGCAAATACATAGACTTCTCAGTATTTAGATTTGATATTGTTCGTTTGGAGTTCGCCGAAAGTACAGGTAAAACAGGAAAGGTTATTAGCAGAAAGAGCTTCATTGCTGACTTCAGTCCGCCTGCTGGCCAACCAGATAAAGAATCACTTCCAGCATCCAATGAAAAGACTCTGTAAGGATAGCTTCCCTTGTTATAATTATAAATGGTGTGTTGGAATTCACAGATAGAAAGGGCATTAAAATTTAATATCGATGTTCCATTACAATACATTGGGTCTCATTGTATTACAATGTGGTTGCAAAGGGGAAGATACTACATTGAATAAAAGGCAAATGACGTGTCGTAGAAATGGGCATACAAGATACACTGGGAAGAGAGAACCGACACCAACATTACAGTCGCAGTCGAGAGAAATTAAACTCAGTAAAGGGAATTCTAAACGATATGGCGAAGTGATAAACCGCATGGTTACGTTTGCATCATACCAAAGGAGTGTTGATCGTTGTTGAAATCGCAAGCGGTGGTCGTATATGAAAGAACATGTGAAAATGACAATTCGCAAAGCGCTAGAAAAGAGCTGCATATCGAAGGGCCGCAGTGAGGATACTCTATTGCATTGAATTAATGTGATGGTGCCATATACTAAGTAGCGTTGAGATATATATCAAACATAACTTTGCACTGGAGCAATAACACATTGAACTGCGCATTAGAGAGATAACCAGATCGAATCTGACCCCTACTCGAAGGCGTGGTCGCATAATCACACGTCAGAGTTATGGAGTCTCAACCCTTTCATCCTGCAATCCCCAATTGCACTCTTTTGCTACCCTTTCTTTTGTAGGTCGCAGTAGCGTATTCCCAATTGACAATATATTAAAGAACAAACCATAAATATATTTCAACGACACAAGGGATGATACAAAGCCAGCGTATTCAAAAGACAACATTAAAAGGCCATTTAAAGATGCATTAAGGGATAAAAAGAGCGCATGCATCACAAAATTTATTGAAGGAAGACGAAGCGTCACACATGCATTGTAAAATATAGCATATGTGCGAATACAAAGGGTTGAAACACTACATATTACGGGGCTATGTTAAAATCTCTCACAATGAAATCAATGTATTTTGCAACGTATGAGATATCAAGATACCGCCATATGCAATGAGAAGCCATGAAACCAACCCTATATTAAATACATTGACACTGATTGTTGATATATTAACGTTGGGATACGCCACAATAGTTGAATATGCACCGCCACAATAGTTGAATATGCACCGTCGACAAGATTATACATCCGCCAATGCAATAGAAGGCTTGACACATGCAAGAGTTCAGTGGATAATGCAACAAACAAAGTGATCGCAGTCTATCATATTGCACACCACCAAAATGACAAAGTCACGAATATACAATATTGCATTGATACACCCAAAAAGAAATAATAAGAAAGAGTCCCCAAGGTATGAGATATCAAGATACCGCACAGCGGATCCACGTCGTCATAAACGGAACCAAAATTATTAAAGTCATTATAGAAGTCCGTTAGTATTGGACAACTTATGAGGACCAGCCACTTTCTCTCTCCCTTACCACGTGCATTGCATGCAAGCCATGTGCTTGGCAGCAGGGAGATGATCTGTGACATTAGTATCATTCCAGCGACTATGAGGCTGGTGGTTTGTTGGCATGGCTGTGATGTTGGTCCTGCCGCTGTGATGCTGGTCTTGCCGCTGTTTCTCTTGCTAGAGCCTAGTTTTTTTGGGAGGGAAACGGAACAGAGCGAGGGATCTTAAGCTGCTTCAGCCGCTGATCCATAGCTACCTACGACAGAGAAGGCATATGAGTAGATCCCTACGACAGAGAAGGCATATGAGTAGCGGATTTGGTAGTTTTTATTACAAGTTTTTTGAGAAAGCGAATCCCTGCAAACAGTGGCTGCACTTATTTTTCAATATTTTGTTCTGGAGCAAGGATCATTTAGTAGCTCATAATCTGATTGCATTATCTATCTATTTTGATGGATCTGCAGGGCATAAGCAAAGGTTTAGTAGCAGAGCGCCTTCTGTCAACAATGGTGCAGAGAGGGAAACGACCAGACTTTGTCCTGTGCATTGGAGATGACAGGTCAGATGAGGACAACAATGGTGCAGAGAGGGAAACGACCAAACTTTGTCCTGTGCATTGGAGATGACAGGTCAGATGAGGACATGTTTGAGGGTATCACAAATGCTATGTCAGGACCTACACTTTCTTCGATAGCAGAAGTATTTGCATGCACAGTTGGTCAGAAACCCAGTAAAGCAAAATACTATCTTGATGATACTGTGGATGTCGTAAGAATGCTTCAGGGTCTGGCCACAGCTTCTGATCAGGCAGCATGGAATTTATCTGCTCAAGTTGCAGAGCTCACTTTGAGTACATAATTTGAAACTTTCACTGTAAATATCATTACACAGTTTTAAAATTCTATCATTAAGTTTTCTAAAGAAGTGACAGTAGAATATACCGCGGTCTGTTTAATTTTATGGATATTTTATGTGAAACTTGACTACAGGCGAAAGATGTTTTCACCTCTATTTCAATTCCGTGGCTACGGTTGGTCGATCTTAAGGTGCAGGAACTGGAAAAAGATGGACGGAAGACGGCTGTCTTCATGACGGGCAACTTTGAGGCGGTAAAATTTGTTATTAAACAGGGAATAACTTTCGGTTGCTTGTTTATTTGAAAATAATTGGGATTATCTTCATGTATATCAAGATTATTAGTTCTTTTACTGAAAAAACGTCTAATTTGAACGCAGAACATGAGTAATTTTAGTTCTAACAACGAATCATTTCGATCTCTTATGAATACTACACGGCATTTGCTTCAAAGCTCTGAGGTAAGAGAACATCACCTTGAATCATAAATTATATAGAGCAATTAATTACTGTTAGTTTAGTAAAATTAACTTCTATTTGATTTGGATCTTCGAAAATAACCAGTACTGTAGTTTTTACAGTGCAATTTTGATGAAAGAGACCCTAAATTTCATAAGCCGATGCTAGTATACCACATTGAAAATGCCTGTGGTGTTCTTTAAGGCGTATTGCCGTCATTAAACGCAGAAATAATGAATATTTTGGAGAAAAGGAGTAAAAGAGCATGCCTGTGAAGGAGTCGTTTCTTTTCAAGAATTCCATAAATTTACCTGCTTTAAATTTATTTTCTGAAAATTTCAACCAGCTCTAACATTTCGCAAAAATATTAAATCTGGAAAATTGATTTTGAAGTTCAATATTGATCGGCATCTTATAATTTTGTCTTAGGGAGAAACCTTTAAGAGCAAAGCTGCTTTACACACAGAAGAAATCCATGCGGCTTTACACACAGAAGAAATCCATGCGGCTACTGTTGTTGAGGAGCAGAAATCTGCTGCTCAGAAGCAGCAGATGGACCAAGCAATTCAGATGGTAAGAACTGGTAACAAACAAAAAATTGCAGATTATGAGCTGCTTGCGCTACTTGCAATTTCCAGAAAAAAGAAAATTCTATTAATTGCAGAACTAAAAATATCCAGTAAAATGCAGAAGAGTAAATGTAGATTTCAGTTTCATGTATGAAAGCAGTACAGGTTTAAAAAACTATTTATCTCACCTTGTTCATTGTATCTCACCGCAGAAACATAGCTGTTGCAGAGAGCATTAGAGGTTCTGGGAACGGTCTGCCTTGGAGCAATCCAAAACCAGTAGCAAAGAGGCTTTCCTGACAAACAAAATGGAACAGGGAGTATGATAACAGCTAAGATAGCATCCTCCCTCAAAGCAAACCTGCATCTTAAGTGCCATGGGTTATTCTCCTCCCTCACAGGGCGAAACAGCTCCCTCAAAGCAAACCTGCATCTTAAGTGCCATGGGTTATTCTCCTCCCTCACAGGGCGAAACAGGTTTGATGAATAGTTCTGGTAAAGAAAGTGGAAATAGGTTTGATGAACAGAACAGTTTCGATATTAGTTTGCCACTTGTACCGCCATGCATAACCATGCCACTTGTTTTATTTTCTGTATATCTATGAGATCACTGAAAAAGCAATATTAATCTCTAGCATTTGTACCTATCGAATTAATGTTAACATTAAAACAAACCCGTTGACGGTTAGCGAGAATGCAGCAGGCTTAAAACCAATTTAAGCTATGGTCGGGCCTCTTCCGCCTCGGGAAGAGGCCAAATAAGATGGCAAAAGTTAAGTTCGAAATAAAACTTTGGTTATCCGGCACAGCGCGTTTGAGAGCGTTTGAAAACTTTGTAATAAGCACAGTATAACACAGTAATAAAACTTGAAACTAATGCTATCTCGGACCCGATCGATTACAATAGTCCCTGCCGAATGCCAGATGGCAGGGACTAATAAAGACAAACTGATAAGTTAACAAATATATACACAAAATCTTTCATGTAGCCATAATTTCAAAACTATAACGAATTTAAGTTCAACACTTTGAATTATAGTCCTAAAGTTATTTAAAGCAAATGAATTATATATGAGCCATAGTTTTGTAGATCTTTCATAAAGGTGTTGGGACTAAAGAGAAAATCAATTGAAGCGTTATTATGAAATATAACATCATTGTATTATATGCAAAATATAAGAACAAAGAATGCAAATTAGCATACAGGCTACCAAGTGTGTGATGATAGACATCATTAAATTAATATGATTTCAATACAAGAAAAGAGTTATGGTGTGGTACTTTTTGGAATGAGAGATTACCGACTTTTAACAAGATACTTTTAATTTATAAAAAAAATTATAAAGAATTTCTTATGATGAGATTCATTTCTTCATGAGGATATACCATAATAGATTGTGTACTTTATCTGTATTTGTAGACAATTTTTAAATAAAAACAAAACAAAAAACAATTGGTTTCTGTATTCAAGCTTCTATGATCAATGAATTAAACAAAGTCTTTCAGTAGAAATCACATGGGAGAATTTTTTGGCCAACGCGTTTCGAACCAACAAGTGTGGTTCATCATTGGGACCAGATGAAGAGACGGACCATGGTGAAGGCTTAAATAGAGAGCGATGTAGAGACATAATTTAGGCTTAAATAGAGAGCAATGTAGAAACATAATTTCAAGTAACAGTTATTTTTGAACAATAATGTTTAAATTATAATATTAATTTATTAATATATTAAAAACAAATATTATTAAGTAATGGCTATATTAAAAAATAGTTTTTGAAAAAAAAATATTTAAATAATGATATTAGTTCATTAATTTATTAAAAATATTAATAGGTAATGGTTAAATAGCTAGTTTTTGAAAAATAATATTTAAATTAAATTATTAAAACCAAATATTACTACTTGAAAAATAATATTTAAATAATGATATTAGTTTATTAATTTATTAAAATATTAATATGTAACGGCTATATTAAACAGCTAGATTTAAAAAAAAAAAGTATTTAAATAATGATATTATTTCATCAATTTATTAAAAATATTAATAGATAACGGCTATATTACATGGCTAGTTTTTGAAAATTAATATTTAAATTAATTTATTAAAACCAAATATTACTAGTTCTTGAAAAATAATATTTAAATAATGATATTAGTTATTAATTTATTAAAATATTAATATGTAACGGCTATATTAAACTGCTAGTTTTTGAAAAACAATGTTTAAATTAATTTATTAAAATCAAATATTACTATTTTTTGAAAAATAATATTTAAACTCTGATATTAGTTTATTAATTGATTAAAAACAAATATTATTAAACAACTAGTTTTTAAAATAAATAAATAAATAATCAAAATCAAACTTTAAGGGAGGAGAGTCAAAAATTATAAAAACAATGAAGACCCTAATCAAGACAAGATCATTGGATAAATAAAATAACTAATGGAAATAAAATAAAATAAATTAAAACAATTGGAGTTAATTTAAGGTCATTATAAATTTTATTTAATTCTTATCATCTTCTCAATCTTCCACCCTTCTTGTACGCCTCACAACTATACTAAACATATAGGTATGGCATTAGTACATATTTTTATAATTTGAATTATTATCTTCTACCCTTCCTGCATGCCTCACAACTTATATTAAACATATAGGTATGACATTAGTACATATTTTTATAATTTAAATTATTTAAAATATAAATACTCTAAAAGAACTTTCTTTAAGATAATTGTTTTGTGAAAGTGAAATTTGAAAGAAAAACACATTAAAAAGGGTAATTAGTTTTCTTTTAAACCATACATATTCTTTACAAAAGGATTTGATGTTTTGACTTGTAATAAATGTGAAAATGTAATATCTATTTTTCAAGTATGATATATATTTATAAAAAATATTTATTTTGAAAATAATAATATTATTATGTAATAATTCAAATGAAAGCATCATAGTTTTATTTCTATGTTTTCCACATTGATATTTACTAGATAGTTTATTTATTAGCTAAATAATTTTTTCTTTAAACTAGTAATGTAGATCACATTGAAAATGTAACTAGTGTCGGTCTTTATAATGTAATAAAATGTAATTTTTATCATTAACATATTTATTATATTCATTATTATTAATTTATTTTTGGTGAAAACATGTTCTTCATGCTTATAGAGTCAAAGAGTCAAGCATTTATTATGATTCGGATAGAAAATGTATCTGAGTCAAGTCCAATTTAGATTTTTTGTAAGAGAAAAGAAAGAATTTTATAGAGCCAACATCCACCAAAATAGTCAAGCCAACCCTCATTGGGAACATGTTAGCGTGGGCCTCCAAGAGCCACATATTCGACCACCTGGACGGCTATATATTAGAGGCAAGTTCAACCCTATTAGAGCTGATAATTTTCGATCATCAAGAAAACATTTGAAACCAGCGAAGAAGAGGAGTCAAAGCAAGTCACAAGAGAGAAGGATGAATTCAAAAGCAA
The DNA here is from genome assembly GCA_031772625.1 of Pinus tabuliformis. Classification (NCBI taxonomy): domain Eukaryota; kingdom Viridiplantae; phylum Streptophyta; class Pinopsida; order Pinales; family Pinaceae; genus Pinus; species Pinus tabuliformis. Next base: position 557,293,507 of record CM062813.1, on the reverse strand, counting down.
GATGAATTATTCCATGTTTGGAAAAATATTTGACCTAATGACAACTCACGTGTGGACTATAATTTTCTATCGAGAAGGCCGACTTTCTGTGACAACTACGCCCAGAATTTCAAGGCCGAAATTTCAGGACAGAACCGAAATTTTAGGAAGATGACAAATTTGGACTTTTTGATCATCATGACTTTGACTAGTGTTGACCATATTTGGAGGTGACTTGGGAGAGGGTTCGACTTGACATTTTGGTGACAGATTTGGGTCTTGGATAGCTCATTTTCATCTAATTCTATAAGAGGATTGTTGAGCTTTCCCCCTTGTGGCTTTTCCCTGGCTTGGAGCATGATTTTTGGTGTCCCTTGTTTCTTTGTGATCCTTTTGTTTTGAACATTTTTATAATTGTTTGATGAAGAGAACATAATAAGTAATAAGAACGCAAATAGCATGCACAAGTAATTATCAAGAAGAGAAATCAAGGCTAGTTTACACTACACTTGGTTTCTCAACAGATCCAAGATCCCTTGATAATAATGTGCATCCTCAGTGTAATCATATCAACTCTTTTTCCCATTTTATTTGTTAATTTTATTTCCAAAATCTAAAATAGTTATTGTTCATTAACCTTTTAAAAAACATGATTAATCAGTGGACAAAACTTAGACCTCCATCCAATTTCAACCTAGACATGGCTGACCCTGAAAAACCAAAAACAAGGAAATCAATGCTTAGTGAATGATCTTCAAATAATCTTAAACTAATCAGCCAAACATGAATACCGAACCTAGAAAATCAAGAATTGTGATGGTGGCAAGGGGAAATGGGAAACAAGAACAATGGTGGAATGTTTTGTAGCTCTAACATAAGACTATTGATAGGAACAAAAGCAGAAGTTCTGAGAGCAGTGGTATCAAAAAATTATGAAAAATAAAAAGTATACCAAGTTAAAGATAGTAGGTATGTCCTAGAAGAATAATAAAATTGTTGAAGTTAATAAAAAAAAGCACACACAAAGTCAAAAGAAAATGTACGTGAAGAAGTATATTTATATTGCTTATATGTTTTTTAAAAAGATACAATATTTCATTAAATTATATTCAATACTGATTACATTGTTCTTGGTACATCTCAAAGCATATCCGCTCTTACAATAATCAATAATCATGCAAATTATAAATTCTCTTCAACGGGATGTTGTCACCTCCACTCAATTTCGAATACCATGGGGGCCATTGTGATAAGGCTCAAGACGTAGATTCCCCCAACCTTACAGAGTCTCGGCTTGCTAAGTCATAAAATCCTAGTATATCTAACTTACAGATTGTTGGATATACTCTTGGTGTTATAGTGGCAGCCCAAATTACTCCAATGAATTACCAATTCACCATCATAAAAAATAAATAAATAAATTTCAACTCATCCTTAAGAGGAGTAGCGAATACCTAAAAGCATACATTTCTATCTCAATATTTTATTTAACATTTATTATATTATTTCTACATGCCTTTGAATATACTAATATCTCAAATTTAATATATACAATGAATTGAAAGTTTTCATTTTATACATATAACATACCTCAACTATAGCATATACGATGAATTGACATTTTTCTTTTTGTACTTGTATAATAATTTATTTCTTGGTTATATGTTAAAGAAGCAACGTCTTGATTGCAACAACTTTGAACAAAAGTCATAAGTGATTTCATTTATAATGATAATATCTTTTAATGAAAATGTTTTTTACAAAAACGTTCAATTATTAGTACCTTACTTTATGCACCATTTAGAATTTCTTCTAACTTCATTACATGCTCAATAGTTAATGCATTCCTCCATGCACTATCTAAAATCTCTTCAAATAGCTTCTTCAAGTATGTTCATGTTAAATTTCTAATACTAGCCAGATTTATTTTCTCACAGCAATTAATTTATCCCCAGTTTATTATTTACTTCCTGAAATAATAACTAGATCACCGGTGTCTTTAACTTCTAGAATTAAAAATATGCAATAGAATAAACCAAAGAGATCAACTACACATTACAAAAATTAATTAACCCACAAACAATTCTCCATCATTTTATTATCTGGAAAATCTAGGTTTTTCGACCCACAAAGATGCAAGGAAAAATACAATCTGTAACTTGTAACTCAGCTACCTCATAATGAATTCGGCCCAGGGAAATCTACTTCAATTAAATCTGCCCCCAAATGAAATTGCTCTAAAGAAATCGACCTCCAACAATCAGATATACACTCCAGCAACTTGATATGCACCCTACCGCCAATGCACATTGGAAAAACCCCAACACTCACAAACAAACTCTCTCTCCTTTCAACTACTCGCCCCTACAATCTCCTCTAACTCGACCCTCCTAGATTCGCTCAAACCCACTCGCACTTCTCCTTTGCGGATTAGTCACTAAGCCACTTGTATTGTAGAAAGAATCACTCTCTCGTGATGACTCACTCACACACTTGTGCTCTTCATTGTGTCTTCACCTCCATCACTAATCTAAATTTATTATCTTCACTGAGTCCAAATATCTAACCCCAATCTCCTCTTTAGAAACATCTCAAATGTTTCTTCTAAAAACATCTTGAAGATCAACGGTTGAGATATTTTCTAATTAACTTTAATAATTATCTTTCGAAAATAATCCAATAATCCATAATAATTAATTAACTTTAATTATTGTACTTTTCCTAAGTTAAACTTGTGAAAAAGACAAATCACAGAAAAGGCAAATAATGTCTTCCACATGCTAAGACACCAAGCAATTGTAGAAGACCTTCCGATACTACTTTCATCAACAATTCACCATTTTGGTCTTACAATAAAGCCAATGAAACTTGATTACCATTTGCAAGAAAATGCAGATCAACGGTTGAGATATTTTCTAATTAACTTTAATAATTATCCTTCGAAAATAATCCAATAATCCACAATAATTAATTAATTTTAATTATTGTACTTTTGCTAAGTTAGACTTCTGAAAAAAAAAATAATAATAATAAATAAATAAATAAAATAAAATAAATCACAGAAAGAGGCAAATAATGTCTTCACATGCTAAGACACCAAGAAGAATAATGTCTTCCACATGCTAAGACACCAAGCAATTGTAGAAAACCTTTGATACTACTTTCATCAACAATTCACCATTTTGGTCTTACAATAAAGCCAATGAAACTTGATTACCATTTGCAAGAAAATTAACAAATCCTGACTATTGAATATGACGCATTAATTTGTTGATAATTTTCTCTCTACAGACCTGGACTTTTAAGGGAACTACTTCCTACGACAAAATTGCACAATTGCTAATATCTTCCTCCATGCATTGTGTATAATCTGTTCCAATAAATTTACTAGTTGTGCTCAACATATTGGTCTTATAAAAAAACCAATAAGCATGGCCACCATTTGATCTATAAGAAAACCAATAAAACATGGTGAGTAAATTTGATAAATTAATTTCTCAAGGAATTTCTCTCAAAGTTGATTAACTATCTTCGGGATTTTAATTCCAATAAAACCAAAAACATGGCCATTAAATTTGATACATTAATTTCATAATAAAATATCTTCAGTGGTTTCTTACAACATGCCAAGCAAAACTAATCATTAAATTTTACAGAGTATCAATATATATGTCCCCATAAGCTAACTCGAAAACTGATCATGAAATTCCAGAGAGTATGAATATATGTCTCCATAAGCTAACTCTCTATGTTGTCTCGCTTTTAATATTAACGACGATAGCTGGTGACATTATAAGGCTGACATTTAACCATTTTCTTGGTTTAAATTTATTTCATTAATACCTAAAAATAATACAACATGTAATCATAAATCGGCGATCATGCCTAAACGTGTGGTTTTTGCAATATAACCAATTTAAATAGTTTTCAATCTGTATAGCATTTAGTTGTCTTATAGTATCAGTTTAGGTTTGAACCATATTAATAACTTATTTGTAATTTGTTATTCTGCAATAATTCTGTCATATAGTTGCTTCCAACTAGTTATAACTTATGAAAGAAAGTCTAATTCGAAACATGCCCCGGTTAGATAAATTACTTCAAAAATGCTATAAAATTACTATTTGCAATCAAGTAGGTTTACGGTATCGTAATCACAAGGTTCTAATTGCCTGGAACATTGTCTCCTTTGTGGTGGAAGTAGAGTTATAAATAACTGAATTAAAGCTCTAGAAAAAAATCACATGGTGTGGTTTGAACCAACTGTAAAATAATCCATTTCCTACAACAGAGTAATTACAGCATTAAAAATATGACTCACCACTTAGAAACCTGTCAACTAGCGTTACAGAATTGGAAATCTCTCCCTCCAGATGCCTTCTAAAGGATACAACCTTCTCTACCTAATACATACTGAAAAAATCTTCAATGAAGCAAGTCGTAGGCAAGTAACAATTTTATGATACAGATTAATTTCAGTTGGCGTCTGTTCATCAATATGCACATGGCAATGGAAAATTATGATATACATCTGAAAGAGATTGAAGTATATTAACAAACAAGAAAACAAGAAGAAACCATGAAGTTTCGTTCCTGCTTCATTAACAATAGAACCCTTAGAGAATATATTTAAAAGGGCTGAGCCACATCCTTCCTGATAATACAAAAAATCACGTAGAACTGGTCCTTGTATGACGTATCCTTTTTAGGATGCTCAATCTTACCCTCTGACTCAAAGCTTCCAATTTCTCACTTCTTGGACCTTTCTTGAAGGCAATCAACCCTCTGACTCTATCAATTTTCTCCTCGTCCTTGGCAACTTCTGTCTTATGATGTGATGATACAACAGCCTGCAAAATCATTTCAAAATAAAACAGTCAGAAAATAGGACAGAAGAGTGTTGCTGAAAAGCAACCTTCTTCCATCAACAGCCAATTCACCATTTAGGTAAAAAAAATAAATCAAACAAGCTTGTGAAATAACGTGTATTATTCTTATAGAATGTCAACATTCATGTGTGAATCAAATAGTTCTCTGCAATTAGAACACTAGAAAGTAGTACCTGTTGTATGTCATTCACATTCGAAGAACGAGCAAAGTTTTCCAAGGATGATTCTTCATCGCTGATTCCCAAAGAAGAGCATCTTCCCCAGCTTTCATGATTTGAGCTTGAATGTGAGAAGCACTCATCATTCTGCCCATTTCCTTTGCCCTGAAAAATCATATACAAAGTGTGTAAATGTATTAAACCTTACCACCAATACAGTTTTACAATCCTCGATCAGTACTTCACAGCTAGACCCCAAACAATTCGACAACCAAAGCCTGCTTATTTATGGGGCATTATGAAAGAAGAAAGACACCTAGAGGTGCATGCTATCCAGTACGATATATATAGAATGATTAGAAATGTACTTGCAAAAAGATAGTGGCACTAATGATTCACAACAGCTCCACAGACTGTAAAATCTCTCTAAATGGGTTGAAGAACATTGAAATGATTAAAATATGCTCTCCAAATATGAACATTAGATGCCTCTAACTAAAGACTGGCAACGCTTCTCTCTTATGGTTCAAATCCGCTTTATACAGAATCACAATCAAGCAGCTCTGGCTGTCAATCTTAAAACCAGCAAGTTCATCTATTAGTTACAGGAAAGTGCATTGTTCAAGCAGTATTTATATGTCATTCTGGATCTCTGAAATCTCAATTTGCTTAAATCGTTGCAAAAATCAGCAAAAATGTAATCCTAGGTTACTCCAAGGTCCAGATTTAGGAGGGCAGGGGATAAGGATACCAAAAAATATTTAAAATGGTTAAGTGTAGAAGTTAATCTTCAAAATCTAAAAAATTATAGAAATTCACGTGTTTTCTAGAAACACAATGCAACACATATTATATTACATGAATATACAAAATACAAAAGGGAAACTTTATCAACTCATAGCTACAAGAAAGGCAATGAGTTTGAAACAGTTCTTCAAATCCAGCAAGCAGCGTACTTTCAGAAAACAGTGGACGTGGCCCAATGCATAATCCCTGAAACTAGCTTTACAGAACTGGGACCCCCAACTATGTTATTGCATCTTATTTTCCAAAGCACATTCAGACAAACCACCCTGAGACAGTGCCAAACTCCTAATCGATGGTTTTGAAATACTGTTTTACAATTACCGAGGTAGCAGACTTCCAATGCAAATCCCTGAACAACTAGTGATGAAACCTTGTCTTTACTACGTCCCAGCCAAGGCTTGCAACTTTATGGTCCCAAGAAAGGTGCTTTACCGTCTCCACTTTCCCACAAAAACCACAAGAAGAATCTACGAAGCTTGACTTAGCCAGCCTATCTTTTGAAGAAAGGACCTGATAATGCTTGCAGATAAAAGCCTAAGAATGGATCTTTTGTTGGGGGGGTCAGTCCCCTAATGTTCCATGCCAAAAGGTTAGATTCATTAGCAACATGATATCCAGCAAACACCTCAAACATGTTACTGACTAACATAACACTAAAGAGGGAAACAACTTGAGCTGCAACCTCCTTGCGCTATTTACCCTGTGAAGCAAACACCTCAAACATGTTACTGACTAACATAACACTAAAGAGGGAAACAACTTGAGCTGCAACCTCCTTGCGCTATTTACCCTGTGAGGCATTGGTCTCCCACCTACTAACCTTTGCCGATCTTGACAGGCTAGTTCTTTCATTGGTAATACTTCCTCTTGTTGTTACTTTGCTTCACCTTCCACTATGAATTAGGAGACTAAGAGTGACAGAGTGAATGCCCCTTGAAGCATGTACAAGTTAATGACGTGAGTTAGGGGTTCACTCATTCGTATTAAAAAATGTATTTGGTAGAAAACAAGTTGTTAGGATAAAGTGGTACCTGATATCGATGTGCTTGGAGCGATCATGAAATATGGGATTCTCTGATAAACAAATCCCACACTGGTTGTCGCAGAGGATCACGACAGTATCCAGCGTATGTCTAAACAGCTCATTGAAAAGCTTCCTCAACCAGACAACTTCACAGGAGGCCATACTCGCAGCAATGTATTCGGCCTCAGCGTTGCTCAAAGCCACCGATTTCTGCTTCCTGCTCATCTAGGATATCAAAGCAGAACCCAAAGAGAACCAACACCCGGAAATGCTCTTGCGATCCACCACACTGCCTGCCCAATCAGCATCAGAATAAACATGCAACCTCACATCTCCGGCAGTGTATCCCAGTCCATGAGTGATTGTGCCCCAAAGATATCTCAGAAGATTCTTGGCACCAATCCAATGTGAGTGATGAGGCTCAACTATATATTGGCTCAACGTGTTGACTACAAAACATATATCCTAGGTCCTTCATCTCAAATTTGGAAGCCAACTCCCTCTTACATTTGTGAATGAGAGGGTCTACACCAGTCAAAAAGAGGTCATCAACATACAACACCAGTATGAGAGGCTTATCATCTTCAACCTTAAAGTAAAGGTTCGGATCAACTTCACTCCTAGCAATGTATTCGGCCTCAGCAGTGCTCAAAGCCACCAACTTTTGCTTACTGCTCATCCAGGATATCAAAGCAGAACCCAAAGAGAAACAACACCCAGAAGTTCTCTTGCAATCCACCACACTGCCTGCCCAATCAACATCGGAATAACCATGCAGCGTCACATCTCTGGCAGTGTATCCCAGTCCATGAGTGATTGTGCCCCAAAGATATCTCAGAAGATTCTTGGTACCAATCCAATGTGAGTGATGAGACTCAACCATATTTGGCTCAACGTCTTGACCGCATAACTTCTTGAAGTTAAGCTCCATCGGGGTAGTCACAGGCTTGCAATCCACCATCCCAAATCTTTCGAATATCTTCACCACATATTTTCCTTGAGATAGGAAAATTTCCCTTGGCATTTGCCAAACCTCCAACCCTACGAAGTAGTGCATCAGTCCTAGGTCCTTCATCTCAAATTCGGAAGCCAACTCCCTCTTACATTTGTGAATGAGAGAGTCTGCACCTAAGTTGCAGGAAACGTTGCCCAGGGGTCCGTTTCGAGCTGGAAACGAAACAAAAACGAGGAAACTCGTACCATATGGCCTGGAAACTCGTTTTCGGCCGTACTGGCCACGTTTCCGACTAGGGAAACGTGGCCAGTACGGTCGGAAACGAGTTTCCAAGCTGTACAACGAAGTTTCCAGTTAACACTTGATGTTTTTTTTCTGTTCGCTTCTACGTTTCTATTGGGCGACTAAATATATTTTGGATGCTTCTAGATGACTCTCTCAAGTTATAAAAAAAGAGGATTTTTTTGAGTGGGTCAGCCTAATGTTCAAGCCTATGGCCCTTGTGTTGATATGCAGGGACATTCTCCTTAATCTTTCATTTTCATCCTTTCACTTAAACTTTTAACATTACCATGAAATGACTCAAGATGTTTGAGAGTGGTTTCGCCCTCATTGGATTTCATATGGAGAAAGTAAAATTTTACATCTCACTCAAAATCCAGCAGACTTCTCTGTTTTTCAAGATTTCAGGATTGGGGGGATTGCAATGTTTCCATTGGATTTTGTCATGTACTAGTGTATGAAACTTGTATTTAATCAAGAGAACCAATCCCTCTATGCAGGGGTGACTCCCAATAATCAAGAGCACCTAGGGTACTAGAGTATGGAACGTGTATTTAATCAAGAGCACTAAGGTCGTTCGACTATGTAGGAGGAGACTCCCAATCAAGCACGAGACAAGAAATTAGAAATTTCTCGTGGCTGATTTTGGATATTGCTATTTTCATTTTGTGATCATTCATGAGTAAATGTGATGTAAATTTAGAGACTTATAGTTTATGCATTGACAATTGACAATTTAATCATAATGTAATAAATTAGAATGTATCATGTATGCTTTATGATTGCACATATTTCTTAAATGTCCTAATATATATATATATATATATATATATATATATATATATATATATTGCGTTTCCCCGTTTCCAAAATTTGGGGGGAGGTCGCGTTTCGTACCCATGCCCGTTTCAGAAACTCATACCCGTTTCCCCATTTCGTGCAACTTAGGTCTACACCAGTCAAAAGAGGTCATCAACATACAACACCAGTATGAGAGGCTTATCATCTTCAACCTTAAAGTAAAGGTTCGGATCGGCTTCACTCCAAGCAACGTATTTGGCCTCAACGGTGCTCAAAGCCACCGACTTCTGCTTCCTGCTCATCCAGGATATCAAAGCAGAACCCAAAGAGAAACAGCGCCCGGAAGTGCTCTTGCGATCCACCACACTGTCTGCCCAATAGCATCGGAATAACCATGCAGCCTCACATCTACAGCAGTGTATCCCAGTCCATGAGTGATTGTACCCCAAAGATATGTCAGAAGATTCTTGGCACCAATCCCATGTGAGTGATGAGGCTCAACCATATATTGTCTCAACATGTTGACTGCAAAACATATATCTGGACGGGAGTTCACCAAGAACATCAGTGCTCCAATGAATTGATGATACTCAGAAGCATTTCCCAATACAGGTCCGGCAGCACTACCGCATAACTTCTCGAAGTTAAGCTCTATCGGGGCAGTCACGGGCTTGCAATCCACCATCCTAAATCTTTCGAATATCTTCAGCACATATTTTCCTTAAGATAGGAAAATTTCCCCTGGCTTTTGCCAGACATCCAACCCTAGGAAGTAGTGCATCAGTCATAGGTCCTTCATCTCAAATTCAGGAGCTAACTCCCTCTTACATTTGTGAATGAGAGGGCCTACACCAGTCAAAAAGAGGTCATCAACATACAACACTAGTATGAGAGGCTTATCATATTCAACCTTAAAGTAAAGGTTCGAATCGGCTTCACTCCTAGTGAATCCCAGCTTCAACAAATAGCTATTAATCCTCCCATACCAAGCTCAGGGTGCTTGCTTCATCCCATAGAGAGCTTTCTTCAACCTGCATACATGAGATTCTCGATTATGAATCTCAAACCCCTCGAGTTGTTCTACATAGACTTCCTCTTTAATAGAACCATGCAAGAAAGTAGTCTTGACATCCATTTGATGTAGGTTCCATCCTTGCAAAGCAGCAAGGGCTATGATTGAGCGGATGGTGGTGTATCGAGCAACTGGTGCAAATATCTCATCGTAACCCACACCTTCCCTTTGAGAGAAGCCTCGAGCAACAAAGCGAGTCTTGTGCTTTTCAGCGCTCCCATCAGCTCCATGCTTGATTTTGTAAAGCCATTTCGAGGTGACAACTGATTTGTCCTAGGGTCTGGGGACCACATCCCATACATCACTCTTCATGATTGACTCATATTATTCATTCATAGCATCCTTCCATACTTGATGCTTCATGGCTTCTTCGAATGATGAAGGCTCGTTTTAAATGATGGTGCTCATAATGGTCAAGTATCCCTGATACCTGGTCGACTTCTTGCTTTCACGGAAGGTCCCACTTGGTGCAATATGTCTTTCGGCATCTTCAAGAGTCCCCCTAAGCCATGAGGGCCTCTTCCTAGAGGAGGAGGGCTCTTGAGGACGAGGATCAATGGGATCCATAGGTTCTTCAACATTCAGCATCGTTTCATGTTCCTTTTCATTCGGCTTCCTGGTGTCAGCCTCTTTATCCTTCCTTGGAATAGCATGATTGTCAACCTTGCTAAGAGCCATATCTTTGTCAAAGGTGACATCATGACTTATTTTGACTTCCCTCTGACCAGCCACATAAATTCTATAGCCCTTAGAATTTTCGCTATAGCCCACAAAGATTCATTTCTTTCTAGAAGCACCCAATTTGCTTATTTTCTCTTTCAGCACATGAAAGTATACGAGACTTCCAAAAATTCTAAAATGAGAGATATCGGGTTTCTTACGAGTGAACATCTCTTCGGCAGTCTTGGAGTCCAATGCTTGATGAGGGCATTGATTTTGAACATATACGGCTATATTCGCAACTTCGGCCCATACAAACTTCGGAAGCCTTTGATCATGGAGCTTCCACAATCATACGATTCTCCCTCTTAATGCCAACTTCTTTGCAAAAGTCATGGAACTCATTGGATTCATACTCAGTCCCATTATCAGTCCTTAATATCTTGATTCTCTTCTCGGTTTGATTTTCGATCAAGGCTTTGAAGTGACGGAACCAGGTGAACACTTCGTCCTTCTTTTTTAGGAAGTAGATCCAAGTCTTGCGAGAATAATCATCTGTAAAAGTGAGATAATATAGATATCCTCCCAAAGAGTTTACGGGCATCATACCAAATATGTCGGAGTGAACCAACTGCAAAATATTTGAAGTCTTGCTATTAATTGAGGGGAATGGTCCCCTTTTAAGCTTTCCTTTGGCACATCCCAGACATACACTTTTATGCTCTACTTTGAACTGTTGAATTTTCTAAGTCTATCCATTAAAAATTAATCTGTATTCTGCTGATTTATTTCTTCCACTTGTTTATATTTGAACAAGTTATTTAATACATTTAAATATCGAAATAAAAAACAATACAGTCACAACATCTACAGATCATCAACTGAAAGAAAACAAGCACACAAGTGACACCGTTATTTTTGGACAAATGTCCTCGGAAAAATCTAATGCGGGAAAACCGGTACATCTATTCGGAGTGTTATATTATTATGCAATCTTAGTACAATTGGGTGCCTAACCGGCTCACCCGACAGGGAAAAATACACGGCAACAATACCTCTATATCCAGAAACAGGTATTCAGAAAACCTATCCCATGAAACCCTCTCGGGCACCACTGAAGCTCAGCGCTGGCCCTTCTGGCCTCTGCGTCAGCCCTCTAAGGCACTGCGCAACCTCTGGGAACCTCTGCGTCACTCCCTCTGCCCTCTGCGTGGATGACGGAGTCTCTCTGGGCTCTGCACTGCCTCTGCTGGGCTCTGCATAGCCTGGACTGACTGCTGCTCTCGCTCTCTCTGCTTCTATGCTGGTCTCCCAGTATTGTCCCTGCCGCTTTGCCTTGTAGTCGCTATCCCTTGTTGCTGATCACTGATTCAACTTTGCTTAGCAACCCCGCCTCTAGCAAAATGAATGACTGATCAATCTGGTGTGTTCTCCAACTGGCCCTCAAGCCTCTTCTTATACTTTTCTCGTTGGTCTATCAATAGCCGAGATTAAATCTCTAATCAACGGGTAAGATTAGATTTGGTTTGATCCATGACTTTTGGAACCTTCTAACCTAGTTTTATATTAATACCCATTAATATTTTATTTTTCCTAAGTTTAGACTTGGGAACACCATTAAAAATATTAATTATTTTAATATCTCCCAAACCGGGTACAATCTGTCCAAACCATTTCTGGGTCTTGTAGATCTCATATGCTTTAGCCTCTTCACCAATTTTCATGGCTATAGCACATCTGATGCTGCCCCAAATCAACACTCCCTCTTAGCAAGGACTGTGCTCTAGTAATACTCCACACTGAGTATCACCCTGATTATCCGGTACCGGTCCCTGTGCTGATGCTAGGCCTCCCCGCTCAACATCCTCTACACTGTTGCATCCTGTATTGCTACCCATGGCCCTGCCACTGCCACTGCTGCATCCGTACGGCAGCTCCCTCTGCATCTGTGTTGCTGCTGGTTCTTTCTCCCAACACTGCATCTACACTGCAACCCCCTCTGATCACGCTGCATCGTGCTACTGCTCTGCAACTCTGTTACTGAGAAGTAAGTAACTGATCCACCCAACTTTTGACATCCTTGTCAGGCTAGAAACACTCCCGATGTTGAAGCTCCCTCTTTCGCTAACAAGTGTCCCCTCTATTGACCTCTGCGTTGCTGCAACAACTCCCTGCATCTCACACCGTTGCACACCTCATTGTGCCATCTTGCACTAGTGTAACACTCCCGTGCCTCTCGCATTATTGCAGCCTGCTAGCCTCGCACTGTTCCCGGACTCCTGCACTGTAGCACTCTCTGCTGCTCCATCTACATCTCTCTCTACCGACATCCGCCAGTCCTGCTACTCCTCTTTGGGGCTCCCGTAGCAAGGTATAATCCAAGAGGTTGGGTACCTCAAGGATCCTGATTCCTGCCCCTCATCGCCTGTAGTCTTCCTGACTACAGCTCGATGTCTCCCCACTTCTTCTCAAGTGCCACATGAGCACTGATGGCACAATCATCATCCTCCTTGACTTCTTTATCCACCTTTGTTGGCACTACCTTCGAGTCAGAGGCCTCTCCCTTACTCTTCTTCCTTGGACACTGGTTCGCAAAATGACCTAGTTCCCCACAATGGAAGCACTTAACCTTGGAGAGGTCCTTCTTCTTCCTCTTCTTCTACTTTCCCGCAGATGCTAGAGCCGCATCCTCTTCCTCTTCCTTCTTGATCCTGACCCCTTTGCGCTAATCTCCGCCTTGGTTAGCCCTTTGATCTCTTCTTGACGAAGAGCTGCACATAGTTCTTCCCAATCCGGAAGACTCGTCCTGCCCAGTATGCTTTGGAAAAATGTCTCCCAATCCTCGGAGATTGCGTTCAGTGCAATCCTTACCATCAACTATTGATCCGGCGTGGCCCCTATGGAAGTTAGTTGGTCACAGATCTCTTTCAACCGACCGAGGAAGACATCTATCTGCTCTCCCTTCTGCATCTGGTATGACCTTAGTTGATTCTCCAGGAGCATCTTCCTCTGCACTGAAGTATGCTAGTACAATGTCTTCACAGCATCCCACATCTCCTTTGTCGTTTCCTTCTCGGCAATATGTGGTACCACATGATCCTTGTCCCCATCAAGGATGATGCACTTAGCCTTAGCCATTGCCTCCTCGTACCTTTCATTAGTTATCGGGTCAACTAGGATAGCTATCACTCTCGAGATGAAGCCCTTGATGCGATGTCTATCTAGAATGGGCAAGATCCTAGCTTTCCAGACCACAAAGTTGGACGCTCCGTCCGGCTTGTCCTGATCTCTCAACCCATTCACGGCCATCTCGCTTCTCTTCTGTCGACTCCTCCAAGTCTCTCTACTCCCCTCCTAGAACTCCTCTATTCGACTCCTACCAAGTCTCTCTACTTCCCGTCTGGAAGTTCTCTTCTGGACTCCCTGTGAGTCCTGATTTCCCTCCAGGAAATCCTTCTGCTAACTTCAAGTTGCCCCTCTCCAATCATCTGTGCAACCGCAGCAACACTGATCTAGATGCCTTGGCTAGAAATACGCCTCGGTAGCAACTCCCTCTACCTTGGTCTTGCCCTATTAGGTACTGCTTTGACCAAGTACCCCACCAGCTTCGCTCTCACAAGCCTCCTATACCCCAGCAACTGAAGGATTGAGCCACTTGGCTCTGCGCAATCCCGGCACCGGCAAGTTAGCTCCCTCAACCAACTATGTCAGCCCTCCTGGCCTCTGCGTGAGCCTAATTTTGCCTCTATCAGTCTCTGTGCTGGCCTCTCTCTGGCTAAACTGATGACGCAGTCCCTCTGCGTCACTCCTTCCTTTGTCGCCATCTACAAGGATCAGCTCTGTCACTCGGGACAACTGAATCTGCTACAAATGCTCTACTTGGTTGATGCCTTCAGTTTTCCTATGATCTGCAACCATGCTCTAATACCATGTTGAATTTTCTAAGTCTATCGGTTAGAAAATTAATTTGTATTCTGTTGGTTTATTTCTTCCACTTATTTAAATTCGAACAAGTTATTTAATACATTTAAATATCGAAATAAAAACAATAGAGTCACAACATCTACAGATCATCAACTGAAAGAAAACAAGCACACAAGTGACACTGTTATTTTTGGACAAATGTCCCTGGAAAAACCCAATGCGAGAAAATCAATGCAGTTATTCAAAGGGTTATATTATTATGCAATCTATCTGAGTACAATCGGATACCTAACCGGCTCACCCGATAGAGAAAATTACACTGTAACAATTCCTCTATATCCGGAAACAGGTATTCAGAAAACCTGTCCCACGAAACCCTCTCTTGCACAACTAAAGCTCAGCGCTGGCCCTTCTCGCCCCTGTGTGAGCCTCCTGCTAACCTGCGTCAACCCCAGGACCCTCTGAGTCAGCCCTCTGAGGCACTGCCCAGCCTCTGGGAGCCTCTGTGTCATTCCCTCTGCCCTCTGTGTGGATGACGCAATCTCTCTGGGCTCTGTGTTGCGTCTGTTGGACTCTGCGTAGCCTGGACCGACTGCTTCTCTCACTCTCTCTGCTTCTGTGCTAGTCTCCCAGTGTTGTCCCTCCCTCTCTGCCTCGTACTCACTGCCCCTCACTACTGATCATTGATTCAACTTTGCTTAGCAACCTTGCTCTAGCAAAATGAATGATTGATCACTCTGGTGTGTTCTCCAACTAACCCTCAAGCCTCCTCTTATACTTTTTTTGTCGGTCCATCAATGGCCGAGATTAAATCTCTAATCAACGGCTAAGATTAGATTTGGTTGTTTCATGACATTTGGAACCTTCTAATCCAGTTTTATATTAATACCCATTAATATTTTATTTCTCCTAAATTTAAACTTAGGAACTCCATTAAAAATATTAATTATTTTAATATCTCCCAAACCGGGTACAATCTGTCCAAACCATTTCTGGGTCTTGGAGATCCCATGTGCTTTAGCCTCTCCACCACTTTTCATGGCTAGAGCACATCTGATGCTACCCCAAATCAACATGAACCTGGGCATCCCTGTCACCATCTGTCTTACATCGGGTAGAGCCTTATAATGAAGGTGGGCAAACCTCCGGTGCCATAGTTCAAATTGAAGAGATGTGTCACAAGACATTACCCCTAATGGACCTCCTCCAACTTGATATAAAGAGTCAACCCGGAACCCAAGAGTAAAAGCATCTTTAAAATTCTTTTTCCAAACAGGTACCTTTCCATCAACAAATGCCACCTTGTAGCCTTTGTCGTTCATTGCCGAAATGGACACCAAGTTCTTCTTGAGATCAGGTACATATAAGACTTCTTGCAAATGGATCGTGTTACCCTGATTCAATTGAAGGGTAACATTTCCTACACCCTTTACTGGATAGGTGGAATTGTCTCCAAGAATAATCTCCAAATTCGTCTCCTTCTCTATCAAATTAGAGAGAGCTTCCTTGTAACCATTGAAGTATTTCCCAACGAGTCTGGAGGAGAGGTAGTGGAGAGGGCCGATATAAGATAATACTCATCTTGCTTATTGTTAACAACATTTGCTTTATACTTGGAGTTCCTTGCTTTCTTGGAGGGTTGACTACTTCCTTGATTTCCCGCATTCCTCTTTCCTTTGCCATTGAACCTGCCATTCCTTTGATTGTTGTTGTTGACGTTGCCCCTGGAGTGATTGTGATCATCATCATGTGATGTGTCCTTTCCATTTGGACACTCCGTCGCATAGTGGCCAAATTTATTACAAACAAAGCATCTTCCCTTCCTTTCACCCTTCAATCCAGGCTTTCCTTTGAAATGACCTTTGGACCCAAAATTATTTCTCCTTTTGGCATCAGAGGAGAAAGCAGTAGGGTTGCCTCTATTTTAAGGCATTTCTAGCTCCACCATCCTTGTCTCTTCTTGAATGCATCTCGACATCAATTCTTCAAACCCCGAAATTCGATCATTATTAAGAAGAGTAGTTGTAAATATATACCATTCGGATGGGAGCCCTCCAAGGGTTTTGATAGTTAGTTCCTTGACAGGAATGACTTCTCCAATTGATAGAAGATCATTCTTGATCTCAGTGATCCTTAAGAAGTAGGATTGAATATCCTCGTCCTTGCCCTTCTTAATATCCTTCAACTTATTTTTGAGGAACAAAACTTGATTTGCATCACTAACTTTAAACATGCTTACCAATTTGTCGTAGATCTCCTTGGAGGTGTTCAAATCGGAGATGTAGGCCACCACACACTTGTCAATTGAATCTCGGATAATCTTCTTCGCTTTGACTTCACCCTTTGTGTACTTGTTCTTTGTAGCAGCCGATGCATTTGATGGAAGCTCCGAGATTTTACCCTTCACATATTCCAACACTTCTTGTTCTTCCAATGTTAGATCAAGAGACATCTTCCATCCGTGATAGTCAAACTTCTAATGGAGCTTGTCTTCGACCGGGAAGTGGGATGAGGAACCCATTGAGCCTTTTGTCCTTTCCACTGTCTTTGGTGATTGCTCTTTCACTCTTGCTTGGGCTTTGTCTTCACCTCAGCTCTGATTCCAAGTCAAATTATGGTATGTTCTATGCTTAAGAGCAATTTACTTCAAATTTTCTTATTAGCCCAATATTAATTTCCAAATTAGCAATCACATCAACATGATAGTAAAATGAAAATAGAACATAAATATAAACAGTAGAAGACAAGCCAAGACAAGAGGACACAAGATGTGGCACTAGCCAGGGACAAACCCCAATGCGGGGAAACCCTTGATCAATTCTTCTTATATTCTTCAATAATTCAGCACAGAGAGAGAGATAGTACAATTATACAAATCTATAATTTTATGACAACAGCAGCAAAACCCTAACTAACAAAGTCAAAGTTGGTCAAACAGGTCATATTTGACCTCTAGTCAACCCTAGTCAATGCTCAGTCAACTTGGCCTCCAACAGCAAGAAGAGGCAGCCCAAAACAGTCTAAAATATCCAGTCAACCTTCAACCAATTCAGGTCAAACCTGCGGTCAACCTTTGACAGTCAATGTTGGTCAAAGTATGGTCAAACAAAGGTCCAAACTGTTGTTCAGAAATGCGGCCTGCCTAGGAGAGGCCGCCCAACCCACTCCGCAATCAAAGAGGAGACAAAGCTGGTCAATGCTATCAAATCTGCCCACCTGCAGCTCAGTCAACCCAAGTCAATGTTGCCCTAACTAGAATCTGCATCCTCCTTCCAGCCACACATGTGAGAGAGATGCTCCTCTAATGCATAGGAGAGAGAGAAGAATGTGTGATGAGATGAGTGGAATAATGCCACAAGGTCTCCCCCTTTTATATGAAACGTTGGGGATAAGTTGAGGGTGAAAATCATTGTTTTGTTGGTTGGCCGACCTTGACAAATTGTCAAGAATACAAATAAATTCATATCTCCATGAATACAAGTCAGAATTGGATGATCGTTAGATCAATCCTACACCTCTCAGAGAGAGGAATCCAAGAAAAATATCAGCTGCCATAAATGAGGTGAACCATAAGGAGTTTGGTCCTAGTTGCCAATTTTAACATGTAGACCCTTTCTTTGTCCCTTCTTCACCCTTTTTCTCAGTTACCTTCGCTGATTTCAAAGAGGTGAATGACGTTGAGAGGGAGTGGACAACCTCTACATATAGAGGAATGTCCCTCCTTTAGGCCGACTTGAGGCCTACTAGCTATCCTTAGGGCGACTTGACTATTTCTTCGTCATTTTCTTTGTTTTGCTTCTTGAGGAGGACATTGTATACATAGTGTAACATGTCCTTAAGGTCTTCCATATTTTCTTTTGACTATTTGACTCACTTATAGCACTTTAACTTGTGCTAGACCTATTTCAATGAGAAATAAACTCATTGACATATATTATAGAAATAATATTTCTTTTCTTGAATAAATACAAATATCAAAAGTACATTTATGAAAATCAAACCTAGTCAAGAAACTCATTGACATATATTATAGAAATAATATTTCTTTTCTTGAATAAATATAAATATCAAAAGTACATTTATGAAGATCGAACCTAGTTACATTTTCTTCAACACCTTGGTCAATCAATTGGGAGAGGCCATTACAATCCCCCCTTCCCAAAATTGTTGGCCCTCAAGCAATTGCAAATTCGAATACTGTAAAATTCGTTCTCCTTCCCATGTTATGTCTTCCTCTGGTAGGTTTTTCCATCTAATAAAATAGTCTGAAATCACTCTACCCCTCAGTGTCTTTTCTTGTACTGCCATGATTGCTTCCGGGATTAGTTCCAATTGTCCTTATTCATCCAAAGGGGCTAGCTCGATAGAAGTAGTGACCTGCAGCCTGGCGGCCTTCTTGAGACATGATACATGGAAGACATGAATTATGCTTTCTCTTGGTAGTTCTAGCTCATAAGCTACTTCGTTAACCCGTCAAAGAACTTTGTAAGGTCCATAAAATCTCGGCTTCATCTTTTCTGCACCGCTTTTCTTGAGTGCAGATTATCTATATCTCTGCAACCTCAAGAAAACGAGATCTCCTACCTCAAAGTTGCATTTTGTTTGTTATTGGTCTGCATACATCTTTCGTTGGTTTTGAGCAACCTGCATGTTCTCTTTGAGTATCCTGACAATGTCTTGACTTTCTTGTATCCAATCCTTAGCTATTGGGGCCTTTCTATCTCTAAATGCCAAGTCGATAAAAGATGGGGCATCATAGTTGTACAATGCTCTGAATGGCTTCATCCCAATAGACAAATGATAAGTGATGTTGTAAAAATGCTCCCCTAGACACTGCGACTTAATCCGTGCCTTTTGTTGACCAGTCACGTAGTTACGTAAGTATCCCTCAATCCACTTATTCGCGATCTCTGTCTGGCCATCTGTTTGAGGGTGGTAGCTAGTGCAAGGGGTCAATTTTGTTCCCACTAGCCTAAAGAGTTCCTGCCAAAATGCACCCATAAATTTGCTATCCCAATCACTGACAATATTTTGAGGTAATCTATGGTGTCTAAAAACTTCTTTAAAAAACAATTTTGCCACATGTTTGCCCTAATAATTAGTTGGAATTGCGAAGAATGTGCAAATTTTGTCAACCTATCAACCACTATGTAGATGCAATCATTTCCTTGTACTTTGGGCAGAGATGCTTTCCCATTTTTGTTTCGGAATTGATAAGGGTTGGAGTAAACCTGCAAGATGTGTGTGCTCACCTTATTTTGTTGACATATTACGCATTCCTTGATGTATTTTAATACATCATCTTTATGGCCTTTCCATGAAAACTACTCGTCGATCTGTCGGTATATTTTGAAGAACCCCATGTGCCTTGCTAATGGTATGTCATGTGTAGCCTTCAAGATTTTCTACTTGAGCGTGGATTCAAGTGTTGAAATGTAACTAGTGTCGGTCTTCATAATTATGAGTCATGAATTAATGTAATCATTATTGTATTTGTCAAAAGAAAAAAGAAAAAAAGTTCATTTTAAAAAAGAAAATTATTTATTTGTTAATGAGTTTCTTGCCCATTGTAGGTCTAGCACCCATTGTGTGCTTAGGATTCATTATGTCAAGTCAGAGGTCAAAGGTCATAATGTAAAGTCCCTGGGAGGGCTCTTGTATCAAAAGGAAGAAAAAAAAATTATGTAAAGAAGAGTTTAGAAACCACCAAAAGGTAAGTCGGCCTAGAAGAGGCCTAATCTACCCAACAAGAAGCCTATAAAAGAGAAGCTCGAGCTCATTAGAAAGGCACACATCACAACAAGTTTTCTAATCTGAAAAAGAGCAAGAAAGAGTAACGAAGTAGCCAGGAGGGCAGCGAAGAAGAGAAGGGACGAAATTTTTCTGTGTTTGGCATCTTTACAGCTCACATGTGCGAGTTTCTTGAAGAAGACTAGGGTTTCCTTATAACTAAATTTGCAAAGAATTCGTTGGAAGGTGGTTAACTTATCTTTTGGTGGTTGGTCTTAGATCAAAGTCTTGGAAGTCTTCATTGAATTGATTCTATAAGGAAGAGTTTTTGGGTTTTCCCCTTGCGGGGTTTTGCCCTGGCTTGGAGCATATTTCTGGTTTCCTCTTGTTTGCATTGTGATCTTTTTATTGGCATTTGTCTTGATGATTAACTGTGTTAGAAAATCGAAAAGGCAGACAGATTTTCTTATGTTGATAATTACTTGTGATATCTTTAAACTCTTATTAACTTTCTTATGTACTTCTTTTATCTTTGTTTCATCAAGCAATTACCAAAATCAAAACACGAAGATCAAAGACACCTAATGTAGGCACTCTGCCAGGGCTAAAACCCTTTATAGAGGAAAAAACAATCAAACTCTTCCACTAGCAGATTCAAGTTGGGATAGACCAAGATCCTAGACCAAAAGACCTTCCTCCTCCACCAATTCATCCTTCCAATGTAGTTCAACAACCTTCAATAGTCTCTTCTTGTCCAACAGCTACAACCCATCAACAACCCAAAATTTCGGTTTCCAACTACGAAACTTCAACCCCCAGCTACAATATTTCGGCCCAGCAACAAAACTGCAATTTCAACCCTCCAGCAACTTCAGTTCCTTCGCAAGTGTGAGATAAGAGAGAAAATTTTGACTCTCTTAAGTAGATAATGTCCTCCTTCGCTAGCCCTTTCCCTCTTCCTTCTTAAATTTTGCACTTTTTCTTGTCCCAGAATATTGTAGATCGAACTTGATGAGTGAGTGCTCCAAAAGAGGTTGAGTTGTTACCTTTATATAGGAGATTCTACCCCTCAGTTAGGCCGACTTGGTGGAGGAGGCCTAAAAGACTCAAATTACATCAAAATAAATTTCTTTCTTGACAAATGAAGCCCAAGAAGGGTCTTTTACATTATGACATGGAGAAGGACACTTGACATAAAACCTAGAAGCCTTCAATGGAGGCTTTGACCTAAAAAAAATTGACCCAAGCATCAAAACCCATGCTTTAATAAGTCAATTTATTTTATAATAAAATTCCTTTTTCTTTCTTTTGACAAATACATTACATCATGATTTAAATATAATTATGAAGACAGACACTAGTTGCATTCTTCAACAAACCAAACAATATAACAATGATGAAGCACTAATCTAATATCACAAGAAAGTGTCAAGATTTAGGAAAAATCAAATTAATAATTACCCTAACTACTTTGCCCTAGATTTCTCAACATCAGGGACCAAATATATCCTTTCTTTATAGAAAATAATGTCATTAATTATCATGTACATGTCATCTTGGATGAGTTTGCCTGTTAGTGCACAAGAAAACTTGTTTTTATTGTATTCTACCAATAGGTGAGCCTTCAAATATTTTGTGATTTGCATATAAGAAAGGATCCAAATTGATAAGCATCAATGATGATTAAAACATCATAACCAGCATTGCCAAACTAACAAGTCCTTGACAAGCTATATCTCTCCACTAGATCAGAGAAAAATGTTGGAAGGTATAAATTTGAACACCACCACCTCTCCAAGGCACGTACCCCACCCGGTTGTTCACCAAGGTATGTCCTCACAGGACCATTTCCTAATCCATTGTCACAATACTTGACACAAGGAAATGTTGGTCCTCAGGACTATTCTTATCTTAGATCAATGCACTTGACTTATAGCGGTTAGTCATGGTCACAGTACAAATATTCAAAGAATATCAGCCCCTAATGCTTAACCAACCCACCATTCTCCCTACCAGTGTTCATGCACTAGGCTTACGACTGTTAGTCCTAGCCATAGTATGTGACACATGGAGAACACGATTTCCACCCTCACTCCCTCTCAACCATAAAGGAGATAACTACAAGCCCAAGCTTGTGTTGGAAGTACTCATACTTCTCTTATATCAACTATTTGTTATTTCGTGGAGATATGTTGTAGCTTCTCTGCTCCTATCTGCATCATACTCTCGAATCATAAAGCACTTCGACCTTCCTAGTTCACTGACAATCTTCATGCAGCTTTCATAAATATCATAATCGAATCCAATACGTCATCAAGTAGTTTATCAAACACCTTATGGAGCGAAACTTCTTCACAGTTGATTGTACAAGCCTTCACATCTTCTTCCTTCACATTGCAACAGAATTTTGCTTCATGCTCTTCCAAGAAATCATACTAGTTCCCAACCATCAGTAGTATTAGTATCAATATTGTCAACCCAATCGATGTGTTCTTGAATCGAATACATCAGGGAATCAATCAGTTGTCGTCGTCGGTACAACAATATCATAATTCTTCAGCCTTTTTCCATAGTTTTGTCATTTGTGCTTATGAAGAATTTTGACCACTAGCTTTTCTAGGTTTTCTGACAAACTTTAAGTAGTATTGTATCAAACCAAGATCTTCCAGCTCCCTCTGAGGTAAGTGAACTGCTTTTATTAAGTCTTGCTTTCATGTTGCCATCAAATCAACTTCTTTGATACATACTTCAAATTGCTTTCTCCTTCATCATTTATGTCTATTAAGATTCAGAGAAATCTTCAAGATTTGCCACATTCTTCTAATTCTTCCATCTGCTAATAAAGCTTAGATAGTTCTTGTTTTGACCTGCAAACTTTATTAGAAGACTATGAAAGAACAAAAAGCAAAGTGCATAGACAAAATAGCAATAGTGGTAATCAAAGAAAGGGGATGTAGACTGCTTATCTTTTTGAGGAAGGTCATCTCGCTCTTAATCTTGGACCTATTCACCAACCTTGTCCTCACATTAGCATGCTTTTATTTCTATCATCTTCAAGAGCTAGATTTTTCTTCTTTATAGCAGAGACAATTAGTTAGGGTTTTTGTTCCTACGGTTTTCTAATTTAGATTTTTGCTAGGGTTTACAAACCCTAGATGCTTCAATAGCCAAAGTTTTCAAGACTTGCCATATTTCAAGTTGCAAGATCTACATTTATATCAATATGTTACCCATAAACCCTAGAAATGCTTTTGACAGTTCTAAGATAGAATTTATTGATGTTTTGATCACTGGTTTTCTAACCTTGATCACAAAAATCTAGTTTTTCATATGCAAGAACATGATCTGAGTACTATCATAGCTATTATGTTATTGACTTCAAGAGAGAGATAACAATCTCTTACAATATATCTATACAGTTTAACAATATCTAGATAAGCATAAGATAGTTATCTTATTCTTCATATCCTAGAAGATATGTCATTTCAAGCAATACAATTGGCATAGGCTACTATGATTACAAATCTCCAAGATCTACCTTTTTTATAACATTAGTTAAGAGAAACTTGAAAAGAACTTACAAGTTAGAATAATTTATATGTACCTCTTTCAACCTTACTTGTCCATCCTTGTAGCAATTCGATCCTTATGCAACAGAGATTGTTTGACTTTTTCTTCAGTCGATATACATATCTTTCTTCAATGTCGGTACCTCAAATCTAGAATGCGAGCCACAAAATTTTCCTTTCAATTTGTCCATAAGAGGTCTTGTGACTATGTCTTTGTATGATCTTCTAGAGATCCACACATCAACCTTCAATTATACTTTCTTTTTGCAGATTTCAGACCTAAAATTAGATTCCTAAAAAAAATGTTTCACATAGCATGGTTACTTCACATAATTGTGTCATAGAGATGAGCCTTATATATCTTCTTATCACAGTCCTTCCTACAAGGAGCTATAACACCAGGAGACATAATTCTTATGATCAAGTGTAGACTTTAGTAACTCAGCCTTTTACCACAAAATCTCGGCCTTTATTTTCAGAGAAGATTTATTGATTTTTCCGGTCCCTTCAAAAATTTGGTTCTTATTGCACAAATGTATAGATTAAACCTCGGCCTTTCCAAGAGTTATGTCATAGATAGCTTGATCCTCAGACATTGTTGTGTCATACTTCGTACTTTACTCCAAACTTTTACTTCTGATTAGCCTCCCAAGTTCATTGAGTGAATAGCCTTGCCTTCAGTCTTCAAGAGTAGTCTTTTCTTCTATTACAGATCAGAGGTATGTGGGTTGATCAGTTCTAATTGAGAGATGTGATAGTTTCCTTCTATTGAAGAATCTAGGGCATGCATAATTAAAGTGATTCTTCTTAACATGATAACAATTTGTGAAGTTTTACATTTTATCTTCTTTGCATTATTAGTGTGTGTGTTTACTTCATCAAACTGCTATCAAAAACAAAAGAGACAAGAACACAAGATGTTTGGCATTATGCGAGGGCCAAAATCTCTCCCTCTTGGAGAGGGAAACTCACACAAAATTCTTCTTATAGAGATTCCAATTGACAAATACCAAGACCATGACCCTTGACACATTCTACCTCTCCATGATCAAGACATCAATCCACTTCTCTATCATTGTTGGGATCATCCTCATTGTTGCACCATTGAATCCATCGCTACTGCATCACTGAGATCATCATTTCTTGTCTCATCGAGGCCATCACTGTGATTCTTACAACACTGTTGTACCTTCATCCAAATCGTTACTGTTGCTTTGCATAACACTTTTTTCCTTAAGATCTGTATATATACATCTCTGAGAGCTATACCGAGATCTTCATCAAAATCTGATCTTGAACCCAACGCGATTATGACCAAGATCATCATCCATAATATATACTAAAACAGAGTGTCACAATGAGAAATTCAGATATGCTTAGATCGTGACTGCGTTTATATGCTAAGACGATGAATCACTGTATGACTGAGATCTTAGTCATCATAGACATCTTGCGTCTATTTGGAATGCCAAGATCGACAGGGAGTGTATCTCTCTATATGTGACTGTGTCTATACACTGAGATTGTTAGGTGACATGTCCGAATACTTACCAAGACTTTACTTGTCATAATTATGCCGAGATTGTTATCACATGACTTAAGGTAATGCCAAGATTGTTATGCGTCCTCATCTTGAGCCCTTTCTGCTCCATACGTTTGACATTGATACATGACTACACCTACAGGTATGTCGAGATCCTCCATCCGAGATCTACATCTTTTGTTCATAAATACGTCGATATCATCATCACAGAAATTATGTTCATGCCCAGATCACATGTTAATACACAACCTTTTATGCACTATCCATCTGAGGACTTCACCTTCAAAACACAGCTATGCTGAGAGGAGATTAACCTAGGTTCTACTGCTCCTTATACCCATCCGAGGAGGCAGTTGAACCCTAGATCTATCCTTCCCTAATGCGGATCTTTTGTTCCTCAATCACCCGAAAATTCAAAGACAAATTGCGAGTTCACTTGTGTAATTTGCGCTGACCCTTCGTGGGTATTTATAGTAGTTTGTCCATATATGCAACCCGACATGAAGATTTCCTTCTCATTTTCGCTTGCAGACTTCTTGGAGGATTATGCTTGGTCTTTGGAGGGCTTCTTTACAACTTTGAGAACTTGTTTACATTTACATAAACTCATGAAGAGTTTCTATACACATGACATGACTCTTTGACATATAAATAAATCATAAAGACATCAAGAAGAAGTCTTTCACCTGTGACACTTCTTGCTCATGAAACCCATGTAGCAAGGCATACAAAAAATAATTTATTTCCTTTTATTACATTGTTTACAAAGATCATGTCATTATGAAGACCAAACCTAGTTACACTTTCTTCAACACTCCCTCTTAACTAGGGAGGTATTCATAACAGTACATGGTCATTCTCAATCTGAAGAATTTCTCATAAGAAGAATCAGATTTGCAATCCATCTATTATAACATCATTTCAACCAACATTGTTTCATGTAGCAAGGCCTTGACTAATAGCTCTATCTCTCACTTAGATCAGAGCACAGAATGTTGGCAAGACAAATGATTGATAGACACACATCATCATTGTCTCTCTTAGGGTCATACCCACCCGGGTGTTCTTCGAGTATGCCCTACTAGGACTAATCTCATCTTGGGTTCCCAACCCTTAAGAATATCAGTCCTCTTGCCCACTCTTGTCTCGGATGCCCTACCACATCCTCAAAGAGTGTCGGATGCTAGATGATTACACAATCCTCCATTCTTTCTTCCAAATTGAAGACAAGAATGTTGTGTCTAACTCTCCCTCTTAACCAGGGATGAGTTCCAAGTTTCTCTTCACTCATAAACTTGCTTGAGTTCATTTAATCATAGGAACCTCCCAAAGCTCCCTCTTAGCCAAGGACTTTATCATCAATGCTTTATAAGGTCTTCTAGTTGACTGATGATCCAAGACTTCGATGTCATCAATTTCTTCATATCTAGGATTCAGCCATCCATCACTTTCCTCCATCATGTCATTCTTTCTTTCCTGGAAAGTATCCTCCTTGGCTTTGCATCTGGGGCTTCCTTCATAAGGCCATCTATCTTCACCTTTTCTTCAACGGTGATTTACAATGTACATAGTTACTCTCCTTACCTTGGCCCTGCACACATACCCAGAATTTTCCAAGAGATCAGACACCAAAAACAAATCACATGTTGCCTTTTAGTGATGGCTTTCTATCAATGACATTTTCTTGTAGGCAACAACATCCTGCATACGTGTTGACATATCTCCCAACAATATACATTGTCAAGGGTCTTCATCTTTTCAGACTTATATCAAAGTCTTCACATCTTTTCGGGAGATTTCTTGGTCAAGTCTTCCTGATCTTCTAGATGTTGATTGCCTTCATCCACGTTGCATACTTCACGATCACTTCCATCCTCGCATCTTTCATTCCCAGGAGCTCCCAGAGTTCTTCAATTGTAGTCAACTACCTCATACTTCATATGAGGACATAATTATGTTGATTTCAGCTAATTAGGCTTATGTCTTTCTACATCCTTTTGAAAGAGGAGATCCTTTCCCTTTTGATCATGCTCGATACATTTTACCTACAACCATATATCATGACATTACAACATCAAATACAAATACAAGCATACATACCTCATTTTCCCTTCAAGCTACTTTCAGCAACTTCCTTGATTGAATGGATCTTCAATCCCTTGATCTGCTTCATCATGTCATCAGTCCTTCATCTCATGATTTCCATAAGTTGGAAATCCTGATGAAACATTTGTTGCCTTCCTGGACTAGAAGATCCTTCGCTGAGATTTCTATCAGAGATCCTTCATGATCTAGTATGTCCCCAACTGGCAAATGTTTCCTTTGTCCCGGATGACTTCTTCCTTTCCTTCAATGTACAATGAGATTCCCAAGAGCTAAATCCTTTATGATTCATACGAGCTCTTGTTTTCATGATGCCACGATGCATCTTCATACTATGATCATATCTGTAAGGACTTCTGATAGGATCCTTTTAAGAGGGATGCCATCTCACTTATACTGGAGATCTATTATTCCCTCTTCCCTTTAGCTTCCTCTATCCTTCAGATGATATGAACCTTTTTCCATAATCTTTTCATAGTGTTGTTCTGTCTTGTTACATAGTTGAGTCCTTTCAACTTACCTTTCTCTATCTGACATAGAGACCACAAACTGTTGATCGAGGTAACCTTCTTGTCCATGGACATTTGTTACCTTGCTTATCAATATCAATATCAATGATGTTTATTTTCTCATCATTTTTCCTAGATCTCGTAACTGAGATCTCATGAAGATATTTCTTCATTCTTCTTTATTGTATTTCAGATAGTATATCCTCTAGTATTTCATGTATCCTTCTTATGTCTCCTTTCTTACTTTATAGAACCTTAAGAGTTCTCATGACTTCAAAGGAGACCTTGATGTACTGACTTCACTTCTTCATAAGGATTCTGTCAATCCTACTGCAAGAACTTTTGATGACCCATCTAACCCATAGATCTTCTTGCAATGATGAAGTCAATGAACCAAACTTGATTATAGAATGAAAAGATACTTACTTGATATGTGAAGATGAGATCTTCACCTTGATCATGTTGGTTGTTGTTGAGGTAGATGTATTGATGCTTCCTCCGGATAGGATCCTTGTTGAAGCTTATCTTCAAGCCTTCAAATTAATTGACTTGAATATCTAATCCTTTGCAGCATCGACTCGAGGTTGCTTGCCATGATGTAGAGATCCATCAATTAGTGTTATCAACGAACACCTTCATTCTTCTTCGAGTGTTGTCCATATAAATCATGTTGTAGATGATCTGCTTCTTTGAGTGGGAATTCGAGTTGTTTTTTTATTGAAAGGATCAATCATTGTAATGTTGAGATCATGCCATGATGTGGATTGTGGGAGTCACCAAAGTTGTTGCTATGCATCTTGAGATCTGACTATTTCATCCTCTGATTGTTGTCCTTCCAACCCTTTGCTGTAGACTTGATGATGTAGACTGCTTGTTAGATCTAGGTCTTGTTTTTTATTGTAGATCCTTCAGCGAATTTGATGCCTTGACCTCTAAATGTCTCTTTTCTACCCCTTTCCATGATTGTTGAACCAATCCCTCTGATACCATGTTGTAGAATATAGGGCATGCATAATTAAAGTGATTCTTCTTAACATTATAACAATTTGTGAAGTGTTTTTACATTTTACTTTGCTTGATCTTCTTTGCACTATTAGTGCGTGTGTTTACTTCATCAAACTGCTATCAAAAACAAAAGAGACAAGAACACAGGATGTTTGGCATTATGCCAGAGCCAAAACCTCCCTCTCTTGGAGAGTAAAACCCGCACAAAGTTCTCCTTATAGAGATTCCAATTGACAAATACCAAGACCATGACCCTTGACACATTCTGCCTCTCCAAGACCAAGACATCAATCCACTTCTCTGTCACTGTTGGGATCATCCTCATTGTTGCACCATTGAATCCATCACTACTACATCACTGAGATCATCACTGCCTGTCTCATTGAGGCCATCACCGTGATTCTTACAACACTGTTGTACCTTCATCCAAATCGTTACTACTGCTTCGCATAACATTTTTTGCCTTAAGATATGTATATATACATCTCTTAGAGCTATATCGAGATCTTCATCAAAATCTGATCTTGAACCCAACGCGATTATGACCAAGATCATCATCCATAATATATACTAAAACAGAGTGTCACTGTGAGAACTTCACATACGCTTAGATTGTGACTATGTCTATATGCTGAGACAGGGTGAATCATTGTACGCGTATATGACTGAGATCTTAGTCATCATAGACATGTTGTGTCTATCTGGAATGTCGAGACCGACAGGGAGTGTATCTCTCTATAAGTGACTGCGTCTATATGCTGAGATTGTTAGGTGACAGGTCCGAATACTTACCGAGACTTTACTTGTCATAATTATGCCGAGAGTGTTATCATAGGACTTAAGATAATGCCGAGACTGTTATGCGTCCTCATCTTAAGCCCTTTCTGCTCCATACGTTTGACATTGACTCATCACTGCTCCTACAGGTATGTCGAGATCCTCCATCAAAGATCTACATCTGTTGTTCATAAATACGCCGAGATCATCATCACAGAAATTATGTTTATGCCCAGATCACACGTTAATACACAGCCTTTTTTGCTCTATCCATCCGAGGACTTCACCTTCAGATCACAGCTATGCTGAGAAGAGATTAACCTAGGTTTTGTTACTCCTTATACCCATCCGAGGAGGCAACTTAACCCTAGATCTATCCTTCCTTAATGCAGATCTTTTGTTCCTCAATCACTCGAAAATTCAGAGACAAATTGCGAGTTCACTTGTGTAATTTGCACTAACCCTTCGTGGGTATTTATAGTAGTTTGTCCATATATGCAAGCCGACATGAAGGGGTGAAACGACATGTCTATTCTTGAGCCGACGTGACTGTCATTTATCTATTTAATTCAATTTCAAGCCAACATGAAGAATTCCTTCTCCTTTTCGCTTGTAGACTTCTTGGAGGATTATGCTTGGTCTTTGGAGGGCTTCTTTACAACTTTGAGGACTTGTTTACATTTACATAAACTCATGAAGAGTTTCTATACACATGACATGACTCTTTGACATACAAATAAATCCTAAAGACATCAAGAAGAAGTCTTTCACCTAGTGACACTTCTTGCTCATGAAACCCATGTAGCAAGGCATACAATAGATAATTTATTTTCTTTTATCACATCGTTTACAAAGATCATGTCATTATGAAGATCGAACCTAGTTACACTTTCTTCAACACCTTCCACAAATGGATGCCTTACAACATAATTCCAAAGAGATAAAACTTGCTTCAGTAATTTGAATGTCTTCCTTGGATCTATTATAGAGGTTATGAGTCTTGATTTTTCATACTTCTGTCCTGTGCATTGTCATAGAGTAATGTCCCATAGGTCCTCAAATATAACTACAAATCAACGTGCCTCAAGACCTCGGATACAATCACAGAAAATAGTGCCACGTAAAGAACTCAGATTCTTTCACAAAGAAATTCACCATTTGTAGTACTACTCAGAAAAATCTTGGATGCTTTGGAATAAGTTTGAATGTCATAGGAAGATGTTATTACAGTAAGTTTTAGAGAAATGTTGCCACAATAGATTCGGATGTAATAAAGAGTTGTCACAAAGGTTCGAACTTTTAGTCTTCTATTCTTGCTTGAGTGAAGGTATATGAATCTCTTCTTTATCTCTCTATACTTCGACCTTCAACCTTCTTGTATTTCTTGGTGTCACATTATAACTTCTTTGGATTATATGAATGAGAAAGTTTGAACTTCCATAGATTGATACAATAGAAAATAAGAGTAATCCTTGATCTCAACGACCCTTATAATATTTGTTTCTTAGATCCTTTTGCAAACTGGACTTTTGCTTTGTTTGTTCTTCAAACTTAGCCTTACTTAGGGCTTCTTAACAGTGCTCCTGTCTTCATCATAGCTCTAAGACCATGTTGAAAAACCAAGTGTAGTGGAATTAGGCTTGACTTCTCTACTTGATAATTACTTGTGAATATTTAGATTTCTTCTTTATTATTTGTTATGTCTTCTTCATCGAGCAACTATACGAAATGTTCAATCTTCCAGGAAAATAAAGAGACAAGAGACACAAAAATTAGTCTCCAAGCTAGGGGAAACCCAACAATCCTCTTATAAAATCAAATCAAAATGAGATATCCAAGACAAAGACCAAGACCAAGACCAAAATTGCCACCAAAATTCCAAGTCACCTTCAAAGTCAAAGTCAATGATGGTCAAACTGTCCCAAATCTAGTCAACACTTGAAATTTTGGGCCCTGAAATTTCGAGCCAACAACATCACAAAAAATTCAGCCCGTACAAAATTTTGTCATCAGAAATTTCAGTCAACAAAAGACTCTCTCCTTTGACTTTTGCTCCTTGTTCTCATATGGTTCAGATGTACTTCTTGTTGTGTGATTGGATGAGCTCTCAAATGAATCGAATAGGTGACTCTTGGAGGCCCAGACCGACCTGTTTCAAGGAGGGACAATTTTGCCCATTTTGGTGGACTTTGACTGAAACAGAAATTCAATTTTCTTTTTCTTACAAATGTCCAACTGGGACATGACTCAAGTATATTTTCTTTGACTCAAAATAATTTCATTTTGACTCTTTTTTACTCTATGAGAATGAAGAACATGCTTTGACTAAAATAAAAAGATAATAATGAATATAATAAATACATTAATGATAGATTTACATCACATTATAAAGACCGACACTAGTTACAATTTTAACACCTTGTCTGATTCTTCCTCCACTTGAATTCTCCTTTCTTTATCAAGTCTGTCTGAGGTGCGCCTAATTCCGAGAATCCTTTGATGAACCATTGGTAATAGCTACAAATTCTGAAGAATCCTCGTAACTTTGTCAGATTCTTCAATGTAGGCCAATCCAATATTGCCCAAATCTTCTCCTGATGTACTTACACTCATTACGCATTGATTATATGTCCTAAATAAAGAATTTTCTTCATCCTGAATTTGCACTTCGATGCCTTGGCAGAAAGTCACTGTTCCTTCATTATGCCCAAAATTTCATCCAAATGTTCCAAGTTCCCTTCTTATTTCTTGTTGTATATGAGGAGGTCGTCAAAAAACACTAGTAAGAATTTCCTTAACTACTTGGTGAAGATGTTGCTCATACAAGACTGGAATGTGGCGGGGGCATTGGTTAAGCCCAAATGGCATGACCAAAAACTCAAAGTGTCCATAGTGACATTGAAAAGTTGTTTTTGGCACATCTTGCTCTCGAACCCGAATTTGATGATATCCTAATCGTATGTCAATCCTTGAAAAATATACAGCTCCATGTAATTCATCTAATAATTCATTGATCCTAGGAATGGGATACCTATTCTTGATGGTCTTTTTGTTGAGTGCTTGTTAGTCAATACACATCCTCTACGTGTCATCCTTCTTTTTCACCAAAACTACCAAAGAAGAAAATGGGTTTAATTGGTTCTGATGTGGCCCATAGCTAGCAATTCCTAGATCACCTTTTTTATCCCGTCCTTGAATATCTTTTGGTGTCAGTATAGTGTGGTGATTAGAGGTTTATCCCCTTCTTCCAACTCTATGGTGTGTTCAAACCCTCTTTTAGGAGGTAGTCCTAGGGGGATCTCGTCAAAAACCTGACCATGCTTATTCAACACTTTTTAAAGGTCTGCCTTGTATTGTGCGCTGCTACTACTAGGTGTCTTTTGGCTTGTAATCACACATTAAACAACATACACTATGTCCCCATGCCTAAATATAGTGTCCATTCTTTTGGCAGCAAAGACTTGAGGGCTGCCATTAGTCATGCCTCTCAATACTATTTTGATGCCATTTGATGCTTTGAATTCCATCTCCATTACTTGGCAGTCCATAGCAATTTTTCCCAATAAACCCCCAACACTACATTGGTATCTACAAGATCTATTACATAGAAATCATTAGTGAAAGTGTAATTACCGAGAGTTAAACTAAAACATCGGATTACCCGTGTGCAAGCCAAGTTGTACCCATCCACTACAATCACATCAAGGCCTTCATATTCTTTTGTGGGAAGACCTCTTCTTGCTACTAGTGTTGCATCGGTAGAGTTGTGCATTACTCCTCCATCAACCAAAGTTGTGATGTGTTGTCCATTGATAACTCCCATCTTGAAAGTGTAATACCTGGGGGTCCCGAATAAAGGAGCAATCCTAATTTTTGGTCGGGGTTTCTAACTTTATTTCCTTATGGAGTTTTTCCTCCTCTTTAGCCTCCTCACGTGGCTTCTCTTCCTCAAGTCCGTTATGCTCGTCACTTTGGGTGGGCTCTTCTGCATCCTCGTCGTCGTAGACTACTTCAATGTAGTGGATTTTTCCTTTCCCTAAGCATCGATGTCCTAGCTCCCATGGTTCCTTGCAAGCGAAACATAGTTTCTTTCTCCTTAGCTCACTCCAGGTTTCATCATCCAACCTGTCCTTTTTTGGTCAAATAATGTTTAAAGGGCTTCTTATCCTTGTCTTTTTGAGGGATGGATGGCATGGGAAGAATTTTATTTGTAGTTGATGCCTTCCCCATATATTGTGCCCTCTTGATGGCATCTTGAAGGGTAGCAATCCTAAATAACTTAACCCAATCATGTAGGGGTTCAGTTAATCCCTCTATGAAGAGCATCATCAATCTTTCTTCAGATATGTTTGACACCATAACTGTAGTTTGTTCAAATTTTGTGATATACTCATATGGCAACCCAACTTGTTTGAGTTATGTTAGCTCCCTAAAGTGTATCTCTAGGTCTTTCTGATCAAATCAATCTATCAACCTTTGGGTGAAGTCCACATAAGAGGTAATGCTAGAGTGCCCCAAGGTGATCAATCCATGGTACCACCATTCCTGTGCCTCCCCTTCCAAATGTAGTGTGGCAAATTGAATAGTATTCGACTCTAGCATAGGATTGAGTCAGAAGTAGGTGTCCAATTTTTGCACCCATGCTCTTGCTGGACATTTAGATGATCCATCAAATGAATGGATAGTTTACTTACATTGCGCATTAGATCAGAATTGAACCTGGGAAAGGAAGATAACAATCATTCGTCCCAACCACCCAAGTTAAAACCAATTGACATAAAACTTGTGTATATATACATATATTAATATAATACATACATACATACATATATATATATATAACCTTGTATACATACAAACATGTGTGTGTGTCAATTGGATTTATCTTGGGTTGTTGGGAGAAATGATTGTTATCCTCCCTACCTAGGTTCAATTCCCATAAGTGACAAGTTGAGCTCATAACGAGTATCCTTATTTTGTTTGCCGATATTTGCCGATATTTGCCGATATTTTCAAAACAGAAAATATCGCGATATATATATCGTAAAATATCGCGATATTTCCGAATATCGCCGATATATCGCCGATATTATCAACAGTGCTTTGAACCTTATTGTTGGCTTACTCTATGTACCATTCTGAAAATGAAGGGAAGTACTCAAGGGGTTTCCTCAAGTGTGTAACCAAGAAAAATAAATAAATAAATTGTCAAATTTTCATAAGCCCTAGATCTGGTCTATGACTAGATTTAGCACATAAACACACTAGGAACTCTTATGCAGAAAATTTGCAAAGCGGAACAAATCAGCGGTGAAATCAACAACAGTGAACAAAAATATTGGCCCAAAGCTTGTCTTATCAGTCCTTCAATAAAACAATATTAGGGCTCCCATACCAGGGACCATGGCACTTCAGAAAACCCTAATACAACTAAACGGTTTACAATAAAATATACAGTTTGTTCATTAACTAAAACCTAGGGCTAGAGGTCTAATCATTTAATCTGCCCAACAGATCAAAGACAAAACACGCAACTTAGTTGTTGGTTGAGCTCCCTTTTCAATCAGAACTTTCAATCCTATTGTCCACAGAAGATCAACTCCATTAGTATTCTATGTTGGCTATCCATTGCCTCCTTAACTCATAGGGAATGACTCCTTTGATTTCCCTGTACATTCAACTGCTAGATCTACCCTAGCCGAAGTCACTTCTCAGCCTCCTTAGCAGATCTGTCTAACTCAGCTTAGATCTGCACTCAGATCAATCCACTTCTTGCCTTTCCTACAGTCTGATCACTTGTCTTACCTCAACCCTTCCTGTGGCTAGACACAAGCTTATTCTTGGCCCTATCCATGACCAACACCTGGCCTCACTATGGACAGATCTCAGCCAGAACTCTCAGCCCTTCCTATTGGTCAAACTGCAGCTGCCAGCAACCCTAACACGGTCGCTTATTCCTCAGATCTGAGACCTGATCATAGCTCTGTTCTAGGCCTCCTTCCACATCCACACTAGATCTGAGGAAGCTTTGATCCGAGGTTCATATCTGCCCAGATCTAGGCTTGTAAAACCTTGATCCTGCGGCCAGAACATGACTTAAACTCAGTTTGCTACATCACTCAAGTTCGGCCTCTTGCAACCCCCAGCTCCGACCCTGAACCTCTGCTCCCTTCTCCAAAAGATGTGCACCCTTCTCTTGGAGGATTTGTGGTGCACCTAGCAACTCAGACTCAGCCCTAGATTAGTCTCTCCTATGGCCATATCTGGGACTCCAAGCACCATGGAACAACTCCCTAGTTCGGCCCTTTTGCACAGGTTTAGCACTCTCAGAACTCGGACCTCTCTCTGCTGCAATAAACTCGATTTCTCCTTAGGGCATTGACCCTTGGTCTACAATACATGGCATGTCCTTCTTCACCACTTGCTTGCAGCAGCTACCTCAAACAGAATGCTCACTTTCATTGATGAATAGCTCTCATGAATGATCTCAAGTGAATATGTATGTTGGCCTCTCCAGTGGCCTCAATTTATATTTCACTTTTAGGGCTTCTTAGGAACACTCTACATCCT
The DNA here is from genome assembly GCA_031772625.1 of Pinus tabuliformis. Taxonomy (NCBI): domain Eukaryota; kingdom Viridiplantae; phylum Streptophyta; class Pinopsida; order Pinales; family Pinaceae; genus Pinus; species Pinus tabuliformis. The sequence goes on along the minus strand of CM062813.1, from coordinate 557,257,150 downwards.
TTTAGGGTTTTGCCCACTTACCCTTATAATATTAAGTTCGAGTTTTTCCCCGCTCACTTAGGGTTAGAACCCATGGCTTGGGTACTTTACCCGCAACCCTTGGTTTTGTGGGTCACCTCCTCACAAATCAAGAACCCATGATTTGTGGGAGTACCTCCCAAGCTACAAAAATTAACATAAATGATTTATATGTATAAATATATATGTGTGTGTGTGTGTGTGTGTGTGTGTGTGTGTGTGTGTCAATTGGGGTTATCTCAAATGGTTGGGTGGAATGGTTCAAATCACTAGTGACATCATGAGCATTGTTGTAATGGCTTCGTGCCTATGACTATTTTTGTATTGGCTTCGTGCCTTGTGAATTCTTGAGTATACTTGCGGGCTGGCCTGGTAAAAGCAACCTCACTCTAGCCCTCGACTGAGAGGGAGGCTAATTTTTTTCCAATATATATATAGCTGGCACTGTCTCAAGGTACAATTACAGGCGTATGGAAACTCATTAATGGTCATCAAATAGATGAACAATGCACAATCTATTCTTATATCACTTTCCAGACTTCAGTAGACCAAATCAAGGCAAAAATACACCAGTTATAATAAAAAAAAAATACCTTTATTCATGTTTACAGGGAGATGGATACTATGGCAGATTCACTGAGGAAGGTTTACTATTGGATCCTGGGTAACTTCACCTGAAAGAGTTAAAGAATGGGATCCATTCAGAATACAGTTCAGCTATATAAGGTTTGAGTACATTATTGGATTTTTCCTCAGGATAAAGCTCACAATTTGTTAACTGTTTATTTTGAAGTATTATATGATAACAACTGGATGACTGTAGAACTTCTAAACTTGTGGATATTCTTGAATTTTGTTGACTCTATTTTTGGACAGCTATACACTGGTAAGAAGACTATGTAAAGGAAAACCAATGTTGACAGTTTTTCCTCATGCTGAAGCAGTTCTGAAATACTGTGTATAGTTCACATATAGTTTTATGTGCTGTGAAATATGCACTTTAAGAATGTTTTTTTCATTCTACTTTGGAATAAAAGATGTGGTCTTTTTCTTTGGAATACATAAACATATGAGTCTATTTAAGCCTCGAGTGTTAGCTCAATAGGTTAGTGCCACTGTTACCAGGACATTGTTGGTAATCCAACATGCTGTGCAAGTTCCCATTTTGATTCGCACATGTTCAGGCACACTAAGTTTACACCACCTGCTTTACACTGGGTACCATCATCAGAGTGCGGGGAAGAGCTTAAGAGTTTCCAGGGGAGTTATTTTCAGTGTTCCACGGGGACTCGGCCCCCCCCCTAGGGGTCTAGTTTCCTCGCTCCCCCGCGCTCCGGGGACTTGGGGACTAGAAGGGGACGTTTCCCCACGCTCCCAAAAATGAGGAAACTCAGGGGGACGTGCCAGGGGGGCGTTTCCCTTCCCTGAGGGGGCGTTTCCTTGCTGTACAAGATGTTTGTACTGGCACTGAGATTTTACCGAGATATCTCAGGACTGCTGTGTATAACACAGTCCCTTCGTCCGAGATTTTCATCTTCTAATCACCGTTATATTATGCTGTCCAACATGATTAAATTGCTACAGAAGAACCACCAAGATCAGATGTCAAGACTGTTATAGACAGCCTTGGATTTACCACGCTGTCATCTACAGCTACGTGCCATTAATGTGGGACCTTGTACCTGAGTTTATAACTTTGACTGCGGCTGCCACACCTGTCATTTTTCAGCGTGAACAGTTCTTCTTTTGGCTGTCAGTTACATGTCTCTTAGACTGCGTAGAAGTTTCCCTGATCTGCGTGTAATTTCCCTTCATGACTGTGTTTTAAATTTCTTTCCTTACTGCGGCTATATGACAACGCATCTGCATGGCTGCCATCTATGCCTGCGGCTGTATCATGTCAATGGATCTATTGCGTGGCTCATCCTCATCAGCAGCATGGATATCCTCATGATTGTGTATGACTGCGTGGTGTATTATATGAATGCCCAGCATATCTATTCAATGTATATATTTCCAGCATATATGCCATGTATGGACTCCATATTGCATTAACGTGGTTCCATATTCATATGACATGAACAGCATTTGACATGTGAATAGCGTCTAATATATGAACATCGTTTGTATACATATCACACCATGAACAGCCTCATGAACATCGTTTAATATATGAACAGCGTTTGATATATGAACAGCGTAATACATATCTCACCATGAACAGCCTCATGAACAGCGTCTAATACATATCTCACCATGAACAGCCATGAACAGTTTAATGCATATCTCACCATGAACAGGCCTACGCTATGCTTTGCAGCTTTTCAATTCAAACCAAATTGGCAAATTGTCATAGTGGACTCAATTAATAAATTATATTTTATATTTATAAATTTTTAAGACCCTGACGCTCCCCCACGTTTCCTAAAAAATGGTAGGGAGCTTTTGCATAGGCCGCTTCCGCGCCCCCTCGCTCCCTCGTCCCGGAACCTTGGTGGAACACTGGTTATTTTCAAGGAAAATAATATAAGACTGGTTAATATAGATAGGACCAGGATTCATTAGGAAACAAAAAGCACCACCCAGAAATATTTTCTAAAGGAAGCAAGCAAATAGTGATACATTGATGCTGAACTCTGTGGGCATCATAAAATGGATGAAATAGAGCATTCCATTCAATTAAGACTAGCAGTTAAAAGCTTGCTGCATTTGTGTGAAATCCAGCAACTGAAGAATAATTTCATTTTCAGACAAGGACTTTAAAAGCAGGGAACCTCAGTATACAACATTCATTTCATAATACTGACCTGTCCCAAAGATGACTCCATATCTTCTCTTGTTAGCTCAATTATAACATCGTCTTGCTCTACAGTACCTTCTGAGACCTGAAAAAGTAATTTCATTAACCCCAATATCAAGAATGAAAGGAAAGAGCTTTTCAAGTTCATCCAAAAATCTCAGCATCTTACAGCCATCTTTTTTTCTGTCTGCGAGGAAGACTCAGGCTGCTGAAGCACTTTATTTTGTAGAGGCATGCTCAATCCTGCAAGGCATTAGCTACATATAAAATACACAGAAATATATGCTTCAATGCTGATAAAATAATGCTATGGTGACTACACCCCTAATTTGTTAGCTTTACTGTAATAATGGTATGGACAATAACTTTAACAGAAGCATGCCTCCAAAGAGCTTTAACCTTAAAAGATAATTTTTTTCTATTACCATCAGTCATGCAAGGTGCTGAAGACGAGCTAGCTGAACCAGGCTCCACCATACGCAGCCCAGTGATAATCTCATACAACAAACTCTGCAAAATGAACCAAAATCTCAGAAGAAATATATAGCAAGTCAACCGTGCCTTTAATTTGTCTTAACAATACCACTCCTTATTTCAGAATATTCATGAATTATATTCCGCTTAAAATTCTCAAATTCTTGTATTAATTTCACCCCTTTATTTTATTCTCATTCTAAGTTCTAACACTATGCCACCTTGAGTAGGGAAATGGGTACAGGTTTCATAAACAACAGTGGATTTCGTCAACAAGGTTTTGGAAAAGGAACTTTCAATTTGCACGAAATAGGAAACAATACACAGAGACACATATTTATAAATATTCATAAACATTAAAAGAAAATAAAAAACATCAAAAAAGTGATTCACAATGAACAAGGTATTAATACACAACCAAAATTTGACAGTATGTATTGGACAATATGATATCAGAAGGTGATTACATCATCAATCAGATTAGGCCTTGGCCATAAATGACCAACAATTAAATTTTCAAAACAAAAACAAAAAAACACCAAGAACGTAGACCTGGCAGGCTTTTACAACAATATAAATAAATAAAGGAGACTTGACAAGGTTTTACATAAGAAGGCAAAGCTTTCAGATCAAGTGTAAGAGTTCACATCGTTCAATTTGTCGGGTTCTTTCTTTGGGTCTTTTTATTATTTCTTTATTTTAGGTTTTAATGTAAGATTTCCATACAGGAATCTACCAGGAAACGTCTGGAAAAGGGTTCTGAGATGTTTCCTATGCAAGAACATATGGGAAATATCTCCCAGACCCCTCCATGGAGTTTCCTCTCCATTTCTATGCCTGAAATATTTCCTGTATAGATATTAGAAAGGGTAGCAGTTTCAGATGCATAAGCCTGACCTGTTAAGTTATCATTGTTATCATGAAAAATATTCCTTCAACAATTTCAAGTCTAGAGGAAAATAATAAATTTTTGATTCCCTTCTAAATGATGAAACCCATATTTGCTGTCTCCATCTCTCTCCAGTTATTTTTTCCTCCTCCATTAGGAATGAGAGGAAGAGAAGAATGGAAGAAATTGGACAAATTACCTCGTCCAAATCATGGCCCATCTGTAAAGCTCCAAGATTGAAATATTTATCAGCTGCAGTAGCACCCATAGCTGATAACTGAGGAGGATGTAGGACGTTATAGAAGAAGATAGAAACTGAGTCATAGTAGAACTGGGGACGTGCAGAGTTATGATCACCCTCAAACTTTATAACATTCTTGTCCCCCTGTATAGGACATCCATCAGTAGCAATAAAGGAAAAATTCTTTGTTAACTGCATATTAATATTGCTTTAAAGACATAAACCAATTTGTTTAGTCAGACATGATATTGACATACCGCATATAGTTTGAAGATGACATCAGAATGGTGTGGCTGGATGAACACATCCTCAGTTGCATGTCCAAACAGTGCTGGAATGAAGGTTTTTGGAGCAATCTGCAATACAAGTTCAGTTTTTCAATAGAAACTTACCTGAAATACACTTCAATGTGCATCCGTAGAATTTTAACAAGATTGCCCTAGTTGTATAATTGATATTTATTATTTTTATCACACTTCATATTCAACATTTCATTAAAGTCTTTATGAACATTGATGCCTAACAACGATCGACATCAACAAAGTAGAATACAAAGATGTGTGCACGCTACAAACAATACACTGATAGTAAAATATGGCCCAGAGACATTAACTATTTTCATTAAAAGAATTATAAAGGCAAGGTAAATTACTCGGGCTCAATGATTAATGGTCATAATGCAAGAAAAATAGCTTAGTACGGTAAAAAACAAATTTCTTAAATGGACAAACCTGCGTAGCATTGAGGTCCATTATATCAAAACTGGCTTTCTTTTGGATTACACGCCGCATGTACTGGACAGCTACTTTGACCTGATACAAACAAACAGGACCATAAATAACGCATTGCATTCAAAAGTTCCACACTTCTCCTACATACCAAGAACAAAATTCTAAAATATCTGTGATAAGTGTAACAAGTTTTGTATTTACTCAAATAATTACTACTTAATTGTAAAATTTTGGTTTCGCTAATGAAGCTGGGCTGATTCTTGAGACAATGCTTTCATAACAATTCATGTATTGCAAAATATATAGGGCGTAGGCATACTGGGACAGCGATGAACAGCGAAAGATCTCCGATAGTATGCTGTGCTTCTTGGGATATAGTACCCTGCATTTGAATTTTTTGGACATGAAGAGTTTATCTGACTGAGGGAATTCCATCAGAAATTCCACTATGGGTTGGCTTGATTTTCCTGACAATATGTATGTAAAATTGACAATGATATGAAGATAACAAGATAAGATAACTTTTATTAGCATCCAACGAATGACCACAAAAGTAGGTCAATGGGACTGTAGAGTACAATCAATATGAATACAATGTGGGACTGCAAGCGCGGCTCCTAGAAAACACTGAAAATAATATAAAGAAAGAAACAAGTGGTACTGCTACTGTGACATGCATATAAAAGACTATGGCCTGGAACCAAATAATCAATAGCCTGCCAAAAAGAAGTGAGTGAGCTAGGAAGATATGGTGATGGAACTAAAGATGTCAAGGGTTCTTTCGTCTGATGACTGATAGCGAGGGAGGTGAACTAGGCACTGGCTCACTATCAAAGTCCCATGGAACTAGTGATGAGCCCAACCATATGATCCTGGGGGGCGATGCAAGAGCGACAAATACTCATAGCATTCGAGGTCAAAAGAAATAAATTGGGGACTAATCTCTTGGTGTCCCTGTAGAAAAGGGATGTAATCGGGCAGGTTGGGGCGCCCTGCTCTGGAACCATATGGAGCTGGTCCCTTTGGTGCTCTGAGGACATGCAAACAGTCATATAGTTCAGAATCGCCCAAATGGTCTAACCCGAATCCATCGATCCCCCGAAGGGGTGGATGAGAAGAGCCCCGAGATCTCACACTTCCATTGTTTGGTGCACCCTAAACTTCGGCTCAACACTTGGGATCATCACGGTCATCCCAAGGCAAGGCATGGCGTGTAGGAATTGACCCTAAACTTCGGCTCAACACTTGGGATCATCACGGTCATCCCAAGGCAAGGCATGGCGTGTAGGAATTGAGATACGTGACTAAAAATATCCCTGATGAAGAGGGCTAAGCATTGTTGATCCTGGTACCTAAAGAAGGTAGAGAGGGAAACTCCTGAATCCAATATAGGAAGTGATAGCATCCTCTAATCTCATAGTATAGGGGGCACCTTAAAAAAAGGTGTCTCTTCTCTAGCTCCCGTAGATGGCGCATTTGGCAGATACTATCCGACAATGGTAACTAGTGTTTCCGCTGTTCTATGCTTTGTACAATCACTTAGCCCAATCTTTTTTTCAATTAGCAATCAAATTTAATCTTCCAATGATAAATAGCAATTGTAGATAGACAGTAAATGCAATGTACTAGAGGGTAGTAAGAGAAATAACAAGAGACACAAGATTTGGTCAAAGACCAGGGAAAAACCCCACAAGGGGGAAAACCCTTTCAAATTCTTCTTCTATTAGATTGTCATCAAATGTTCAGCAGAGAGATTACAATGTTCCAATTCATCAATCAAGATTCAAAGTCTCTCCTTTGACTAACCAACAAAACCAACCAACCAATATCCAAAAGATGAGCCTAATAGTCAAATTTGGTCAACTAGTCAAATCTAAAATTTTGGTCAAAGTCAACAACAGTTGTAGCAGTCCTAATTCCAAATGATCAACACTGAACAGTCAACAGACCTCCAAAAGAGCTCGGTAAGCAGTCAAAAAATGTGGCCTGAATGTTGGTCAAAGTGCAATCAAACAGTCCCAAAACAATCCTTCAAATTCGGTCAAAGTCAAAGTCAAAGTCTGCTAAAACCCTAGTTCCAGATCTATAGTCAACCAAGGTCAAAGTGCCCAAAAAAGTTCATCCTCCTTGCCAAAGAATTCAGCCTCCAAAACAAATGCAAAATCTCAAGTCAAACCAATCCCAAACTCCAAAATGTCAACGTTGGTCAAAGACAGAATTTGGCCCAATCAAAATCCTTCTCTCTCCTCGCATGTGTGAAAGAGACCTGCAATTTCCAAAAGTAGTCGTACCTCCAGGAGAAGATGTGTGATGATGATGCTCCAAATGATGTGACTAGAGGTGTGTTTATATGTGTCCAAGGAGGTCGAATTTCCTTGCTCATGTCAACTTGTACTTTTGTGTACTTGTGGGTAAATCCAATAAAAATAATATTTTTCCTTAGACCAAATTAAATTCTTCCTAGGGCAAAGAGGGTCTTCTCTGGATGAGGGAGGTTGTCCAGAGGGAATTTGTCCCTAAGCTGCCAAATTAACACTCCCTCTCAACTAGGAAGAAATTTTTGACTTCATCATGAATCTCATCTCAGACATCTCGTCATTGTAATCACTGAATCAAGTCATGTCTCATCTCTGCTCATCTGTTGAACACTTTCGAATCTAAAGAAGAAGAATTTGACATCATAGGGGAGCTCAAGCTACCACCCTCTATCCAGTGACAATAGGAGAGATACAACTTACTAGGCAAGGATCACAACCATCATGTTGTCTAATGACAACAGGCATGATAGAACTTGCTATGAGAGGTAGTGATCACATCCATCCTATCGTCCAGTGACAATGGGCGAGATACAACTTAACAGGCAAGGATCGCAACCATCACGTTGTTAATGTCAACAGGCAAAATACTACTTGCCAGAAAAGGTAAAGATCACATCCATCCCATCGTTTGTCGATCTCCCCACATTGACCCTCAAAAATCAAGTGGTAGAACACCTACATCCCATCACTTTAGTGAGATACCACTTGCCATGAGAGGCAAGGATGACAACCATCTCAAGTCATCTCAAACCATTGGTTAGATGGGGAGGAACAATCCCAACAAGCCCAGCTTGTGGGTAGGATGCATACTAGGGTATACTATGTCTGGTCCAATCATGATAGGGGGAGATACCCAACTTTCCATAAATGACAAGGATCACAAACACCCTATGGTGATAATAGGTGAGATACTACTTACTGCAAGGGTTAACGATCACAACCATCCTATTGTACAAAGTGTTAAAATATGCAACTGCGACCAAATTCCACTTTGGACTACTCATTTGATGGAGATGATGATGGCATCAGATTCCTCTTTTCGAGAGGACCAAAATCGACCTAAAGATCACCTCATTTGCACAAGCGGAAGTTGAGTTATGAATTATTTTATTCATACATATACTCTGGATCAGGACGGCCCTATGCACATGTACCAATGGACAGGTCAAGTGGACCCTCATGGAAGCCTATAAATAGAAGAGACCTCAAGCTCATTTGGACACATTGATCAAGCTCTCTTCTCCTCTTCTATTTTGTCTTGGCTCGCACAGGTTTGACAGAGGAAGCTCGCACAAGGGTCCGAAGCTACAGGATGAAGCTCACACTGAGTTAGGGTTTTCTGATTCCTGGACGTTGGCACAGAACTGAGCAATTTAGTCCTTGGTCATTGGCATAGAGTGGTCATGAGAGCGACCACGGACCCTCGGTCGCTAGCACAAAGTCTTCATGAGAGCGACCAGGTGTCTCAGTCAGTTTGGTCCTCGGTCGCCTGTACAAAATGGTATGGGAGCGACCGAGCTGCCATAGTTGCTATCATGCAGTTCACAGAGAGCGACCAAGTCTATCATAGTCGCTCGCACAGCTCCTCCTCCCTACGTCCGGGACTCCAAGATGAGATTCCAGTGTTCTGAAGATTTCGCTCAGTGACACAAGTGTTCGGCAGTAAGCTACAGGCAGTGACAATACATTACAATTATCTAAATCAGAGTTTTGATGTTTAGATGCATTTCATGGATATTCTAGTTGTTGTAAAGATATGGATCATTGTACTCTCTTTCGCTGAATTATTTGATGACAATCTATTGGAAAAAGATTTGCAAGGGTTTTTCCCATAGTGGGTTTTACCCTGGTCTCCGACCAATCCTGGTGTCTCTATGTGTGCATGTTTTTCCTTCTATTGTTCTTTTATGTTCCACTGCATTCATGATGATGTTATTTTTCTTTCTACATAGTTGCATATGCTGAAGAATAACGAAGTAAATATGAATAATGTTATGATGCTATGGGCTGAACTTAATGTATTTAATGAAGAAACGCAATTATCAAAGCAAAGAACAATGTAGCCATATGAAAACTTAACATGGTATCAAAGTTGGGTTGAAGAAAAGCATGGAGATCACCCCCATGGAGACACTTTTGATGGAAGCAAGAAGAGGATGGTGGAGACCTAAATGAATCCTAGGGTATGAAAGAAACCATAGGTAATTAGTGCATAAGGATTTGATGGTGAGGGTTTGAGAGAAACCCTGGTTTATGGCAAAGACTTGAGATTTGATGTATGAAACTATAGCATGGTCTATGTGAAGATGTTCAGGCATTTGGGACAGATTTGATGAAGCCCTAGATGGTCGGTTGTTGATAAAGTTGATTGAAGGCAGCATTCTTATGTGGACTATGGATAGTGATGACTCTTGAAGGCTGGTTCAAGAGGGAGAGGATCACCTATCATTGAAGATAAGTAATCCTTGACTTGTGATGTTTCTTTATGTCTTTACTCTTGTTTAGACTTATAGATCTGACTATTGTGATTATTGTTTTGATCATTGCTTATACTTCCTACATGTATATTTGAGTATATGGATGTATCTAACCTCCTTGATGAGATGTGATAAGTAGATCCCTCTTGAGGATCATTTGAGATGCAGGAAAGAAAAGCTAGATCTGGAAAGAGGTAAAGAGGCTCTTGATGAAAAGGTGACAAGCACTACAAGCTGCCTATGAGAAGGTGTACAGGTATTTGAACACTACAAGGTATGAAAGGTACATTGTTTCAATGTTATGTTTCAACATTGGATGACTAGGTAATCCTTATGGTATGCTGAGAATGTCTCCTCTGCAAATGGCTCATGCTTGCATATGAAAGAGATTTGGATTTATGTTTCCTATGAGGAAATAGTGCACCTAGTATTGAATATTTTGATCATGTTGATCTTTATTCTACGAGGTTACTTATTGTTGATCTTGGATATAGTAGCATAACTTGATGTTTGGCTAACATCTATTGTTCTTGGAGATCCTCATTCTGTGAAGAAGGCTAGTACCTTGACTCTATGATACTCTTTGTTGAAGAAAAGTGTAACTAGGTTCGGTATTTGTAAATGAAATTTTGATCTTTGTACTTATCAAGAAAAAGAAATATTATTTTTGTAAATTATTCGAATGAGTTTCTTGCTCAATCCATAGGTCTAGGAAAGGTCAAAGAATCAAATTCATGTTCTTGAGCATGAATATGGGTCAACCTAGTATCAAGTAGCCCTGCAAGACAAGCACCATCCTCGAAAGAAGAAGACTGACAACAAAACAATGAAGAAAATAGTTAAGTCGGCCTTAAAATGTATATTGAAGAACAATCATGTCGGCTCAGTCAAAGTGACATATCTATTCATGAATTCAAGTCGGCTTGCCTACAAGACAAACCATTATATATACCCAATAGGATCTACGCAAAAGTAAGAGAAGATATCTTGGATTCTTCGGAGGTATAGCTACAGGATCTCGGACAATTACAGTGAGTAAGACCTTGCAATCTCAGTTCTTCGGATGGGTAATCTAATAAGGATTTCGTAGCAGGCAGAGAGCACACTTACTCTCGACATATTAGATAGACACAGCACATCTATGATGACAGGAGGACGCAATCTTGATCTCAGCGTAATAATGATCTCGGTGCAATGAAAAGAACTCAGGCATGATGATCATAGTTCCAACCTTACAGTTTCGGCCTCCTCACTATATCGACATTCTTCATTGAAGCAGTTCCTCTGTCTCAGCATGCTTGTGACATACCAACAGTCTCAGCGTAGTTATATAATGAAGATCTTGGTGCAAGGAACACACTTACTGTCTCGATATATATGATCTTTGTCTCGGTACTACTGTGATCCTACAATAACACATTCACATCATACTCTATCTCGACACATTGGTGATGAACTGAACGAAGACATGATCTGATTCTCAGTATTAATGATTTTAGAACAGTGAAAGATCTAAATGAAGGAGCAGCTATGGTGCAGCATCAATCATCTCTTTGTTATGGTGAAGTCCTCAATGAAGGTACAACAATAGTGTTGCAGCAGTAATGAAGACCTCAGTGGTGCAGCAATGATGATGATCTCAACAGTGACAAAGAAGAGGATTAGTGTCTTGGTCTTGGAGTGGTATATTAATTCAAGGGTCATGGTCTTGGTGTTCGTCAGTTGGAATCTCTATAAGAATAATTATGTGTGGTTTTCCTCTCCAAGAGGGAGGGGTTTTGGCCTTAGCAGAATTCCAACATCTTGTGTTCTTGTCTCTTTCCTTTTGGTAGCTATTTGATGAAATACGAAACACACACTCTAATAATGTCAAAGAGAAGATTGTGGTAATAAGAAAATTAAAAAGCCTCATAAATAGTTATCAAGTCAAGAAGAATCTCATTAACTCATATGCCCTAGATTCTTCAACACTCTTAACACTTGACATGCATAAGACATGATGGATCTCTTTTAGAAGGTTACCTCATTGATACTAATAATGCTTGTGATAAGTACGATGAAAGTATGTTGTCACTCTTGTTGTTTTGGTAAAATTTTATTGAATGACCTAACTTGGTCCTATGGTAATCTTGGTGATAGAACTATGAGTTTGATACTCTAGATATCTTATTTAACCGTGGTCATGTCTTTGATAGTAATTATGGCATATGGTAAACTTGAATGCCCTAACCTATTGAATTGACTTGGTAGAAGTGATATTGTGTTCATGATCTTTAGAGTATGTTGTCAAACCTGTCTGTTGTCCCTATCATGTGAATCTAACCTTTGATGAAAGATTGATGTCATAATGTAATGTAGTAGCTAACGTGAGCATGTTATGACCATGATGGGTATATGTTTGATTTTATGATCTAACAGATCTATTGTTGCATGACTCTAGTAAAGACAGGTTGATGACATGAAAGAAGACAAATGAAGTAGATTCCCAGCCAGAGGGAGAATCTCTTCTCAAGATTCTTACTACTATTTGCATATGATTTATGTGCATCTAACATTATTGATTTGCAGCAAGGTCTCAGATCTGAAGCCTGTACAGAAACTAGGGTTTCTGCTCCAGACACAAGCATAGAACTGGGAGATTTCGTCCCTGGACGCACGCATGCTAAGGCACAGGTAGCGTCTAGGCAGCTAAAGTCACTCCCATGCTAACCTGAAGGGAGCGTCCATAGGTTTGACTACAGTTGACCATCATCTAAAGATTTATGAAGTTGTCTGAATTTCGAATCAAGATGTTCACCTGAAGGATGTTAGCTCCACAGATAAGTAGCAGATATCCGAAAGATTTGAAAACAGGGAAGTTTTAATGTTTGCAGGTGACCATGATATACATATAGATATGTCATTATGTTTGAAGTTTGTGCTACACGAGTTTGACATGATTTGGCTAATTGATATATATGAGATGTATGATGTCTAATTGAGACATGTCTTGGACTATAGATCTTACTATGATAGAAAATTTGGATATTGACATGATGTTTAATGTTTTGACTTGACCACTGATGATTTGCCTTTGATGACAATGATATACGAGCATAGTGACTTCTATGACTTGTATTATGAGAATGACTTGATTGATATTGCGTGGTTGATGACAACCTGTTGGCATGATAATAGATGATGTCATGACTTGATGAAAGCCCTACTTGTCATCTAGTTCCTAGTGAAGGAGGAAATCAAAAGGAGGATCTGTTTGGGATTGTTTTAGGGCTGATCTGTTTGGGATTGTTTTAGGGCTGATCTGTTTGGGACTATTTTAGGGTCACTGTTGCAGAAAAAGGGCCGAAGATCTTCTTGTTGTGCTAAAGGCCTAATCAAGAAGAATTCAAGAAGTCGAGTTGAAGATGAAAGCCTTTCAATCCAAGCGAAGGAGATGAAGAGGTTAGATCACCATATGTGCTGCAACTAGGGCCGAAATAAAGTGCAAGTCTGAAGCAAGAGGAAGCCTAAGTCGAAGAATAGCCGAGAAGAAGGAAGAAGCAAGAGGGTTGACTACCATTGACTCAAGGAGGAAGGACTTCGTTAAAGAAGCTTTGTGTCTTGGTCTTGGGGAGGCAAATAGGCCAAGGGTCTTGGTCTTGGTATTCGTCAATTGGAATCTCTATAAAAAGAAAAATTTGTTCGGGGTTTCCTCTCAAAGAGAGAGGTTTTGGCCCTGGCTGATAGCTTATCTGTCTCTCTTGTCTCTTTATAGTTTATGCATCGATAGTTGTTTTATAAAGAAGAACACTAATAACGTAAATAAAAGAAGATCCTAAACTAAAGAAGTAAAAAGCACTCACAAGAAGTTACTAATAGAAGAGAAATCACTTAATCTCTATGCCCTAGATTTCTCAACATGGTATCATAGCCATGTTACTAAATCAAGGAAGGGAATCTTATCAAGGGACACTCAAGGATTAAATCTCAAGGCAGGCATCAAAGCGAAGATCATCTTGAAATCAAAGGAAGCATCATAACCCTAGATCAAAGAAGTCTACAAAGAAGTATTGGGATCATCATCAAGAAAAGAAGACCAAAACCCTACACCTACTCTAGTTAAAGTGTTTTGAAGACTATTCATCCAAATAAAGCTAGATCAACAAGCGGTATCATCTCTCTTGTGGGATCAAGGATCATTCTTGAAGAAAACTACCTTCATCAAGGAGAAGTTTTCTATTCTTTATATCACCATCAACATCAAGCAAGCAGCAAGGAGGAGGAGCATCCTATCAAGTAAGTAAATTTATGTCCACATCTAAATTTTTCAAAATGTCTTTTTGCAAGGAGAGCAACAAATTGGTTGGGGCTTCAAACTATCTTCTATAGATGAAAAGGACAGATCTGAATCTCATTGAAAATGAGGTTATGGAACATCTCAAAGGATCAATCACTAAACCAATAAAGGAAGATGCTCAAGCTCTTGCAAAGTATATGAAAGGGGAAGTTAGGGATCAAAGGATTCTCATAGAATTCATCAAGGATCCCCTCATCCCGTATGTATCTAAACTCGAAACTTCAAAGGAAATCTATGACAAACTAGTAGAGTTGTATTTTGTAAGCATTGTTGGAGAAGTCATCTCATTAAGGCAAAAACTCTACAAGATCAAGATGTCAAGGGGAGATGGAATAGCCTCATACTTTATGAGGATATCTGAAATCTGGGATCAACTACAAGATCTGGGAGAAGTCATGTCTGATAGAGAAATGACTACAGTTGTATTAAATGCACTATCGGAGGAGTGGGGTACCTTTATTTCAAGTATTTATGGGAAGAAAGAAGCCACTCCATTCCAAGATCTATGGTCACTAAGCAAAATTGAAGAATCTAGACTGAAGGCCAAATTTGATGTGGAAGCAGGTGAGAAAAATTGAAGAATCTAGACTAAAGGCCAAATTTGATGTGGAAGCAGGTGAGCAAAATCAAGCATATGTTGTTATGACAAAAAAGAAAGGGAAAGTTTGGAAAGTTTGTTCCAAATAAAAAGAAGAAGAACATGGCTAAAATACAATGTTGTGGGTGTCAAGAACATGGGCACTATAAAAGAGATTGTCCTAAGCTCAAGAAGGACAATAACAAAAGAAGAAGAGAAGAAGAACACATCACCGAGGAAGTGAAGGAAGCTGAAAGGAAGAAGTCAAAAAATGAGGAAGTAATAGATCTCCACTATAGAGATAGTCTTCCTCACATAAGTTCTTTTCAAGTTCCTAAGCCTTCTATTGTAAGATATGGCTATCATGATTCACTAATGGAATGCATCAAGGCATCATGGAAGCATTGAAAGCAAAAGCTCGAGACATCATAGAGAAGCATGAAAGATGGTTAGAATCTATGGAAGTCAAGGATATACCTCTTGGGAATCTCATTGAAAACATAAGTGGCAAGGTCATCTAGTAGAAGGTTCATCATACATCTGTCAAAAGGAAACATCTGTTGATAGGGATATTTTAAATTCCTCAAGATTCTCTGATGGAATCTTCATTGAAAGGTTCACCGATCATGAGCAGAAGCAAGTGTTTCATCAAGAATTCCAAACTTGTGGAATTCATGGATGATGGTATGATGCATAAAAGGAAAAGTAGATCAAGGGATTGAAGCTCTTTCAATCAAGGAAGCTGCTACAGGGTGTTTGGATGACCCAAAAGAAAATGAGGGATGTATGCTTACAGTCTATATTGAAGAGTCATATCATATGGTTGCAAGTAACATGGATCAATGCTCTATATTGAGAGCATAATCGAAGGAAGGATCTCCTACTTCAAAGGAATGCAGAAATGCATGGGTCGCACATTCACTAAAATCAACATACTATGTCCTCATATGTAATATGAGGTGTTTCACTATAATTGAGGAATTTTGATTGGAAATTCCTAGGAAAGAAAAGTGTGAAGAAAGGAAGAGATCATGGAATATGCAACCATGGTCAAGGCAATCTGTTGAGAAATCTAGGGCATCAATAGTTAGGTGATTTCTCTTTAAATAGTAACTGGTTGTGAGTGCTTTTTATAACTTTAGATTAGGATCTTCTTCACTTAAGTTATTTATGTTCTTCTTCATCAAATAGCTAGCAATGCATGAACATAAATAGACAAGAGACACAGAATGTAAGCTACGAGCCAGGGCCAAAACCTCTCACTTTTTGAGAGGAAAACCCGCACAAATTCTTCTTATAGAGATTCCAATTGACGAATACCAAGACCAAGACCCTTGACCTATTTGTCGCTCCAAGACCAAGACACAAGTTCTCTTGACTGTCAATCTTCTACTCTTTTTCTTTGTCTTGACTTTTCTCTTCCACTTCGACCTTCTTAGCACAGAGACACAGAGGCCCTTCTTGTGATAATACCAAACCTTGATCACTGTAATCTCACCAAATTTCTCCTTGCTGTATCAAGACGGAGTTTCATCCTTGACTATGAGATAGCACCGATTTTATATTCTACAATTTAGTGCCCTTATCCGAGCCCCTTCACCAAAATAGTCTCAGCTCTCCTATCTGAACTTACCTCCGTAATTGTCATCCAAAATCTCAAAGAGAGATGCGAACTTCTTCACTATCCCCTATCGCACGAATTTCAGAGGGATCTAAATTCCTTGACTGAACTGTGTACCCTTATCCGAGCTTCTAAAGTGATATCCAAACTTATTACTTCCATTGTTCACCCGAAATATCAAAGAGATATCTGCATTGTTTTCTGTGGAAATGTGAAGACCCTAAGCTCATATATATAGTAGTTGTCCCATATAAATAAGTCGACCTGAGAGTTCGAACAGGAGTGTCTCCGTATTAGTTGAGCCGACATGAGTTTCTACTTCATCTTGAGGCCGACTTGAAGAGGATAACTTTGTGCTTGTTTTGGAGGGCTACTAGACCATTTTATTGACTCATATACATTTGTAACATTCCCAAGAAGGGTTCTTCATACATGACATTGACTCGATTTGACATTTATGACTAGATGACAAATCCTAAAGGCTCACAATGATAACCATCTAAAAATAAAATCCCTTTGCTCATGAAACCCATGAAGCAAGCATAATAATAATTTTATTATTCTTCTTTTCATCATTCAAAAAAAATCACAATTACAAGTCATTATCAAGACCGAACCTAGTTACACTTTTCAACACAATCAACATCTAAAAGACCAACAAGATTTGACTAGGATATCTCCATGGAAGATATGAAGACTTTGATGGAGTCCGAAAAAGAAAAAGACCCTTGACAATATATATCTTTGGGAGATGTGTCGATATGTATTCAGGATGTTGATGCAAACTAGAAGATGTTATGATGACAGACCATCACAAAGGTAAGGTTGATTTTAATGTTCATTCCTTTATTTTTAAACAAATATCTGGATGGGTCTATGTAGGGTTGCCGGGGGAAGATCTATGGATGTCTTCCACCACTAATGCACATCTAGTAGGATGAAAGATCCTTAGGAACTATGGCATGAAGAAGGCAACATGGCATGAAGGAAGGCCAGATATGGACTGATGGATCACTTTCCGATGATGACATGACTGACTCATGGATGAAAGTGATGGATGGTCTATGCCCTAAAAAGAAGTCCCAAAATATGAAGACCCCTAAATAACGAAAAGAAGTTCATGACATCGTGAGGAGTCTTCAAGCAGCTGGTTGTCCCATCATCTCCACTTGAGGAGTTGTTGTAGGTCTATAACGAATAAAATATATAAATATAATGTAAAAGATAATAATCATAAATAATAGTTAGTTAAGCTAGTAATTAGGTTGAAGAGGCATGTCTAATAGGACATGACTCTTCATGAAGAGATACTTGCTAGGTATATAAGCAAGCCTCTCGTTCTCATTTGTAAATAATTCATTCTTATTCACACATTTAATATATAATATTTGTATCCTCATGGATATCTTGATATTCCAAGTCTTTTGGAGTAATTAATTTGTAGAAGGAACTGTGTCCGCTTCAAGGTGCCCAATTAAGAGAGAGCCTAGAAACAAGCTTCTTACTTGGAAGAAACTTGGAAATTCCTAAGCCAAGAGGGAGCTTATGTACATTCCTTCTGTAGGAATGAGTACATTCCTTTATTGGAATAGATATTTTCTCCTTAATTAAGAGGGAGAGATAGACACATCATTCTTGTCTTCACTTGGGAAGACAGAATGGAGGATTGGGTAAACATCTTGCATCCTAAGTAACCTGACACGGGGATTCGTGATTTGTCGGATACGGGGATTCGAGTGTCGGATTCAAACACGTTGACCCCCCGGAACAAGACACATTAGGATATGTTATATATTATTTTATTCAAATATATATATATATATATATATATATATTAAAAATTAGATATTTCTTACACAAATTCTCATCAATGATACAAATTCATTGATTTCAAACATAGATCTTCATCTAGATGTAAGTTTTACTATTTACAAAGTAAGTTAGTAACATTGTAGCATGCATAGTACATACAAAATTCAAATACATGTCACATAAATGACAAATCAATGAATCATAAATTCTAAATTCATAATGATAAATCATAATACATATTCAATTCATCAATGATCCAATAAGAGAAAGACAATATAGTAAGATAAAGACACTGACAGTTGTAGTTTTCTCATTAAGTCATCAAAATCAAAATGTGTTACATAGGTAGTGCAATGCCAATGGAAAATAGAAATAGAAAATACAAAACAACTACAAGTATACAAGCCTCAAGGCAGTAGGTAGCCCATGACTCATGAGTCATCAATCCTCATAGTCATCATCAGAATCAACATCACTGTCCTCATCATCATGGTCACCACTGCTCTCCTCTGCATCCTCCTCCTCCCCTATATCTATAGTCGTCTATGCATCTGCTGGTGTGGAGGATGACCGCTCTATAGTATCACCATCATCAAATCTAACAGGGTCTAGCACTGGATCATTGAGATCCATGTTTGCCAATGCCAACTCAACACTGTTGTCCAGACCCATATCATCAGGAAAGACATCCCACATCTTTGTCTTTCCCTTCAACCACTTTTCCCTCTACCTGTAAATAAGACGAAGGTTGGTGTGCACATACCCCATTGTCTCTGCCCTGGACTGCTCAAGCTTTCTCTTCTTAACACTATACAAATTCCCATATGTGCTCCAATTCCTCTCGCAACAAGAGGATAAAGTCACCTGAGAGAGGAACCTCATGGCTAACTACTGTAGAGGAGAGCTTGTTGCACCATGATTTGCCCACCAAGAATAGGGCTTCTTAGCCCCCCTGTCTCTAATCACATCATATCCTACAAATCGACCAGTGCCAGTGGAAAACTCTGCAAAGGCATCTTCCACCTCATCAAGCAATGCTCTATCCCAAAAAACCCGCCTAAATGCATCTTTCCTCCCCTATGAGATTTCGCCATCCATGTGAGGAGGGAATCTGCGGGAAGGTCCACCATTCAGCCACTCATGGTTGTAGTATTTTGGGTTCAATGAGTGAGCCAAACAATGTAAAGGTGTGCAATTATTGTCCCATCTGCTGACAAGAACATCTTGTATAGTACCACAAAAGGCCTCTGGTGATGTCTCATACTCAGGGCACTCACTTTGTAGAATAATGCTCCTCACAGACTCAATCATCATGGAATCCCATCCCTCATAAACCTCTCCTAGGTCTGTATCTGCAAATCGAAGCAAAGAAATGATAGGGTCCATGATCTGAATAATTAGATCTATCCTCTCCCACCAAGCATCATCTAGCAACGTGTCCTTCACTCTTTTAGAGGCTAGTTGATTTGTCTTTCTCCAAAAAGACCAAAACTCTGAAATAACCATGGCTCCAAGAGCGGTCTTGACCTCCCTCAACCTCTTCAACATGATAAATGAAGAGGCAAACTGTGTATTAGAAATCTTCAACAATGATAGATTGTTGTACTCCTTGTAGATAGTGAGGGCATTTGTATGATTTTGCACAAAGTTACGAATATGTCGTGCATCCTCAATAATGTTACCAATCCAAAGCACATCAGAAGCAATGGATTTTAGTGCTAAGTTCAATGAATGGGCAATGCAAGGTGTCCAAAACACTTGTGGATATTCAGCTTCCACAATCATGCTAGCAATGTTGCAAACAGGTGCATCATCTGTAATGATTTGCAGACAAAAATCAACACCTACATCTTCAATAACTTTAATAAACAACTCACCCATAAATTGTGCATCCTTGTATTCTCCAAGTGTATCCACTACTTTCAAGAAAACTGGACCATTCAAGGAAGACACCATGAAGTTGATGAGTGGTTGTTGTGTTGGATCTGTCCATCCATCAAAAACAAT
The DNA here is from genome assembly GCA_031772625.1 of Pinus tabuliformis. Lineage (NCBI taxonomy): Eukaryota > Viridiplantae > Streptophyta > Pinopsida > Pinales > Pinaceae > Pinus > Pinus tabuliformis. Next base: position 557,236,849 of record CM062813.1, on the reverse strand, counting down.
GCTAACCCCAAATGTTGGCCATAATGCTTTAATAGTCTCAGGTTTTGCACCTCTTCTTTTGCCTTCATCAACAATGTGGTTCTAAGCTTCTCTGAACCAGGGGCACATACCATGATGGAGACCGTTGAGTTAGAGCTCGGCACATCTCAATAAATAGAGGTGAGCGTGCAACATTAAAGGATATGAAGTTTTGATAGAAAAAAAGGCAATGGTGAGATCAAGCTCTTCCCGTTTCTCTTTTTGAAAAATATTGTCCATTGGACCAAGTGAAATTGCCTTTTCTTTTTGTTGCTTGTCCCCCAATAGAACTCTCAAATGGAAATTTGGTGGTGTCTTTCCTCAAAAATGGAAGGGGGTCATGATTATTGGTTTTTTTTAATTTTGCAGCCACATTTTCCATACCAACAATGAACTCTTTTTCCCTTTCTTTCCTCTTTTGTAAAGAAACTTGTGTACAAGCTCCAACTCCACAACCTCGTAAAGCCAACAAATGGCCTTTCACACGAAAATATGTGCTTGTGAAAGTATTTGTGGCAAAAATTCCATCTCCAATTCACATTGCCTCCTCCCTTCCCCTTGCTGCTTGGCCCATCCTCTCTTGAGACATATTTCCACAAGGCATATTTTTCAAGGTCACCTTTAGGAGGAAGTCTTCCCTCAACATTACTTGCAGCAGACTCTGATGATATTGGGGGAGGAGGGGCATCTCCAATGGGGGCATTCTTCCCCTTCCTTTGCCCCCTACCTGCTGCCCTTGATTGAGCCATGAATACTGTAAAAAAAAATAAACAAAACATGCGCAACTTTGTCAAAGAAATGCATATACAAACTGTTAAAATACAAATGCAAAAAAATAGAGAGGAAATGCACTTACCTGTTGCTTGAATCTCCTTGAAATGCTCCAAACCCTTGGCTTCTTGCTCCAAACTTCTAACAACAAACCCACAGCTCACTTCTTGCAAAAGGAATGACACAAAATGATAAAAAAACATGAGCAATTTTGCCCTTTTATGGCTGCGCGGGTCTCGATTTGCCGGATTTGTGTTCGGATTTCGTGACACATTGTGTCCGAACGGGACACGATCCAGATTCGATCATGTCCCATTCCGACACGACGTGTCATGAAATTGGGACACGATTTTGGGCGAATCAAATCTGATTTCCCTGGATTCGGACACGTGGCCAAAAAATAATGAATTCGGTTTCAAAGCTTGCATCTAATACTCTTTGAGGATGAGTTAGGGCATCCAAGCTAAGAGTAGTCGTAGAGGATTGATATTCTTTGAGGACTGGGAATCCAAGATAAGAATAGTCATGGTGGAACACACCTTGAGAACCCGGGTGGGGTATGTTCCGAGAGAGACAATGATGAGGGTGTCTATACATCATTGGTCTCGCCAGCATTGTGCTCAAATCTCATGGAGAGATAGAGTTGTTAGTCAAGGCCTTGCTATGTGACAATGTTGGTTGATATGATGCTAAACAGATGGGTTACCAATCCGACTCTTCTTATGAGAAATTCTTCAGATTGAAAATGACCAAGTACCATTATGAATACCTCCCTAGTTAAGAGGGAGTGTTGAAAAGTTTAACTGGGTTCGGTCTTCATAATGACATGTGTAATAGTGATTTTATGTAATTGATGAAAAGAAGAAAAATAAAACTATTGTAACGCTGGTCTCATAGGTTTCATGAGCAAGGAATTTTATTTTAGTGATGGCCCCCATTGTGAATCATAAAAGTCAATTTGAGTCTATGTCATATATGAAGAACCCTTCTTGGGCATGTTATATATTTATAAAAGTCCTTAAATAAGTTAGAAAGCCCTCCAAGACCAAGACAAAGTTAGCTCCTTCAAGTCGGCTGCAAAAGAAATAATAATATCTCTCTCCAGAAGACACGTCAGCTCATCTCCAATTCATGTCGGTTTATTATAGGCTCCAACAACTACAAATAAGGCAGTGCAGAGTTCATTTAGGCACAAAATTTCAGAAAATGATTTCAGTGGTCTGCAATTCGATTAAGGTCTAAAGCAGAGAAAGGAGCGTGAAGATCTCATAAGAAGTCTCTCTATCCAAGCAAAGGAGGAAATCAAAAGGAAGATCTGTTTCGGATTATTTTAAGGTTGATCTGTTTAGGACTATTTTAGGGTCACTGCTGCAAAAAAAGGGCCGAAGATCTTGTTGTTGTGCTAAAGGCCTAATCAAGAAGAATTCAAGAAGTTGAGTTGAAGAAGAAAGCCTTTTGGTCCAAACGAAGGAGATTAAGAGGTTAGATCACGATATGTGTTGTAACTAGGGCCAAAAAAAGTGCAGGTCCAAAGCAGGAGGAAGCCGAAGTTGAAGAATAGGCGAGAAGAAGGAAGAAGCAAGAGGGTTGACTATCGTTGACTTAGGGAGGAAGGACTTCATCAAAGAAGATTTGTGTCTTGGTATTGGAGAGGCAAATAGGTCAAGGGTCTTGGTCTTGGTATTCATCAATTATAATCTCTACAAGAAGAAGAATTTGTTTGGGTTTTCCTCTCAAAGAGTGAGAGGTTTTAGCCCTGGCTGATAGCTTATATCCTGTTACTAATAGAATTTTCTAATAAGTAGTTACTAGTAGAAGAGAAATCACTTAATCTCTATGCCCTGGATTTCTCAACACTTTGTTATATTATCTTTCATCAAGCAATTACCAAATTATGTGTGTATGAAGATCACAAAAACACCAAACACAAGATGTAGGCACTCTGTCAGGGCAAAAACCCTATCTAGGAGAAAACCCAGTCAATATCTCTTCTTTCAATAGTTTTCTTGAGATTAACCAAGACTCTTCAACCTAGACACAAAGCTCTTCCAACCACCAAGTCAACCTCTCGTTCCAGCAACTTCGACCTTGATGCAATAGCACTTCGACCCAACGAATCCAGAATTTCAACCTTCTAGCAGCAGATTCTTTGACCCAACACTTCCATAATTTCAACCCTTCCAGCAGTGGGATTTCGATCGAGCAACTAGCCCAGTAACTTCGCATAAGAGAGAAAGAGATAGCCCAAAACCTTTGACCTTGATTCTTCCAGCACTTCTTCTTCTCTCCTTGGGATTTCGCACTTTTTCTGCCTCCTTCGCTTAGATACTGAACTTGTGAGAGAGATGCTCCAAATGAATTCGAACTGCTTGTATATATACCCTTTAGGTGAGGTCGAATTGCCGAATTTGAGGCCGACTTGGTGTGGAGGTGTCAAATACCTAATTTGACTTAATAATAATCCTTTTTACATGATTCAAAAGCCCATGAAGGGTCTCATAAAATGTACAATGACTCTAATGACTCAATATATATCTTAGGAGTCCACAATGGGGACTTTGATTAATAAAAGATGGCCCAAGCATGAAACCCATGGTTTAATAAGTCATTGTAATAATAATAATAATAAAATATATTTTTCGTTATTTTGACAAGTACATTACATAATGATTCAAATACATTTATGAAGACCCAACCCAGTTACATTCTTCAACATCTCCTTCTCTCATTGGTTCATACAACATTGGGCATTCTCTCTCTCTCTCACGTGTGGCACAAGGAGGACAAATTTCAGAGCTAAATTACAGGGCTGAAATTACAGAGTTTATTGTAGTTTGACCAATGTTGACTTTGACCTTCCAAGGAGAGTTTGACTTTGATCTTTTTGGGAGATTATCTATTTGAGTGGACCACATATTTTGGCACAAAAATCGAGGTATTCTGAGCACTTTGCCCGCAAACCAAAATTGCAGGTTGACCACAGATTTCAGGACAGCAGTTTGATGAAGTTTGACTGTTGACTTTGTCACTGTTTTGGGTTGACTTTGACCTCCTGATCATGCTGAGTTTGACTAGGGAAGACTGAGCTATTTTGATGACATTCTATTGCCGCTTTGACCAGCATTGACTTTCTGGTTAGGGCTATTGATTGTTGCAGAAAATTGCAGATTTGACAAGGTTGCTTTAACAGTGATTTGGCAAGTCAATTTTGACTTTGAATCTTGTATTTGTACTCTCTCTCTGTTGAACATTTGATATAATAATAAGAATATTTGATGCAAGGGTTTTCCCCATCTTGGGGTTTCTTCCCTGGCATCCGCCAAATTTGGTCTTCTCTTGTCTTGGCCTGTCTTTTGCATATTGTTTCATGTTCTATCTACTTTTACTGTCAATGTGATCATTGGTTAATGTGATTGCTATTCAAAATCTAAATTGGAAATTAGCATTGCGTTGCAAAAGGAACATTGAAGTAATTGTGCTATACCATTGTTATCTAAATTTAACATGGTATCAGAGCACAGGTGAAGACAAAGCCCAAGCAAGAGAGAGAAAAGCAAGCACTAAGAAAAATTTGTTAGTGAAGACTATTGATCTAGCTTCAATGGCTTCTACATGTTACTAAAAAACCGAGGATAAGCTCCAGGACAAAGTTGACTATCATGCATGGAAGATGACTTTGGAAGAGCATGATGCCATGGACTGAAGGGAAGAGTGGGGGAGCCTCCTTCAAATGCACCTGCAGCAGCAAAATAAAAATACAAGAAAGGTGAGGTCAAAGCTAAAAGAATTATTATAGACTACATTCAAAAGCATTTGGTTGCTTATATTTCTGATTTAGGAACATCTAAGTAGATGTATGAGAAGTTGGTTGGGATGTTCAAGGTGAAAAATGCAAATCAAATCCTCTTTCTCAAAAACAAGTTGAAGGTTATCAAGATGGACAAAGGGGAGTCTATCCATTCCTAGTTCATGAGGATTACAGAAACTAAGAATGACCTTCTATCTATTGGAGAAATTGTTGTTGACAGGGAGCTCACTCTCATCGCTCTCAGAGGTCTTACAAGAGCATGGGATGTGTTTAACACCACCATTCTCAACAATGATAGGATTCCTAGTTTCGATGAATTATTGGCTAGATGCACTCAAGAAGAGACGAGGATGATGGAGAGAGACAAGCCTTCAAATGGAAATGAACCTACTGCTTTCTCCGCTCATGCTAAGAGGAAGAATAATGTTGGTCCAAAGAGACAAGGTGATTCAAGCAAGGATTCAAAGAAGGATGAAAAGGAAGGTGTTACAATTGCAACATGTTTGGCCATTATGCTAGAGAGTGTCCCCGCAAGAAGGATACTCCAAGGGATGATGACAACAACAACTACAAAGGCAACAACAATCAAAGGAACAACAGGTTCAACAATAAAGGAAAGAGGAATGCTCCCGTTGCTCGAGATGGAAATGGTCAACTTCCCAAAAGGACGAGAAATTGCAGGTATGAGGAAAGTACTGTTGTAGGAAAACAAAAAGAATTTTATCTTATTTTGGCTTTATCCACTTCCTCTCCTCTGAATACTTTGGATCATTGGCTGATTGATAGTGGAGCCTCAAGGCACTTCACTGGGTACAAGGAGGCCCTCTCAAATTTGATTGAAAAGAAGACTAATTTGGAAATCATACTTGGAGATAATGCCACCTATACAGTGAAAGGAATAGGTATTGTCACTCTTCACCTGAATCAAGATCAAACCATTCATCTACAACAAGTGTTGTACGTTCCCAATTTGAAGAAGAACCCGGTGTCTATTTCTGCAATGGAAGAGAAGGGCTTCAAGGTAGCATTCATTGATGGAAAGGTATGTATTTGGCAAAGAAACCCTAAAGATGGTTTGACACTTGGATTTAGGGTTGAATGTCTCTATCAAGTTGGAGGAAGTCCTTTGGAAACCTTGACTTGTGATACTTCTCTTCAATCTGAATTATGGCACTGAAGATTTTCTCACCTTCATTACAAAGTCTTACCTAGGGTAAAGAAGATAGTCACAGGTATGCCTGAGTTCCACATAAACCATGAAAGAATTTGTCAGGGTTGTGCAGCTAGGAAATTTACAAGGGGACCATTCCCTTCAACTGAAAGTCAAACTACCAACATTCTTCAATTGGTCCATTCCGATCTATTGGGTATGTTTCTCGTAACATCATTAGAAGGATACTTATACTATGCAATTTTTGTGGATGACCTTTCTCGCAAAACGTGGATCTATTTCTTGAAGAAGAAGGATGAAGTGTTCAAACGGTTTCGTTCTTTCAAAGCCTTGATGGAAAATCAAACAGAGAAGAAGATCAAGATACTAAGGACCGACAATGGAACCGAATGTGAACCAAATGAATTCAATGACTTTTGCAGAGACGCTGGCATTAAGAGGGAGACAAGCATTGCATAAACTCCTAAGAAAAATGGTGTTGCTGAAAGGAAGAATAGAGAAATCATGGAAGCCACCCATGCCATGCTCCATGATCAATTACCGAAGTTCTTATGGGGAGAAACTGCAAACACTACCGTGTATGTTCAAAATAGGAGCCCGCATCAAGCACTGGATTTCAAGACACCGGAAGAAGATTTCACTGGTAAGAAACCTGTTGTTTCTCATCTTAGAATATTTGGTTGTACTGTATATTTTCATGTGCCTAAAGAGAAAAGAAACAAGTTGAAAGCATTTGGGAAGAAAGGTACATTTGTGAGCTACAGTGAATATTCAAACGCATATAGAATATATGTGCCTAGACAAAGAGATGTGGAAGTTAGCCATGATGTCCCCTTCAATGAAGATACTGCCCTTGGGAAGGCCCAAGACCTCCCCATTCTGAGGAAGGATAATAATGATGATACTGCAGAAAAACAAGATGAACCTCCTTTAGATGAACCTATGCCTGATGTTGAAGGCCCGATGGATCGCATTGATCCACCACCTAGTGATCCCTCTACCTCAAGGAAAAGACCTTTGTGGCTCAAAGATACTCTCGAAGATGCTGAGAGACATATTGATCCAAGAGGGACATTCCTTGAAAGCAAGAAGTCGAACAGGTATCAAGGGTACTTAGTTGCTATGAGTACTGTTGTTCAATCTGAGCCTGGAACGACGCGATGAATGAGGAATATGAATCTATCATGAAAAATGATGTCTGGGATGTGGTGCCTAGACCAAAGGACAAGTCCATGTTTACCTCAAAATGGATAAAAAAATTAAACATGGAGTTGATGGGAGTGCTGAAAAATATAAGGCCAGGTTCTTTGCTCGAGGCTTCTCTCAAAAGGAAGGAGTAGACTATGACAATATATTTGCACCGGTTGCCCAATATACCACTATCCGATCTATTATTGCTCTCGTTGCCTCTCAAGGATGGAGCCTACACCAAATGGACATTAAGACAGCGTTCTTACATGGTTCGCTTAAGGAGAATGTCTACGTAGAACAACTTGAGGGGTTCGAGGTACAAGATCGAAGGACACACGTGTGCAGGTTGAAGAAAGCCCTTTATGGGTTGAAGCCAGCCCCTAGGGCTTCGTATGAGGGGATCGATAGTTATCTTATGAAATTCGGATTTACAAGGAGCAAAGCAGAGCCTAACCTATACTTCAAGGTTGAAAAGTACAACCCTCTCATTTTGGTCCTTTACGTGAACGATCTCTTTCTGACATGTGTAGACTCTCTCATTTATCAATGCAAGAGGGAGTTGGCTTCCGAGTTCAAGATGAAGGACCTAAGTCTGATGCACTACTTCCTAGGCCTGGAGGTCTAGTAAAAGCCAGGTGAGATTTTCCTTTCTCAATGAAAATACATTGTGAAGCTGCTCGAGAGATGCGGGATGGTGGATTGCAAGTCCATGTCAACTCCGATGGAACTCAACTTCAAGAAGCTATGTGGAAGTGGTGTTGGGCCCGAATTGGCAAACCCTTTCGAATATAGACAACTTGTGGAGGCCCTGATGTTTTTGGTACTCTCGTCTTCACATGTTCTTCGTTGTGAATATGTTGAGTCAATTTATGGTCGAGCCTCATCACATACATTAGATTGTTGCTAAGAATCTCTTGAGATATCTCTATGGCACAATAAACTATGGACTGACATACAATGTCGCAAATTTGAGGCTACATGGTTATACTGATGTTGATTGGGTTGGCAGTGTGGTGGATCGTAAGAAAAAATCTGGATGTTGCTTCTCATTGGGGTATGCTTCAATTTCTTGGATAAGCAAGAAGTAGAAATCGGTTGTTGCTTTAAGCACCACCGTGGCCGAATACATTGTAGCTAGTATGGCTTGTTGTGAAGTTGTTTGGTTGAGGAAGCTCTTTAGTGAGCTATTTGAGCACGTGTTGGATACCACCATGACCTTCTGCGACAACCAAAGTGGGATTCGCCTTTCAAAGAATCATGTGTTCCACGACCGCTTTAAGCACATTGATATCAGGTACCACTTTATCTAGGATATGGTACAACAGGGAGAAATAAGGCTCCAACACATCAGCACTGATGAGCAGGTTGCAGACATCCTCACGAAGCCCTTAGGGAAGGTCAAATTCTTAACCTTCCGAAAGAGTCTTGGAGTCGTAGAAAGACCCTCCTATAAGGGTCCTGCTTGAGTTGGACACTTAGCTCTATGAGCTCCTGTCTTACAAATACAATTCATATAACATTAATAAATATAAATATAAATATAATAATAATAATTAATAATTAATTAACTAACGGTTAGTTACTTAGTAATGAAAAGGCATGTCCTAGAGACATGACCATTCATGAAAGGGCACCAGCCTATGGTATATAAGCAGGCCCTCATTCTCATTTGTAATCATCTTACATCAATTCAATATATACTTACATGTCTTACAATGGACAATTACATCTTTGAAATATTTTAAAGATTTTCGCTACATATACAACTTGTGGTCGTTAAATTGGTATCAGAGCCACTGCCCTGATGTTTTTGGTAAACTCTCGTCCTGGCATATGCTTCGTTGTGAATATGTTGAGTCAATTTATGGTCGAGCCTCATCACATACATTGGATTGTTGCTAAGAATCTCTTGAGATATCTCTATGGCACAATCAACTATGGACCGAGATACACTGTCGGGAATTTGAGGCTATATGGATATACTGATGTTGACTGGGTTGGAAGTGTGGTAGATCGTAAGAGAAAATCTGGATGTTGCTTCTCATTGGGGTCTGCTTCAATTTCTTGGATAAGCAAGAAGCAGAAATCAGTTGCTTTAAGCACCACCGAGGCCGAATAAATTGTAGCTAGTATGGCCTGTTGTGAAGCTATTTGGTTGAGGAAGCTCTTTAGTGAGCTATTTGAGCACGTGTTGGATACCACCGTGACCTTCTGCGACAACCAAAATGGGGTTCGCCTTTCAAAGAATCTCGTGTGCCACGACCGCTTTAAGCACATTGATATCAGGTACCACTTTATCTGGGATATGGTACAACAGAGAGCAATAAGGCTCCAACACATCAAGACTGATGAGCAAGTCGCAGACATCCTCACGAAGCTCTCCGAGAGAGGCTTGGAGTTTTGGAAGGACCCTCCTATGAGGGTCCCGCATGAGTGGGATACTGAGCTCTATGAGCCCCTGTCTTACAAATATAATACATATAAAATTAATAAATATAAATATAATAATAATAAACAGTAATTAATTAACTAATGTTTAGTTAGTTAGTAATGAAGAGGCATGTCTTAGAGACATGACCATTCATGAAATGGCCCCTGCCTAGGGTATATAAGCAAGCCCTCATTCTCATTTGTAATCATCTTACATCAATTCAATATATAGTTACATGTCTTACAATGGACATTTACGTCTTTGAAATATTTTAAAGATTTCTGCTACGTATAGGACTTTTGGTCGTTACATTGGTATCAGAGCCACATTGGTAGATCCCAGTGTTTGGCCATCAGCTTGTCATTGCAACTAAAGCGTTTCGCTACACAAGTTGGAGTTTCTCCATTTTCGGTCAGGCCCTTGGCCACTTAAAAAAAAGACTTAACAAAAAGAATTGGAAAAAAGATTATAAAAGAAAAGAGTTTAAAATATATATATATATATATATTTAATTAAATAAAAAAATAAAATAAGGCCTTTCGCCATTGACATTTCCATGATTCTAGTAAAAAGAAAATAGTTTGTTGTAAATTTAGAAGGAGAACATTCATATATATAAAAAGTTTCTACATTATTGATAAAAAATGCATGATAAAGTCAAAAGGGAATCTTTCCAAATATCTTTAAAACTATACGTAAGAGAAGGAAGAGTAGATAAAATAATCTTGATTCTTCATTAAGTGGTTTACAAGCTCGTGATTTTAGCAACCCATGGTAATTGCCCATGGTATTTTCAAGGTAAAAGAAGAACAAGAGGAATACAAAATCACTTTATGTAAATGGTAAATTTTTTATTTTATGTGGAGAAAATTCACAGAGTCAAAGGCACATAAGTGAATATATATTTTATATTATACCCCAAAGAGGTAAATAGCCACATTTCACTAGGGTTTTAACTTTTCAAAAAACAAAATAAGGTTTTAAAAAAATTATAAAAAAAAAGAGTTTAAGAAAAAAAACAATTGTTGAGTATATATATATATATTTCGATATATATATATATATATATATACTAATATAAAAAAAATAAATTACCAAGGAAGGTTATCAACTAAAGAAAAAAGGAGCCTAATTCGAAAATAATGAAGGTAGCAGTGAAGATGAGTCCCACACAACAATCACTATTTTGGACTAAATGTCCATTTTGTTTAAACGAAATTGGATATACTTATATTCAAAGAAAAATGCAATCTAAGATGTCTAACGTGTGGAAGATTATTTAGTTTATATATATATAAACTAATATAAAAAAATAAAAATAAAACAAATTACCAAGGAAGGTTATCAACTCAAGAAAAATGGAGCCTAATTCGAAAATAATGAAGGTAGCAGTCAAGATGAGTCCCACACAACAATCACTATTTTGGTCTAAATGTCCATTTTGTTTAAACGAAGTTGGACATACTTATATTCAAAGAAAAATGCAATCTAAGATGTCTAAAGTGTGGAAGATTATTTAATACAGAAGAACATCAAGACAATGAGCAGATGCAAATAAAGCAATTAAAGGAAGAAATCCCCAAACTTCAACAAAAGAACGAAGCATCAAAGATGAAATATAAAGATTTCAAAGATCAGTTTCAAGAAAAATCAACAGAGGGTAATGAATAAATTTTGCGCCTAAGAGACCATAATTAAAAATTACTTAAACAGATCAAGAAGTCTAAAATTAAAAAGCAAAAATTGAAGCAAGCAAATGAAAGTTCTAAGGAGAAATTCAATGAGAATTTATCAGAGAAGGAAGAAAAAGAATTACATTTAAAAACCCTAAATCAAAGGTTATTAGAACAAATCAAAAAGCCTAAAATTGACAAGAAGTCACTACATGACAAGTTAGAACAACTTCAAAACGAAGTATTGAAGTCGTTAGTCGTTTCAGTCCAAGTTGAAGATAAAGGAATAAATATTGATCCAGACAATATCACATGTAAAGAAGAAGAGAAATCTAGAGAAGTTAAAACATATTTAGAAGTTGCAGTTCAAATGATAGACATTTCAAATGAAGATTCAGTAGCCAACTCAACAACAACACCTGAAGGAAATCAGGAAGTTGCCAAAATGACAAGGGAAAGTCCAACCAGAAAAACTATTTATTGACATTTGAATCACAAGAGCAGACTTTTCAATCAATCTATGTACCAGTATCACTCAGAACGGAAACAACAAATTTATGTTCCAAATAATACTAAAGTTTGCAGAATCCAATCCTACGATAACAATTCATCACAAATTTCCAGTGACCAGAAGATTTCACAAAAGATTAATCTAAGATGGTCAAATCCATTTTCGATTCAACAATTTTATTTATCACTCCAAGGATCATATCATCTTGTAACAATGAAGATGACAGTTCTGCGACGAGCAGAAAAAAGAGATCCAACCTTTCATCAGTAAGCTTCGAGGACAAAGCTTTTTGAAAAGAGGGGCAATGTTATGAATATAATTCATATAAAATTAATAAATAATATTAATTAACTAATGGTTAATTAGTTAGTAATGAAGAAGCATGTCTTAAAGACATAACCATTCATGAAAGGGCACCTGCCTAGGGTATATAAGCAGGCCCTCATTCTCAATTGTAATCACCTTACATCAATTCAATATACAATATTCAATATACAGTTACATGTCTTACAATGGACATTTACATCTTTGAAGTATTTAAAAGATTTACATTGCGTATACGACTTTTGGTCGTTACATCCTGGGGACTTAGGCTACTTCTTGGAGATATGAGCGACCATAGGGTGAGTAGTTCACCTTCACCTATCAGTGCGTTGTGTACAGGGTGAGTGGTTCACCTTCCCCTGTGATACCCCATGATGGTTAACTATGTGTAGGGTGAGTGGCCTTCCCCTACAATTGACATATGCATAGGATGAGTAGCTCACCTTCTCTTATGGCATATGATCAGGATGAGCGGTTCACCTTCTCTTGCTGATTCCCCTGCATACATCCTACTCATGTAGTCAAGGACTCATGGGAAGTACCTCTCATCTGGCCAATTGTTGAAGGATGTGTAACTAGGTTTGGTCTTTATAATGAAAAGATCTTTGTAAATGATGAAATAAAAAGAATAAAATTATTTTTCTATGCCTTGCTGCATGGGTTTCATGAGAAAGAAGTTAATTTATTAGTGGCTCCCATTGAGAGCCTTAGGATTTATTATTAAATCAAAGAGTCAAAGTCATGAGGAGCTCTTCTTGAGCATATATGAAATGTATATGAGTCAACCTAGTGTCTAGATCAGCCCTCCAAGACAAGCACAATCCTCTTGAAAAAGACGACCATCAAAACGATGTAAAATGTAGTCATGTCAGCCTCAAAATGTATATAAATATCAAGTCGGCTCACATTTGGAGACACATCCTTTTGGTGGACATGTCGGCTCAAATACAAGGACAAACAATTATATAAAGGAGCTTGTACCCTTGCATTTAGACAGTGACATCTTCGCATACATCTCTGAAATCTAGGACAAAGTACAGTGGTATAGGAAACTCGGATAAGGACAATAGTTCAGTGTTTCGGATGGAGAGGGATCCCAGTGGTTTTCGGACAGGTATTACAAAGGCACACACTCTCGGCATAGTTGTGACAAGACAGATCTCGATGCAAGGAGAACATATTCAGTCTCGATGGAGATATCAGTACAAGAAGAAAAACACAATCACATTCTTGGCATAATTATTATGATGGGGATCTCAGTGATACTCTCTCGGCATACTTCTAGATGTTGTCATAAGTCTCAGTATATTTTTGATGAGGTTGTCTACTGTCTCATAATCATGATCTTCATGGAAGATCATCAACACTCTTATATGTACATGTCTCAGTATAAGATCTCGTTGTTATGATCTCTATGAATGTGCAGTAGTGTTGCAACAATAGTGATCTCAGTGATGACCTTGATAGTGCAACAGTAATGAAGACCTCAGTGAAGCAACAGTGATGATGATGAACTCAACATTGACAAAGAAGAGGATTGGTGTCTTGGTCTTGGAGTGGCTTAATAGGTCAAGGGTCATGGTCTTGGTATTCGTCAATTGGAATCTCTATAAGAAGAATTTTGTACAAGTTTTCCTCTCAAAGAGTGATAGGTTTTGGCCTTGGCAGAAAGCCAACATCTTGTGTTCTTGCCTCTTTGTTTTGGTAGTTATTTGATGAACTAAAGAAGACACACTCTAACAATAACAAGTGAAGATTGGAATAAGAAGAAAAATTTAAAAACACCTCACAAACAGTTATGATGACTAGAAGAATCTCATTAACTCTAATTGCCCTAGATTCTTCAACACTAATGAGTTGGGAAACGTGGATAGGGACTATAGCACTATCAATGGACGCATCGTGTAGTGTCGTACTCTCTATGTCTAGGATGCATGGTGTCCAACAACTTGATCTGGGATCAAGACAAACATTTGTCAGTGGAGAGTGGTAAGGTCTTGTGACTCACTCTCGATCGATTCTTCTTCATTATTCATATCAGTTTTCAACAGAACAAAGATGAGATGAGACATAGAGATGGTACATGACGACAGGATGGCATGAGGATCGATGATTTGGAGGTGGAATTCTCCCTAGTTGAGAGGGTGTGTTAAAATTGGCAACTAGGGCCAAATTCCACCTTGGGACAACTCATTTGATGGAGATGATGATTGCATTAAATTCCTCTTTTCAAGAGGACCAAATTTGATATAAAGAACATCATATTTGGACAAGCAAAAGTGTGATTTTGAATTTATTTCCACACAGGTGCAAATTGTTCAGGTCAGCCACATCATCATGTAGCCTCATGAATCACAATAGACACGACTCTTCACCCTCAACGACTTATATAAATACAAGTGACCTCTCACCTCATTTGGCATCATCATCACACGCACATTCTCTCTCCTTCCCTCATTCGTTCGTATAACATTGGGCATTCTCTCTCTCACTCGTGTGGCATGTCACCCACCATTTTGTGGGTGACATCCCTAGGAGAATTTGTTTCTCCAAGATGGTCCTCAGTCAAAAGCCAGCAGCCCCTTGCAGCCACCAACTAGCTCATTGTGCCATTTCTCTGCCACCACAGCCATCCATGTGGTCCCTCACCCATCTGCCATGATGGTATGTTTAAAGGTGGGCCTCTTGAACCTAAAGGTATGCCTTGTCATTTGGTAATTGAGTATCGTAGTTTGGTCATCCTAAACACTTTTGGGCATGGATTAAAGGGGGATTCGACAAAAAGAATGGGTTGGGTTTGTGCTCTTGTCCCCTAGATCCCTTTTGGATATTAACCTTGGATTCTAGTCCCGTGGGATCTCTTTTATTGACCATTCGGCTTTAGGGACGGTATTTCACGGGAAACCTTGATTTTGGTTGTGTGGTCCTGCTCCCTCATCTGCACATATTATCCCCTTCCCACTCATTATTACCCCACTCATCATTTCTCCAACCTAGGTCCACATAGGGCTAGTCCTCCCCTTCCCCTTGCCCACATGGGTCAGACCTGGAACGATGAGCGGAAGGTTGATGCAGCTAAAACGCAAAGTAAAAGCATAATTGGCCACGTTCAACAAGAAAATGCACCACAAAATGCAAAAGATGGTCAGGACAAACACATTTAGCGCGTGGGCAAAAGCCAATACATGAGTTCTACCCCATCATCATGGCCATCACCCTGGATCCTACAGGTCCTATGAGCCTCCTTCATCATATAGGAACCCATGATTATCCCAACCACTAGTGCGCAATGAACCGCCCTACCTTAAAAGGGGGTATCCACTGCCACCTCTCACACATCATGCTCCTACCCCTTGAACCCTGAGCAGCTAATTAAAGAAAAATCATGAAAAGGAAAAAGGCATATAAATAAGGGTGGAAAAGTCAAGGTTGGGGCACCTCATGTTCCACGATTGCTCCCTCCTATACATTATATACCTAAGTGTGGGTTTCCCTTTATTAGCTACCCATATACCCCAGCATGTGGCCGAGAGCTGCCCCTTCTCATCCCCAATTCCATTCACCTCTTTATCACATATCACCACTTTTTAAAGGATGTAACTTGGACATATTATCCCCTTTAGAAGTAGAAACCACTTAATAGGATACTTGTTTAACCCCATTTGGAGTTTGGAGGCATTAGCACATGTCAAAGCCCATTATCGAATGGCAGGCCATTATGAAGTCCCCAACTGTGGTCCATGGTTTGTAAGCTCTTTTACTCGATTTCTTTAATGACTTGTTGTGTTGGAGGGCTAGAGGACACATTGGATCTTATGCAGGATTGCAGGTGGTCTCCATCATGGGTTTGGTCTCCCTATATGGGTCCTAACCCTCCATAGGGCTACATTGTGACATGTAGGGTGTGTGTTAAGAGACATGGGCCTCCACGACAGTAGACAACACTCCATGGATCCCCAGAGATGTTCAGAGATTGGCTCGAGATCCAGCTATTGGACAAGGAAGATGCACCTGGTTCACCTTTGCCCAGCCAGCCCCACAGATCTACCATGCACTTTGCAGCTGACCCGGGACTTGTAGGATGATATGGCATCACCTACACCATCATCGGAGCCCTTACAGATGGTCTATAGGCATCTTCAACTCATTTGGAGACCCATCACTGTATTATTGTGTGCCCACACCCACTGGGAGCACCACAGGTTTATTGTTTGGAGAACAAAGGGCCACCCCCTTGTCCATCACTCTTGAGGGTCTTATTCTTCATTATGGCACCTATGGACCTCATTAGGCTTCTTGGACATCCCTACGACATTTAGTGTTTATCATTTGACTTCTTGAGAGGCTTATTATTTCATTTATGAGCTAGTTTGGTGGGCTTGTCACCAAAAGTTAGGTTATTAGCACATTATTTTATTTTTGGGGCTTATATAGGCCTAAGAGACTAATTTGAACTCCTCATTAGTGTATAAATACAAGTGAGATGAGTTCATTTTCTCATCATCACTTTGGATTGGATCACTCCTCTTTAGGGAATTTCACACTTTATCTAGGATGAAGAATTGGAGCATGGATGAAATTTGATGTATGGATTGGGTTATCTTATCTTGGAGCTTCTTTATTATCAAATTGATGATGGTTGGATATGTTCTCTTACATAAGTACACACATTTAATGCTATTCTTGATTTACTTTGTCGTATGCATTGATTAGGATTTTCGCTATACTAGGGCTAATTGTTGCATTGCATAATTGCAAAATTGTGAATTATTGTTTCTATATAGCATCTCTTAATGTATGGGCCATGTATGTTGAATGAAATCTCCTAGGGATAATTCTACCATTGAATTTATCTTGATAAGCCATCTCTTTTTGTAAAGCGAAGTATAAAAGTTGTGAGGTCACTTCTTCTTGCCCTCTAGGCCAAGAGAAGTAGTCCTTAAGGCCTCCTTGATTCAGATACGAAGTTCTTTCTCATCATTCTCCTAGGCTGCATTCTCCCCAAGGGATTAAGGCATTGATCCTCCAATAGGTGATAACTCAAAGAACATTTTTTCTCCACATTTCCCTCTCTTCTAGGTCTAGCCAAGTTGGGTCACGTAGGGCATCACTTTCCCGACAAAATAGCCCAAGAAAAAGTTCGATCTCCTAGCCTCTACTGCGCTGGTGTGCCTTCAAGGCCTCCCCAATTTTGAAGCCATTCCGACAGTGGAGTTGTGAGATAACCCAAGCCATAGCTGGGGACACGAAACATGTGCTTTGTTCCCCATACGACATTATTGATATATAATTTGGCGACTCCATTGGAGGAATGAAGTCCTAGTTCCTCATTGAACTTCAAAGTCAATGCTTGTAGGGTGAAGCAAGCATTTGTGAAGGCATTTTAATTCACCCTAGCGACTCCATTGGAGGAATGAAGTCCTAGTTCCTCATTGAACTTCAAAGTCAATGCTTGTAGGGTGAAGCAAGCATTTGTGAAGGTATTTTAATTCACCCTTGCGACTCCATTTTGGCATTATATGCAAGATCATGAAAAATGGCTAAAGAAAGTATCCACAGCATTAGCCCTGAAGAAGAACAATACCTATGGGAAAGATTAGATTCGTGGTTTGAGCTTTGTGATAACAGGAGCAAGTCAAACCTCGACATCATAAGGCAGGAGTATGAAGAAGGCCCCACATATTATCTCTTCTTGGAGCTTGCCTATTATACTGGTGCATTTAATTCCTTGTCTCACAAGATCAAAGAAAAATATGGCTCATTACCAAATGAGGATTTGGATGACGAGGATGACCAACAAAATGAGGATGATGAGCAAACAGTTGTTATGGAATTGAGGGCCAATAGTAGAGAAGAGAAAGATATCTCCTCTGAGGATGACGAAGAGTTGGATCTTGAAAGCCTCCAAATCACACAAGAAAGAATGGTTGAATATAGTAGGTCATGCAGGGGGTTGGTAAGGGAATGTAATTCTAATGAAGTATTATCCTGTTTATATGATGAAGAGGTGAAGTTTCATAAGATGAAATGTGAATATAAAGAGAACCCTACTAATGCCCTCCTCCTAGAAGCATATTACCAAAATCATGTAACAAATATGTTAGCCATTATTGTTCAAGAGAAGAGAGAAGAAGAGAAGTCTCGCTTGTCAACCAACCAAGATGAAGATGACCTTGAGGATCTCGGTGATGAGCAGGAAGATGAGTCCTCGTTGTGGCAGCAAAATGGCCAGAGTGATTTTGAGAGCACATGTGTTGAGGAGAATGAGGCTATGGAAAGTGAGGCCAAGACTGACCTTACCTCTCTCAAGGGTATCACTCCTGATGACTCTCCTTTTGAGAACCTTGAGGAAGGTAATCCCATGAGCTCCTTGGAGGATGACATTGGAGACTATTTCCGCATTGAAAAGGAGAAATGGGAGATGAGGTTCAGATTTGTTTTCCCTTTATCCTGAGCATTATTTGCAATGACATATCCATCGTACCCTTGGGAAGGAGAATTATTATTTTCCCTTGCATAAAGAAGGACAATCTGAAGTGATTGATTCTCCTGTTAATGAAAACCCAACCTTTGATGCTTATAATGAGGAAATCAATGAGGCTTCTACATACCCACCATATGATTATATATTCAAATCACTTGAGCCTTTAGATTATGGGGAAGGAAAACCCTTTGAATATGACACTTCACCCTCCCCTTTGCCTTTCCCTCTTGTGCATCATCTTGAGTCTTCCTCAAGTAAGTCCCTCGTCCCTTTTGCTATGGCCTCGAGTGACCATGCCCCTTTCCCCTTTCTGAATATGGTGTCAAGGAAGATCCCTTTATTGAATATACTTCATCCTCTTTGACTCACCCGTAGGGTTTTGATCACTCCATGACCTCCCCTCTCTGATGTGACCATCACACTGAGAAACCTATTTGTTGCACTCCTTTCTCTCACCCCTCGTTCCCCTCTCATCACAATCGTGTGACATCTTCAAAGCATGATATTACATGCAATGATCGTGATGAGGAATTCTTGAGAGTGATCTTTCATTCCACCATTGCATACTTAGAGGGAAAGTCTTGCACTTCTAGATTGGCTTATTCTCCTTCTCCTAGGGCTTCTTGTCACCTCGAATGGAGATCATATTTTCCCACCTCCCACCTGCTTCATCCTCCATATAAATGTATCTGCATCCACTTCGGGCTTTGCTATATGAGTAGTCATATTGGCAAGCATATGTATATTGATATGATGAAATGTTGGTTGCACTGGCTTTATAATTACACTTAGCATTAGCATTATTATATGCATGCTTGAGTAAGATGCATTGCATGTTGATTTTGCATTAGAACTAATATCATATGATATTTCTCATGGTAGAGGATGCATTTTTGCATATTTATTTTTTTGTTGATTTTTATGGCCTAACATTAAGCATGTGCGATCATGAAATGTCGCAAAAGCATGTTGCCCCGTATTCTTCATCTATTATATGTGCAGGAAATAGGTCTACGATAACCAAGAGATTTTTGGAGTTCTCGTGACCTCCTATTCGAGTAGCTTTGTCCACTTCTTTGAGAGATCACATCCTAGTTAGAGCCAAATGTTACCCACCATTTTGGGGGTGATATCCCTAGGAGAATATTTTTCTCCAAGATGGTCCTCAATCGGTAGCCCTTTGTAGGCACCAACTAGCTCATTGTGCCATTTCTTCGCCACTTGAGCCAGCCACGTGGTCCCTCCCCCATCTGCCATGATCATATGTTTGAAGGTGGGCCTCCTAAACCTAAAGGTATGCCTTGTCATTTGGTAATTAGGTATTGTAGTTTGCTTATCATGGACAATTTTGGGCATGGATTAACAGGGGGATTCAACGGAAAGAATGGGTTAGGTGTGCTCTTGTCCCCTAGAACCCTTTTGGATATTAACCTTGGATTCTAGTCTCGTAGGATCTCTTTTATTGACCATTCAACTTTAGAGATGGTATTTCACGGGAAACCTTGATTTTGATTGCGTGCTCCTCTCCCTCATCATATATATTACCCCCTTCCCACTCATTATTACCCCATTCATCATTTCTCCCACCTGGATCCACATTCTTCCGCTAGGTCCACATAGGGCTAGCTCTCCCCTTCCCCTTGCCCACACCATGGGTTAGAACTGGAATGATGCCCCGGAGGTTGACATAGCTAAAAAGATAAGTAAAAGCATAATTGGCCACGTTCAACAGGAAAATGCACCACAAAATGCAAAAGACCATTGGGACAAACATTTAGCACGTGGGAAAAAGCCAATACATGAGCTCTACCCCATCATCATGGACATCACCCTGGTTCCTACACATTCTATGAGCCTCCTTCATCATATAGGAACCCATGATTGTCCCAACCCCTAGTGGGCAATGAACCGCCCTACCTAAAAAGGGGGTATCCACGGCCACATCTCACACATCATGCTCCTACCCCTTGAGCACCGAGCAGTTAATTAAAGAAAAATCATGAAAAGGCAAAAGGCATATAAAGAAGGGTGGAAAAATCAAGGTCGAGGCACATCATGTACTGCAATTGCTCCCTCCTATACATTATATACCCAAATGTGGGCTTCGCTTTTATTAGCTACCCTTGTACCCTAGCATGTGGCCCAAGGTTGCCCCCTCTCGTCCCGTACTCCAGTCACCTCTTTATCACATACCATCACCTTTTAAAGGATGTCCCTTGGACATATTGTCCCCTTTAGAAGTAAAACCACCTAATAGGATACATGGTTAACCCCATTTCGAGTTTGGAGACATTAGCACATGCCAAAGCCCATTATGAAAGGGCAAGCCACTATGAAGTCCCATGTCCCCACCTGTGGTCCATGGTTTGTAAGCTTTTTTACTCTATTTCTTTAATGACTTGTGCTGAAAGGCTAGGGGGCGCATTGGATCTTATGCAGGTGGTCTCCATCTTCGGTTTTCTCTTCCTATACGGGGTCTTAACCCTCTAGAGGGCTACATTGGCACATGTAGGGTGCGTGTTGAGAGCCATGGGGCTCCACAGCAGTAGACAGCACTCCATGGAGCCCCAGAGATGTTCAAAGATTGGCTCGAGATCCATCTATTGGACGAGGAAGATGCACATGGTTCACCTTTGCCCAGCTAGCCCCATAGATGTAACATGCACTTGGCAGTTGACCCAGGGCTTGTAGGATGATATGGCATAACCTACACCATCATCGGAGCCGTTACAGATGGTCTATAGGTATCCTCTACTCATTTGGAGACCCATGAGGTTTATTGTGCCCCCACACCCATTGGGAGCACCACAGGTTTATTGCTTGGAGAATAAGGGACCACCCCCTTGTCCATCACTTTTGAGGGTCCTATTCTTCATTATGGCACCTATGGACCTTATCAGACCTCTTGGAGGGCCCTACAACATCTATTGTTTATCAATTGACCTCTTGAGAGGTTTATTACTTCATTTATCAGCCAGTTTGGTGGGCTTGTCACCAAAAAGTTAGTTTATTAACACATTATTTTATTTTCGGGGCTTACATAGGCCTAAGAAACTAATTCGAACTCCTCATTGGTGTATAAATACAAGTGAAAGGAGTTCATTTTCTCATTATCACTTTGGATTGGATCACTCCTCTTTAGAATATTTCGCACTTTTTCAGGGATGAGGAATTGGAGCATGGATGAATTTTGATGTTTGGATTGAGTTATCTTATATTGGAGCTTCTTTATTATCAAATTGTTGATGGTTGGATATGTTCTCTTACATGTAAGTACACACATTTAATGTTATTCTTGTTTTACTTTGTCATATGCATTGAATGGGATTTTCGCTATGCTAGGGCTAATTGATGCATTGCATAATTGCGAAATTGTGGAATTATTGTTTCTATATAGCATCTCTCAATGTATGGGCGATGTATGGAATCGCTGTGAGATGCACACGCGCTCCTCTGCTCCCGCCACCGTCTGAATCTTGATCGCTCCTCCGCCGCTTGGATGGCCCCTCCAGATGCGCCTCCAGAGGAGGCCGTGCTTCAACACGCATTCTCAGCACTGATCAAATCTTTGCCTGCTCAGCGTGCTCGCCCATCAATATCCAAATTTGTGAAAAAAATTGAGGGGTTACAGGAAGTCTCTCTTCCTCCTTCCTTGCCCAGAAAAGCTGCTCTTGCCTTGGCGGGAAAAGGACTAATAGGGCAATTTACAAGTCTCTGGCCCTCCCCAAAAACCGTTCAGAGGTGGGTTGAGAGGAACTGGACTGATAAAATCCAAGGAAATTTTTCTATCAGGTTTTGTGGAAAGGGCTACTTCACATTTCATTTTGAGACTAAGGAAGACGAGGATTTAATCTTCCGCAATGGACCTTACTTCATGGATTCCAGAGGTCTGTACTTAAACAAATGGACTCCGGATTTCGACCCGGAGCTTGACATCCCTAATGCGGTTCCTGTATGGGTTCGCCTTCCTCATCTCCCCTTGCATTGCTGGGGAGACGAATCAGTTCGTGCTATTGGGAACGCTGTCGGGAATTACATAGACCGAAGTGAGCCGAGAGACAACATGCAGGCTTGTGCTCGTATCTGCGTCGAAGTTGACTTGGGTAGAGGCCTTCTAGAAGCTATTAAACTCAAAGTCGACCACTGGACGCACATTCAGCAGCTCGACTATGAACAGATTCCCTTCAAGTGCAAGGTATGTCACGAATACGGACACTTTGCTAACCGTTGCACTAAGATCTCTAATGTTGATAATACCCCGCAAGAAGAGCAATGGGAACCTGTCAAAAAAAAAATCAGCCCCTAGTCATAAATCTCCCATGGATGTTGGTACCTCTTCCCAGCCCTCCCCCATCTCTCCAACCTCATCTCCCCCGCCTTCATTCCCTCTTCCCTCTTCCTCCCAGCCATCCCAGTCCTCTGTCCGCCAGTTAAATCCGCTCCTTTCCTTGCCTTCCTCCAACCCTTTTCATGCCCTCTCCCTTCCTGAGGAATCCCCTACCCCCTCGTCTCAACCTAAGCCTCCCTCTTCTCCCCTTCCCCTGATCATCTCCCCTGCCCTCCCATCTGATCCTCCCCCTCTTAGAATCACCTGAAGCAATTCCAAGGAACATGGATCCACTATAGACGGTCAAAAGAAGCCTGGAAGAAAGTCTTCCAAACAGCACACGGACGAGAATGCGCAAAAGGACATAGCACTAGGACTCCAAAATCCTATAGAATCATATATACAAGGAGAAATAGACAAAGACGCAGCAAGCAAAGATAAAGGAGGGAGAGCAACTCCTCGAATCTCACTGTTGAAATGATTAAAATTCTCTCATGGAATCACTCCAAAACCAATGCCTTAAAGGATCTTATAAACCAAGAAAAGCCAGCTATTGTACTATTACAAGAAACAAAGCAGAGGCAGTCTGAAATCAACAAGGCCATTGAATACCATAAGCATTATAAAGGAAGTATAAGTGATTCCAAAGGGGCCTCAGGCGGAATCGCTACACTTTGGCGTCAGGACGAGTGGAACTATGCAACAAAAGTAATAGATCAGCATTGGGTTAAGACAGTGTTACAAAACAATATGAGTGGACAGCAGATTGTAATTTACAATGTCTATGCCCCTAACCATTACAGGGACAAAGAAGTTTGCTGGGATTCCCTCAGCCAAAATATAGAAGAAGAAGACAGCAGAAACATCATTGTCGGGGGCAACTTAAATCTAATTTTACATGCCAATGAAAAACGTGGAGGGAGCTTCATGCCAGACCCCTTCAGAAACCAGCTGGAAAATATAATGCAACAAGGAGATCTTGTCGATGTCATCCCAAAAAATCGTAAATACACATGGAGTAATCGCAGATTAGGCAGCAGTAATATTATGGAGCGGCTTGATCGTTTTCTGGTAAATATTTCTCTTCTATCCACCTTTTCAACTGTTAGCGCCACCATTCTTCCATTTGCTACCTTTGATCATTTCCCTATTACTTTAGCTCTTGAATCTCACAATCTTCTAGGCCCTCTTCCCTTTAAATACAATCATATATGGAATGACTATCAAGGAGTCAAAGATCTGGTCCAGCAAACATGGCGTCAGCATGTTGAAGGGTCTCCATGCTTTATATGGGAAAGAAAGCTAAAAAATGTGAAAAATGTGCTCAAGAATTGGGCTAAAATGCAGTACAAAGAGCCAAAAGAAAAGCAACGAGAGGTGAAAGCCAAAATTGAAGACCTACACTATGCAATAGAAAAACAAGAGTATCAACAAGCTGAAAAGACTCAAGAAGAAGGTTCATAGAAAAACAAGAGTATCAACAAGCTGAAAAGACTCAAGAAGAAAACCTTTACAATCAGCTACGCGGCATTAGAAGGGAAGAGGAAGAAAAATGGCGTATGAAATCTAGGCAGACTTGGCTGAAAAGTGGAGATAAGAACACAGCCTTCTTCCATAAACAGGCCACTGTTCGACAAATAAGAAACAATATAACAACCATCATAGATAGCGCAGGGACTCAACACAGTGATCAGACAGCCATCAAAAGCGCTGCTTCAGACCATTTCAAAGAGCTTTTAACTGAAACAGGTGAGGAAGAAAGCTACGCTGACCTCTTGCAGCATTTTCCAATGAAGATTTCAGCAGAATTAAATGAAAGGTTGGCAGAAGAAATAAAAGATGAAGAAATCAAGGAAGCAATTTGGTGCCTCCAGCCAGACAAGGCGCCAGGGCCGGATGGCTTCTCTATTTGTTTTTACAGAGAATATTGGGAAATGATAAAAAAGGACCTCATTAAATATTTCAAATGGATACAGAGGAAGATCAAAATAGGAGGATACACGAACTCAACTCATCCAGCTCTCATCCCAAAGGAGAACTGCCTTTCCAAATTTACCCGCTTCAGACCAATATCATTATGTAATTCTTCCTACAAAATCTTCACTAAAGTCCTTGCTTCTCGTCTCAAACCTCTCCTGCCAATGTTAATTTCTGAAAACCAAGGAGGCTTTATGGCTAACAGACAAATCTCAGACTCTATCCTCTTAGTACAGGAAGCCATTCATTCAAGCCATTCGAGGAATGAAAAAGGCTTCATTTTGAAATTGGATTTGGCAAATGCCTTTGATAGGGTACGACATTCCTTTCTATTTGCAGTTCTTCAGAAAATGGGATTCTCCTCTGCCTTTATAGAAATTATAAGAACTTGTATCTCTGGGCCTTGGATCGCTCCTCTTATCAATGGCAGACCTGGGCCTTCCTTTCGATCCTCAAGAGGCCTACGGCAAGGTTGTCCTTTATCACCCTATCTTTTCCTCCTAATGGCAGAATCCTTCAGTTGTGCTCTTGACCATAAGCGCCAGGCAGGCCTCATCACTAGTATTAAGTTCGAATATGGAGTGAAAAACATAAACCACTCCCAATTTTCCGATGACACCATGCTGCTAGGAGGGGCAACCACAATCATAGCTCGAAGATTCAAATCCTTATTAGACAAATTCATGACTTACTCAGGGGGACTGATAAATAACCTCAAAAGCTATATTTATGGATGGAATGCCTCAGCTCACACTCTCCAAAGCATTGCCAACATCTTTGGTGTTCCTTGCAAGTTAAATTGGGACCACTTCAGCTACCTGGGAATGCCTGTGAGTATAGGGAAAACTCGGGCTGATGTTTGGGAAACAACTCTAGACAAAATGAAAAGAAAAGTCCAAAAATGGGGAACTTCTTGGCTCAACCCAGCTGGTAGACTGGTGCTCCTCAAATCGGGTCTTTCCTCTCTTCCCCTTTATCAATTTTCTCTTACTCAAGCTCCAGCTTCTTTCCTCAGCAAAATGGACAGTGTTCTCAGATTCTTCCTTTGGCAGGGGGGAAAAAATGAGAGGAAAAAATTCAACTTGGTAGGATGGAAACAAGTCATTCAGAGCCAAGAGAAAGGAGGTCTCCGCATTCGATCTCCATCTCTCACAAATTTAGCCTTTGGGGGAAAATTAGTCTGGAGACTAACTGAAGGACAATCAGCCTGGTGGAAAAAAGTTTTGGAGGCAAAATACATCAGGCAACCACGACAGCATCTTCTCACAGTCGAAATACCCAACAGAAATTGCTCAAAGATTTGGAAACTTTGTAAAAAAGCCATCTCATTTATGGCTCAAAACGTCTCCAAGGTGCCAAAAGGAGGCAGGGAAATCAACATCGGCGCTGACAAAATTATGGGGAATCCACTGCTCAACAGTCACCTAGGTATGGCTGCAATAATATATTTTCTTCAAAGCAAAGGAATTTGCAACCTAGACCAAATTTCTCAATGGGACGCAACAACCCATTCTTGGAAGGGTTGGAAATTTCCTCCCATACTTCAACGCCTCAAAGAGAACTTCGACAATTTCTGCAAACACCTTCACAGCATTGCTCCCA
Organism: Pinus tabuliformis; assembly: GCA_031772625.1. NCBI lineage: Eukaryota > Viridiplantae > Streptophyta > Pinopsida > Pinales > Pinaceae > Pinus > Pinus tabuliformis. Next base: position 557,210,561 of record CM062813.1, on the reverse strand, counting down.
CTCTAAAAAATGACAAGGACGCATTTAGATGGGACCCCACTGGCACCAGCTATTCAACTCAAGCAGTTTATGACTATTTATGCAACAAAGACTATCCGGCTCCAGCATGGCTGCATAGGAAAACGGTGTGGAAAGCAGAAGCAATTCCAAAGGTGAAATTTTTCATGTGGACCCTTTTAAAAGGGAAAACTCTCACTGCAGAGAGCCTTAAAAAAAGAGGCATTGCTGGCCCTTCCAGATGCCCTAACTGCCAAGAAGCAGAAGAGTCTATTCAACATCTATTTATCTCTTGCCCCTTTGCATTTTCTTGTTGGAACAGCATTAATCCTTCCGTATCTCTCTTCTGGAAGTCTCAACTATCCATTGAAGAAGTTCTTAACAACTGGAGAAAAAATTACCCCTGGCAACCCATGAAAAATAACCCTGCCAAGCGAGTGTGGGATGCCCTCCCTCTGGCCCTTTTATGGAGGATCTGGCTTGCTCGGAACAGCAAGATATTCAAAGACAAAGAGACACCAATAAGGCATTTATGTAACAAGGCCAAAAGCCTGGCAATCGAAACAATCGCATCCAAGATCACAAAAAAAGTGGATATTACAAGTCTTTGGACAGAGGAAAAAGAATTCATAGGGAGCATGATAGACAGGCCTAGCATCCTTCCAGCTATGAAAACCTATAGCAATCTGGGCAGCACTCACAGCCACAGATTGAAAATTCGATTAAAACAGGGTGACTTCAGCAACTGGCTCCGCTCATGCAACACCCACTCCTTGTTCTTTGACGGCGCCTCCAAATCAAACCCGGGAGCAGGGGGCGTCATCTTCAATCCCAATGGTGAGCCCTTAGTATCCTTTGAATGGGGACTAGGTATTCTTTCAAATAACAGAGCTGAGGCTCTGGCTCTCTACCAAGGTATTCTGTAATTACAGGCTCAGGGAATCCAGAAAGCCATGATCTTCGGCGATTCTGCCATCATTATAAATTTAGTGACCAGCAAGAGGGAAGCCTCTAATATCTTCTTGCAGCAAACCATTAGCAGATGTCAAGTCTCGATCAACCAAGCGCAGGATTTTCAACTCTACCATATCCTCCATTCTATTAACCAGGACGCTGATCCTTTGATCCTTTGATACTTTGATCCTTTCCCCTTGTCTGGGTTAAGAACATCATTGGTTGCTAAACGCTAGGAGGACAAATTTGACTTTGACCTTCCAAGGAGAGTTTGACATTGATCTTTTTGGGAGATTATCTATTTGGGCAGGCCACATCTTTTGGCGCAGAAATTGAGATATTTTGAGCACTTTGACCGCAGACCAAATTTGCAGGTTGACTGCAGATTTCAAGACAGCAGTTTGACCATGTTTGACTGTTGACTTTTTCACTGTTTTGGGCTTACTTTGACCTCCTGATCAGGCCAAGTTTGACTGGGGAAGACCGAGCTGTTTTGAGGACATTCTATTGCTGCTTTGACCAGCGTTGACTTTCTGGTTAGGGCTGTTGACTGCTGCAGAAAATTGCAGATTTGACAGGGTTGTTTTAACAGTGATTTGGCAAGTCAATTTTGACTTTGACTCTTGTATTTGCACTCACTCTCTCTGCTGAACATTTGATATAATAATAAGAAGATTTGATCAAAGGGTTTTCCCCATCTTGGGGTTTTTCCCTGGCATCCGCCAAATCTGGTGTTCTCTTGTCTTGGCTTGTCTTCTGCATATTGTTTCATGTTCTATCTACTTTTACTGTCAATGTGATTGTTATTGAAAACCTAAATTGGTAATTGGCATTGGGCTGCAAAAGGAACATTGAAGTAATTGTGCTAAGCATAGAACATACCATTGTGATCTAAATTTAACAACTGCCCTAATGAATTTTTCAACATATAATGCTTGGCAAGGTGTCACAATCTGATTAACACTCAATGATATGTCAGTTCTGCCATTTTAGTAACATTTTGTGGATTATTTTATGCATTGCGACTTGTGTTCATGGAAATCATAAATTGCAGTTAAATGGAAGCTTGAAGGAGTGCCAACATCCCTGTTTTCTGGACACTTTATTTCACTTATGATAATGTAAATCTGGCCTGGCATATTTGAATAATAAATATACTTATGTTGCTACATAGAAGAAAAAGAATTAACGGAAATTATGATAAAAATATTCATAGAAGAAACATTTTAACATTTTCTTAGCAAGCAGGAAAAGAAATTGTTTTGATGTATAGGGTTTTATGCATGATGAAACTGCATTTGTGAGATGAAATCAGTGTTTTTGAAGCATTAGCAGCAGAGAAATTGTTAAAAAAAAATTATGACGTTATCTTCTTATTTTGATTCACAGTGTGGAGATTCCTCATGATTTGTAGGCAATGCCAAATTGAAAAATAAAAGCACATTCTGGCATCTTTTACTGATTTTAATGAAAAACCAGCTTATTTAAGGATAAAGAAATGGTTGCTATACTTTTGGAAACGATCATTGAATTGCAAGACACCAAGGGTATTATTTTATTATTTTCATTTTGTAAATACCATAACTCTTCAAATGCAGTAAAGAGATTTGGGTTTTAAATATTAAAAACGACTGCTATCACAAATGGATTTGGCTATGGAAAAGCTTCTTGCACATTTTAACTTTTGTAATCGTCCAATTTACAGTTTACTCTGAAAGAATAACAGATGCACTTGGTTGCCCAAAATCACAACCCCAGATTACCAGTAGCCAGATTGAAAAAATACAAATAGAAAACGTACCGTGAACTTGGGGAGGCGAATTTTATAAACATCAACCAGCTCCATCATGAGATCGAACAAATTAGAGAAAGGACTATCCAACACCATCCCAGCAATTGATGGATCCTCTGCTCCATAAAGAAGGCTGCAACATAACAAAGCTTTAGAGACGATACAATCCACTTACTAAGCAGAAATTTGGATAACCCGCACTATCCAATATAGACTTGTATCAAATAATGTTATAATGTAATAAACATATATAAGTCATTGTGTACTTGCAGTCATTTAATGGCCATGTTGCGCAAGTCATCTGAATCTCACTGACCCATAGGACTCATGCTGTGCAGATCCATATCATCCCTTAGACGAGTGGATGTAACAAGCAACTTCACATTATCTTTTAGTGTGTACGTGATTATGTATGTATTTTACCTGATCTATTATCTCCAATATATAATCTAAAAATTATAATGTATACTAGTGTTGCAAACATCTCCGTCTTCTGCCAATTTTTCAGGGGTTTCCAAGTTTTTCAGGTCCAATTCTATGTTGGCCTATTTTTTTCTGATTATTTTCCCTTTTTTCCTCATTTTGCGGATTCCAGACTTAATGACACCTGCTTATTTTTGTTGATGTTGAGTATTACAATACTGATGTATAAATGCAATCTTAGGCACATTAGACAATTTGTTTGGAAAATAGTCAAAATTTGCCAAATCTCAATCACTAGCAAATTCAATGGAAAATCATTCATAGTTGTAACTATTTTATGAAATTGAATCTCTCTCATGTTGTTTGACTGAAAGTTTTCTTGTATCCTCGGTTGTTTTCATGCATATCAAGAGAAAATATTTCATGTGCTGATCAATTGTGCTAACTACACAATTTTCCCAAGTGTTGACAGCATACGATTACTAGGGACTCCCCCCCCGTAACTGGAAAGGCGGGGAGTCTAGACTCCAAATGGAGGAGTGATCAGCAGTGACCTTAAGCTATTTGCTCATAGTTATTTCTTAGGTTTTCTTGGCACAAATCTGTGAGATAACACCGCCCATCCCATGTCAAATCCTAATGGCTTAAATAACCTTAAACGAAGTACAAATTAGCATTGCTGTAAAGCCTGTACATATCTAGCTTTATCAACATTACTCATTGGTTTCCATCATGTGACTCACCCCCTAGGATATAACCAAAACATCCAAGATTTGCCTTCCTCTTATACAACTTTCTTTCTCACTCGAGACAAGTAACTCAAGCAAATCTTTAGGCCTTTTGGCAATTATCCTGGAAATAATTTTAAGGGTCGTGTTATAAGAGGAATTAATGTGAAATTTCCAAGCTCATAACCTCAAACATTTTTAGAAATGAAGCATAAAAGTTCAATTTGGGTATTTTAGCACCGTTACCCACCCAAGTGGGCAACCCCTAGGAGAAAAAATTTCTCCTATTTGATCACCCTCCCAACCAGCAGCCCTATGGACGATCCACAGATAGCTATGATTTTGAGCTCTCCACATATATCCGGTCAATGCTTTCTTCCTCACCTAGCATACTTCTTAAAGGAAGGTGGATCATTTATTACAAGGTACACTAACCATTTATGTAATCATGTGCTTTCATTTAATGTTAAGAGCATAATAATGTGAATCACAGGGTTATGTTAAACAATTGACAGTTATTGATTGTATCCTTGTCCCCACACCTTACCTAGGAGGTTATACCTTGCCCATGGTCCAGTGTGACCTTCCCTAAGGAATTTTCCTCTTCACTATTCAAGAGGGGCACAAATAGAAGGTTCTTATTGATATAGCATGCCCAAGGTAATCAAGATTCCATGCTTATCACTTTCCATCAGTCCCTTGTATTCACTGCCATTCTTTGGGTTGATGATCATCTGTCACTAGTAGCAGCACCATTTATCCTCATCTTTGAGTAAAGGCCCAAAGACTTTGCTCTTAAGAGGTTGATGCAGCTGAAGGGAAGATAAAAGCATATATAGCCACAAATGAAAGAAAATGTAAAATGCAAAAGCTGGCTACGAAAAAGATAGTGTGTGGACAAAAGCCTAGCCTGCGTTCTACCCCCCTCATTAGCCATCACCTAGTTCCTAGCATATCATACTCTATCTAAATAAAATGAACTTCTGAATGTCCCTATTGCCGCAAAATCTAGCAGGTCTGGTGAAAGAACTCACCGGGCGAGGGGCCAGACCTTATGGCAACAATGACAAAGGATTTCCACAATCACATCAGCAACCTTCCTCCTATTGTTTAGTGGGATTTTAACCATAAGGGAGGCTTCTCTATGTTGCTTATAAGGTATTATAATACTACGGCTCAACCTGACTTATTTTTGAAGGTCTAAGGGTGGATAGATGCTAGTGTTTGTAGCTCAAAGTCAAACAAGTATTTCCATGAGGGTGGCTACTTATGGAAATTGTCATTAAAAGTATTCTATGCTTTTTCCAGCAGTTCAATTTATTAATTAATTAATAAAGTGAACATTCTCTTATTAAAGTGATTTTTAATTAAGAAAGTGACTAAAGTGGGTCACTTAATAATTTAATTAAAAGAGAGCCATTGATCTAGATTCTATGGTTAGATCTCAATCGTTAAAGATTTGGTTTTTGGCTCATGTCAAAGTTATAAAAAAAAGAGAGGGCAAAGGACAAAGACACACAAAACATTCATTTCACAAGTCGCGCGAGTGAAGGAGAAAATCAGAAATCTGATTTTCAGCCATTGGTGAGGGGATTTCTACAGTATTTTAGAAAGGAGAAAACCGCCAGTCTTCAGCAAGGATAGCCAGCCAGTTAGCAGCAAGGAAATTAGAAGCCTTACAGCCCAGCAGAGCAGGTCGTACCGTCGTGCGTATGGATTATGTACCACCATACAGATTCCATACAACCATAAGGATTTGAGAGCAGACTGCCTCGATTTCTGTGCAAACTAAAATTTTCAGGTTTGTTGTTTGTTTGATTAATTCTCAAATTCATTCTTCTCTGAAAGGGAGCTCTTGTCAGTTCTAAAGAAAATTTTGAATGATGCACTGATCTAGAACGGCAGAAATATTTGTGTATTGTGTGTGATTTCTTTTCTCGTTTTCCATTGCATGCAAAAGTTAATATTACCAGCAAGTAGCTAGATATTATTTCTTTGCTTAAATAGTTGGTTTTAAGACATTTTAACATAGTATCAGAGCTCCAGCACAAAAGAAAAGCAGCTCTATAGTTTTCAGATTACTTCAACTGTCAACGAGCTTGAAAAATAAAGCTCAGGATAGCCATGTTAGTAACCAGTGTGAAAATTAAGGATCGACTTGATGGTGTTTCCAATTTCTTGCCATGGAAGGCAAGAATCTTAGTGATCTTGAAGAAACAAGGCTCGTGGGAAGTTGTATCCAACCCTCCAACTCCAACGCAAGCCTCAAGGAGCACTCAGACACCAGCAATAATAGACCTTCTTGTGCAAGCAGCATGGGAAAAGGACATAAAGGCATAGAAGGTGATCCTTGAAGCTATTAAGGATCATCTTATTCTGCATGTTGTCGGAAAATAATTCTCAAAACTAAACTTAGAGAGTGCAAAATGAACCCCTCCGGCAATGTAACCAACTACCTTATGGGGATCATACAGACCCATGACCAGCTTGTAGCTATTGGAGAAGTTGTATTGTACGCAGAGCTAGTGAATGTTACTCTAAATGGGTTCACCAAGGCTTGGGAACCATTCATCATGGGCATTTGTGCTCAAGAACATCTTCCCAATTGGGAGAGACTTTGGGTGGTTGCATCAAAGATGAGACTCATAAAGAGTCTAGGACCAGGAAGCAGGGAGGAGGAGCAACAGATGAAAACTTGGCCCTGGTTAGCATGATGCAGAAGACCAAAGGGAAATTTTCCATCAAGAAGGGTGATAGTCGGGGAGAGCTACAGCAGTGCGGGCAGAAGAGAGATATGAGCAAAGATCAAATGTTATATCCGTCGTAGAATGGCCACTTTGTTTCTCAATGTCGACAGCAAAGACAGTTAAGCGAGCTTGCTTCCAAGTTCGAGAATCAATTTTCACTTGTGTCTTGCCTTTCTACCAGCACCATTGCTAGAAGCACATAGTACTTGTACAATTGCACCTCCTGCCATATGACAGAGGCTAGAAAGATATTCAGTAGTTTTGCAAAGCACGACTCGGAGATCCATATTGAGCCTAGTCATGATGCCAAGTATACAGTGAAGGGACAAGGGACAATTCAATTCCAATTTGAGTCAGAAGGGTCCTTTGATGCGCAAGAGTTACTCTATGTACCTGTTACCCACCAAAAGTGGGTGACCCCTAGGAGAATGCTTTTCTCCTATTCATATCTTCAAATCGATTGCCAGCAGCCCCTGATATGCCATTCATATCTCTGCCACTTGCATCAGTCATACATTCCTCGCCCATCTGTCAAGAGCGCATGTTGGAAGGTGTGCTTCTGATCACAAGGTGCTTTATTCATTTTGTAATCGAGTGCTTTGCTTGTCTATATTTAGGCATTTTGACATGGATTATGGGGTAACTTGGAAGAAAGAAGGGTCTTGGTCGTAGTCTTGTTCCCTCATCTTAAATGGGGGGTTAATTTTCAATCCTAGTCTAGTGGGACCTCCCCTAATGGCCCATGGCTTCAGGAAGGGGAACCACTTGGGAAACCATGATTGAGATGACATAACCCCATCTCTCCCTATTCCATACTTACCACTTACCATCTTACATTATAAGCCCCTATTCCACCCCCCTTCTTCGGGTCAACTGATCATTGGTTCTTTGGGATTTGGCGCCCACACATCCACATACCTAGGTAGGGCCTAGAAATGCACCCTGGGAGGTTGGCATAGCTAAAGGAAAAAGAAAGAGCATATGATGGCCATAAGAAAAACAAAATCAAACTCAAAATGCAAAAGATGGGCAGGACATACAAATTGGAACGTGGGCAAAAGCCAAGCTTGAGCTCTACTTCAATCATGAGGCCATCACACGGTTCCTGAGCCAATGTTGCCCTATCTCATAGAAGACAAGAGACCCTTGCATGTCCCAACCCCTGATGAGTGATGAACTGCCCCATCCTAAAAGGGGTAATAATTGTTATACATCACACAAAACAAGCTCTCATTCCTCAAGCTACGAGCAGTAATACAAGTTAAAATCAAGAAAAAGTAAAAGGCAATATAGAGGGGTGGAAAAAAAAAGGTCAAGGCAACTCATCCATCCACGATTGCTCCCTGCTCACATCTATACACCCAGGATGAGCTATTCCATGATCCATCATAGTGAGTCCCTTTGACCATGACACTTGGCATGAAGTCCTTTTCCCTTCATTCCATCGTATTCACATGGCATCTATTGATTAAAGGGTAAACTAAGGACAAGTCTCTCCCCCTTGGGGGTTGAGAATACCTAATAAGCTCATCTACTAACCACTTCTACCTAGGGAGGTAACACCATTACGTGACTAAGCCAAAATTTTGGTAAAAAAGCCTTATATGAAATGTTAATTTGCCCGTTTCTTTCAAGCTTGGTTCACTTAGATGCAATAATGATTAACATACATGATGGTGAAAGTTGCAACAATGGATATTGTGTGTAATTGGCAGGCAATTCCATCTATAGGTGTAGGAAACTTAACTGCGGTCCAAGTCCTCCAAAGGGACATATTGACGCCCATAGATGATGCATTGAGAGCCATGGAACTCCGAAGAGTTGTAGAGCATAATTTGTAGCCATGGGAACCTTCAGCACCCACGTTCGTGCATTTTCTATTATTCATGGGATGATGCACCTGGACCAGTTTGGCCCCAGCCAGCGTAGCAGTGATCACATGGTTTGGTAATTGATCTAGGGTCTAAATGAAGTTTGTCTCATGCCTTGAGACATGGGAGGGTTGGCATCATCTTCAGTGCCCTCAACATTAAAATTGGGCTTATTAATCACTTGGAGACCGATGAGACCCAGTTTTGTGCCCCAAACCCATATTTGGGGGCTACAGGATAATTTTCAGAGAGATAAAGGGGCCAACCCCTAGACCTTGATTTTAGGAGATATTTACACTTATTATGGCACCAGAGGAGCTCAACGCAAGACCTAAATGGCCCTATGGCAACATGATGTCAGCATTTCAGCCCTCTTGTTGGAAGATTTATTATGTTTTACATTAGCTACAAGGTCAGCTTGTGACTTTGATTAGTTCTTGCCCATTATTTTATGATTAGAGTGGCTTGTAGGCTAAAATAGGCTTTTATTTGTCACAAATATATTAAAGATCCATTCATTGTGATCTCTTACCATCATCACACTTGGAATTTCAGATCTCTTGAGCAATTCGCAATTTTTTTTGTGGAGAATTTGGAGTACTCTTAATGCACTTTGACATTTCGAGTTGATTTATCTATCTTTGGAGCTATTCATTGGATGAATGGAATGGATTCTTTGCATATTATCTTGTAAGTGTAACTAGATGTTGAAAATTTATCTCTTACATGTCTAACGTATGGACTTTTGTTAATTCTAGTAATTGCAATTGTGCCCTAATTTGTTGAATATTTATTGAATGTTAATCTAGATGATCTATTGCATTCATTACTCATAGATAATGTGTAAATGAATGTCCTTAGTGGTGAACTCTTTGGTAGCTCTCCCATGAAAAATCCATCTTCCATTGCATAGGTAATTGTTGGAATTTTGCTTGCTAGGGCATCAAAATTTTGGCCTCCTTAGAAGCTCTTTGGCTGATCTAACACATTGAGGACTCCATACTCCCAAGGAACAAGGGATTGGTCCATTTGGTTGGTGATCATATCCCAACTTTATCCATTTTCTTCTTCTCTTAATTTTGGTCATTTAAAGGCTAGGGTAGATAACTAGGGCTTAGTAAGATTTTTAATGGAATAAGTATTTTGGTGGTTGAAGAGCTTAAACATCAAGAGTATAGGGTTTGCCACAAAACCTATCATTTTGGTGGTCATCCACTCCAATTTCATCCATATATTCTCTTGCCCTAGATATTTGACCTAAGAGGAAAACCCTAGTTTTTCATCTCTCGACTTAAGGACTTCTTTGAAGGTTTCATGAACTTTGACTTAGTAAATTCCCATCATTGGGAACCTTTTCTTTTGACCTTGACCCTTGGATGCGACAACACTTGCTCAAAGAATTAAACCCTAGGTATCGTGTCTCATCAAATAGGTCTCTCTAAGGAAAGCATATTGCCTCCTCCTGGAGCTTTGGCTCCTAAATTAAGTCTTTCCATTGTTGACCTCGTGTCATCCCATACCTTAACACTTGTAATCTTACCATAGGTGACATCCATCATACACAGAGACTCCTCCCATCCGTGAGAATCCGTAAACAGCTAGGGGTTTTGGCTGGTGACAGTGGGCCAGTACCCCATTGTTGCTTCGTGGTCTAGTTTATACCTCATAGAGTTTCCCTCTTCAAGGCCTACTCGATTTTGTGGCAATAGTTTTGGTTTCGTTGCTGGGACACGAAGTGTGTGTCTTGTTCCCATACGACATTGGCAACTCCATTGGAAGAATGAAGCCCTTGTTCTTCATTAAGCTTCATATCCAATGATTGTAGGGTGAAGCAAGCATCTTAAAATTCACCTGGTGACTCCCGTTTAATTGTCATGCAAAGATCCAAGGCAATTGCACGAGGTTAATATTGATGTGTTTTTGCATATTGAAGAAGGAATATGGGATATTGGTCATCGTTTTGGCAATGATCCGATATATGACACTAATGATGATCTTGTCTCTTTTTCATCCCCTTCATCAGATTAGTCCCTACATGTCCTTGAGGACACCCATGAGAATGATATGCCTGAGGTTGTTCTTCATCAAAAGTTCATGAGCTTAATTATGGAAATCTCCATTCTTTGGTTGGAAGAGAATATCCAATGGCTCAAGTTGGATCCCTTTTCCTCATCCATGATTCTTTTTCATAATGCATGGTCCCCTTATTTTCCCACCTCCCACCCTTGCCATGCATCTGGCCAATCTTGCAAAGGAAGATGTGATATTTTGCTACCTTGTTTCACTAAGGCTCATATGGATGGGAAGTGTTGTTATATTGATCTAATAATATGTTAGTTACATTGAGTGTATGATTACACTTAACTCATGTATTAGATGTTAGAAATGCATGGTAGTGTAGGTGCATTACATATTCCTTTTGCATCGGTGATATCATCATCTCATGTTCTCATGCTAGATTAGATTGCATGTAGATAAGATTTGCACTTAGCTTAGATTTACTTTTCTGTATGGATTATTTCTTTATGAAAAACTTGGGCAATACCCTATGCGAAGTACACATGCTCGCAAATAATTTTATTGTAATATGCAAGTTACAGGTCTACAGTTACAGGAGATTGTTGGAGTTCTACCGAACTCCCCATTCGAGTATATGGATCATGCGCTCTATGGTGGGGTCATGTCCCCTAGGAGAATTCTTTTCCCCTGTTCATCTCCTCCAGCTGACAGCCAACAGCCCCTCACAGCCACCTTGTAGCAAAAGTTATGTGCCATTCATATCTCTGCCACCTGCATTAGTCATACATTCCTTTGCCCATTTGTCAAGAGCACATGTTGGAAGGTGGTCTTCTGATCAAAAGGTGCTTTATTCATTTTGTAATCGGGTGCTTTGCTTGTTTGTATTTGGGCATTTTGACATGGATTATGAGGTAACTTGGAAGAAAGAAGGGTCATGGTCGTAGTCTTGTTCCCTCACCTTAAATGGGGACTTAATTTTCAATCCTAGTCCAGTGGAACCTCCCCTATGGCCCATGGCTTCAAGAATGGGCACTACTTGGGAAACCATGATTGAGATAGTGTAGCCCCATCTCTCCATTTTCCATACTTTCCAAGCTATACATTATGAGCCCCTATTCCACCTCCCTTCTTCAGGTCAACTGACCATGGCTTTTGTGGGATTTGACACCCACACATCCTCATACCTGGGTAGGGCCTGGAAATGCACCCTAGGAGGTTGATGCATCTAAAAGAAAAAGAAAGAGCATATGATGGCCACAAGAAAAACAAATGAAAAATCAAAATGCAAAAGATGGTAAGGACTCACAAAATATGGTAGGACTCAAAGATGGGGCAAAAACCAAGCATGGGCTCGATCTCTATCATGTGGCCATCACCCGGTTCTTGGGAAAATGTTGCCCTATCTCATAAAAGAAGGGGAACCCTTGCATGTCCAAAACCCTTGTGGGCGAAGAACTACCCCATCCTAAAAGGGGTAATAATTTCTATATAGGAAAATTTGGGCACATCAACCCCAGCTTCTAGATCAATGATATTAGGGTCCATCAACCCCTAATTCAGTTGTTTTCATTCCCTAATGAAGTTAACCTACATCATGCTTGCCTCCCAAGAGTTTCATGACACCATTCATCCAAAAAATGTCCCTAAGGAGATCATCGCAGGTGGCCTTCTATCTGGCTGCAATGAATGGCAGGCACTACACTGTCTGGGTGCTATGCATAGCACCTGGCCTTTGTATCACCTGCGATGAGCGAGATCCATCGAATTTTTCAAATGAATCCATTGGATTCCTCATCCAATGGATGCTTCTGGAAGTTTCTAGAAGGATTGGGCTCACTTTTGGATGAGGAAGGAGATGAATGAACCTTAATCCATTATCCCTTCCTCCATGGAACCACTTCCCAAATATGGCAAAGCATTCATGAGGGCCATTAATGGCTTAACCTCCTCCATTCAGCTATAAAATGACCAAGCATTCAAGGCTGGTCTAAGGTTGAGACTTCTTAAGCTAAGGAAATGCTGCTTGGATGAGATTAGTAGAGAGAGTAATGTTATCATGTCAAATTGTTGTTTCATGAGGAGAGAAGGGTTTGAATCTGGAAGGATGACACTGAATCGGACATGCATCTACATGGGTTGTAATCTTTCCTTCTATGAATAAAGAGTTCTATGCTTTTTCCATCTCATGTGTTATGTGATGTATATTGTACTTTCGATTCTATAATATGTTTAGTTAACAAATCGATATGTATGCTTTGATGGTTTTCTGTCTCGGCTTGTGTGCAGGTACCTTTCAAGCGAGTTAAGTACGGAAGGGAGTGGCGAAAGCAGTCAAAGGGAAGAGGGATCGAGCGAGAGATACAGGCTGGTACTTTCGCTCCTCTTTCTTTTAACTGTTAGCTATAGGAAAAGCAATGGAATTACTTTAATTGTTGTTCTAGACTTGCTACTAGGTCTAGGGGTTAGTCGTTCGAAAAGACACAAAATTTGCTCGTAACAATCCTACTTAGGCACTAGTGATGATCCAGATTTAAACAAGAACACAATAAATTACAGAAATAACCATAAACACAGAGATGCAGCGGAAATAATACTTCATTTCATTACTGTAAAATACTGAAATGTACTTACAAACAGAAATGGAATTAAACCAGCTAGGGCGATGGTAGCTTATCTCTAAGAAGAGATGTGGCCGCTACATGCCTCTGAACTGTGTTACAATGAGGTTCGAAGGCCTATTTATTGTTGAGAAACAATGGAAAACCCTTAACATCCCAAAACCTAACCCTAGAAGATGAAACACCAAATTGTGGGCCCCGTTTGGGTAAATTGGTACATCAATTTCCCGAGGTCGTAACTTTGGCATACGATCTTCGTTTGACGCGTACAATAGCTCATTAGAAAGATCTATCTGAGCACTACAACTTTGGAAAGGGCAACATCGGTCCATGGACCCAGATTTCCCAAAAAAACGTCATTTAGGGCCTCAAAAACGGCTTCGAAAGTTCAGGACCCGAAAAAACTACTAAAAATAGTAAATTGTGCTACAATTAAGGAAACTGAAAAAGTTGAAAGAGACAGTTGTGGGGGTCCAGATGGGATAGGTGGGTGGCCACCAACATCCACATGGATCATTCCTCCCCCCTTAGGAAGCAATGGTCCCCGTTGCGTTGAGTTCCTCCCTGAGATGAGGAAGCTTCTGCTGAGCTGGGTCTCTAGTGAGTTGTTCTGCAATCTCTGATGTGTCCAGAAATGGTGGGAAGCATGGTCGACGATGGTCCACATTAAACACTCGGTGCAAGCGAAGGAATGGAGGAATGTTGTGCTCGAAAGAATTGTTTTCCATAGCCTTGTTAATGCTGTAAGAAACATGTCGGAGTGGTCGGAGCTTCTAATGGGCTCTTGTAAGGTGTTCTTTCTGCAGATGTAACCAGACTTTATTGCCCACCTAAGGCTTGTGTGATACCCCTGTAGGTGAGGAGAAGTTGTTCATGTGTTCTTTCATGAACGTATCCCTTTGTTGCTGCTAATGAGTGGAGGAACCCTTCGCAGGGGTCATGGATGTGGTGACGATCTTCCCCTTACTTTGGGAGCGAACCAGACAGATGAATTTCCTAGTCTGGGAGACGAGCTTGCTACCTTTCTTAGCAGTGATCAAAGAGGTGGCGATAGGTGGGGCTACCTCCGGTATCTTGTATAATGAATCATCCAGCACAATAATGATAGCGCGAGGCCTTGACTCATACACAGCATGTCGCCTTTACAAGTATGGCTAGCCTAATAGTACATCACAAACATCCAAAGGTGTAACATCACACAATACCTCGTCTGTGAAGGGCTTGATGTTGTAGGGAAGGCGCCACTGCTGGCGGACTTTGAGATCTCGTCCTTCATGAAGCCACCCAATACTGTATGGTTGCGGGTATGGTGTAGTCGGTAGGCCTAACCGCTTCACGACCTCTGTTGAAATGAGGTTCTTTTGGCTGCCACAGTCGACAATGAATTGCAGTGGCAAACCCTTCACCCACATCTAAGAGTGGAAAAGACGCTCCCCCTCCTCTGGATCTTCGGGTTCATTCTTCTGGATCTTGGCGATGGCAACAGTGGTGCTGGGCTCCGCATCAATGATTTGCTTCCCTTTGCCATTCCCCTTGTCCGGTTTTGGCTCAGGGTCGGAACATGCATCTGATTCAGAAGCCTTCAATTCGGCCACTAGCGACTGCTTGGTCCGACACTCACTTGTGTTATGAGTGGGACTATTGTGGAACTCACACCACTTTCCTGTGTCCTTCTTCGGCTTCGTGGTGTTGTTCTTTTCTTGCGGCTTCGACGGGTTGTCTTGGGTCACCCCGCCTTGGCTTTGTCCTTTGGGCTTCGGATTTGCACATCCAAAGTCTCGCTTCTTCTGTTTGAACTTTTGCTCGATTTTGACAACGTATCGGTACGTCGTGCTGAGCGAGGAGATGTTCAAGAACTCCATCTCTTCCTGGATGTATCTGTGTAGGCAGCCGCGGTATTTGAGTACCAAATGTAGATCAGAATCTTTGATACCCAACTATGTGCGAAGGGTATGAAAAATGTTTGTGAACTCTGGCACATCTTGGTCCCTTCCCTGCCGCAGCGTGGTCCACTTTATGTATTTGTCCTCATAGCTTTTGACAGGGTAGTACTGCTCCTTGATGGCATCCCGAAATGAATCCCAAGTGGGTGCGGCTAAAAATAGTGAACCCGTACTTTCATTCTTCTGCTCACAGTAGGTTTCCCACCAGTCCTTGACGTGGGGGGCTGCTTTGAGAAGAGTGAAAACAATCTTTTCCCGACTCGAAAATTCATGAACAGAAAAATACCCATCTAGCAGATTTAACCATTTATCTACGACATCTACGTCTATCTGACCCTCGAATATGGGGATTTCAAAATTAACTTGTACCTTAAATGGTGTGGCGTGGCGTTTCCAGAGTAGCTGTTGGAAGCCAATGCGTCGCCTCTGGGTAGCCGCTGAAGGATCTCGGCAACATTGTCCATCATCGCGTTCCTTTGTCGCTCGAAGGCTTCTTCGAGCAAGATTTTGATAGGATCTCCTGCCCCCTCGTCTTTCTTCTCATCCACCATGGGAGGCCGTCGGGATTTGCGAGGCTGGTCTTGCAAAGGTTCAACCAGTTCAAGCCCTAACTCCTTGTATCCCGACCTCGTTGGGGACATGCAAAGAAAAACAGAGAAAAAGTAGACCACTCTAATACCACTGATCCGGATTTAAACAGGAATGCAATAAATTACAGAGATAACCATAAACACAGAGATGCAGCGGAAATAATACTTCATTTCATTACTGTAAAATACTGAAATATGCTTACAAACAGACATGGAAATAAACCACCTAAGGCAATGGTAGCTTATCTCTGAGAAGAGATGTGGCGGCTACATGCCTCTGAACTGTGTTACAATGAGGCTCGAAGGCCTATTTACTGTTGAGAAACAATGGAAAACCCTTAACATCCCAAAATCTAACCCTAGAAGAAGAAACGCCAAATTGTGGGCCCCGTTTGGGTAAATTGGTACATCAATTTCCCGGGGTCGTAACTTTGGCATATGATCTTCGTTTGATGCGTACAATAGCTCATTAGAAAGATCTATCTTAGCACTACAACTTTGGAAAGGGCAACATCGGTCCATGGACCCATGTTGCCCCCAGATTTCCTAAAAAACGTCGTTTAGGGCCTCAAAACGGCTCCGGAAGTTCAAAACCCGAAAAAACTGCGAAAAATAGTAGATTGTGCTACAATTAAGGAAGCTGAAAAAGCTGAAAGAGACAGTTGTGGGGGTCCAGATGGG
Organism: Pinus tabuliformis; assembly: GCA_031772625.1. Lineage (NCBI taxonomy): Eukaryota > Viridiplantae > Streptophyta > Pinopsida > Pinales > Pinaceae > Pinus > Pinus tabuliformis. Next base: position 557,194,198 of record CM062813.1, on the reverse strand, counting down.
ATAGGTGGGTGGCCACCAACATCCACCTGGATCAAGTGAACACCAGGGAGAGCATGTGTGAGAATTGGCACAAGAGGATGGGGCATCTCCATCACAGAGCTCTACCATTACTAAGACAAATGGTGATTGGGTTTCCATCCTTCAGCCTAGACTAGCTAGGGGTGTGCAAAGGGTTGAAGCTAGAAATAGCTTTGGAAGGTCTTCTGCATAGGTTTGGTGTCTTAGCATGTAGGAGATGATTTATTCCCTCTTTCGGTGCTTGCTAGGTGGAGAAAGTGATTTATGTCTTCTTTCCTAGGTCTAACTTAGGAAACATACAATAATTATAGTCAAGTAATTATTTTAGACTATTAAGTCATTTTCTAAGGATAAATTATTTAATTATTTAAGTGACTTAGGAATAATCTCAATCGTTGATCTCCAAGATGTTTAGAAGGGAGATTAGGTTTAGGTATTTGGACTTAATGAAGATTGTAAGTGAATCCTAGCAAATTGGTGAAGACGCACAAGAACTCGAGAGAGCAAGTCATCACAGAAAGTGATTTTCTCTAGTGTGAGTGGCTCAGTGGACTAAAGCGCAGAGGAGAAGAACTAGAGAATTGAGGGAAAATCCAAGAGATCGAGTTGAAGAGATTGCAGGGCCAAATTTCTGGGGGAAGGTTGATTTGATTTGGAAAAAAATCAAATTGCTAGGAGTCGATTTTTCTTAAGGCACAATGATAGAACGTAGGGAGGGCGCAAGTCGATTTTCCAACTAATTGAAGGAGCCAAATTTATATAGGCCAATTTGTTCCAAAGGTTGATTTCTAGGTGGCCGAAATCCTTGTATCGAATACATCCTGTGGGGCCGAGTTACAAATTCCAGTTATTGTACTTTTCCTTGTATCTTTGTGGGTCGAAAACCCAAATTTTCTAGATTAATAGATGGTGGAGAATTGTTCTTGTATCTTTGTGGGTCGAAAACCCAAATTTTCTAGATTAATAGATGGTGGAGAATTGTTGTGGGTGAATTATTTTTTGCAATGTGTGATTGATCTCTCTAAATTAAATTTCGTTACATGTATTCAATTCTAGAAAGTTAAAAATTTAAAATACCAATAATTTTATTTTTTAGTAATTCAATATTTATTTGGCTAAATAAATAAAATGTTGGAGATAAATAAATTGTTGTGAGAAAATAAATATGACCAGTATCTAGAAATTTTAACATGGTATCAGAGCTATCTAGAAGACACTGAGATAGAGATCAGAGGTCACGAGTATTTGCAACCACAAGCTTCCTTTTTACTACAGCAAAAATTTTCTCTTGAAATTTTGTAACAGGGTTTTGTGGTTGTGGTTGATTTGTGAAGATGGAATCTTTGAGCAATCTGCGATATGAAGACAGGTTGAATGGGGCTACTAATTTCAGTCCCTAGGAGGAGAAAATGACCATGATTCTAAGATAAATGGTCTGTGGATTCTCGTAAACAGAGACATTCATGTTCCTTCATATTCAAACCTTGCAGTGGAGCACAATCTTAAAGATATGAAAGCAAGGTGTATAATTTTGGATGTTGTGAGGGGTTAGATAATTCCTCACATATCAAGGAAGGACATTGGACGTCAGATGTGGGTAGCTCTTGTTAATTTGGCAGCTCAAGGACAAATTCTCTCCTTTGGATAGCCTTCCTCATCCATAGAAGTCCCTCTTTTCCCTTGGAAGAATTTAATTTGGTCAAGGAAAAATATATTTTTGAATGGAAAACCCACAAGTACACAAAAGTACATGTCGGCCTAAAATCTAAATTTGGTCTCCAAAACCACATATAAATACACTGGACATCAAATGTGGGTAGCTCTTGTTAATTTGGTAGCTCAGGGACAAATTCCCTCCTTTGGACCCTTCCTTATCTAGAGAAGCCCCTCATTACCCTTGGAAAATTTTAATTTGGTCAAGAAAAAATATAATTTTTATTTGGAAAACCCACAAGTACACAAAAGTACAGGTCGGCCTAAAGTCTAAATTGGGTCTCCAAAACCACATATAAATATTAAATAAACATCAAGGTCACCTCATTTGGACATCATCGTCACACATCTCTTCTTCTCTCTCCTCTCTTGATTGGTTCATACAGGTCTGCAATTTGGGAATCCGAGCTCACACATGCGAAGGGAAGGAATCTAATTCTGATTTTTGCATTGATTTTTCTGCTTGGACAGTTTGACCAATCGTTGACCAGTTTTTACTTGGCATCTTGACTTGGTTTGACTTGCAAAAATCCGATTTTTGGAGGCAAAATTTCTTGGTGAAGGAACCGAACTTTTTTGGGCAGGTCTGTTGACTGAAGTTTGACCGCAGAATTCTGAAGTTTGACGACAGGGTTTCTCTCTCCTTTGACCAAGCCTTTTGCGACTGTTTTGATAAGGTTTGACCAGCAAGGAAGGCAGAATTGTTTGACTGTTGACTGAGCTCTTTTGGAGGAAGATTGACCGTTGACTTGTGGACTAGATAGGGCATCATTTGCTGCTGTTGACTTTGACAAAAATTGCAGATTTTACTTGTTGACCAGATTCGACTTTGAGGCTCATATTGACTTTAACTCTTTTGTTGATGAAATTATAACATTTGTATTTCTCTGCTGAACATTTGATGACAATCTAATAGAAGAAGAATTCAAAACGGTTTTTCCCCTTGTGTTTTTCCTTGGTCTTTGACCAAATCTTGTGTCTCTTGTTCTTCTATTATGTATTTGATTTACTGTTCTATCTACAATTGCTCATTGTCATTGGAAGACTAAATTTATTTAAAAGTGATTACTAGTTGAAGAAAGAATTGGGCTGAGTGATTGTGCTAGCATACAACATTGGAAAATTAACAGCGTTGACCAATCTTTACCAGAGTTCAAACGAAAACAGGAAAATGGTGTTGCAGAAAAAATTAAACAACACCAGAACAAACAGATCTGAGACCGTGACATCTTACCTCGCGAGGATCCAGCGAGCTCGTGATGAGCTTGTAGTTGTTGGGGAAAATGTGAGTGATTCGGAGTTAGTAAAAGTTGCTTTGCTAGGTTGCGTTATGCATTGGACCACTTTTGTGGATGGGATCCATGCTAGGCAACAGGTTCCTGATTCGAGCCAGTTGTGGGATGACTTCAACCAAAAAGAGACCTGGGAGAACTCATTGACTCGAGGACAGCGAAAGGCTACAAAGGAGAAAGATGAGCTTACTCTTGCTGCACAAACGAAAAAGGGCAAAGCGAAGGCCAAGCAAAACCAGAGTGGAGGAGAATATTCACAGACAAAATGGAGAAGTACATGAGCAAAGTCAAGTGCTTTGCTTGTCACAAGTTCGGGCATTTTGTCAGTTAGTGTCTAAACAAGAAGGCAAAGGGAAACACAGCTATAGTAGCCACTGTGCAAATGGAAGAGATGGTTGAAAAGTTTGAGAAAAACATTGCCTTGGTGTTTTGACTTTCTGGAACCGTCACAAGAGGTGTCTCGTTCGTCGATAGTGGAACATCTCGTCACATGAGAGGATCTTGATACGTATCCACCAACATGACTAAGGGGCCTAGGGATGTACATGTGGAGCTTGGTGATAAGGCCAAGTATGCAGTATAAGGCACTAGTAGTACTGAGTTTCAAATGGACACAGGTGGTATCATGGAGGTGAACGAAGTGTTGTACATACAAAGTTTGGAGAAAAATGTCCTTTCAATTTTGGCCATAGAAGATAGGACTAGAAGTCAGCTTTATGGGAGGTGAAGCGGTTGTTGGGCCAAAAGGAACTAATCTCAACAAGAAGCGAGTGATTAGGAGAAGGGAGAGGGATCTCTATCTGTTGAGAGGACAGCTAGTGAAGGCTCTCATACATGAGAGTGACAGCCAAAGTGAGATATGGCATAGGAGGATTGGAAACCTACACTATAGAGTCCTCCGGATGTTGCAAAGGCTAGTAACTGGTTTTCCAAAGGTCAGGGTGGAGTAGGATGGATTGTGTAAAGGGTGTGTGCTTGGCAAGAAGGACAAAGTTGTGTATCCTCATAGCGAGACCAGGCCTAAGGGAGCGTTAGACTTGGTGCACTCAGATATTTGTGGTCCTACATTTGTGGCATCGATTACAAGGTCTTCATACTTTGCGACATTCATAGATGATTTTCCCAGAAGAACTTGGATATACTTCCTACAGACCAAGGAAGAGGTCTCCAATCGCTTTCAGGAGTTCAAAGCTCTTGTGGACAACCAGACTAGGAAGAAGATTAAGGTGTTGAGATTTGATAATTGGGGGCGAGTACACCTCTAACAAGTTCCAAGATTTTTGTAGGGAAGTAGGGATTAAGGAGCTCATAGTACCTTACAACCCTCAGCAGAATGGGGTTGTCGAGAGGAAGAACAAGACCATAATGGAGGCAGTGAGGGAAATGATCTATGATCAGGAATTTCCTATGTTTTTGTGGGAAAAGGCCTGCAATATAGTTGTGTATGTGCAGAATAGGAGTCCTCATCAGATATTGGAGGACGCCACTTTGAAGGAGTTGTTAAGGGGAGTGAAACCAGATGTGAGCCACTTACGCATCTTCGGGAGTCTAGTTTATGTCCATGTTCCCATGGAGAAGAGTATTACGCTGGAGCCCTTGTCAAAAAGCGACGTATTTTTGGGCTACAATGAGGACTTAAAGGCCTACTGAGTCTACATTCCAGGACAGACGAAGGTGATCTTGAGTCGAGATGTCATAATTGATTAGGGCAGGACCTTTAGGAGATCTCATGAGAAAGAGCCAGCAATGGTAGAGGATCAGGAGCAAGAAGCTCCTAAGGCTGAACAAGGACCAGCAGCGACAATAGTAGGGACACAGTCAGTAGATTTGCAGAAGAAGCTAGATATTCCTTTGAGCTCTAGGAGGCCGAGATGGGCCGCGCAAACCTTGAGAGATGTTGGGGAGCATGTGGAGGCTCCTAGCAGCACATTCATCCAAAGCAGCCACCAACTAGACTTACCAATTATATCACATTGAAGACCAACTTCAGTGAGTCCAGGCCTTCCACCTTTGAGGAGGCCATAGATGTGCAGGTCTGGAGGGATGCCATGGTGGACGAGTATAGCTTCATCATAAGCAATGATGTATAGGACATAGTGTCGAGACCGGAGGGAAAGTCTATGGTCACTTCTTGATGGGTCTATAAGATTAAGCATGCAACTGATGGCAGTGTTGAGAAGTACAAAGCGAGGTTTGTGGCAAGAGAATTATCCCATAGGGAGGGAGTGGATTACGAGGAGAAATTTGCACCTATCACCAGATATGCATCCGTTAGAGTACTTATGTCCATTGCTTCGGATATGAGGTAGAGGATACATCACATGGATGTGAAGATTGCTTTCCTCAATGAGGTGATTGAGGAAGAGGTGTATATTGAGCAGTGTTAGGGCCTTGAGGTGCATGGGAGAGATCCCCATGTATGTAGGTTGAACTGTTGAAGAAATCCCTTTATGGGTTGAAGCAGGCTCCATGCGCATGGTATGTCAGGATCGATGGATGTCTTCTTGGTTTGGGCTTCACCAAGAGTGAGGCAGATCCCAACTTGTACTATGTACTAGTTGAGGGTGAGTCGCTCATCTTGGAACCGTATGTGGACAATATTTTCTTGACAGGATCAAAGAAGCTCATAGAGATGTGCAAGGAGGATCTTGCTTCGGAGTTCGAGATGAAGGACATCAACTTTATGCACAGCTTTTTAGGATTGGAGGTGTGGCAGCAGCCAAGAGAGAATTTCCTTGGACAAGGCAAGTATGCAGTTGAGATATTAAGGAGGTTCAAGATGGAGGATTGCAAGCCTATGTCTACACCAATGATCACTAACTTGAAGAAGCTAAGTGCTTTTAAAGGCAAGTTGGTGGATCCCACATTCTACACAAAATTAATAGGTTCTTTGATGTATTTGGTCAACACTAGGTCGGATGATGTATCAATCAACAGCCAGGATTCGCGCCCTCTTTCTGGAAGGCGACTGTTGATTGATTCGGCTAATTTATTTTTTGTGGATAATGTAGCTAATGGTTGTAAGGCTTCTTTTTCCTCGTCTAGCAATAGGGTTGTTAATCTTTCCAAATTCTCTTTTGATCCTCATGTTTTCAGTCTTTTGGAGAAGGGTTTAAACTTTGCGGTTGCTCCAAGGAGAATCCTCGTTCATGATATTATTTGTGACATTGAATTCGGGATAAGGGATTTACCGGAGGCCTCTAAAGATATTATTAGGCAAGATTGCGCGGTTATCTTAAGAAAGGCTAAACCCCCTAAGAACAACCTTAACAATCTTGAGTTCGAAGCTCTCAAAGCCTTGAACAATAACAAGGACATAATTGTTCTAAAAGCTGACAAAGGAGGTGCAGTTGTTATTCTTAATAGGGAGGATTACCGAAATAAGATGTTAGATCACCTTTGTAATAGCGGGAGCTACAGAAAGCTTGCTAAGAATCCCTTAAAAAAGATTTCTAAAACAGTTGCGCTAACCATAAAATCTAGTAGCACTGTTAGCTCCCTGAGTAAGAAACTTATTGAGAGCAACCCTCTCACTCCTAGGATTTATGGTCTTCCTAAGATCCATAAGGAAGGGGCACCCCTTCGCCCCATAGTCAACACTATAGGAGGGCCGACTTATCTTCTTGCTAAATATCTTGCTAACAGGCTCAAGCCTCTTGTTGGTCGGACTGAATCCTTTGTTAAAGATTCATCCTCCTTTGTTGATGAGTTAAAGGATATCAGAATTGATCCAAAAGACATGCTGGTTAGTTTCGATGTGGTCTCATTATTCACGAATATCCTGATTAATGAGGCCATTGATGTTATTAATCGTATTACAGATCCTGATACTGCTTTTTTAGTTAAAATTTGCCTCACCTCTACTTTCTTTAGTTTTGAAGGTGAATTTTATGAACAAACCTGTGGTGTTGCCATGGGTTCTCCCCTTTCCCCCGTTGTTGCCAATCTCTTTATGGAGTTCTTTGAATCTAAGGCCTTGTCATCAGCTCTTTTCCAACCTAAGCTGTGGAAAAGGTTTGTGGATGACACTTGTGTCGTCTGGTCTCATGGGAAAGAGAAGTTGGAGTTGTTTTACCAACATCTTAATAATCAATCGAATTCCATAAAGTTCACCATGGAAGTTGAGGTTGATGGCAGCCTGCCTTTCCTTGACGTTCTCATTTCAAAAAAGGATGACGGTTCTTTCTCTCATCAAGTTTTTCGGAAGAAAACTCACACAGAGCAATATCTTCATGCTAATTCCCATCATTTCCCTACTCAAAAACTAGGTGTTTTCAACACCTTAGCCACTCGGGCACTGAGAGTTTCTGATGAATATCACCTTGGTGATGAAAAGGCTCACCTCCTTAAGGTCTTTATTAAGAATAGTTATAGTAAGTCCCAAGATCGTAGAGCTTTCCTTAATGCGAAAAGAGGTCCTAAGAAGAGGATTGATCCCAAGGATCGATCTTCCGGAGTTCATCTTCCTTTTATTCAGGGGACCACGAATAAAATCGCTAGGATCCTGAAAAAGCATAATATTCCTTCTTCTTTTAGACCCCTTCGCACTATTCGAAGTTCTCTTCATTTGGCCAAGGACCCTGTTAACCCTAAGGATGGGAAGGGTGTTTATATTATTCCATGTTCCTGTGGGACTCCTTATATTGGTGAGACTGGTCGGTCAATAAATCAAAGGATTTGTGAGCATGCTGCAAACATCAAGCATGGAAGGTCTCGCTCCTCCGCTTTGGCAGAACATGCAGAAAAAACCAATCATCACATTTGCATAGAAGAGGCAAGGGTCATCGCTAGGATTGACCACTTTCATCATCGGAAATTTAGAGAGGCCTTAGAGATCGAAAAAAGGCTTGTCAATCTGAACAGAGACGATGGTTGGAGTATCAACAAGTGTTGGATCCCTGCTCTTTCTTCCTAGATTTTTTCATATTCTTTCCTTTTTAGTATTATTATTATTATTATTATTATTTGGTTATTTATTTATTTATTATTTATTATTTATCTATTAGAATTCTAATTCTTATTAATAGTATCTCCATAAATTTATTTCTTATTATATTTTTATTATTTATTTATCTATTAGAATACTAATTCTTATTAATATTATCTCCATAATAATATATTTTCTCGGTTAATACTTCTATAAAATCGATTTTTATTATAATACAAATATAATTTAATTTAATAATATTAATATTAATTATTATTAAAATGAGATTATTCTATTGATTTTATTTATTATATAAATAGTATTTTAACTTACATCAACAATAATATTACTTATTAATTAAAAAAATTAATATTCTTGGTCAAAACTTAATTAGTTATTTCAGTTTTTTAGTCAAACTAGTTGTTATTTTCTAACAGCTAGTTAGCTGCTCTCATCATCTATTTATTCCATTGCCTAGATATCATTCCTCATCTTATCCTGAAGATGAACCACACTGGTTGGTTCAAAACGCGTCGACGGGATATTATTTTATGTGATTTTATCGTTTTGACGGAAAATGTTGTTATAATTAATATGGATCACAAAAGTCTAAATTCTACAAATATGTTTTGTTGTGAACACACTTAGCCAATTCATGGTGGAGACGAGACAGGTTCAATGGGTGGCAGCGAAGCATGTGCTGAAGTACCTGTTACCGCTCAAACTAGCAGGGGTCCTAAAAGGGGATCCTTGAAGGGTTACTACTAGGCTAAAGGCAACAATGGAGCGATAGCCCACTATCACCTCGACTAAGGCTCACTGCTCTTTATGGACTTTCACCAATGGGAGGAGACCCGTTATGATGAGAATCACGAGATGGATAGATCAATGATAGGGGGAGGGATGATCCTGGAAGCCTATTCACAAGAGAGGCTCAAATATGTGGCTTTCTTGCTTTGGAGGCAAGGTTTAAAGCTCTCAAGGAAAGGGCTTAAGGGTAACTTCAAGGTTTAGGTTTAGGGCATATATCTTATAATGGAGGTTCCTAGGTCTTGAAATTCTTGTGAGGGCTTGGATTCCAAGTGATCCTTGAAGGATTACCTTTATTAGTGTATGCGACCACACAGGACCAAGTGGACTCGAGGGTAGGTCAAGGGGGTAGGGTTTAGCAACCAATGGTATGCTTGACCTATTTTGGAGGGAGAAAGGGACCAAAGAAAGAATTTTTAATGCAAGACAATGTGAGGGTCCCAATGAGGCTTCTAGCCTAAGGAAACCAAGGGCAAGATTCAATCTCGAGGCTAGGGCTTGAGATATCTCAAAATCCCACCATCGGAATTTCTTCAAAATTGGAGGGCACCTAGGAGACACACCAGCGCAGTAGGGGCCAAGAGATCGAATTTTTTTGATGGGTGGTTTGCAAGATAAATGATGCCCTAGGGGACCTAATAGGTTAGGGCTAGAAAAGGAGAGGGAGTAGGATGAAAAAGGTTTATGGTGATGACCTTTGGGTGGACCAGTGCCTAATCCTTTGGGGAGATTGGAGTCAAGTAGAAGTATGGCTATGGACCTTTCAATTTTCTAGGTCAAGGAGGCCTCAAAGACAACTTCGCTTAGCACTAGGGCAGCAGCAAAAGAAGCTTCAAAGACTTTATACTTCGTTTTGCAAGGTAGATGGCTTATATAGGTGAATTTCAGCAATGAAACATCTCTATGAACATTCATACATTATACATGGCCCATACATGAAGCATTCACTATCTAGAAACAAAATTTCCACAACTTTGCATAAAGAGATGCACCAAATAAGCCCTAATATAGCGAAATCCCAGCAACAATGTATGTGACAAAAATGGAGAGAAAGAATAGCATTAAATTAGCAACAATGTATGTGACAAAGATAGAGAGAAAGAATAGCATTAAATTAGCAACAATGTATGTGACAAAAATAGAGCGAAAGAATAGCATTAAATTGTACTTACATGTATAAGAATATATCCAACCATCCAAAATCTTGCCATTCAAGAAGCTCCAAGACATGAGAAAAAAATCCAAACATCAAAATTCATTCCATGCTCCCGAAATTCATCCTTCAAGAAGGATAGCGAAAATCTCTAAAGAGATACAAGTTCCAAATCCAAGTGATGAAATTAAAATGAATCATCATCACTTCTATTTATACACCTCTAATGAGTTCGATTTAGCTAATTAGGCCTGCATTAGCCCCTAAAATAAAATAGTGTGCAAAGTAACTAACTTTTGGTGACAAGCCTGCCAAACTAGCTCATAAACAAAAGAATAAATCTCTTAAGAGGTTGAATGATCAATAATACATGTCGTTTGGCCTTCTAAGAAGCCTGATGAAATCCATGAGTGCCATAATGATGAATAGGACTCCCAAAAGTAGTGGACAAGGGGTTGGCCCCTTCTTCTCCAAATAATAAACATGTGGTTCTCCCAATGGGTTGGGGGCACAAAAGTAATCTCATGGGTCTCCAAGTAGGTCGAAGATGCATGTAGACCATCTGTGAGGGCTCAGATGATGGCGTAAGTGATGCCACATCAGCATACAAGTCCTGGACCATCTGCGAAGTGCATGGTACTATAGTGGGGTTGGATGGGCATGGTGAACCAAGTACATCTTCCTCGTCCAATAGGTGAATCTCGAGCAATCTCTGAACATCTCTAAGGATCCATGGTGTTGAGAAATCAATACTAATAGGATTAGGGTTAGATTTCTCTTTCTTGATAATTACTTGTGAATTATGTTGGCTTCTTTTACTTATTTGTTATATTATCTTTCATCAAGCAATTACCAATTATGTGTGCATGAAGATCACAAAAACACAAGAAACAAAATGTAGGTACTCTGTGAGAGCAAAACCCCTATCTAGGGGAAAACCCAATCAAAGCGTCTTCCTTCAATAGTTTTCCTTGAGGCTCTTCAACCTAGACAAAGACCTCCCCCACACCAAGCCAGCCTCTCCCTTCGATCCAACCTTCGACCTAGCAGCAACAACACTTTGACCCTAGCAACTTCGACCTAGCAGCTTCTAGCATCAACAGCAGCTTTGACTTTGACAAGGAGACTTCGATCTCCTAAACTAGCCCACACGAGAGAGAGAGAGAGAGAAAGAGACACCAAAACTTCGATTTTGTTCTTCCCTTCCTCCTTGACCAAACTCACACTCGTTTTAGCCTCCTTCTTCACCTTCGCACTTATCCCAGCTTCCAGCTTCTAGCTTCAGATATCAAACTATGTGTAAGAGAAAGAGATAATCCAAATGAATTCGAACTGCCTTGTATATATAGCCTCCAATGAGGTTGAATGCCTTCCTTGAGGCCGACTTGGTGTGGAGGTTACATAATTCATTTTTGACTCTAAAATAATTCTTTTTACATCGTTTGAAAGCCCAAGAAGGGTCTCATAAAATATAAAATGACTCTAACGACTCTTTATTAATCCTAGGAGTCCACAATGGAGACTTTGACTAATAAAATGATGATCTAAGCATGAAACCCATGCTTTAATAAGTCATTGTAACAATAACAAAAATTCTTTTAACAAATACATTTTATGAAGACTGAACCTAGTTACATTTTTCAACACTCCCTCTTAACTAGGGAGGTATTCATACTGAAGATCTCAAACTATACGAACTATGAAGAGTTTAGGCACCACAATGCCATGGACTAGATTCTTGAGCATGGCAACTATCCAATGTCTCTCAACAGCTTAGGCACCGCAATGCCACGGACTAGATTCCTGACCAAGGCAATTATCCAAGAGGGACGAAGATGGACTAAAGCTTTCAGCCTCTCTAGGTACCATCAGGCTTACTTGCTAAACATCAACCCAGGGATCTAGGTGTGTATCCAAAGTCAAAGCTCCATGACCAACACCACCCTCCCTACTTCGAGAACTAGACATCAACACATAGTGTCAGCTATATGTCCTTAGAGGCAATGTGTCTCACACACAAGGCCTCAACAAATCTCTTCCAAACTTTTATCATCATCAACAAAATCAGCAATATCAACTAAACCAAGCATGCTTCTAAGATATTTAAACTTCTTATTAGGAAGAGATTTTGTTAGTATATCAACTACCTAATCGTCTATCCGGACATATTGTAGCTTCACGATCCCATCTTGCACCAAGCTCCTAATATAGTGGAACTTACTGTTGATATGCTTTGTCCTAGCATGAAACACGGGATCTCCAAACATCTTGATACAACTTTGATTACCACAATTAATCCCGAACAAATTTTTCAGAAGCTTTCTCAACCATACAGCCTCCTTTACTACTTCACATGCAGCCACGTACTTTGCTTCAGCACTACTCAAAGCAAAGGATCTTGCTTTCTACTCATCCATGAGATCATGGCAGATCCCAAACTAAAGCATTCTCCAATAGTGCTTCTTCCATCGGTCTCACTGCCACCCCAATCAAAATCAGTGAAGCCAATAAACTTGACTTCCTTGTTATTGTACTTTAGGAGGTGATGTATCGTACCACGAAGATATCTCAATATATGCTTAGCAGCTATTCAATGATCATGACGAGGCTCCAACTGAAACTAACTGAGGATGTTCACAACAAAGCCTATATTTGGCCTAGTATTTACCAGATACATTAGAAAAGCTACCAACTGACGATAGGGGGTAGGATCTACGAGACTTGAGTCGGAGCTCCTCAACTTCTTGAGATTGGTGATCATAGGAGTAGCCATGGGCTTGGAATCCATCATCCCAAATTTCTACAACAACTTGATGATATACTTTCCTTGGCTCAAATATATCTCCCCGAGATTTTGACATACTTCATGACCTAGGTAATAGTGCATTAGTCCTAGATCCTTCATCTCAAATTCAGCTGCCAGCATTTTCTTACATTCTTGTATTCTTCTCTCCACACCTATAATAAATAGATCATCCACATACAATAGAATAATGACTGACTCATTATTCACAACCTTGATGTAGAGATTTGGATCAGCAGAACTCTTCACCAACCCAATTCTTAGAAGGTATGCATCCATTCTTGCATGCCATGCCCTAGGAGCTTGCTTCAAACCATACAGGACCTTCTTGAGTCTACAAACATGGGTATCTCTGCCATTTACCTCAACACCTTCGATTTGCTCAATGTATGCTTCCTCATCGATGGTCCCATTCAAAAATGTTGTCTTCACGTCCATTTGATGGTTTTTCCATCCCATTGTAGCAACCAATGAACCAAAGATCTAATGGTAGTATACCTTTCAATGGGTGCAAAGTTTTCTTCATAATCTATGCCTTCCTTTTGATAGAAACCCCTTGCAACAAATCTAGCCTTGTATTTATCTATACTTCCATCAACAGCGTGTTTGATCTTAAAGATCCATTTTGAGGTGACAACCGATTTGTCACTAGGACTAGGTACGATTTCCCAAAACCCATTCTTCATGATGGATTGATATTCTTCCTGCATAGCTTTCTTCCATACTTCTTGATGAGCAACTTTTTCAAATGTAGATGGTTCTGCTTCAATTAGTTTTGTCATATATGCAGCGTATCCAGAATACCTCTTCAGCCTTTTGCTTTCCTTAAAGGTTCTTTTTTCGCAACGCCATGCCCTTCAGCATCTCCAACAGTAGCTTTTAACCAATTTGCCCTCTTCCATGTGCTTGGTATGACAACACGTTGAATAGACTCACTTGGTCCTTCTTCTTCCTCTTGAACGGTAGAAGGGTTGTGGGGTCGTACTTCTTCTTCTTCAAATATGGGTAGATCTTCGTCATCGGAATCAATAGGAATATCCTTCAATCTTTTGTAGGCTTGATTCTCATCAAATATAACATCCATGCTTCCTTCAATGTGTCTCCCTTCCTTGATGTAGATTCTATATGCCTTTGAGGAGATACTATAGCCAACGAAGATCCCTTTGATGCTTGTAGAATCTAGCTTCTTTCGTTTGTCCTTTGGAACGTGGATATAGGCAGGACTCCCAAAGATTCGAAGATGGTCCACACTTGGCTTATTCCTTGTGAATGCTTCCTCGGGTGTCATATTATCAAGAATTGTATGAGGACTTCTACTTTGAATATATATGGTTGTCATTGTTGCTTCTCCCCATAGAAATTTTGGTAAGTCTTGATCCAAGAGCATTGTTCGTACACCTTCTTCAATTGTCCTATTCTTTCTTTTGGCCACTCCATTTTGTTCGAGATAGTAGGGAACAATAAGCTCCCTCTTAATTCTTACTTCTTTACAATATGCAATCAATTCTTTAGAAGTGTATTCCCCACCATTGTCGAATCTTGGTGTTTTTATCTTTCTTTTGGTTAGGGTTTCCACTTCACATCTAAAGTTTTTGAATTTCTCAAATACTTCATCATTTTTCCTGAGAAGGTAGAGCCATGTCTTTCTAGAGTGATCATCAATAAATGTTACATAGTAAAAATGACCTCCAAGTGATTTGTCAAACATGGGCCCACACACATCAGAATGTATGAGGTCTAATATTTCTTTAGACCTTGTTTCACTATTTGAAAATGCTTTTCTTGTATGTTTTCCCAAAGAGCATCCCTTGCAAACTCTTTCACGATCTTCTTTGATATCAGGGATGCCATAAACTAGATATTTAAGAGTAGGAATGAACTTGTAGTGAAGATGACCATATCTTCTATGCTATAGCTCAACAGGAGAGATTTTGATATGAACTAGGGGTTGAGGAGGTGTGTAATGACTCTATACAAACTTGCTTCACCAAATCCAATAACCCTAGCTTTATCAATACTTGAATCATTTCACCGAACCAAGACCTTTCCATCAACAAAAGCAACTTTATCCCCTTTATCTTCTGAGCAAGAAATTGAAAGCAAATTCTTTTTCAAACCTGGAACATATAGTATGTTGTTGAGATGTAGTTTTGTTGCATTCTCTAGCTTCAAAGATGTTAATCCCAGGCCTCTAACAGCATAGCTTTTGTTGTCTCCCAATTCCACTGCATGGGAAGATAGTTCCTTTCATAGAGTTTGTAGTTGTTTACTTTCCCCTGTCATGTGCCTTGATGGTCCACTGTCAATGATCCATGCATTATCATCATTAAGTGATCCTATAAGTTCAGCTAAGAACCCTTGAATTTTGACCTTGTTGAATAAGTGGTAGACAATCTTCTTGATCCATCTTCATGTAGAATTGAATCCCATTCTTATCATAGAGGGAGTAATCATTTCCTTCAAGCCAACAAAGTGATCTTCAATCTTCTTTAGCTCTAAAGCAGTGTTGAGAAATCAATACTAGTAGGATTAGGGATAGATTTATCTTTCTTGATAATTACTTGTGAATTATGTTGGCTTCTTTTACTTATTTGTTATATTATCTTTCATCAAGCAATTACTAGATTATGTTTGCATGAAGATCACAAAAACACAAGACACAAGATGTAGGCACTCTGCCAGGGAAAAACCCCTATCTAGAGGAAAACCTGGTGAAAATCTCTTCCTTCAATAGTTTTCCTTGAGACTCTTCAACCTAGACAAAGAGCTCCTCCACACCAAACTAGCGTCTTCTTCTTCGATCCAACCTTTGTCCTAACAACAGCAGCACTTTGACCCTAGCAACTTTGATATATATATATATATATATATATACATGCATATACCTTCCGGCATCAACAGCAACTTCGACTTTGATAGGGAGACTTCGATCTCCTAAATTAGCCCACACGAGAGAGAGAGAGAGAGAGACACCAAAACTTCAATTTTGTTCTTCCCTTCATCCTTGACCAAACTCGCACTCCTTTTAGCCTCCTCCTTCCTCTTCACACATTTCCCAGCTTCCAGCTTCAAATATCGAACTGTGTGAGAGAGTGAGATACTCCAAATGAAGTCGAACTGCCTTGTATATATAGCCTTCCAATGAGGCCAAATGCCTTCCTTGAGGTCGACTTGATCTTCTTGTTGAGAAATCTAGGGCATTGATGATTAGGAGATTTCTCTTCTTGATAATTGCTTGTGATATACTTTTACTTCTTGGATTATGATCTTCTCTTTGTTATATTATTGATGTGTTTTTTCATCAAGACAATTATGAAATAAACAATATAAGACAAGGGACACAGTATGTAGGCTTGTCAGCCAGGGCCAAAACCTCTCACTCTTGAGAGGAAAACCCAATCAAAAAATTTTCTTATAGATCTTCGATTGATGAATACCAAGACCATGACAAAGATCCTTAACTCTATTGTCCTCCCAATACCCTTGTCACTAGCCTTGATGATCTGCCTCTTCCCTTTCTCGACTTCCTCTAGATCTCGAACTGCTCTCCTTGGCTACTTCTACAGAATCTCAGTATCTATTCTCTCCCCTCGACTTCTTCTAGAGAATCTCGGTCTCTTTTCTTCCACACTGCTCTTCTCGACTTCCCCAGAGAATCTCGGTCTTTTAGGTTAACCCTATTTCAGAAACCTTAGAATAGTATATCCTCCTTGATTAGTTTCTTCAAGAGAGAGACCTATAGCACTTCTCCTTGGCTTCCTTCTACGAGATCCTATATGTTGATTTGGGGTAGCATCGGATGTGCTCTAGGCCTCAAAATTCGCAGGAAGGCTTAAATACATGCATTTTCCAATACCCAAAAATCGTTTTGGGAAATTCGACCCAGAGACAGTTTTATTAAAATAATTAATTATTTTTAATGGGACCCTAAGTCTAAACTTAGAAAATTAAAATAATTAATGGGTATTAATCTAAACTATGGGTGGAACTTCTAGAATAAGGCAAATATCAAGTCAAATGATCCTAACCATTGATTAGAATCTAATCTGGGTCGTTGATTGATCAATGAGAGGATTGTAAGAGGAGACTTGATGGGCACTTGGAGAACAAACCAGAGGCAGATACTCAGTTACCCGAGTATGATCGATTTTCTCACTAGTCGAAGTTCGGTAAGAGAAAATCGAATCAGGAGAGTTGCAGGTGAGAAAGAGAGAGAGAGGGAATCAGCATATGCAGAGAGGGCATCAACATATTCAAAGAGTACAAGGCAGCAAGAAGCAGAACAGGAACAAGGTGACGTAGAAAGAGGCAGCGCAAAGGCAGTTTGACGCAGAGCTTGTGTGGGCAGCTCGACGCTGAGCCTGGGAGAGGCGGTTTGTTGCAAAGAGGATTAGAAGGATTCCAGGCAAGAAGAAGTACTTCACCTAGGGAAGAACTTGTTCAAGAAGTTTCTGTAAAATTTCTCATTCCTATTTTGTTGGTTGTAATTTATATAAGAGAATTTGTTGAAGAATAATAAAAACCCTCATCTGTTGCACTGGTTTACCCGCATTGGGTTTTTCCGAGGAAGATTGTCCAAAAATAACTGTCATTGTGGTTGTATTTGTGCTAGTGTATTTCCTTACATTTACTTTCTGCAATGTTTTAATTGTGAAGGCTACAGTAGAATATATTTCGATATTTATCGTAAGAATACTATGGATAACTTATTTCTGAGGTAATAAGTAGAAGAAATAATATTAATCACTGTAGTAAGATATTCACATGGTATCAGAGCTACAGGGAAGTAGAAGAAAGAAGTCGGAGGACCCGGCGTTGAAAGGAGAAGGGAATTTGAAATTCACGCAGGGGCAGAAATTCAAATCTCCCAGAGGATTGCGTAGTTCAAGCCAAGGAGATTGGATTTCGTGGGAAAACTCTCTCTGAGTGAGTCAACAGAGAGGTAAGTCTTTCCAATCGAAATTTGTCAGTGGTAGAAGGAACAGCACGGTAGAAGATTCAGCAAGGAGGGTTGTCTTATGTGGGATGCAGTTTTTGTTCCCTTCAGCAGTTGCTAGGACATGTTAGCGTCAGAAATTGGCACAATATGGATACTCAAAGTGTCTTAGATTTATCTACCAAATTAGATGAAGAATTTGCATGCCTAGCAAATTCAGTGTTAACGAATGTTTGGTATATTGATAGCGGGGCTTCAGCTCATATGACTGGAGTACGAGAATATTTCTCGAGCTATCAAGACAAACAAATGGACTTCCAAATAACTATGGGAAACGGAACGAAATGTACTCCAATAGGGAGAGGCACCATATCTTTTTAGATAGAAGCAGGGACCAACATCCGAGCCACCAATGTTCTGCATGTGTCAGGATGAGGAATGAACTTGATTTCAATTTCCCAGTTACAGGACAAGGGATATGATGTATACTTCATGGGAAACAAGGTATACGTCAAGCATCCAAGCTGAAAGAAGAAAAAGCAAATTGGGGTTCGAAGAAACAAGTTATATAGGTTGCAGCTCAAATCACCAATGGCACTGATGGGTAGCAACTGTAATGGTGAGAAGGAGCGAAATGAATTATGGCATAGGTGAATGGGGTACTTACACCATGGAGCATTGATAGACAACAACTGTAATGGTGAGAAGGAGCAAAATGAATTATGGCACAGGTGAATGGGGCACTTACACCGTGGAGCACTGAGGATGCTCAGAGAGATTGTTACAAGGGTACCAGTCCTTAGTAGTGAACATGATGACTTATGCAGAGGATGTGTGCTAGGAAAGTACATTAAAGCAGCGTTTCCCAGAAGTAACAATAGAGCAGAATGTGTATTAGGATTAATACACTCAGATATTTGTGGTCCTATGTCCACAAGGGCTCTTAGTGGTGGCGAATACTTCGTCACCTTTATTGATGATCACTCCAGAAAAACTGGGATCTATTTCTTAAATACCAAGGATTAGGTCTTCGATCATTTCCGAGAGTTTAAAGCTCTTGTTGAAAATATGACAGGGAAAAAGTTAAACGTATTGCGTTCAAATAATGGTGGAGAATATACAAGCAAAGACTTCACGGATTTATGCGCAAAGGAGGGCATCAAAAGAGAGTGGACAGCTCCATATAATCTGGGGCAGAATGGAGTAGCAAAACAGAAAAACAGAACTACTATTGGGGCAGCCAAAGCTATGTTGCATGATCAAGATCTACCTAGGTATCTATGGGCAGAAGCTTGCAAAACAGCAGTATATATCCAGAATAGAACTCCTCATAGAGCATTGGGGAAGAGAACGCCCGAAGGAGTTTTCACAGAGAAGAAGTCGGAAGTCATTTATCTCAGGATATTTGGAAGCGTGGCTTATTATCACATTCCAAACAAGAAGCGTAGTAAACTAGATCAGACTGAAAAAAATGGGTATCTCGTAGGATACAACGAGACCTCAAAGGCATATAGAATCTACATTCCTGGAAGCAGGAAGATTGTTGTAAGACAGGATGCACAGTTCATGGAAGACAGAGCTTTCAGGAAATCTCATGAGATGCCTACAGAAGATCAGTGAGGAGATGTTCTGTTAGTCCAAGACCAGCGGGGGCAACAAGGAGGACAGGGAGGAGGACATACACCTGGATCGAGTACAGTGGAGGAAATGCAGATGGTTCTCAACAAACGAAACGACAGGATCAAGAGGAAGAGTTGGTTGAACCTCCCACCACCAGTGGTAGAACTAGCAGAGAAGTACAGCAGACACTAAGGGACACAGAGATATGTGTTGCCTTCAGGAATTTGTCTAACACAGGTATTGCGGCCGCTTCATCAAGATCTAACTGTTAATACAACGATCCGC
Organism: Pinus tabuliformis; assembly: GCA_031772625.1. Taxonomy (NCBI): domain Eukaryota; kingdom Viridiplantae; phylum Streptophyta; class Pinopsida; order Pinales; family Pinaceae; genus Pinus; species Pinus tabuliformis. The sequence continues at coordinate 557,174,641 of CM062813.1, read as the reverse complement.
CCAGACATTTAACTTCATATGAATAGCTCGTCCTGCCTCAAGAACTTTGTTACAAAATTTAATAATAGAAAAACTTTGTTGCCCCTTAGACAAAGAGAAAACCTATGTCAGCAAAACCCTTGGTGTCTTGTCTCCTAGATGATGTCACTGTTCCAAAACCCGGTATCCAAGACCCAATAGAATTCGCTGCCCTTCTAGATAGTATTCCAAAATGTGGAGAGGATAGATTGGTGTCAACTAGGGTTGAATCTTTCACCCCGAGATTGACAAGGGAGAATGGGTCTTAAAAGCCTCAAAGCTAATGCTCAAGAAACAAATGAATTGATCCACACTTGATGATCCAAAATGAATTCAATCCTCTTATATTTATAGATTTACAAGAGGGGTCTCGTCTACTTAAATGATTGACTAAATTTTACTCCAAAACCCAAATTTGGGTTTCTTTGCCCAGCTACCCCAAAACTCGCCCAGAATTGGATATTTTGGGATTTTCCCCTTGATTGAGGACTGTAGCCTATGGGGAACAACAAGCTATTACTCCATTCATCCTCAATTCGTAGAGGACACTACAAAAAAAATCAATATTGCACTAATTGTTATTGGGATAATATCGGCGCGAGGAAAAAATCGGAAAAAATCGTAATAATCGGGAAAAAATCATTTGTTACAAAAATATTCATTTTTTTTCAATTTTTTTAATATCTAAACCATCTACAACATAAAATAAATACATTGACACATAAATATGATAAAAGAACTAATATATAAGATGTTTAATATCATTTCTAGTGCTAAAATCACACATAACAGTGAATCATGTCCTGAATAGTAAGTCTTGACTCCTGAGTCCCAAATCAACCTCAAAATATCAACAAAAAATATAATAATGTATCTCATATCATGAGTCATAATGTCATATACAATGAAATGAACCAAATAACTAAAGTCTAATACTACTGATTTCTTTTGCCCCTCTAGATGTAGATGTCGGTGGAGTTGGCAGGCCGCAGTAGACTATGGAGTCCGCTGTGCTCTAGAAGCTGAAGAACTAGAAGCTACAGGAGGTAGACCACGTCCTCTACTTGTGACAGGGGTAGCTTGGGTCACCTCCTCCTCCTCATAAAACTAATAAATATATGAAACAACAACAACAATTCCCCACGATTTTTTCCCAAAAAATGGCAATTTTTTCGAAAAAAATCGGGCAAAAAAAATCCGATTACTAAGCGCGATTTTCTCTTTTCACTGAAATTATCGTGATTATACGATAATATCGCAATTTTAACAACACTGAAAAAAATTACAACTAGTTGTCACTAAGAGTTTCCTTCATTACATAACTATTTCAATGCATGGGACTGAAATACAACATGATAGAAATAGCAACACCTTGTCACAGCTCCCATTGATCGTCCCCAAAGTCCAATGCAAGAAACATTTTTTGTATTTCGAAGGTAAGAAACAGCAGCTTTGAGGTCATCTTTCTGTCAATTGAGCAACAATGTTAATTGTTCGCATAAATATTGCTACAGCCTCAAATGCAGAAAACTGATCAAAATACTGACTTCTGGAATGCAAACTACAAAAGAATCCATTTACCTCATGCCAACCAAGGCTCACATAATCACCATCAGAGAGGCCTGAACCCGAGAAATCAAGAGTAAAAACAGTTATGTTTGAAGGAAGGAGTATGACTGCTGCCTCATTGGCATCTGCTCGACAACCACTGCAATTGAACAATCAGAAGATTAAGAAATACACCAATCCTAGTTCTTCAGGGAAAAATTGTGCTAAAGTTAGAAAAATCACAAGACTGTCTATCTAGAAAGAGCTCAAATTTTTAGTCAAGAAATATAGTTCACGCCATAATGCACAATCAGGCAGCTACAAAAATGGAAATTTTCAAACAACTTCCCATTCTATATAAAGCTGTGCCTCACTGTAAGTCTGTAAGCAATTCAGCTTTTGCACAGTGATTGCATTAAGTGAATAAAGACACAATGTTAAAAGATGATTGCATCTAAGTTGAGTTGCATGTTTCCAGGATCAAAAATTTCAGCACGGGAACAGGTAGAGGGATCTCAGAAATCTGAAAGCTATTCAGATATTATATATTTCCCTTCCATATAAAGAAAACTGACAGTTCATTTGCTAGCTGTAAAAGAGGCATCCAAATCTCTACTTCAAGTTTGCATGGATTATGCTGTGGAACAGTGCTTTAAATGAAGATCATATTAAATAATTCAAGACAATTTATGCATTTTCTCACTCTAATCCCTTTACTACTTCAGCATATAAAAACAAAGAAAAGCATCGAAAAAAATTATATCTGCATTTCCACACGTCCAATTTCTTTGAATTAAGAGTAACTTTTTCCCAGCCTTACAGAAAGGAAATGTTTGATTACTTAGAATTAGTGTATGGGTTACTTAGGCTAGCTTGCTCAGGTTCTCAACTTATATCATCTTCCAGTGTACCAAAATACACCAACCAAAATGGCAAAACAAGCCTATGCAGACCTGTTTGAAAGTCAGCTGACCAGATCATTTTCCAATGGAATAGAGCTGCAGTTACATCTATTATTCTTGCTTTCATTGCCCCATTGAGATCCTAAAAGCAGCACTCGGGTTGACACCATTTGTGCATTTGGAGCTGCTGGCATGCATTTTCATGCTTGGTCTTCATTTCTACCTTGAAATTTGAAATACAGCATGCAAATTTGGAGGATGATTCCATATATTTTGGACTTTTCGGAGCACAAATCAAGAAGGAGATGGTTAAGGTTTGTTGCAAATTCAGATGGCATCTCACACATAGCACAGAGAGGTATTATGACCAATAATGACTTGGCACACTCCCAGCATTATGGAATGTTGAAAAATTACGTAGCTATGGTCAGCATTTTTCATTGTAAACATCAAGAAGAATTTGATTTTTGGTCTCCTACAAATCAGCTTCAAGAAGGATTACATGGTGGCCCCATTAGGGCTAACTAGCCCTTGCATAACACCTATATATTAGATTAGAGCTCGTTAATCCTCATTTGAACCCATCGACTCATCAAGCAATTCGATCTGCAATTACAGGAAGAAGACTCCACACGTGCGAGAAAGAAGAAAGGTTCACTTGATTTCGATTGACCTATTTCTATGGACTGAAATTTACCGAATTTTTTGTCTTGGTTATTTTGCTTCTGTTTGGACTACTATCTTGTGTTAACTAGAAGGTCGAAAAACTTCAGAAACATGGATACTTCTGCTGACTACAACTTCGCTACTTTAAGGGGACGTTGACGTGAAGCTGACCTAGGGTTTTGACTGCAATTATTGAGCTGGGATCATGAACAGTTTGTTGACACTTCTGGGGTTACTTCAGGACCATTTTCGGCCTCTTGTGACAGTTACTATAGGCCTAAGTTTCGGCCTCTTTATGCAGACCTTATTTAATAGACAGAAGTGGTTTATCTCTCCTTCTATGAGCAGACTTTGATTGATGACTAATTTGGATTTGTTGGAACATTCTGATGTACTATTGATGAACAGAATCTCTCTCTCATAAGGAAAGAATTTTGGGTTTTCCCCTCGTGTGTTTGCCCTGTCTGTGAGCCTAATCTTGATGTCTCTTGTCTCTTGTCTCTTGCTTATTGTCTATTGTTCATTGTCTACTGTGATCTCTATTTACTGCTCTTGTTGAAGAATTAATGGTTGAAGTTTTTCATGTATAGCTACTTGTTGACTAAAGTATAAAGAAGGAACAATTTATATCAAGATAAGTAGTTATCAATTGTGAAAAAAACTACTCTAGTCATTGCAACTCTAGAATTTCAACATGGTATCAGAGCTAAGATAAAGATTTCTAGTAGCTTGAAGATCACTGACTGCTCCAAGGTTTACACATTTCTGAAGTGATCACAGTAAAGAAAAAGGAATTGTTTGCATTAGTCTTAAAAAGGCCGAGACAGCTAGATCAAGAGCCGAATTGAAAGAGATATTTTTATGGGCTACTTTTGTGCAAATCACAATAAGATCAGACCTCTGAAATAAGGCTGCAGTCCTGGGCTTGGGATCCAAGGTTTCTGAGGTGTCTAGAAGGGCCGGATAAGCACACTTCAGGCAGACACATCATCTTTCAAGCAGTTCAAGGTGCAGAGAGAGAGACCCATTCTAGCCCGAGGGTCCTGTACATATGTACAAGGAAGAACGAGACCTGTAATTACAATTTTCTAGCCAGTGAAGAAAAACACCTTGCCTGCAGTAATTAGAGGCATTTTAGGCCAATTATAACAGCATTTCAGTGACTGCTAAAATGTTCTAACCAAGAAAGCCAAAGGTACTGTATAAACTTCAGAAGTTCCAAAGAATTGAGTACCAGACCTCTTGCTAAAAGATAGCAAAGTAAAGAAGGCTTGTGGTATCCCATTCAAAGTTCATTTGAAGCAAGGAGTTGTAATGGAAGTCTAGTAGTAGCATCTATTGCATACCCTAACCAGAATTCAAGAGGAGCAGCAGTTAGTCAGCTTGAAAAGAGCATCTTAGATCGTGACAACATTGGAAATGACAAATACTCTGGATTGTGAGATCAAGGTTTTGAGAAACATATCCCTAGAAGTTTGCTACCTTGAAGAAGGCTTTGTAGCAGCTTCCACATAACCATGAAAGACAAAGGTTCGTGGTCTTTGTCTATAAGGTATGTATAATTGTTTTTATCCATGTCTAGCTTAAGATGAATAAAGGGTCTGTATAATTTCTAAAGAAAGTTATGACATGTAATGCATTAGGGCTTTGTCGCATGTTTTGAATCTAGGGTTTGTAGACTTCAAATTGTTTTTGGTATCTAGGGATTGTAACTCCTAGATGGTACTTGGATTAGAAAACCATATTTAAGTAAAAAAAACCTAACCCTATTTGGTTTGTTCCCTTATACAGACCCTAGAACTTGAAAAATATCATTTAGCATTTGCAAGATCTAAATTTTGGGAATGTGATAAAACCCTAGCAAGGGTTTATGTAAAAATGAAACCTACAGGTTGAAAGTCAAATCCCTAAGGCTAGATGTTTCTCAGATCCCTATAAGGATAGGTCATGGGATATCTAAGGTTTGTACCCAATATCCTAGAAGCACACTTTTGAGAAATCATTAAAAAAAACCTAGATTGTTTGCTTGGTTGTACTTGTCAATGAAAATTTCAAATACACTATGAAGGAAGCAAGATGATGATGAGCATGATGGAAAGAGGAAATTGTAAGGACCCTGATATTCATGATGTTGAAGCTTCTAGTTGATGAAACATATTTATTGAAAAATGAAGCAGAACCTTGTTGCAATATGGTGACAAAACATGCAAAGTTTAGAGGGAGCTGTCATGATCTGAAAAGATAAGTATTTTTGTGCTTTGTTTCTATTTTTAAATGGTTATTAAGGATATGGACTCTTTGATGATGTGAAAGAATGACTAGACTCAAGAGGACTAAGATTAAGAGGGAACTGAAAAAGGATGTAGGCTTGTTAATGATAAAGACTCATTGATGATAATATTGACGATGTGGATTCATGATGATGATGATAATGTGGACAATGATATGGATTCTTTGAGGATGGTGATGTGGACTCCTTAATGATGAATGATGTGTATTCTATGATGTTGACAATGTGTACTCCTTGTTGATGATAATAAGTACTCCTTGTGGACAATGATGTATGACTCATTGATGACATGGACTTGTTGATGATATGGATTCGTTGATGATGCTGACTCGATGATGATGTGGACTCCCTGATAACAAGAACTCCTTGATGATATGGACTCCTTGACGATGAACTTCTTGATGATGAAATGACTACTTAATGATGATGAAGATATGGACTCGATGATAATGTAGACTCGTTGATGATGATGATGATTTGATGATGATGTAGACTCCTTGATGTGAACTTCCTGATAACTTGATGATGATGTGGATTCCTTGATGACGTAGACTCCTTGATGATGTGATGCAATTGAACTCAATCTGAGAACACTAAGATCAAGAGGGAGCTGACACACTCTCAAAAGAGAAGTATTATCTTGATTGTTTCGATTGATTATTTCATTATGAGTCTCTTGGCTAGCTTGGTTGTTCTTGTTCTTCCATAGCCTCCTTGTGAGGATTGCAAGCAATGTTTTAAAACTCAGACTCAAACTCAGAATCAGCCGAGGGTCAACTCTGACTCTGACTCTGACTCGATATCGATTCAGACTAGCTGATTCCAGGGACTTGATCTTTGTAAAAAGTATTAAATATTTAATTTTTAACGAAAAATCATATTTTTAAAAAATTTCATTCATGTTTCCAATCTCAAAGCATTAGAATAATAGAGAGAAGACAACACCTGATCAAAGTATGCTCATGAATATATCTATTATATCAAAATGGCACCCAGTACATTGTCCAATGCATGTAAAATATAGAGATCAGAACAAAAACACATAATAAATGTTGCTCCAAAAACCAACTCCTCAATGGCAAATGTTGCCCCAAAGATCGCCCAAGAACCTCCTCAATGCTGCTACAAAAACCAACTCCAACTGCTCACAAACTCCTCACAAATGCAATGAGATAGTTGTGAGGAAATTTGGGGGGTTGGGTCACCTTTATAGGCATGGGAGAGGGTTAGAGGGGCTAGGAAATAGTTTAAACAAAGAAAAAATTGATTTCAAGTTCACCTAGCCCACCTTTTTTCCCCGCTGCTAAGACTAGCTGGTTTAAGTTGGGCTGCGTCGGTCCGACTGGTCAGTTACCGAATTGGCCGCCGAACCGGATAATTGACATAGTCGATCCGAGCAGGGGTACGGCTCAATCAACCAAGCCGACTCCAAATCAAGTCGGCCTAGTTTTAAAACTATGATTGCAAGTACATGATGAAGATTGCCAATGTGTGGAAAATCGTTGGAAATATTGGAAGAATAATGTGACAAAAGACTTGTGATAGGCTCGTAAGACGGAGTTGCTTTTAACATGACTCTGGTGGTATCTTGGCAAAATGGACTGCAGGTCCATGGATATCTCCCGAATAAATGATTTGAAAAAGCGGCAAGACTTTGATGTTGACCTGGTTGATTCATTGATTGGTTCGTTTATCTATCTATTGATGTCTATTGTTATCTACTAGATTCGATTATGGTCTGTTGGATTCTACTATGGTTGTTGATGCCTGCTTCTATGAGAAGCCACTTATTATCTATTGGAATCGACTATGGATATTGACATTCGCCTTCATGAGAAGCCACTGCTAAGGTCTGCTATTATAGAGAAGCCCTAGCTAAAGTTGAATGGACAATTGAATGTTGTTGTACAATGTACCATGGCAGCATTTCTCATGTTGAACTAGTTGTTGATGTTTATATGAAGGAATTGGAATGACTGAGAATCCCCTTAAAGAGGGAACACTGATGACATAACATCATATTGATGGATTCCTCTCATAAACTATGTGTCGTGAGACATTGTTGTCTAGGAGATGTATTGATGATTCCTCCTCTAGGTTGTGTGTCGTGAGACATTGTTGTCCAAGAGATGTATTGATGATTCCTCTTATACACTGTGTGCCATGAGACATTGTTGTCTGGGAGATGTGTTGATGGTTCCTCCAGTAGCCTGTGTGTCGTGAGACATTGTTGTCCAGGAGATGTGGTGATGGTTCCTCCTGTAGCCTATGTGCAATGAGACAATGTTGTCTAGGAGATGTATTGACGATTCCTCCTATTCGTTGTGTGTTGTGAGACATTGTTGTCTAGGAGATGTGTTGATGATTCCTCATGTAGGTTGTCTGTCATGAGACATTGTTGTCCGAGAGATGTGTTGATGATTCCACCTGTAGGTTGTGTGTCGTCACTCGTGAGATATTGTTGTCCAGGAGATGTGTTGATGATTCCTCCTGTAAGTTGTGTGTCGTGAGACATTGTTGTCTGGGAGATCTATTGATGATTCCTCTTGTAGGCTGTGTCATGAGACCTTGCGGTCCAGGAGAAGCTTTGTTGGTTCCTCCCTTAGGTTGTGTGCCATGAGACCTTGTAGTCGGGGTGATGCTTTGAGATGGATGTTATGCATCTTATCTTATGAAGAGTTTGAGAGAGAGAAACTTGGATTGTGTTTTCTTCCGTAGGGCCTAGGTTGTGAGTTGTGAGACCTATGGATTGGTCGGGAAGATTTATTTTGAGAGATAATGAAAAACTACCTCTCTAGCTAAGAGGGAGTATTGAAAAATTAAGTAGCTATGGTCGACATTTTTCATTGTAAAAACATCAAGAAAATTTTACTTTTTGGTCTCTGACAAGTCAACTTCATGAAGGATTACATGTCGGCCCCATTAGGGCTAACTCACCCTCACAGAATGCCTATATATTAGAGCTCGTTGATCCTCATTTGAACCTATCGATTCATCAAGCAATTTGATCTGAAATTACAGGAAGAATACTCCACACTTGTGAGGAGGAAAGGTTCACTTGATTTGCATCGACATATTCCTATGGACTGAAGTTGACCGAATTTTTTGTCTTCAGCATTTTCCTTCTGTTTGGGCTACTATCTTGTATTAACTAGAAGGCCGAAAAACTTCAGAAACGTGGATACTTCTACTGATTGTAACTTTGCTCCTTTAAGGTGACGTTGACCTGAAGCTGACCTAGGGTTTTGACTGCAATTATTGGGCCAAGATTGTGAACAGTTCAGTGACACTTTTGGGGTTACTTCAGGACCATTTTCGGCCTCTTGTGATAGTGACTACAAACCTAAGTTTCGAACTCTTTATGCAGACCTTATTTATTAGACAGAAGTGGTTTATCTGTCCTTCTATGAGCAAACTTTGACTAATGACTAATTTGGATTTGTTGGAACATTCTAATATACTATTGATGAACATAATCTCTCTCTCATAAGGAAAGAATTTTGGGTTTTCCCCTTGTGGGTTTTGCCTTGGTTGTGAACCTAATCTTATTGTTTCTTGTCTCTTGTTTATTGTCTATTGTTCATTGTCTACTGTGATCTCTATTTACTGCTCTTATTGAAGAATTAATGGTCAAAATTTTTCATGTATAACTACTTCTTGACTAAGTATAAAGAAGGAACAATTTATATCAACAGAAGTAGTTATCAATGTGAAAAATTACTCTAGTCATTGCAATTCTAGAATTTCAACAAGGAAGAACTAGAATCATGGAAAAAAACCACGAATTGTGGCCAAATCCATATAAATGGGATATATAAACATTGTTCTGAGAATTATCACAACAAATAGATAGCAGCACTCTCCCACATGTTACTTTCTATTAATCATAAAAGCATAATAATGCAATAGCTCAAAAACTATCTATATCTCACTATCCCAGTGGTGCACCATATCTCTCATTTATAGACTAGAAGAGCTAGAGTTTACAATAAATGACTGTGGTGCACCTAGCTTAGAGAAGACTAGAAATCCTAACCCTAATCCCAATCTCCCAGAGTTGTGCACCTGATGCATGGCTATACTTACCTAGGATAGAGCACCTAGGAGAAGAGTGGACAAGCATGTACGCAGGCATCTCTCTCTCCTAGGATTTTGCATCTTAGCTATTCCTGGAAACTTCCTTTGTGCACAATGCATGATGCAAAAGTGGAATTACAACTGTATCGAATTGAAGACAAGAAAAGAAACTTCCTAAATAAAGAAAAAAACAGACCTTCTAAAAACAGTAGCAACGAAGATAAACTTTGCCTTCTAAAGACAGCACATGCACCTGACAACCATGCATGCATCTTAGCTATAGCTATCTACTTAACTACTTTCATGCCTACACTAAAGCTCCCTCATTAACTGTGACTCCACTTCAACTCTGCAATCTGCACAAGATTCAAGCAAACAAGTCCTGCCAAAGTGTGCCAATCCACAAAAGGAGAATCAACTTTGGAGCAACCACATAGAGCTAACACTCCCTCTTTGCAAGGAAAGCGTTCTCCACCAAACCAAGTCACATCCTTTTCATCTCAAACCTCCAGAATCTTCAAAGTCTGGTTTCCTTGTTTAAGGAAGACTTCATCAACAACTACATACTTGGAATCAATCATTGATTTCACAATGGGTATTGGTATCGTCTCCCAAACATCATATTCCTCCATCCTAGCATATTGCCATAATTACTCTTATGTTGCTTCTATTCCACCACTTCCACAGTAATAGAAGACATCAGTGCAACATAGTTAGGAAAATTCTTCAGGGCGTGACTCATCCATAAATAAGATTTTTCTGCTCCAATTTGGTCTTGTTCCTCCTGCAAAGTTTGTGTAAGCCATCCAAATGTCTTCTCATAACTAGAGGGTAATGAGGCATTTGTTTCTTCAATAGAAACATGTTGCTTTGAATTTGACAATTCCTCTTTCTAAAGATAAGCCTTTGGGATAGAGATCTTTTCTCCCTCCTCTACCTCTGTTAGAACATAGAAGCTCCTAAGACTTAGAGGATCATCTATCCTCATCAAATTTAACAAGTTCAAACATCACCAAAAACCCTATATTAATGCCAAGAGCTTGTAAGTTTGTAACATCCCAAAAACACCCATAGATCCACAATTGTCAAGTCACAAAGAAAAGGAGGTAGCTTCTCTCAAATTTGTACTCAAATGTTAGTCAAAGTGGAGGTTTTGTCGCAATGGTTGCACCTAAACATTTTCTACATCATTGGTAAAGAGTTAGACCTAGATTCCCTAATATGAACATTCCAAGACTTTGCAATGTGGCCTATTACCGCTCAAACTAGCAGGGGTCCAAGGAGGGAATCCTAAAGGGACAATTGTTAGGTCAAGGGCAACAATGGAGCAATAGCCAATTGTCCCCTCAGTTAAAGCTCCCTACTCTTTACAGGATTCACCAATGGGAGGAGACCCGGTACGATAAGGATCACAAAGATGAATAGATCAAAGACAGGATGAAGGGTGATCCTAGAAGCCTATTCACAAGAGAGGCTCAAGATTGTGGCTTGCTTGTCTTGGAAGACAAGATGGAAGGCTCTCTAGGAAGGGTTTGGGGAGAATTTCAAGGGTTAGGTTTTGAGTATGTGTCTTATAAAGGAGATCCCTAAACCCTAGAATTCTTGTGGAAATTTGGGTTCTAAGTGGTCTTTGAAGAATTAACGTCGATAGTGCATGGGACCACACAAGACAAAGTGGACCCGAGGTTAGGTCAAGAGGATAGGATTTAGCAACCAATGGCATACTTGACCTAATTAGGGAGGGGAAAGGGATCAAGGAATGAATTTTCAATGAAAGGCAATGCAAGGATCCCAATGAGGTTTCTAGCCTAATGGAAACCAAGGGCAAGAATTGGTCTTTGAGCTAGGGCTTGTGATATCTCAAGATCCCACCATCGAAATCTCATGAAATTTCGAGGGCTTCTTGAGGACACACCAACTCAATTGTGGACCAAAAATCAAAGTATTTGGATGGCTAGATTGTGAGATAATTGATGCCCTAGGTGACCTACGTAGGTTAGGCCTAGAAAAAGAGGGGAAAGTGAAAGAAAAAAGCTTTAAAGTGATCACCAGACGAGGACTAGTGCTTTGTCCTTTGGGAGAGATGGAGTCATGGAAGATTTAGAGTTTGGATTGATTTCCACTTGTCAAGAAGGCCTAAAAGACAACTTCGCTGGGCATTAGGGCTTACTGGAAGTAGTTTCAAGGTCATTGATACTTCGTTCAACAATATTTGGTGACTTGTCAAGACAAGGATGTCTCTAGGAACATTCATTCATTCAAAAATGGCCCCATCATGATACAACAGTATTTAGAGATTTGATTTCCACAATTTCGTTCCAAGAAAAGCTGCAAATTAACCCTAGAATAGCGAAAATCCCAATATCATGAATGCAGCAAAATAAATAATCAAACTACCATTAACATAGTACTTACATGTAAGAAGAATATATCCAATCACCAAGATATGCTAATCATAGAAGCTCCGAGACAGAAGAATAACCAAACATCGAAATTCATCCATTCGTCCAAAAAGTCTCACCCTCAAAAGATAGCGAAAATCTCACAACAAGATATGATCCAATCCAAGCGATGATGAGCAAACGAACTCATCTCACTTGTATTTATACACAACTTAGGAATTCGAATTAGCCTCCTTGGCCTGCATAAGCCCCAAAAATAAAATAATGTTCTAATAATTCAAGTTTTGGTGACAAGCCCACCAAACTAGCTCATAAATGAAAGAGTGAGCCTCTCAATAGGTCAAATGATAATCTATGCATGTCATAGGGCCCACTAAGAGGCCTAATGAGGTCCATGGTTGCCACAATGAAGAATAGGACCCTCAAAAGCAGTGGACAAGGGATTGGCCCCTTGTAATAACCTATGATGCTCCAAATGACATGTGGGGGCACACAAGTGTCCTCGTGGGTCTCCAAACAAATCGAAGATGTTTGTAGATCGTCCGCAAGGGCTAAGATAATGGTGTAGGTGATGCCACATCAACGTGCAAGTTCAGGAGCATCTGCAAAGTGTTTGGTACAACTCTGGGGCCAGTTGGGCATGATGGATTAGGTGCATCTTCCTCGTCCAATAAGTGAACCACGAGCAATCTCTGAATGGTTGTGGGGATCCATGGAATGATGTCTTCTACTGTGGAGGCCCATGGCTCTCAACGCACACCTTACATGTGCCAATGTAGCCCTATGGAGGGTTACGACCACGTATAAGAAGACCAAACCCAAGATGGAGACCATCTGCAATCCTGCATAAGATCCAATGTGTCCCCTAGCCTTCAAGTACAAGTCATTAGAGAAATCGAGTAAATGAGCTTACCAATCATGGACCACAAGTGGGGACTTCATAATGGCCTACCCTTCCATAATGGGCTTCGAGATGTGCCAATTGTTGATTTGGGGTAGCATCGAATGTGATCTAGCCATGAAAATTGGTGGAGAGGCTAAATCACATGAGATCTCCAATACCCAGAAATGGTTTGGGTAGATTCTAAACAATTTGGGAGATATTAAAATAATTAATATTTTTAATGGAGTCCCTCAGTCTAAACTTAGGGAAAATAAAATATTAATGTGAAATAATATAAAACTATGTTAGAAGGGTCCAAAAATCATGGATCAAGCCAGAGTTAATCTTAACCGTTGATTAGGGACTTAATCTCGGCCGTTGAATTGTCAACGAGAAAAGTATAAGAGGAGGCTTGAGGGTCACTTGGAGAATACATCGAGTTGATCAAGATTTTGACTTTCTAGGGCTAGGTTTGCTCAGGAAGTCAAGAGAGTGATCAGAGTTGCAGTTGAGGGGCAGTGAATATAGAAGCAGAGAAGCAGAGATAGTACAAGGAGGATCAGCGCAGTAGACGAGAGTGAGGGACGCAGAACCAGCCACGGGTTCACGCAGAGCCATCTAGGGCTCACGCAGAGGCAGCTAGGAGTTGTGCAGTGCCTCAAAGGGTCGGTGTGGGTGACGCAAAGGGCTAAAGGGCTGGCGCAGGCCAAGCCAGAGTGATGTTGGGCAAACGTTGGACCAGAAAGGGTTAACGCTATCCCTAGAGGCTGACGTTGGGATTTCGTGGGGCGGATTGGGGCTGTGAAGCTGCCGGAGTGATTATTCGGGGTTTCAACGGGAACATCTGTCTCCGACTAAGAGGTACTACTACCGAGATTATTCTCTGTTGGGTGAGTCGGTTTTGGCACCTAGATTGTATTCAAAAACTACATAATAATAAAACCCTCAGATAGCTGCCGCATTGGGTTTTTCCGAGGACATTGGTCCAAAAACAACGATGTCACTTGTGTGCTTGTTTTGTTTCCTTCAGTTGATGATCTGTAATGTGTTGAACATGTACTTGTATTTATTTCCAGTATTTACATGGTAAATAGCTTGTTAATTAACAGAACAAGTAGGTAGGAATAAATCAATAAAGTACATGAAGGGTTTCTAACAGTTACACTTAGAAATTCCAACATGGTATCAAAATGTCGCTGCAGATCACAGGAGAACTGAGGACATCAGCCAAGCAGAACAGCGGCAACAGAAAACAGTTGTCCCAAGTGACAGAAGTTGTTCCTAGCAGAGTAGCAGCAAGGAGGGGGTGACGCAGTGCCTACGTCAACAAGATTGAGCCAGGAAGAGGCTAGCGCAGAGACTGAGGAGGGCAGAAAAGGCTCACGCAGAGACCGGGAGGATTGACGCAGTTGGCTAGGGGATCATTTCAGCTAGTGCCTAATTGCGCAGAGCCTAGGAGCTCTAACCTTCAGTTTGTTGGCGTTTAGGAGGCTATGGGTAAGTTCCAGAGTGGAGCTGGTAGGGTACTGTAGTCAAAACAATACCTAACAGGGCAAGGCCAAGGAGGAGGGAGTTACTACCGAGGATTTCTAGCCGAGAAATCCGGATCAGTGGTGCAGCTGCACTAATGATCGGAGTGGGGGTATCTCGACATTGGCAGAAGGGTTTCCAGGAGGGAAATCGAGGCTATGAGGGAGTCACACCAAGAACTTCCAGGAGGGAAGTAGAGGAGCAGCGAGATGGCAGTGAACGAGGTAAGAGACCAGGACAGACTGGACGGAGCCTCAAACTTCGTAGTCTGGAAGGCCAGAATCTTATCCATTCTAGACAGAAATCGTGTCAAGCACTTCGCCTTGAGGATGATAGCAATCCTCGTTGACCTAGTTGATAACGACAAGTACGAGGAGGCAATGGCGAGGGCCAAGAGCATCATTCTTGATGGGGTCAAGGACCATGTTCTTGATGGGGTCAAGGACCATATAGTACCACATATTGCCGAAAAGGACACGACAAATGAGATGTGTCAGGCCTTAAAGAAATTGTACCAGCATACTTCTGTGCAGAGAAGGATGTTACTAGAAAATCAGTTGCGGTCATACCAGATGCACAAGGGAGCATAGATCGACCCCTTCCTCGGTCGATTGAAGGAGATCCGGGATCAGCTGATTTCCATAGGAGCCACGCCGAATCAAGAATTGATGGTGAGAATAGCCCTAAACGTAGTCTCAGAACACTGGGAGGTGTTTGTCCAAAGCATACTGGGTAGGGCAACGCTTCCAAATTGGGAGGAAATGTGGGCGACTCTTCCCCAAGAAGAGATCAAAAGACTGAGCAAGGCGGGAAGCAGCGGCAAGGGGATCAGAATCAAGAAGGAGGAGGAGGTAGATGCTTCCCTAGCATCTGACGGAAAGCAGGAGAAACAGAAGAAGGACCTCTCCAAGGTCAAATGCTTCCACTGTGGGAGCTGGGTCATTATGCGACCCAGTGTCCAAGGAAGAAGAGCAAGGAAGAGGCCTCTGAGACCAATGTTGCCCCAGTGAGGGCAGAGAAGGAAGTGGAGACAGACGATGACTGTGCCATGAGTGCACACACACCACTTGAGCGGAAGTGGGGAGACATCGAGCTGTAGTCAGATGGACTACAGGCGATGAGGGGCAGGATCCTCAAGGTACCCAGCCTCTTGGATTAGACCTTGCTACGGGAGCCCCGAAGAGGAGTAGCAGTACTGGCGGATGTCAGTAGAGACGGATGCGGATGGAGCGATAAAGGGAGCTACAGTGTAGGATTCCCAAGACAGCGCGAGGCAACAGTGCGAGAAGCACGGGAGTGTTGCACCAAGTGCAAGATGGCACAGAGAGGTGTGCAACAGTGCGAGATGCATGGAATAGTTGCAGCAATGCAGAGGTCAGAGAGGGAGCACTTGTCAGCGATAGAGGGAGCTTCAGCATCATGGGTGTCTCTAGCCTGACGGAGATGTCAGAGTTGGGAGATCAGTTACTTACTTCTTAGTAACTGAGTTGCAGTGCAGCAGTTAGCAGTGGCAGTGCTATGGGTAGCACGATGTAGCATGATGAGAGGGGTTGCAGTGTAGGTGCAGCAGTGGCAGTGGTAGGGCCATGGGCAGTAGCACGGATGCAGAGGGAGTTGCCAGATGCAACAGTGACAGTGGCAGGGCCATGGACAGCAACACGGATGCAGACGGAGTTGTCGTACAAATGCAAAGTGGCAGTGGCAGGGCCATAGGTAGGAGTAGATGATGCAGCAATGCAGAGGACGTTGGGCAGCAGGCCTAGCATCAGCACAGGGACCGATGCCGGATGATCAGAGTGATGCTCAGTGAGGAGTATTACTAGAGCATAGTCCTTGCTAAGAGGGAGTGTTGATTTGGGGTAGCATTAGATGTGCTCTAGCCACAAAAATTGGTGGAGAGGCTAAAGCACATGAGATCTCCAACACCCAGCAATGGTTTGGGCAAATTCTAAACAGTTTGGGAGATATTAAAATAATTAATATTTTTAATGGAATCCCTAAGTCTAAACTTAGGGAAAATAAAATATTAATGTGAATTAATATAAAATTGTGTTAGAAGGGTCCAAAAGTCATGGATCAAGCCAGAGTTAATCTTAGCCACTGATTAGGGACTAAATCTCGGCCGTTGAATTGTCAACGAGAAAAGTATAAGAGGAGGCTTGAGGGTCACTTGGAGAATACACCGAGTTGATCAAGATTTCGACTTTCTGCGGCTGGGTTTGCTGAGGAAGTCGAGAGAGTGATCAGAGTTGCTGCTAAGGGGCAGTGAATACAGAAGCAGAGATGCAAAGATAGTACCAGGAGGATCAACACAGTAGCCAAGAGTGAGGAACGCAGAACCAACCACGAGTTCACGCAGAGCCATACAGGAGCTGCGCAATGCCTCAGAGGGCCAGTGTGGGTGACGCAGAGGGCCAGAGGGCTAACGCAGTTCCTCCAGATGCTGACGCAAGCCAAGCCAGAGTGACGCTAGGAAAAGGTTGGACCAAAAAGGGCTGACGCTTGGGTTTCGTCGGACAGATTGGAGTTGTGAAGCTGTCGGAGTGATTATCTGGGGTTTCAGCTGGAACATCTATCTCCGACTTAGAGGTACTATTGTTGAGATTTTTCTCTGTTGGGTGAGCTGGTTTTGGCACCCAAATTGTATTCAGAAACTGCATAATAATAAAACCCTCAAATCGCTGCACCGTTTTCCTGCATTGGATTTTTCCGAGGACATTGGTCAAAAAACAATGGTGTCACTTGTGTGCTTGTTTTGTTTCCTTCAGTTGATGATCTGTAATAAGTTGAGCATGTACTTGTATTTATTTCCAGTATTTACATGGTAAATAACTTGTTAATTAATAGAACAAGTAGGTAGGAATAAATCAGTAAAGTAAATGAAGGGTTTTTAACAATTAGACTTAGAAATTCCAACACCAATGTCTCCTAAACTCCAAATGGGTTAAACAGGGATCCTATTAGGTGTTTTCTACTTTTAAAGGGGATAATATATTCAAGGTAAATCCTTCAAAAGGTGGTGGCATGTGACAGAAAGGTGAATGAAGTAGGAGGATGAGAAGGGGCAGCCCTAGGTCACATGTTGAGGTACAAGGGTAGCTAATAAGAGGGAAGCCCACAATTGGGTTTATAATGTATAGGAGGGAGCAATCGTGGTACATGAGATGCCCCAGTGTTAAAATTGGCAACTAGGGCCAAATTCCACCTTAGGACAGCTCATGTGATGGAGATGACTATTGCAATGGATTCCTCTTTTCGAGAGGTCCAATCTTGATATAAAGATCATCTCATTTTGACAAGCAGAAATGGAATTTTGAATTTATTCTCTCTCATGCACAAATTGTCAAGGTCGACCTCAATCAAATGTAGGCTCATGAAGCCCAACGAATGTGTCTCCTCACCCTCAATGAAGTGTATAAATAGGAGTGACCTCTCTCATTTGGACATCACTCATCTCATCACATATCTCTCTCTCTCCTCTCTTGATTGGTTCGTACAGCTTGGAGGCTTCTCTACTTCACACGTGTGAAAGAGGACGAATTTCAGGATTGTTTTTGGAGGCCAAAAATTCCAAGAAACAAGGTAGCGTTGACCAGCATTGACTTGGGTGACTTTGACTTGCGTTGACCTCATTCTAGTGGGCAAAATTCTGATTTCTGAAGGCCGCATTGATTGGCACAGTTTTCAAGGTGATTGGGACAGTTTGACAGAGTTGATTTCAGCATTGACTGCAGAATTTATAGCAAGGTTTTCTCTCTCCTTTGAATGGTTTGACCAATCTGGTTTCAGCTAACTTTGACTCTTTGGAAGGCTGAATTCTTCGGTTGTTGACTACGTTGCTTGAAGGACATTTTGGGGCTTCTTTGACCACCATTGACTTTCTAGTTAGCGCTACATTGACTATTGTTGACTGCTAATTTGGTAGGACTATTTTGGGCATGTAATTCTGATATTTGTACACTCTCTCTCTCTCTTTGCTGAACTATTGAAGAATAATAAGAAGATTTGATCAAAGGGTTTCCCCGCATTGGGGTTTGTCCCTGGCATCCGCCATATCTTGTGTCCTCTTGTCTTGGCTTGTCTTCTGCACATGTTGTTATGTTCTATTTGCATTTACTATCAATGTTTTTAAGTTAATGTGATTGCTACTAAATATAATAGAAAATTGTCATTGGGCTAATAAGGAACATTTAAGTAAATTTTGCTAAAGCATATAACATACCATTGTTATCTAAAATTAACATGGAATCAAAGCCCAGGTGAAGACAAATCCCAAACAAGAGTGAGGAAAAGCAATCACTAAGGGAAGTTGTTGGACAGAAACTTGGAACTAGTCCCAATGACGATTACATCTTACTTCAAATCCGAGGACAAGCTTAAGGACAAATCCGACTATCATGTACTGAAGATGTCTCTAGATTTGACTTTGGAAGAAAATGATGCCATGGACTATGTCAAAGGAAGAGTAGTGAAGCCTCCTTCAAATGCATCCGCAGTTGCACAAACG
Organism: Pinus tabuliformis; assembly: GCA_031772625.1. NCBI lineage: Eukaryota > Viridiplantae > Streptophyta > Pinopsida > Pinales > Pinaceae > Pinus > Pinus tabuliformis. The sequence goes on along the minus strand of CM062813.1, from coordinate 557,155,818 downwards.
AAGTACAAGAAAGGACTATTTTGGGCATGTAATTCTGATATTTGTACACTCTCTCTTTACTGAACTATTGAAGAATAATAAGAAGATTTGATCAAAGGGTTTCCCCGCATTGGGGTTTGTCCCTGGCATCTGCCATATCTTGTGTCCTCTTGTCTTGGCTTGTCTTTTGCACATGTTGTTATGTTCTATTTGCATTTACTGTCAATGTGTTTAAGTTAATGTGATTGCCATTGGGCTAATAAGGAACATTGAAGTAAATTTTGCTAAAGCATAGAACATACCATTGTTCTCTAAAATTAACATGGAATCAGAGCCCAGGTGAAGACAAATCCCAAGCAAGAGTGAGGAAAAGCAATCACTAAGGGAAGTTGTTGGAAACTTGGAACTAGTCCCAATGACGATTACATCTTACTTCACATCTGAGGACAAGCTTAAGGACAAATCCGACTATCATGCACTGAAGATGTCTCTAGACTTGACTTTGGAAGAAAATGATGCCATGGACTATGTCAAAGGAAGAGTAGTGAAGCCTCCTTCAAATGCATCCGCAGTTGCACAATCGAAGTACAAGAAAGGTGAGGTTAAAGCTAAGAAAATTATTGTTGATTCTATTCACAAGACTTTGGTTGCCTATATTTCTGATTTGGAAACATCCAAGGAGATGTATGACAAGTTGGTTGGGATGTTCAAAGTAAATAATGCAAATCAAGTTCTCTTTCTCAAAAACAAGTTGAAAGACAACAAGATGGATAGAGGAGAATCCATCCAGTCCTACTTCATGAAGATTACCGAGATCAAGAATGATCTCTTATCTATTGGAGAAGTCATTGGTGATAGGGAGCTCACTCTTATTGCACTTGGAGGCCTTACAAGAGAATGGGATGTGTTCAATACTACCATCCTCAACAATGACACGATTTCGGGATTTGATGAATTGTTGGCTAGATGCACTCAAGAAGAAATAAGGATGATGGAAAGAGACAAGCCCTCAAATGGAAACAATCCCACAACCTTCTCCGCTCATTCTAAGAGGAAGAACAATGCTGGTCCAAGAAATCAAGGTCAAGGGTTCAAGCTTGGATTCAAAGAAGAAAGGAAAGGAAGATGCTTCAATTGTAACAGGTTTGGCCACTTCCCTAGAGAGTGTCCTCACAAGAAGGATACTCCAAGAGATAATGATAACAATAACAGCAACTTCAAGGGCAATGGCAATCAAAGGAACAACGAGTTCAATAACAGAGGAAACAGGAATGCTCCCGCTGCTCGAAATGGAAATGGTAGTCCTCCCAAGAAGTTGAGAAACTCCAGGTATGAAGTTAATGTTGTAAAGTAAAAAGAATTTTATTTTATTTCTGCCCTCACCGCCACCTCTCCTCCGCATACATTGGATCATTAGTTGATTGATAGTGGTGCCTCATGGCACTTCACTAGATATAAAGAAGCTCTTTCAAACTTGGTTGAAAAGAAGACTAATATGGAGATTATACTTGGGGATAATGCCACTTATCCCGTGAAAGGTATTGGGATTGTTACTCTTCACTTAAATCAAGGTCAAACCCTCCACTTACAAGAAGTATTGTATGTACTTGATCTGAAAAAGAACTTGGCCTCTATTTCTACGATGGAGGATATAGGTTTCAAGGTGACATTCATTGATGGGAAGGTTCATGCTTGGCAAAGAAACCCAAGAGATGCATACACTCTTAGATTCAAGGTTGAAAGTCTCTATCAAGTTGGAGGAAGTCCATTGGGAGTAATGACTTGTGATACTTCTCTTCAATACGAATTATGGCACCGGAGATTTGCTCACCTTCATTTCAAAGCCTTACCTGATGTAAGGAAGATGGTCACAAGTATGCCCGAATTCAACTTAGATCATGAAGGTGTTTGTCAGGGTTGTGAAGCTGGAAAACATACAAGGGGACCATTCCCCTCAAGTGAAACTCAAACCACCAATATTCTTCAATTGGTCCATTTTGATCTACCAGGTATGTTGTCAGTGACATCTTTGGGTGGATATTTATACTATGTTATTTTTATGGATTCCTTCTCTCGCAAAACATGGATCTATTTCTTAAAGAAGAAGGATGAAGTGTTCAAATGGTTTCGCTCTTTCAAAGCATTTGTCGATAATCAAATAGGGAAAAAGATCAAAATATTGAGGACAAATAATGGGACCGAATATGAGTCAAATGAATTCAATGACTATTGTAGAGAAGCTGGCATTAAGAGGGAGACCACTACTGCATATACTCCTGAACAAAATGGTGTTGTCGAAAGGAAGAATAGAACTATCATAGAAGCCACTCGTGCCATGCCTCATGACCAAGGTCTACCGAAGTTCTTATCGGGAGAAGCTGCCAACACCGCTATGTATGTTCAAAATAGATGCCCACATAAAGCATTGGACTTCAAGACACCCGAAGAAGTTTTCACCGGTAAGAAACCTGATGTGTCCCATTTTAGAATTTTTGGTTGTCCGTATATTTTCATGTGTCGAAAGAGAAAAGAAACAAACTAGATGCATCTGGGAAGAAAGGAACATTTGTGGGCTACAGTGAAACTTCAAAGGTATATAGAATATATGTTCCTGGTCAAAGGGAAGTGGACTAAGTCATGATGTCACTTTCGATGAAGATTTTTCCTTTAGGAAAGTCTGAGATCTTCCTATCCCTAGGAAGGACAATGATGATGATGATGCAGGAAAGCAAGATGAACCTCCGACTAATGACCCGATGCCCAATGTTGAAGGTTCGATGGATCCCATTGATCCACCTCCTAGTGAACCCTCTACTTCAAGAAAAAGACCTTTGTGGCTCAAAGATACTCTTGAAGATGCTGAGAAACATATTGCACCAAGGGGGACATTTCGTGAAAGCAAGAAGCTGAACAGGTACCAAGGGTACTTAGCTGCCATGAGTACCATTGTACAATCTGAGCCTTGTACATTCAAAGAAGTTGTGAAACACCAAGTTTGGAAGGATGCAATGAACGAAGAGTATGAGTCGATCATGAAGAATGATGTCTGGGATGTGGTTCCTAGACCCAAGGATAAGTCAGTGGTCACTTCAAAATGGCTCTACAAGATCAAACATGGAGTTGATGGGAGTGCTGAAAAGTTCAAGGCCAGATTTGTTGCTCGAGGCTTCTCTCAAAAGGAAGGAGTAGACTACGATGAGATATTTGCACCGGTTGCCCGATATACCACCATCCATTCGATCATAGCCCTTGTTGCCTCGCAAGGATGGAACCTACACCAAATGGATGTCAAAACTTCCTTCTTGCATGGTTCGCTTAAGGAGGAAGTCTATGTAGAACAACCCGAGGGGTTCGAAGTCCAAGATCAAAAGACACATGTATGCAGGTTGAGGAAAGCCCTCTATGGGTTGAAGCAAGCCCCCAAGGCTTGGTATGAAGGGATTGATAGTTATCTTATGAAGTTGGGATTTATAATAAGTGACGCTGACTCGAACCTATACTTCAAGGTTGAAAAGGACAAGCCTCTCATTCTAGTCCTTTATGTGGATGATCTCGCCTCTCATACTGGTCCTTTATGTGGATGATCTCTTTCTAACAAGTATGACCCTCTCATTCATCAATGCAAGAGGGAGTTGGCTTTCGAGTTCTAGATGAAGGACCTACGACTGATGCACTATTTCCTAAGGCTGGAGGTCTGGCAAAAGCCAAGTGAGATTTTCCTTTCTCAAGGAAAATACAGTGTGAAGCTACTTAAGAGATGTGTGATGGTGGACTGCAAGTCCGTATCTACTCTGATGGAACTCAACTTTAAGAACTTATGTGGAAGTGCTACTAGGCCCGGATTAGCGAATCCTTCCGAGTATTGTCAACTTGTGGGGGCCCTGATGTCCTTGGTCAACTCCCGTCCTAACATATGCTTTGTTGTGAACACGTTGAGTCAATTTATGGTCAAACCTCATCACATTCATTAGATTGCTGCTAAGAATCTCTTGAGATATCTTCGGGGCACAATCCACTATGAACTGAGATACACTATTGGGAACTTGAGACTACATGGATATTCAGATGTTGACTGGGCTGGTAGTGTGGTGGATCGTAAGAGCACGTCTAGGTGTTGCTTCTCTTTGGGGTCTGCCTCTATACCTTGGATGAGCAGGAAGCAAAAATCAGTTGCTTTAAGCACCGCCGAGGCCGAATACATTGTTGTGAGTATGGCATGTTGTGAAGTTGTTTGGTTGAGGAAGCTCTTCAGTGAGCTATGTGAGCAAGTGTTGGATACCACCGTGATCTTCTACGAAAACCAGAGTGGGTTTCGCCTATCAGAGCATCCCGTGTTCCACGACCGCTGCAACCACATTGATATCGGGTACCACTTTATCCGAAATCCGGGATAAGGCTCCAACATATTAGAACAGATGAGCAAATCGCAAACATTCTCACAAAGCCTTTGGGGAAAGTCAAATTATTAACCTTCCGAGAGAGACTTGGAGTCATGGAACGACCCTCCTATGAGGGTCCTGTATGAGTTAGACACTGAGCTCTGGGAGCTCCTGGGGGCTTGGGGTACTTCATGGAGCTATGAGAGACCATAGAGTGAGTGGTTTACCTTCCCCTAGTGGTGTGCTAGATACAGGGTGAGTGGTTCACCTTCCCCTGTGATACCCCATGATGGTTGACATGTGTGTAGGGTAAGTGGTTCACCTTCCCCTACAATTGACATATGCATAGGATGAGTGGTTCACCTTCTCCTATGGCATATGAGCAAGATGAGTGGTTCACCTTCTCCTGTTGATGCCCCAGCACACATCCTACCCATGGAGTCTGGGACTCATGGGAAGTACCTCTCATATGGCCAATGAGTTGGGAAAAGATGGTTAGGGACCATAGCACTACTGATGGACGCATCGTGTACTGTCGTACTCCCTATGACTAGGATGCATGGTGTTCAACAACTTGATGTGGGATCAAGGACTGATTTTTGTCAGTGAAGAGTGGTATGATCTTATGACTCACTCTCGATCACTTCTTCTTCATTATTACTTCATGGTTCAACACAGCAGAGCAGTGATGACAGAGATGCTACATGATGACAGGATCGCATGATGATGACAGGTGGATTGGCAGGTGGAATTCTACCTAGTTGAGAGGGAGTGTTAAAATTGGCAAATAGGGCCAAATTCCACCTTAGGACAACTCATATGATGGAGATGATTATTGCATTGGATTCCTCTTTTCGAGAGGTCCAATTTTGATATAAAGATCATCTCATTCTGACAAACAAAAGTGAAGTTTTGAATTTATTCTCTCTCATTCACAAATTGTCAAGGTCGGCCTCAGTTGTTGAAATTTCTAAGTTTAACCCATTAGAAATTATTCCTGCACTATCTGGTTTATTTCACCTAGTTGTTTTATTCTTTAACAAGCTATTTAACCATGTAAATAATGAAAATAAACATAAATGCAGTCTCAACCATCTACAGATCAACAATTGAAAATAACAGACAAACACACAAGGGACGCCGTTATTTTTGGACAAATGTCCCTGGAAAAACCCAATGCGGGAAAGCTGGTGCAGCTATTCTAAGGGTTATATTATTATGCAGTCTTTCTGAGTACAACTGAGTGCCTAACCAGCTCATCCGACAGAGAAAAATATACGGCAGCAATACCTCTATATTCGGAAACAGTGATTCAGAAAACCTGTCCCACGAAACCCTTTACGGCACAACTGAAGCTCAGCACTAGCCCTTCTGGCCTCTGCATCAACCCCAGGACCCTCTGCGTCAACCCTCTGAGGCACTGCGCAGCCTCTATGACCCTCTGCATCACTCTAGCAGCCTCTGCGTGGATGACGCAGTCCCTCTGGCCTCTGCGCTGTCTCTGTTGGTCTCTGCATAGCCTGGACTGGTTGTTGCTCTCGCTCTCTCAGCTTCTGTGCTGGTCTCCCAGCATTGTCCCTACCTCTCTGCCTCGTACTCACTGCCCCTCGTTGCTGATCACTGATTCAACTTTTCTTAGCAACCCCGCTCTAGAAAAATGAATGACTGATCACTCTGGTGTGTTCTCCAACTGATCCTCAAGCCTCCTCTTATACTTTTCTCGTTGGTCCTTCAACGGCCGAGATTAAATCTCTAATCAACGGCTAAGATTATATTTGGCTTGATCTGTGACTTTTGGAACCTTCTAACCCAATTTTATATTAATACCCATTAATATTTTATTTTTCCGAAGTTTAGACTTATGAACTCCATTAAAAATATTAATTATTTTAATATCTCCCAAACCGGGTACAATCTGTCCAAACCATTTCTAGGCCTTGGAGATCTCATGTGCTTTAGTCTCTTCACCAAATTTCATGGCCAGAGCACATCTGGTGCTACCCCAAATCAACATTAGTCAAATAAAGCCCAATAGATGGGTCTCCACACCCTCAACAAATTGTATAAATAGGGGTGACCTCTCTCCTCATTTGGACATCACTCGTCACATCACACATCTCTCTCTCCTCTCTTGATTGGTTTGTACAGCTTGGAGGTGGCCTTTCTCTTCTTCGCACGTGTGGCAAGAGGTCAAATTCTTTTGGGGCAGAACAAGTCGAATTTTAGGAAAACAGATCAGCATTTACCAGGGCTCATTTGAAGTCTGTTGACTTCGATTTTGAGGGCAGAATTTCGATCTTTGGAGGGCGCATTTATTGGCACAGATATCGAGGACACAGATATTGAGGAGTTTGGGACAAGTTTAACAAGGGTCGACTTCAGTGTTGACTTCAGATTTGACCGCAGAAATTACAGCAGTGTACTCTTTCTCCTTTGACTAGGTTTAACCGAACTGTTTTGGGCTAACTTTGACTCTCTTGGAAGGCCAAATTGGACTGTCAAGTAGAATTTTAGGAAAACAGACCAGCGTTAACCAAGGCTCATTTGACCTCTGTTGACTTCGATTTTGAGGGCAGAATTTTGATCTTTGGAGGCCGCATTTATTGGCACAAATATCGAGGAGTTTGGGACAGTTTGACCAGGGTTGACTTCAGTATTGACTTTAGATTTGACTGCAGAAATTATAGCAGTGTATTCTTTCTCTTTTGACTAGGTTTGACCAAACTGTTTTGGGCTAACTTTGACTCTCCTAGAAGGCCGAACTGGACTGTTGTTGACAAAACTGCTTGGAGGACATTTTGGTGTTGCTTTGACCAACGTTGACTTTCTGGTTAGGGCTGCAATTGACTATTGTTGACGGCTGATTTTGAAAGGACTGTTTTGGGCATGTAAATTTGATATTTGTACTCTCTCTCTCTCTCTCTGTTGAACTATTGAATAATAATAAGAAGATTTGATCAAAGGGTTTCCCCACATTAAGGTTTTTCCCTGGTATCTGCCAAATCTTGTGTCCTCTTGTCTTGGCTTGTCTTCTGCACATGTTTATTATGTTCTATTTGCATTTACTATCAATGTGTTTATGTTAATGTGATTGCTAATATTGGATATTGTCATTGGGCTGACAAGGAACATTGAAGTAAATTTTGCTAAGGCATAGAACATACCATTGTTATCTATTAACACTTTCCAACTAGATGGGTACTTAAAAAGGCTATCATAGAGGATATCTATATATTTTACATTCATGTCACTTGGATCTCAAACTCGATGAGCCTGGGCTTGAAAATGTCTTTCTACCTAGAGCACTTTTTGGAGTTGTGTGATGGCATGATCATTTGCCCCCCATATAAATGTAAAAATTGGATTCACTTACTTAGGATCCCTTTGGGACAGCTCCATGTCAATTCCCATTGACTTCAGATAGAGACAGATGACCATATACCATAATTTTATAGGATCTACCAGGTGTGGCACTGTCAAGAGTGGGAGACATAGATGTTAAGTCACAGGGTTCATCAAACTTCTAGATTGAGGTTCGAAATTTGGCGAACTACAAAGAAAAGATTAAATTCATATCAGTTCACCCATAGGTTCGTCCTAGTCTAACTTCATCGACCCGTTTCCACGTGTTGTTGTACAAGCAACCTATATGCATTCTCTCCATACCACAGGCCAAACCAATTCTAACCTTCGAACATCATCTCTACTGTGTAGCACTGTGTGAATTGCAGAACCAAGTGACTAGTGACTCACAACACATAGTGGATAGAAAATGGGCCATTTGGTGAAAAACCAAGTGAATGAGACCAAGCCACATCAGTCGTGCACCATAATAGAGGCATCTATGCCTTATGTCTCTATACGAGTGTTCCACCCAATCCTCCAGTTCAAAAGTCCGCAACATCTATTCATGTTCTAAAGAAAATGCTAGTCGATGAACTCATTTATTCAACAAGTCACATGTTGTTGCACCACAATTAGGATTATTTATAATTTTTTATATTTTTATAAGTGTATTATTTATTATATTTTATACTTTATATTATATGTTAAAAGTTTATTGCACATAATATTAGTATGAGTTAATAAGTTATATATAGTTAATAAAAAATGTTAATAAATTATAAAATATATTTTTTTCTCTACTATTATAAGCAATTAATAATATAAGTTAGTAAATTTTTTGTGTGTGTATTTAGATCTAATTATGAACCTTATTCGAACCTAATGACGAAATTTGAACTCAAGTAGAATTTTATTGTTGCCAAACCCGAATGTGAAACTAAACCATGTGACATCGCAGAGATGCACCTCATTTTTTGATGTCCCCTATACTATAAGATTAGAGGACATTATCACTGCCTGTATAGGGACTCAGGAGGTTCCCTCTCCACTTTCTTTCAGCACCAGAATCAGAGATGCTTAGTCCTCTTCATTAGGGATATTTTCAACCACAAATCTCAACTATTGCACGGCATGTCCTGCCCAAGGAAGACCATCCCAATTACCTCATACTTCCCTATTGATCTGTCAACTCGTAGCAACAAATGGCAGGTAGAGTTCCAAAGCGCACCAAATGGCATGATGGTGAGACCCCCAGTTTCTCCTTAACCTCCCCCTTGTGAAAACCACCCGATATTATTGAGGCCACTTCAGAGGTGTGGATACATACATCAAGTGACACATCCTCAGAGCATTAGAGAGATCAGCTCTGGGTGAATCCAAAGTAGAACACACCTCGCTTGTTAGACAACCTCCCAGATCTAGAGGAGCAACTAGAGATCGATTTGGAGTGTCCTTCTTCTGACCTCGAATGTTAGGAGAACCCCTTGCCTTACATTCCCATTGGATAGTGCAACCAGGCTCCTTGGTGGTTCCAGAAAACTCCAACAGCAAGTCAGTGCCCAATTCACCCGCCTCACCCTCATCCATCAAAATAATGAGACCTTGACAGCATCGGTTCCATCATCCGATCTCCCTCTCGCACTCTCTCTCTCTCTTGACAGGTTATGGGGTTAGGTTTCCCACCTTTCCAATCTTGGACAAACTCATTTAGTGTTTTGCATCGCAGTACCTTTGTCAGAGTTTTATACATATGTTCTGATGTTATACTTATGTAAGTTTCTTTCTTTGTATTATTTTCACCATTTTCTAGGAGTTGTGCTAGCACTCCCACATTGTATTCACACTGGCTGTACTCTTCAGTGTCATTGACCTACTTTTGTGGTCATTTATCAGGCATTAATAGAATTGTATCATCTATGAGTTGATATTCATGTGTGAATTTGATTGACAAATATGGAGTATCATCTTATTCCTGTTTCACTACTAACGACAAACCTGATGTCTCATCCACTATCGTACATGGCCATATATTTTCAAATTTATTTGGCACATTCAATAATCAAAGATACAGTGAACTGCATAACCATTTCTTATATCTTTGAATTCTATTATTTTGTAATGTTTTATGTTCCCCATTCATTGTCATGCATGCTGATATTTGAGGGTATCCAACCCCTTCCCCCACCACTCCTCTTCCCCCTATCCACAATCCTTGTCCAAACTTGAAAGGCACTATAACGGACAGCATATAAACAAATCAGGTTACATAAAATAAGACCAGTTTATGGAACTCAGAGAATAAGATTTTTGACACATGCCTGCGACTAAGTCTAATTCCATATGAAACCATAAGTATAAACATAACCCTCGTTACTATTTCAAAATGTGTCTGCCCCTCTAAACATTTAAAAGCCTTTCAAATGAAAGGGATTCCCTTTACACAAGCTTGTAAGCCAAGAGATGATTATGTCTGCAAACTGAACCAACCAATTGGTTCTATATCCAAGTTCTAGCACAGTGCCTAGAGAACATGCATTGGAATTTTCCAAGAAAACACCCTCTCAACTCTCAGTAATTTGGAAGCCCTTGTAAATAGTGACATTCATAATTTCCTGTGATAACCTTGAAAGGAAAATTTTAACTTCAATGCAAAGTGCAAGGACAATGATAATAAATTTTAAGCAACAAAGGCTTATTTAATAGAAGTACAGCTGTTATGGCCATTCCGAATTTTGTGCATGCCAAGTAAGTACATACTGTATGACTGAAATTTTAACTTCTAATTTTACAAAAAGAACCTTACTAAAATAGTCAATTGTCAACATGGTAATCAGATCATATTACCTTACATTACAAAACTAAACCAGAGATCTTGACCTCACCTGTTTCCATGGCAGTATATAACACAAGGAAGTGATGTGCCTTCTGGGAGAGACGATGGAAGATAGTGACTACATTGCAAGACATGGCCCCGGTCATTTCTGATCTGTAGATAACAAGAAAAAAAAACAGCCTGTGTAATATAGGAGAGAACAACTTCTGATTTAAAAAGCAAAAATGTTACTCGTTCCACAGTAATGAAGATAAGGTGCTGTTTAAGTGAGGAAAATAAAACAGAACTTGCTTCCATCAGACTTGCCTCCAAATCCTGTCTACAGTACTTCCTCCCTGCAAGAGTAAATTCCTTCTCCCAAAGGTACTGATCTGGATTGTATTCTGCCCTGAAATAGCAAATCTTGGACAAAATAATTACTAAGCCATTTCCAATTCCCAGGACAAACAAGAATTCTTCTAGCTACTGATAAATTGCACTAATACCCCGAATTCTTAACTTTATAGAATGAACATATTCTGTGTAACTGACAAGAATAGAATCATAATAAGTCTCAATAAGAAGGAAGATGAAAACAGTGGAGCAATGGCACACATACACATCATACAGGCCATTGTGAAAACAGCAATTATGTATTTTTTGGATGAGAATTGATCTAATAGCAGCAAAATAGCATTTTCCAGGGGGGCCCAGATTAATCCTGTAACTGCCATCATATAAAACCCTGGTACTGGCATCATATGCACATCATATAGGCCTTGACAACAATGCCAACCATTATATGCAAGAAATATCCCATGATTACTGCAGACCCAATCTTTGAGCAACAATCATAACCACTAAGAGTTTAGTTATTTGCAGTAACTCCGAAATATTCAAGCTTGATCAAAGGTTATAAACCACAAATTCAAATTCCCAGAAAAGCAAGTTTGAACTGACAATTGAAGAAATTTTTTGACAAATGATGATACTGATGCCAATCATTTCCATATTTGACAAATTCAATTCTTTCACATGTTCAACCTCAAAATACGGAATTTGTCACTTGCTGGTCAGGAGCCCTATTATCTCCACACAATCTAAAACTGGCATTGGCACCAGAGATAAGATATCTAATTAAATACCATTAGGGTGTGTTTTTCTTGATTTATTTTACCAGATTGATTCTTTTGAAATCACAAAATTATTTATGTGAAACAGGAGAAGAATTTCCTGTTCATTCTTATAGTAGTCATATTTGACTTCAAATTCAGACAAGACAGCAAAAAGGAGAAACAGGTTGAAGAAACACATTTATAAATAAATTGATAAAGTGGAGGGGGCAAAGCCACCAATACAACCATCTTTTCATTAAGTCACGATACAATATTAATTTATAATGTCATCTGTCAAAATTGACTTTTCTTTAACAATGATAACACAAAATGTATACATTTCAATAAATTTTAATTGTGATAAGGCCACTCCCTCCTAATTCCTAGGGGAGTTTTAGCACACAACAAAAGATCTAATGCTTTCACAAAGCATGCTTGGCATAATGATTAGAATGGGCCATTCGTTAGTTAAAGAGTAAATACAGATTTTAATCTAGGAGATTGAAAGATAATGTAGAACAACACCAATCATTTGAATTAACAAACCAACTATAAGGTTTGGTCCATCAATAAGAAATTGACCATTTTGGTATCCCAAAAAGAACATTTGGTAAATTCGTTAGTCAATAATTTATTCCAAATGTTGCAAAAAACTTGATGCCAATTGAGAACATTTAAATTCTAAACAAAGGCAAAGAACCCCCTCAATAATATCATCCCTAAATGGAAGAATGTGTTAAAATATTGAAATATAAAGAGTGAATTCTACAGATTATCAACAATTTCAAACATAGACTCAACAAAGACACCCCTCGCCCATGGCTTGTCAAAGCCCGACAAATAGAAAAAACTTAAAATATAGTTAATTGTGTGGAACTCGCAATTCTAGTGAGTCTAAGAGTTCGAGAAGTTACAAATCTCATAAGTCTAGTAAGTCTAAGCCAAGTCTCAAGAGTCCAAACATAGGTGGGCTCTCGCTGCCTTTGCATATTGATCGATGTCATCCCTTGATCCCCCTATGTCAATAAAGGGATGACCTATGGACCCCATCAATCGAGTGCATCTGTAAGGGTAACCCCTCAATCATGCCCTCAATAATGGGCAGTCGAGCCTCACTCTTCAACCTACAAGTGAATGTTGTATCCCATCGAGGTACTTGTCTTATCAATTGTCTTTTTACAAGACTATAAGAGCTTGCCTTTTGACTTGCACTAGAAAGGTAAGCAACATACCCTATAGAGTAGAGATAGATCAATCAATATAGGTAGGTGTTATGGCAAAATTTAGCACCTTAGTGCAAAGCCTCACAAAGCAACCTAGACTGAGCACAACAATAGAGAGCTACCACTATCACCTCGGCAACTACTCTTGTTTCCATGGTTGGACACAATCCACTACAAGGGAGGCTTCCCTAGTACATCTTAGGGATCAATTAACCCAATTAGACTTAGGCTAAATGACACCTAAGGGTTCTACAACAATATTTCACCCAAGGATAAGTTTGCAATGATTAGGGTTTTCGGTGATTTATGGTATAATTCCAAAGAGTGAGTTCAAAGGTTCCTATGGCTCAATCTAGAGGGCATAAGTTAACCAATAGAGACTCAAGTAGGTTCTCAAACACATGCAATCAGGAAATTACACTTGGCTATTATAAACACTAGGGAGGTAACCAGCAATTTACAGCATGTAAATAGTCTATAACAACAATAAAATAAGCCCCAAAAATCTATGATAAATAAGTGCAAAATTAGGACTAAATGAAGAGTAAATAAAGTAAATAATTACAGCAATTTTCAATGGTTGAAAAGACATAACAGCACAACAGATCCTAGACATCAATCCTAATTTATGGCTGAAAATGAATGTAAAATGATATTTTTAGTTTTCCCAAATAAATGTTTAGAAGTCCTAACCCGAAGACAATAATATCCCAGGCAAACAATGCCGAGGATAAATGATTTTGTTGTAATCTAACCTTAATTCACCCTATAAAACATTAAAAATATATATAGGGTTTCTAAAAGATTGGCACAAAAGATAAGACTAGTGTCTAGGAGTAAAAAAACTTTGGAAGAAAAAGAGATGGATGTTCATTCAAAGGAATTGAGGAAGACAAACCTATTTTTCTCAACTCTTTAAGCCTAGCATCCTTCTATATGCTTTGAAGATTGGAAAGGGAGGGAATTAAACCTAGGTCACCTCAAGAGAAACCTGATGAAACTCTTGGGAAATGAGATTTTAGAGCCATAAAACATTAACAAAACCTTAGCGAAAATTTCATTAAACCTTAATTCATCAACAAAAACAATATGGAAGAAGGTAACTTACACTAACATAGCACATATCATCAAAAAATCATAGCACATATCATCAAAGAATCATAGCACATATCATCACAGAGTCACCAATAATCATCCAAGAGAGAGAACCATCAAAAATCCTCCAAGAGAGATTCACTACATTAGTGCTATATAGTGCACAAGACAAAAAGGAAAATCTTCTAGAGCGAGTTGTCTCCAAATGTGACAATGAATCAAAGAAAGGAATCAACCTCCTATTTATACAAGCCTAGGTAGATTGATTTCCTTTCATTTGGCTTTAAGAAGCCCTAAAATACAAGTAACCCGTCAAACAAGCAACTAAATCGACCTCAAAGATAGCCAAAATTACATTATAACATGAAATTATGCTCCAAAATAGTCCACACGTGTGAGTAAAGAGTCATTCAAGGGTGTTGTCATCCTCCAAAAGTTGTCTCTCCATGAAAAATTGAAGGGATAGATCTAAGGGGTGCATCTTTGTCAAGATATTAAGACACTTAGGAGTTAGTTAAGTTCAACTAGGTCTAATCTATCTATTAGGTACAAGTGTGTTTCTTTAGTATGCATTAGTCGCATTGCAATCCAACGGTCACATTATGTTCTAGACATATAGTAATCTAATCGTTCATATTCTCCTCAATACTAACGGTTATCGATTCATGGCCTAACACCTGATTGGTACATGATCTCTATTTAAAGAACATGGAGGGTCATGGCTAATGATCAATCGTGATAACCCTCTTATGTAAAAAAATTATTTTGCATTTATAAAATTACATCAAGTGGCCACGTTAGTTGGGGTCATGCACTATTTCCCTCTTAGAAACAGGGAATACCATGTTTTCCTAAACATAGTATCAGAGCCTATTTAAAGAGTTGCTCTTGTTGTTGATCGAGATCTTGAGCCCATATTGCCACATTTTCGAGATCTACTATTTCTATACATTTTTGGCCTAAACCAATGTTGCACGAAGCAAGGACGAAGCAGGGATGTTCTTTGGAAGCGAAGCATATTTGTACACAAATCAAGATAAATATGGCACCCATTGTACATCAATGATTAATTATTACTTATTAGAGCATCAACCATCCAGATTCTAGCAATTACAAGCATACATCAAATTTTTAAGCATATCATACATCAAATTTGCCATTATTGTTTCATTAAGTGGAGCGAGATTTTTATTGTCAAAATGCTGATTTTTAACTTTATTTTTTTAAATTCTTCTTGTTTCCTAGGCTCAATCTTATATTAAAGAATTCAATAAACATGCCAAGACATTTGGACCCCATGTGGAACCTGTTGGGGGGTTCGATAGAGCAAACTTCTATTGCAAGTTGTGTGGGGAGCATATGACAGGGGGAGTATTCCAATTGAAACCACCTTACACAAATCCTGGGACTTGAAGTAGGACTTTGCCCAAACGCATCTCCACAAATCATTTGTATTGCCCTCAAATCATTAGATGATAAAGAGTTAGCCAAACTTAACAAGAAAGCTATGAAGACTCAAATGGCAAGGGCTGGAGTGGTGGTAGGTAATTGTGAGAGTGGTTCTTCTTTAGCATCAGCTTCTACAATCAGCCCTACAGCTACCTCATCATTTTCTGTTCCTAGAACCACACTTGGTGCACAATTATCTATCAAGTCAACTTTTAAAAAAAAAAAGGAAGAAGTTGACAAGCTAGTGGGTAGGTGTTTTTTATGGAGTGACACCCCTTCAACATTGCCAAGAACAATCCATTTACCCAGCCTATGGTTGATGTTGTTGCCATTGTTGGCCCAAGGTATAAATCCCCTTCCTATGATGCCTTGAGAGGGCATCTTCTTCAAAATGAAAACGTTGATTGCACTGTTAGATTCAAGTAATCCAGGGCATCATGGAAACACACAGGATGCACAGTGATGCTAGATGGTTACACTAATCAGAAGGGTAGAACCCTTATTCACTTCTTGGTTAATTGTCCCAAGGGGACAATATCTATGAAAATTGTTGATGCATCTGTACATATCAAAGATGCACGATTATTAGGTGATTTGTTGGACGTGTTCATTCAGGAGGTAGGTCCACAACATGTTGTCCAAGTCATAAGAGACAATGCTACAAATTATGTTGTTGCTGACAAGATGCTTATGGAGAGGCATCCTAACTTGTTTTGGACACCTTGTGCTGCACACTATATTAACTTGATGTGAGAGGGCATAGGAAGAATTCCTGATGTCAAGGATGTTGTTGAATCATCAAAAAGCATAACAAAATTTATATATAATCATGCATGTGTTAAATTTGATGAGATAGTTGGTGCGCCCTGCTATTACATTGTTTCCCACTAGCTTCATATCTCTTCAATCTTTCTTGAATTCTACGTGGGATGTGTAGAGAACATTTCTTTCAGAGGAGTGGCGTGCTTTATCATTTAGTCGCAATGTTAAAATTGGCAACTAGGGCCAAACTCCATGTGGGTCACCTTATTTATGGCAGCTGATATTTTTCTTCGATTCCTCTCTCCGAGAGGTGTAGGATTGATCTAACGATCATCTGATTCCGACACGTATTCATGAAGATGTGAATTTATTTGTATTCTTGACAGTTTGTCAAGGTCGGCCAGCGAGCAAAATAGTGTTTTACACCCCCAGCTTATCCTCAACGTGGCATATAAAAGGAGGAGATCTTGTGGCATAATCTCACTCATCTCATCTCTCATTCTTCTCTCTCCTAGCTTGATTGGGTATGCGTAGGAGGAGCAGGTCTCTCACACGTGGGAAGAAGGAGGACGCAGATCTGGTTAGGGCAGCGTTGACTTGGGTTGACCGAGGTGCAGGTGGACAGTTTTGGCAGCATTGACCAACGTGGAGTCTCCTTTGACTGCGGATTGGGTTGGGTAGCCTCTCCTAGGCAGGCTACATTTCTGTTGACCTGTTTTGACCACACTTTGACCAGCGTTGACTGTCAAAGGTTGACTGCAGATCTGTCCCAGCATTGACTGCAGTTTGACTGGGTATTTCGAACTGTTTTGGGCTACCTACTCTTGTTGTTGTAGGCCGAGTTGACTGAGCGTTGACCGGAATTGGTTGGAGGTCAAATCTGACCTATTTGACCAGCTTTGACTTTGTTGGTTAGGGTTTTGCTGCTGCTGTCATAAAATTACAGATTTGTATAATTGTACTATCTCTCTCTCTCTGTTGAATTATTGAAGAATATAAGAAGAATTGATCAAGGGTTTCCCTTCATTAAGGTTTGTCCCTCACTGGTGCCACAGCTTGTGTCCTCTTGTCTTGGCTTGTCTTCTATTGTTTACATTTATGTTCTATCTGCATTTTACTATCATGCTGATGTGATTGCTATTCTGGAAATTGATATTGGGCTAATAAGAAAATTTGAAGTAAATTGCTCTTAAGCATAGAACATACCATAATTTAACATGGTATCAGAGGTGAGGTGAAGACAAAGCCCAAGCAAGAGTGAAAGAGCAATCACCGAAGATAGTTGGAAAGGACAAAAGGCTCAATGGGTTCCTCATCCCACTTCCCAGCCGAAGACAAGCTCTGTGAGAAGTCTGACTATCACAGATGGAAGATGTCTCTTGATCTGACATTGGAAGAGCAAGAAGTGTTGGACTATGTGAGGGGTAAAATTCTAGAGCCTCCATCAAATGCACCGGCTGCTACAAAGAACAAGTACACTAAGGGTGAAGTCAAAGCGAAGAAGATTATCTGAGATTCAATTGACAAGCGTCTGGTGGCCTACATTTCTGAGTTGAACACCTCCAAGGAGATCTACGACAGATTGGTAAGCTTGTTTAAGGTTAGTGATGCAAATCAAGTTTTGTTCCTCAAAAATAAGTTGAAGGATATTAAGAGGGGCAAGGACGAGGATATTCAATCCTACTTCTTAAGAATCACTAAGATCAAGAATGATGTTCTAGCGATTGGAGAAGTCATTCCTGACAAGGAACTAACTATCACTACCCTTGGAGGGCTCCCATCCGAATGGCATGTATTTAGAACCACTCTTCTTAATAATGATCGAATTCCGGGGTTTGAAGAATTGATGTCGAGATGCATTCAAGAAGAGACAAGGATGGTGGAGCAAGAAATGCCTTCAAACAAAGGCAACCCCATTGCTTTCTCCTCTCACGCCAAAAGGAGAAATAATTCTGGTTCTAATAGTCATTTCAAAGGAAACCCGGATCGAAGGGTGGAAGGAAGAGAAGATGCTTTGTTTGCAACAAATTTGACCACTATGCAAGGGAGTGTCCAAATAGAAAGGACACATCACATGATGATGATCAAAATCATCTAGGGGCAACTTCAACAACAATCAAAGGAATGGCAGGTCCAATGGAAAAGGAAAGAGGAATGCAGGAAATCAAGGAAATGGTCAACCCTCCAAGAAAGCAAGGAACCCCAGGTATGAATCAAATGTTGTTAACAATAATCAAGATGAGTATTATCTTATATCGTCCCTCTCCACTACCTTTCCTCCGGACTCGTTGGGAAATTGGCTTATTGATAGTGGTGCCTCAAGGCACTTTATTGGTTACAAGGAAGCTCTCTCTAATTTGATAGAGAAGGAGACGAACTTGGAGATTGTTCTTGGAGACAATGCCACCTATCCTGTAAAGGGTGTAGGGAATGTTACCCTTCAATTGGATCAGGGTAACACGATCCACTTGCAAAAAGTCTTATATGTCCCTGATCTCAAGAAGAACTTAGTGTCCATTTCGGCAATGCAAGACAAAGGCTACAAGGTGGCATTCATCGATGGAAAGGTACATGTTTGGAAAAAGAATTTTAAAGATGCTTTTACTCTTGGGTTTCAGGTTGACTCTTTATATCAAGTTGGAGGAAGTCCATTGGGGGGCATGTCTTGCGACACATCTCTTCAATCTGAACTATGGCACCGGAGGTTTGCCCACCTTCATTATAAGCTCTACCCGATTTAAGACAGATGGTGACATGGATGCCCGAGTAAAAAGTAGAGCATAAAGGTATATGTTCAAGATATGCCAAAGGAAAGCTTAAAAGGGGACCATTCCCCTCAAGTAATAGCAACACTTCAGATATTTTGCAGTTGGTTGACTCCAACATATCTGGTATGATGCCCGTAAACTCTTTGGGAGGATATCTATATTATCTCACTTTTACAAATGATTATTCTCGCGGGACTTGGATCTACTTCTTGAAAAAGAAGGATGAAGTGTTCACCTGGTTCCGTCACTTCAAAGCCTTGATCGAAAATCAAACCAAGAAGAAAATCAAGATATTAAGGACTCATAATGGGACCGAGTATGAATCTAATGAGTTCAATGACTTTTGCAAAGAAGTTGGCATTAAGAGGGAGACCACAACACAATACACTCTTGAGGAGAATGGTGTGGTTGAAAGAAAGAATCGTACGATTGTGGAAGTTGTTCGTGCCATGCTCCGTGATCAAAGGCTTCTGAAGTTTCTATGGGCCGAAGCTGCGAATATCACCGTATATGTTCAAAACCGATGCCCTCATTAAGCATTGGATTCCAAGACTCCCGAATAAATGTTCACTGGTAAGAAACCCGATGTCTCTCATTTTAGAATTTTTGGAAGTCCAGTATACTTTCATGTGCCAAAAGAGAAGAGAAGCAAATTGGGTGCATCTGAAAAGAAAGGAATCTTTGTGGGCTATAGAAAAAATACTAAGGGCTATAGAATTTATGTGGCTGGTCAAAGGGAAGCTGAGATCACCAAAGTTGTACTTGTAAGCTAAGTTTAACGGTTAACCATTACAAGACGTAATATCTCAGATCTTTCCAAGTCCTAACTTCTAACTGTTAACATGAAATGAAATGTTATAAAATGAAACATGAATAATGAAATGAAATGAAACAACTTTAGTCTTTCACGAAGCATCATATTCATAATTCACAATCATTACCAATGAGTTATAATTGCCAACTTCAAACTTCAAATTTTCATTGTCACAGTCATATATTGTTTACAAAAAATATCATTATGATATGAAAGAGTCAAGAGTCAAGGACTCAAGACCCAACAGTTATGAAAACTAATAGAAACTAGAAAAGACAAGTAAACTGTAAATCCACATGTGGCCCTTGCCACGAGAGTCTCCAGGAGTATAAGCAGGTCGTGGTGGTCTTCTAGGAGTCTCCCGCACATACCAACGACCAGAACTAGAAGGCACATGCCCTCCACGTGAGGGTGTAGATGGAGGTGGCGACAGCAAAGGAACAAGACTCGGACCTCGAGCACTGCTACTGGATGGTGGAGGTGGAGGTGGCATGGCTGCTGCAGCTACAGCTGCTTCATCTTCATCCCTTATAAGTTCCTCTTCCAGTTCTTCAAGATGCACTATAACATCTTCCAAATTGTCATCCTCTGGGTGTTTGTCCCAAATTCTATATGTGGGATCCTCATAAGCCCGATCACAGTAATGACTCAACAACCTCAAGTTGTAGTGCACATAAACCAAGCTTTCTGCTTGGTTTTCATTGAATCTATTTCTTTTCACATTGTGTATGAAGCTGTAGGTGCTCCAACACCTCTCTGCAGAAGAAGTATTCACAACCTATGATAGAACTTTTTTTGCCAATTTTGGCAAAAGTCCATGGCCACCATATGTTTCCCACCATGTGAGAGCATCAAATTTGTCTCTGTCTTCCATTGCATAGAAGGTACCAAACAAACCAGTGCCACTGAAGTATTTGCCTATTTCAAGGCGCACAGCTGCACATTCCTCCCTGTCAGGTATCAACTTTTCCAATGCTTGCAAATATCCACTAGTTACCTCTGCATCTAAATGGGGTTTGGTCCTAATCCCACCCCCTAGTGCAGGTTGGCCCAACCAAGATGTAGAGTAGTATTTTGGCGTAAGGATATGCGCCAAGCAATGTAGTGGAAGATTAAGTTTATTCCACCGTACACACATAAAATCGTGAATCATTTTGTACAAGTCGGGATCTCTGTTATGAACAATATCTTTGATTTGCCCCAACATGGTATCCATCTGCTCATACACCTCGCCAATCACTGGTTTGTCTGTATCTGCAAACCAAATCATGTGATAAATGGGCTTGGTGAAATCCAACACTTGCCTCACACTTGTCCAAAACTAACCATCAAGAGCGGCCTCCTCCACCAGTTCAAAACCTTGCCTGTCAGCTGCATTTGTAGCCCTTTCCTTTAATACCTACCACTGTGGACTTGATACCATGCTAGCCAATGACTCTCTTACCTTCAAAAGGCGCCTGAAGGTGAGGTAATAGCTACCAAATCTGGTCTTCGCAATCTTCAACAACTCCAATCTCGAGTGATTGCGGAAAAGGCCATGTGTATTGCTATGATTTGTAATAAATTTTATCATTTGTTTGCCTTTCTTGTACAAATCACCAATCCATTGGTATTGTGCATTTTTGTTCTTGACAACATCATGCATCAGAAGGTTCAATGTGTGAACCAAACATCCAGACCAAAATATGTTGGGGTATTTATCCTCAATAATTGCACCCGCTGCCTTACAATTAGGAGCAATATCAGTGATGACTTGGATGACATTGTATGGCCCAATATAGTCAATTGTTTCAAGTAATGCTTCTGCAATGTTGATGCCGATCCTGAACTTGTCTGAGTAATCATGTGCAGTTAGAAAGATGGCACCACTAACAGACACAGCAAGAACACTTATCAATGGCTTGCCTTTTACATTTGTCCATCCATCAGATACAATGGACACCCCATGGTCAGTCCAAGAACTTGTCATTCTATTCAAAGAATGTGATATTTTTGCTTTTTCATGATCAAGTCCAACGGTTCTTGCCTTGTCATACCCAGGGCTCTTGTATCCTTTAGGGGCATCATTTATGGCAGAAACCATTTCGTGCCAATAAGGTGAGCGAAGAACATTGAATGGTATCCCACATGCATAGAGAAACCTGTAAACCTTTGAATCCACATCATTCCTACACCCCTCATCAAGGAAATCTGATATGGTTCTATGCCTTAAACCTGATGACCCTGTGCCTCCATATCCACTGCTTTGGGAGGATGCTGAAGGAGTTCTTTGTGCTTGTGATTGTGAGCTTGGTTCAAAGAAACCCCTTGATTTTTTTGATTTGTATTGGGCTTCCTCCTCTTGCCTTATGTATTTGGCTCTATCCCCTGCTGACACCGCTGGACAAGTTTTGATTCTATTTGTTTGTCTCCATCCCATGGCCTTTTCCCGCAAAGGTGTTTTCTGGCATGGGTGTATGAACCTGTGTAATCATTGTTGCAATGGGGGCAATGAAATTTAGTGGTTCCACCCCCTCTCCCTGTTTCAGCCCTATTAACATATTTCCACAATGGGGTTTGGTCTTGTTTAGTTTTTTGAGAGTCATGTTCACCCTCCTCCAGCTCCTCCTCACCGAGGTTTTCATCAATTCGACTTTCTCCAGCTTCTTCATCCCCCTCTTCATTTTGGCCCCTTCGTTTCCTACTCTCCAGCACCATAATAACCATAAAAGGGACCAAGAAGAGGAAATTGTCAAGAAATATAGCCAAGTCCATGGTGTTTGATATTTGTAGGCTTTTGAATCTGGAAATTAATTTAATTTATTTAAATTAATTAATTTAATTTAGATTCATGATTTTTAAACTAAATAAAATTAATAAACTAAATAAACTAGATTAAACTAACTAAATTACTACCTAACTAAATTAAACTAACTAAATAGCTAAGTTACTTACCTCTTTGCAGCCTTGCTCCTTGCTCTTCGGCGCTTGCTCCTCGCTCTCCTCGCTCCTTTGCTCTTGCTCTCCAGCGCTAACTCAACTCATTCAAGTGATAATGAAATATTTTTAGCACCATTGGGCTTTTAAACAAACAAACAAACAAAAAAGGTTAAAAATTTGATTTTATTTTTCGGGTCCGCGGATTTTTTTTCCGTCGGATCACTCCCGGAGCGAAAATTTATAGTTTGGGAGCGATCGGGAGCGAAATTTTTTTTTCCGGGAGCGCGCTCCCAAGCCACTTCCACCCGGAGGAGTGTGGATTGGGAGCGGGTTCGAGTGGGGGGCGCTCCCGCGCAACATAGGATTGGGTATTTCAGACTGTTTTGGGCTGCCTACTCTTGTTGTTGTAGGCCGAGTTGACTAAGAGTTGACCGAAATTGGTTGGAGGTCAAATCTGACCTGTTTGACCAACTTTGACTTTGCTGGTTAGGGTTTTGTTTTTGTTGTCATAAAATTACATATTTGTATAATTTTACTATCTCTCTCTCTGTTGAATTATTGAAGAATATAAGAAGAATTAATCAAGGGTTTCCCCGCATTGGGGTTTGTCCTTGGCTGGTGCCACATCTTGTCTCCTCTTATCTTGGCTCGTCTTCTATTGTTTACATTTATGTTCTATTTGCACTTTACTATCATGCTGATGTCATTGCTATTCTGGAAATTGATATTGGGCTAATAAGAAAATTTGAAGTAAATTGCTCTTAAGCATAGAACATACCATAATTTAACACGCAAGCCAAAGGGAAAGGCCATATATAAGCTAGTTTCATACTAGGAGAGATTTTGGGCAAGAGTGCAGGAGCTTTGTACCATTACTAAAACTTTGGCAAAGGTTCTTCAATTAGTTGATGGAGACAAGCCTGCAATGGACTACTTGTATGAGGCCATGGATAGGACAAAACAATCCATTCCTAGCTATTAAGAGGACAAGGGGGATAAGGGGTTTAGGAAGCAACAGTTGATATGGAGAGTGATTGATGAGCGATGGGACAATACACTCCATCATCCCATTTATGCTGCAAGGACCTACCCGAACCCCACATTTTCTTTCTCCTCTGGTTTCAGATTTGGTGTTGAGGTCATGGATGGATTATTTACTCGTGTTCAGAAGATGGTGTCATCTCCAGCAGAATGTGCAGAAATTTCTAAAGAAATGGATATATACAGGATGGCAGGTGGCACATTTAGATTTGACATGGTTATCCAGGATCAATTTTTTAAAACTCCGACTCCGACTCGGAAACGACCGAGGGTCGACTCCGACTCGGTATCGACTCGGCCAGTTTAATTTCAATGACTCGGTCGTTGTAAAAATTACATTAAATATTTATTTTTTATAAAAAAAAAAAAAAAAAAAAAAAACACATAATTTTAAAGATTTTCATTCATGTTTCAAACACAAAGCTTTAGAATATAGAGAGAAGACAACATATGATCAAAGTAGGCTCATGCATATCTCCATTATATCAAAATGGCACCCAGTGCACTGTCCAATACAAAGTTCATACTTAGCCACCAATGCCAGGATTCTTTTTTGCCTTAGCCTAAGGACAATCACTAGACTACAACAACAATAATACCAATTCTCTGCCCCTAATGAAGTCTCAAAACCCTTGATTTAATTTTGGTCAAGCTCCAGAACCATCAGAGGTAAATATGTATTTATTAGTCCATTGCCAGAACGTTTGCATTTTTAAAAACACTGTATGGCTCAATACATTGTTTCAGTTTTCTAATTCATGCCACTAGGATAACCATACTTCGGCCTTGTAATTTTCAAAACTTTCTCACGGTGATAGATTACTTTAAGGCTATAAATATGCAATAAACAACAACCCAACCATTGATATGTAGGAGGCGGAACAACTTTTAACAAATGTGCTTCAAGACTTTTGTCAAAGAGTTGAGTCGGTGGAGTTGTTACCGAGCCGACCGAGTCATTACCGAGTCGGTCGAGTTGTTACCAATCCAGCCGAGTCATTATCGAGTTGGCCAAGTTGTTATCGAGTCAACCAAGTCAATGACTAGCTCGATAACAACTCGGCCAGCGATTTCGTTTCGGCCACCGAGCCGACCCGGCCAGGCATTGGCTCGATTTGGCTCGGCCATTTTTTAAAACACTGTCCAGGATAGGAAGACCAAAATGCCAGGTAAGCTTTAGTTTGTTTCAAATTTCATTATATCTTCATACTTTGCTTCAACTTTCAAATTTCAATTTTTTTCTTATGTTTCTCTTATTTGTTGTAAATGCATGGTGGACAAGCTACGGTGGTAGAGTACCCAATCTCCAAAAGCTTGTCATTCAAGTGCTTAGCCAAACATGTAGCTCCTACAAATGCAAGCACAACCGGAGAGTATTTGAAACAATACACACCAAGGAGCGCAACAGGTTAAAACATTTCAAATTAAATTTTTTGAATTGATTAAATATTATAATTTATTATTTTTATAATTTATGACCCTCATACAGGTTGGAATCCAACACCTTAACAACATGGTCTACGTATACTGCAATCTTTGATTCTGGTTGAGGCAACTTCAAAAGACACATGACGTGGAGGCCATCTCAATGGATGGGATTGATACGACTGCCACATGGAGGGTTGAGGCCAAGAGGCCTGTCATAAATTAATTTTTTGAATCGACTAAAAATTATAATTTATTATTTTTATAATTATTAATTTATAATTTATGACCCTCATATAAGTTGGAATCCAACACCTTAACAACATGGTCTACATATACTACAATATTTGATTATGGGTGAGGCAACTTCAAAACACACCTGACACGGAGGCCATCTCAATGGATGGGATTGACACCATTGCTACATGGGGGTTGAGGCCGAGAGGCCTGTCATGGAATCGGCCCTTGATTAGTTAGAGGATGAGGCAGTGGAGGAGGTAGCCTCTGAAAGGGAGAGAGAGGTAGCGGAGGTAGAGGAAGAGGAGCAACAAGAGGAGGAGGTGACCACCTACTATGGTCACCAGTAGAGGACGTAGTCTACCTCATCCTACTTCTTCTAGAGGACATCAAAGTCCAATGCCAACCAAAGGGCCTTCTTCATCTAGAGAAAAAGCCATTACATTGCTCGCAAAAGGGGAAGAGGAAATCATTAATTAGAAGTTAGAACTTAGAATGAACTTAGTGGTTCACTTCATTGTATATGACTAATGATACGAGATACATTTATTATATTTTTAGTTGATATTTTGAGGCTGAGTCAAGACTCAGGATTCAAGACAAGATTCATTGTTATGTGTGATGTAGCACTAGCAATGTTTTAAGACTCCGACTCCGACTCCGACTCGGCCGAGGATCGACTCCGACTCCGACTCCGAAACGGTAATGACTCAGCCGGCTCGATTTCAATGACTCGGTCGTTGTAAAAAATACATTAAATATTTATTTATTTTTATAAAAAAACATAATTTTAAAGATTTTAAACATAATTTTAGAGATTTTCATTCATGTTTCCAAACACACCTACAACTGGAGTCCTTGCTGTCTGTGAGACTGAGGATGGTGGATTGGGATCTGCATTCAACTGAACAGCATGTTCAAGTTCAATTGATGTCTCGATATCTAAATCTAAATCAAGATCCTCATCAAGATCAAACTCTGTTGGACGACTCTCCACTACCCAATCTCATGTTGGATCAATGTCTTCCAACACAATGGGATCTGAATCAGGTCTTTTGTTCAGCAAATGGTTTCGTCTAAGCCGGAGGTTGTATTGGACATAAACTAGATCATTTAACCGTTTTTTATCCAAACCGTTTCTCTTCTTTGTGTTACTTGGGAGTAGGAGTGAAAATGGGAGCGGGAGCGACATTTTCAGAAGCTCCTGGTTTGGGAGCGAATCCCAGAGGAGTTCGACAACCAATGTCACTAACATCAAGGTACATAGAGGGATTGGTGCTCTTGATTAAATAAGAGTTCCATACCCTAATACATGACAAAATTCAATGGAAACATTGCAATCCTCCAATCCTGAAATCCTGAAAAACTGATAAGTCTACTGGATTTTGAATGAAATCTAAAATTCTACTTTCTCCATATGAAATCCAATGAGGCCGAAACCACTCTCAAACATCCTGAGTCATTTCATGGTAATGTTAAAAATTTAAGTAAAAGGATGAAAATGAAGATTAAGGAGAATGTTACTTTTACTTTAAGAATTTAACATTACCATGAAATTTGAATAGCATATCAATAGTAGAGAGCATTTGAGTGTGTTAAATAGGGTTTGGGAGGGGGAATGGACCCCAAATGACATTTAGCAAATTCATATAACACCTTGGAGTCCAAACCAATCAGAAATCACCTTAAAAATCCATTAAAAAAATATTAAATTGTTGTTTAACGTGTTCTGGGCTGGCTTTTTGTGACTCGGCTGAGTCATAACAGAAACGGCCGAGTTGGCCGAGTCAGCCATGACTCGGCCGAGTTGGCCGAGTTGGCCGAGTCATGGCTGACTCGGCCAAACGTACCGTTCCAAAGGCCGAGTCATGGCTAAGGGTATCGGCTCGGATCAATATGCCAATCAAGGCTTTGCAAACATTTTATCCCAACTCTATCACCTTTTGCTCTTGATTAAATAAGAGTTCCATACCCTAATATGCCAAAATTCAATGGAAACATTGCAATCCTCCAATCCTGAAATCCTGAAAAACTGATAAGTCTACTGGATTTTAATTGAAATCTAAAATTCTACTTTCTCCATATGAAATCCAATGAGGCCGAAACCACTCTCAAACATCCTGAGTCATTTCATGGTAATGTTAAAAATTTAAGTAAAAGGATGAAAATGAAGATTAAGGAGAATGTTACTTTTACTTTAAGAATTTAACATTACCATGAAATTTGAATAGCATATCAATAGTAGAGAGCATTTGAGTGTGTTAAATAGGGTTTGGGAGGGGGAATGGACCCCAAATGACATTTAGCAAATTCATATAACACCTTGGAGTCCAAACCAATCAGAAATCACCTTAAAAATCCATTAAAAAAATATTAAATTGTTGTTTAACGTGTTCTGGGCTGGCTTTTTGTGACTCGGCCGAGTCATAACAGAAACGGCCGAGTTGGCCGAGTCATGGCTGACTCGGCCAAACGTACCGTTTCAAAGGCCGAGTCATGGCTAAGGGTATCGGCTCGGATCAACTCGGCCGTTTCGGTATCGAAACAGCCGTTTTTTAAACAATGAGCACTAGACATAGTACACATCTTATAAATTAGTTTTCTTTTAATATTTATGTGTCAAGGCATTTATTTTATGTTGTGGATGCTTTAGATACTAAAAAAATAAAAATAAAAATTTGTATTTTTTTATTTTGCCAATGTTTTGCCGTTTTTTCCACTAGTTTTACGATTTTTTTCTTTTTCCAGACCCTCACCAACTTTATCCCGATGTCGATGTTTGCAACATTGCTCAAAAGTAAACCTTTTCTTGTACTTGTGTGCCTAGATGCTTTCATATTGAACCATATCTTAAAACCCTAGACCTCAAGTATTCTTTCAAAGGCTTGTTCTATGGTACATTGTTCCTTAGCATAAAGAATTACGCCCTAATATTATTGAGAAGTATCTTGACTAAGCCTTTCTCTTACATCACCTTAAACCTATTTACTTAGAATACCACTTAGGTGCTATATACTAGGAAGCCTCCCATATGGTGAAATTCCACTAAAGATGGAGAGGTGGAGTGCTAAGGTGATAGAAGCAACCACCTCATTGATGTATCTTAGTCTAGTTCCTACCTTGTGAGACATCTTATAAGGTTTATTAGATTTTAATGGAACATAACCCAGACACACGAAACTACTAGCAATGGCAATAAAAATCAAGGCTTTGCAAACATTTTATCCCAACTCTATATAGCCTATGGTCCAATATGCCAATCAAGTATTTGAATTTAACTTCTATGCTCACTGTAGTTTGGAGTGCAACTTTA
Organism: Pinus tabuliformis; assembly: GCA_031772625.1. Classification (NCBI taxonomy): domain Eukaryota; kingdom Viridiplantae; phylum Streptophyta; class Pinopsida; order Pinales; family Pinaceae; genus Pinus; species Pinus tabuliformis. Next base: position 557,127,142 of record CM062813.1, on the reverse strand, counting down.
CTACAATCACCTCTCTACTCACCACTATTTTATTGGAGGCATGAGAGATTCGTGTTGTTGGTTAGTTCCAACGGATTCACTAGATTGAGTACTATGGAAAGCCAAAATCCCACTGCTTCAATCTTTAGAACCCCCATTCATTGTATTAAAGCCACAAGCTCGAGGTATTTGTTTGGTCACTAATGTTCAATTTGTTGTATTGGATGACACAAAACAGAAACCATTACACAACAAAGAAAACACATCATTAAAGAGATTTTACCCTAGAAACCCAAATGGGAAAACCAGCGTCAAATGGAGCTCAATTTTTCATTTCAACAATTTCTAGTACAATGCAGCGCTTAGCTCTCTATGTAGAAATTTTAAGGTCCCTATAACCCCTCCAGTTTTCCACATCATTGTTTAATGCTCAACCCCAAGGTTCATTTCACATTTAAACATAAATACAAAATTCAAAGGAAACACTAGTAAGCTACCACTACTTTTTCCTTTCACTTTCAGTTGATAAAATAAACAACACAAGCACACACATAAATTTTGACACTCTGATTTTTTGTCAATCTATGACTCTGGAAAAACCCACATGGTGAAAACCAATTTTAAAAGGAAGTGCATATTTTAAAAAGTCACTTACAATGAACTTTGTACTTACAGCAACAAACCTGAGCATGAATGAACCTCAAAGTTCTAAACAAGTGCTTGAGAAAGATGGAATGACACAAAGTTATGCAAATTGAAAAGAATTCAATCTAGCGAAACCAAACACATAATTTGATTCGGCTATCTTTAGACAAGAAGACAATTTGGATGCAAATGGATTACTTTTAAGACAGTATCAGTCTAATGGAATTGTGAATGAGCATAGAGCACAATTGGTAGCCAAAGATGTAGCTTCAAGAAGTACACATTTGGAGAAATCACTTATAGTGAACATCGCACTTATAGCAAATAATCTTGAGTGCATATGAACCTCAAAGTTTTGAAGATGCAATTGGGAAGGATGAAAGGCACAAACCTATTCAAATTGAAATGGATTATGTCTAAACAAACCAAACATGGAATTTGGTTAAGTTATAAGTAGACAAGAAGGAAATTGGATGTAAATGGATCCTTAACACTAGATCTAATGGAAATGTGCATGAAAATAAAGCACAGTTGACACCTCAAAAGTCAAGGCTATGCATGATGTAGGAGGTTGACGAAAATGGGGTGGTAGTCTGGAATTAGACTACTGGTTAACTTTTTAACCAATCAACTGCGCGTTGACGGATCTTGTACGTGGATTTTTCCCGAGGGTCCCGCTTACTTGACCAATCACTGTCTGTCCTTCTTTGACTTTTCCCTTTGTCAGACGCTTCAATCTGGGCCGTTGATTTCACTCCTAATCTAACGGATATCGTGTCACTCACTCACCAACTAGCTCGGTGTTTGAATATAATCCTAACATCTACATTTATTTTTTAGCCTAAGTATCCTTGATTTAGCCACATGCACTAAAAATCATGTTCACACTTGGTTTTTGGTAAACTAGCTCGGTGGACCAACTTTCCCTTGTTTTTTGCCTTTAAAGGCTTAATATTATGGAAATATTGGTCCAACCACTTTCCTAAACCATTTAGACATCTAAGTGCATGTTCACACCTAACCACACCTCATCCACTTGAGTTATTTGAGGATTGGCGCCCCACATGAAGATTCCCCCTTAAATCAAGGGATTTGGTCCCCCGGACCATTTTAGCATGTTTTAAAGTTGCCTTCCTTGGGAAATGCGCCCCTCCTCATGCTTTCCTCGTGGCTGATAGTTGGCATAGGTTGTCTTGAGTCATTGTTGCTATTTTAGGCCTCCCTTTAGCTTTTCTTAGCCTTTTCTAGTTTTTTACTAGTTTTTTCCTAGTTTTCTAGATTCGGCAATTTCTATATAACCACCTCCCTTTGGGATTAGAGGTTTGGTTGCTCATGTATTACTATTGTTCATTAATTTAATACATTGATTTTATGGAGCAAATTCTCTCTCCTCTTGAATATCAGCAAATTACTCGTGTTTAATTTAACTAGAATTCTAGATCTATTGGAGTTTCTGCAAGAATTCTACACTCAATCTCCACCGTCGATCAATCCCACTTGATCCAACAGATATCGCGCAATCTCACGTGAAATCTTGCACGACCGATATCAGGTCGAGAGCGCGCGAGAAAAGTAGTTTTCTCATGCTACGTGTCACCCACTTAGGCTAATCGCATGAATTTTAGAAATATCGTTTACCACTTTTAGGGTGCATGAGATACCGCTTACCACTTGGGAATACTACCCACGTGCTTAATTCATACTTTTAAGAAAGACGCTTAAGGAAAGATTTAGCGCTTAAGCTCAATATTAACCCTTAATACTAATTGACTGTGATTATCAATAAAATGTATAAACAGAGAAAAATGCTCGATTAGGGTCCAGAACGTCGAAACACAGATACAAATGAATTTCTGCACCAAGATTAACACGCAACACCACACTTAATCATTTATTCAATAAAATAGAATTTCCAGAGTCTTGGCCCTCTTGGCTCGATTACAACAGTTTGTCTGACCTCTGTTCACTCTCCAACCCTATCTCTCACACACCTCTCACTTACTCTATTCTCAATCATCTAATCCCTCTGTCATTACATTCTTTCCTCTTTTATGAATCAAATCCTATCCTAACTACATTGACAACTCAATCTCTATTTTTATCAACTCAACCATTAAATCCCTATTCTCAAGCTCTGATACACACCTATACTAACAACTTATCTCCTATTCTAAAAATAATACAATATTCTAATTATTACAATAATTGGAGTAAAGATAATTTTCGAGAGATCCAACCCTCTCTACTAAGAATTGATTTTGACCACTCAGGTCAATGAAATTCATATAATTTTCGAGAGATCCAAACCTCTCTACTAAGAATTGATTTTGACCACTCAAGTCAATGAAATTCATCTCTTGTTAGCCACAACATGTGAACATACAATCACATTGCTGACTAAAGTCTGGATGCTCTTGCATCAATGCATAGCTAGAAGATACTGATTGTGAGGAGACCTTTGCAGCAATGTCAAAGATGAGCACAATTCAAACAATGTTAGCTCTATTGGATAGACACTTCATCAAAGGCACATCACAAGTGCTTATCTAAACACATGGAATGATGAAGAAGATATTATGAGCAACTACTTGGATTCATGCAACCTAGAATGGAGAATATTATCTATAAATTACACAAAGCACTATATGAACTCAAGCAAGCACCAAGGCATGGCATAGTATCTGTGGATTGAAGAAGATGGGTACAAGTGAAATGATTCAACACTAAACTTGCAAAGACCACCCAAAGTGGAGATTTGGTACTAGTCATATTGCATGTTGATGATTCAATTGTCACAAATAGCAAGAAGGATGAAATAGAGGCAATGAAAAAGACCTATTGCATGCCTTCGAAATCACAAACCTTGGAGTGTAGCACTATTATATTGGGATATAAGTTTGGCATAAATCAAGAGGAATTTTTCCTATCTCAGTTTTAGGATGCAAAGAGGTTGTGAATAACAAATTGCAAGATATGACACCCAAATGGATCTCGGAGTGATGATTTAGTCGACTTTGGTCAATGATCTAATCAAATTCAATCACCAAAATTTAGGGCACCAATATAATCGACCACTAAGATATAAAGCCAAAATCAAGGAGTCGACTTAGAGGATGATCAAAGAATTGATCAAAATCAATCACTAATCTGGTATTTAGAGAGACTGACCTCTATTGGTTGAGGCTTATGAGAACGATGAGAGATGACTATGTAATGGATATGTTGAGAGAATTACTTGTATGAATGAGCCAGAGTGTTGTAGAAGAGAGAGACCAAGTGTGTGTGTGCGTGCCTTAGAGCTCTAACTTGTTTTGTGTCATCCATTGGGTCGTATGCCATTGAACTATACAACCTAAGATCCAAAGCAATTGAAGGCAATATTGTATTCTTAATGCAAATTTGCAATTTCCTTCAATGTTGAATCATTAGTCCTACATGTTCAAGTAATTATTTGAATTTATTTATGATTATGTTAATATTGAAATTGCAGCGAGCTCAAATAGTGTATGGTGCAAATTTAACATGGCAAATCTGTAAAGATTAGCAAGCTAAGTCACCTGACACAGGGATTCGGGATTCGTAGCATGCGGGGATTCGAGAGTCGAATTCGGACACGTTGAGCCCCCAGAACAAGACACGTAGGATTCATTATATATTATTTTATTAAAAAAATATATATATATATATATCAAATATTAGATATTTCTTACACAAATTCTCATTAATGATACAAATTCATTGATTTCAAACATAGATCATCTAGATGTTAGTTTTACTGTTTACAAAGTAAGTTAGTAATAGTAAGTTAGTAACATTATAGCAATTAGCATGCATAGTACATACAAAATTCAAATACATGTCACATAAAATGATAAATCATGATTCATAAATGAAAGACAACTTACAGTTACAAGATAGTAAGATAAAGACACTGACAACTGTAGTTTTCTCATTAAGTCATCAAATCAAAATGTGTTACATAGGTAGTGCAATGGCAATGCCGCAATGGCAAATAGAAATAGAAAATATAAAACAACTACAAGTATACAAGCCTCAAGGAAATAGGTAGCCCATGACTCATGAGTCAACAATCCTCATAGTCATCATCAGAATCAGCATCAATGTCCTCATCATCATGCTCCAAACCCTTAGCTCCTTGCCCACAGCTCAATGTATGCAAAACTGAAAGAGAGAAATGGTAAATCACTGAAAGAACAACGCCTTTTTAAGCTCGCGAGTTTCATTTTTTTGGGATTCGAATCCCAAAATCGGGACATGTCGTACGTGTCCCATTTTGGGATTCGAATCCCCAACGAATCATGTCCGATTCGTGGGATTCGGACACGCAGGGGATTTCCAGCGAATCTGGTTTCCTAGTTAGCAAGCAATGTTGTAAATTGTGTAAATTTGTATAGGATAAGTGTTGTGTTACAATGACAACTCTAATAATACCATTTGGATTATTTGGTGTTGTTTGTAATAGTCATGAAAGCCTAAATTTGCACCAATATTAGAGTTGATAATAATCTATGTGTGTTTATCAAAGTGTGTAGTGCACTAATAGACCTTTGCCCATAATGTTTTCACAAGTCTAACACTAAGTATTTAAGTGTATTGAAGTGTCAAAATTTCAAACAAATAAACCTACATTCTAATTACCTTTCATTATTACTCTGTGTGTGTGTGAGAGAGAGAGAGAGATATCGAGTTATCGTCTAGCAATGACTTGGAGTGGTTGTTGCCATGACAACCCATGCTCAAATGTTTGTGTATGGTATATATCTTTTATTGGGTTGTGGTATAGTAGCGACTTGGAGTGGTTGTTGCCACAATGACCTAGGTTCAAGCCTAGGTGCATATGCTCCACCCCTAAATGCCAGTCACTAGCTCATTGTTGTAGCAATGCCACTACATTCAGATTAGCAGCCTGGCCACCCTTTGATGTAATAGTGTGTCAATGTATAATAGCAACCTTTCCTCAATACATGCATGCATATACAAAATCTAGATAGATATACCAGGTTCAAACCTGGGTGGGCATCCTCCACCACTAAATGCTTGTCACTAGCTCATTGTTGTAGCAACACCATTGCATTCAGATTAGTGGCCTAGTCACCCTTGATGTAATAGTGTATCGGCCTATAGCAGCGACCTCTCTCTCTCTCTCTCTCTCTCTCTCTATATATATATATATATATATAGATAATGGATAGAACCTCATTGAAAGTATATTTGCCAACAAGCAGTCATTATTTCATTTCGAATGGGATTCTGATCTGACCACTAAATATATACATAAAGCGTCCACCTATAAAAAGGACAGCCGATTGCTGCATACGCTCCACAAAAGGGTAAAGTTGCACAAAAACCATGTATCAAATGTAAACCCTTCTCCACTAAATCTCATTGACCTACTTTTGTGGTCATCCGGTGGACATTAATACATTTATCTTATCTAAATATATGACCAAAATCCGCTTTAACCCTGCAGATTGCCCCCTCCAAGTGACATAAATATCAGAATTATATTCTCCAAATGCCTTACAAGCACACTATGGGCGATCCTCCCTGCAAATCTGCCCAAGGTGCTCTCTTGACCGGCTTTAGGTGAACCAGCTGGGAGCACACTCAGAACTGTCACCATCGATGCAATTTGGACTGTAACAGAAATGGTTTAATGGTAAACAACTAGTGATATTTTGCCAGACACATTCAAAGCTTGCAGAATTGACACATATAAACCCTAATGCGAATGGCAAACATGAAAAGTGACCACACAACCGGTGCATGAATTGGATTGGATAAAGCACATCGCTGTTCTTATATCAAAAGAAAAACAGAAAAATCCTGCTCACTTCAGATTGGCTCATAAATAATGAAAGAAAATCTGTCTTTTTAAACTTCACCGTGAATTAGCTTTGATATGAATTTATCGACGGAATGCATCTCTTTCTTTGTGAAAGAAAAAGAAATCTGAAATCGAACTTTGAAACTTGTATAGATCAACTTCAATAGATATATCACTTTCAAATCGAACTGCATTTCGAATTTCGCCAGGAATTAAGGCCGTAAATGTCACTTCAAATTTTTATTTAATGATAAAAAAATTCCCTAAATATTACATAATGTACCTAATGACCATTAAAACCCCAAAAACGATTGCATGCTTCATTGCGAATGCAATAACTTTCAATTTCGTGTATATAGATTTTAAAGATGTCATTTTAAAGTCGAAATGCAATTTGCATTTTACTATGAATTAAGTATGAGCTATCAATTTAGCTCCCCGCATTTAAAAATTCCAAAATATCATATAATGGGCATAACAAAATCCAGAAAAATATACTTCAAGATCTCTTATACCTTAAATTACTGCTAAGCACATCACAAAATTTCAAGAGAAAACCAATTTTACAGTTCTGAGACATGCCTGGGGGGCCGAATGACAAAATTGATAAACTGCTCGATCATCTTCTCGTCTTTTAAAGACAACGCCGAAGAAGCTTCCCCGAGGCCTTTGAAACAACCGTTTTCTGCACTGTTGCGGCAGGTTAGTTACAAAATGCGTACTTTGCTGCTTAAATGCCCCGGATTTTCTCCTCTCCCTCTTCTCTCCGCTTGCCAGAGAGAAAAGAGAGCCGAGAAAGAATATCACTCTCCCTGATACTACAACAACAGAAAATGTGCGATATTTCGCAACGCCACGGCATTTAACCGCCCCGGGCGGTAAGCGAAGCGACGACGGGGAAAGAATAAAAGAACAAAGCGCAATAATAACGGCCTGAGAGCTGATAAAAGCCAGAGATAAAGAAAGGAGAACCGAACAGAGCAACGGCCCAGGCAGAACAAATAAAACCCGCTGTCTCCAAAAGGTGAAAACGCCTGCGCCTCAAACACAGCCAAGCCCACCTCTACCACCATCAGCGTCCCCAGATTCAAAGGCCTGGGGCCGGATCCGTGAGCGTCGATTCCATTATCTGACCTAGACCGCGGTCTCGAGTTCCAGTCCGCGTCAGGAAAAGTTTTTATTTTAGCCTCTGCAATATACCCTTTCACTGGATTAACTAACAACAACGATGTGTGAGCCCCCACTGCTCTGCGAGAAAGCAGACAAAGATGGCCGCTGGCCTGTCACGCCGTTAGTCCCCCGTTTGTACGCGGTTAGCTGCGATACTGCCAGCTGGACTGGCGGTCCGCTGCGGACAGCGACGCCTGACGACGAACCCCTCGACAGCACGGCAGACTGGACGGCGAGCTAACGGAGGCGGCGGCGACGACTGCCGTAGGGCCTCGTCCATCCTCAATATCTCGCATTCAATTTCACATCCGTCGTCGTTAATATATTACGGGATATGCTTCTCGCTTTCAGAGAGTTCCCGAGTCCCGACTCCCCGGGGATCGAACCCGCGACGTCGAGTTCAACGGTCCTGGAGAAGGTGCGATTTCAACGCATGTGACCCCACGAGGGGTTTAATCGGCATCGACGTGACTTTCGGTTAAAGCCGTGCTAGACGATATTAAGGCCAATCATTAAATCCGGGAGACAATCAATGGATAATCTTGGCAGCCAGCTCTAAGTACTCTGTGGCACAGTAACAATAGCAGTCTAAATATTATAGGATTTAAGGTTTATTTTAGCAGTTTAACTCTTTTATGTTTTTGGTTTGTTCCAAGCTGAAGCTGAATTGGCGAAATGTATAAATTACTTTAATATTCTAAAATTGTATAAATTTCTTAATTCTAATTTGTTATTTTAATATTTTAAAAAACTAAAATAGGAAACGGATATTTTTTTATTTCATAATTTTATATAATTTATATTTTTTATTATTAAAATTTTGATAAATTCACTTAAAAAAATATTTCATCTAAACTTATTTTTATCAGAGCGAGAAAATCTATCTTAATTTATTATTTCACCTTAATTTATGTTGTTTCAATCACTTATATTTATAATTTTAATATTTAATTATTTCTTTTGAATTTTTAATTTAATTTTGAGAAGAAACTAAGATATTAATGTTAATCATTAAATTTAGTTGACAAAATAATGAGAATTTTGGCAGCTAGTGCTAAGTATTTTGTGGCACACTGATAGAAAAGAAAAGAAAGAAAATCATTTTAAAGTCCATGAGGTTAAAGATAGTCTATGGGACAATTGCTTCTTCATCTGCTTGATATATTCAGCTATTTTTGTGTGAAGTCTCACAATAAATGCTCTCAGCTTCTCGACAAACCCTCGCTAAATAGATTATCCTAAGCTAGCTGCTAGCATATCTGCATAACTTTCCTACTTTTTCCATGGAAAGCTAAAAATTATAGAATTTAAGTTTCCCATGGATTCTTGAATACTTTTTTTAAGGTAAATTGTATTTTTTTATCACAGTTATATTTTTAAATTAATAAACAAATTTATGGTTTAAAGATTTTTTATTTTACAATGTTTAATCATTAATATTTATAATCTTAATAATATTTTTATTTATTTAAATTAATTATGTTTATTATTCTAATTTATTTTTAAGTACTTTTAAAAATATAATTAAAAACAAAACAAAAAAAACAAAAAAAAAAAAAACTAAATTCATAGAAATTATAATAAAGTCTTTTATCAGGGTGGTTAACCAAGACATATATGATGAGTGAGCCAGCCACCTCATTGTTTTAAAAAACATTTAAGAAAGGGTGGCATGGCTAGCCTCCCACATGCAGATGCATGTAAACACTCCTTTTCCAATTTATGAAAATGGCAAGCTTTCATTCGGGCTTTAACTCTGATTACATTACATCCTTGATGCAATAGACATGGTGTAATTTAGTGTTGCCCCCCCACAAGTGGAATTTACTCTAGAGTCTTATGGCGTCAAGGGTCTTGTGCATAGCCACTCGCTCATTTTCATAGAGGATTTCCTTTTGTTTTTCCCATAATTGTGTTTGTCATCCCCAGAGAGTGGAGTTATGATGGTTTGACTCACTTCATTCTTTGAATTGGATAACAACTTTTGGATGGTTGGTTGCTCAAGGAAAGAGTGGGATAGCAATTTAATTGGTTGTGCTAACGAATTTTCGCTTGGGATGTTGTAGCTTCATTCAGAGTTGGATTTTCTTTTTTGTAGCAGCCACCTCACCATCTTTAGTTTGGCATCTTTTGCAAGTTAGGTCATCATGGGACATTTGCATTAGGGTACTCTTTATGACTCTTGACTCTATTCATATCTTCTCTAGTCTTAATTTTGTTGGTTGCAACTCTGGTTGGTGTTCAATTTTTGTTGCCTTCTGGCTTCATGACCTGTGGTGTGTGGACAATGGTTTGAAGTTACACCATGCTTGAGGACCTTTACTTGCCTTCTTGCCTTTCTTTACTGACCTCCCTCCTTTCCTAGTTCTAGTTTTTGCTAGGCAATCCTTGTCTCTGCTTCTCTTCCCTCATTGTGTTGATTTTTGACCCCTACATTTGGCCTTATTTTCTCTCGAGGACCATGCCTAGGTAGTGCATGTGCAACTGCTGAGGGGGGTGGGGTGGACTTGGACCTCAACATAGACCTGTGCCTAGACACAAGCATAGGAGGCTGCAACCATCTACCAATCTATTGTCCCTCTCGATATCTGTGTTGAGATATGTCATCTAGAGTCCCTTTTGTTGAATATCATCGAGCTTTCTCTTATTCTGGCATCCTTGTGGAGGTAGTCCATTGGGTTCTTGACCTTGGTCACAATAGGGGAAGACGAAAACAATACCTTAACCCAATTACCTCCATTGGCAGTTGAAAACCCTCATGGGCAGAGTTCTGATGGAGAAACAAGAGGAGTATGACATTTTCTCTACCCTAAATGACATCAAAGGTGCCTAGCAGTACCAACGTTCGTGCTTGGAGAGTTTGGATGCTAGGATAGCCTACTTGGAATGCCACCTCCTGTGTGAGGGAAAGCTTTTAACTCCTCCAAGTTCCAATTCCAAGGATTTGACTCCTATGATTTCCTCAAACTCCTGATTTTATGTCATGTAGTACATTGGCATTTCTATTTGTAGTTTTGTAGATGATAGACTTGTTTTATTTTTATCTTGTTGTGACCCCCTCCACCATAGGCAGTCAATATATCAAGTTTCCCTTGTGGCAAATTGAGACTACCTACATTGAACTCGACAAAATCATGGACACTTGTATATTAAGGTTTTGACTTTTTGAGGTAATACCGACATAAATTCAAAAAAGAAAAAATTATTAAAATCATTGAATTTTAAAATTTAATGAAGATGTTATATATTCTACCACAAAATATTTAATGTATTTAAAAAAACAATATTTATTTTATTCTTTTATTTATTGCTTTTTAACATTTATGTTGATAGACATGATCTATTTTAGAATAAGATTTCCAAAATTTCCACTATTTAAAAATAAAAATTATAGATGGTCTAGGTTTAATAATCTAAGAATATTCTTAATTATATATGAATTAATAAATGAAATGAAAGGTTGCCAAACCATTTTTCTATTTCCTACTTCTATTCCTATCTTTATCTTATAAATTCTCAAAATTACAAATAACACATAAATATTTTCAACATTGCAAATGACACATAAATATTTTGATGACTATCCACATTTGACTATTTAATTTATATAATTATACAATCTAAATACTTAAATCTGAAAATCAATACAAATGAAAATTACAATTTTACTCATTTACACCGACATTACTGTTTAAAATCAAATATCTACTTCAATTCAAATGAACTGATATTATGTTATTGTTTATATTACTGATATAAATGAAATATAGCTTTTTTGGGCCCGAGAAAAAATCAATTCAAATGATTAAAATTTTGGATTTTAACAATGAAAATATATAATTTTAACAAATTAAAAATGGCCCATTTAAAAGAAATCCCGAAAAAACGATACCATATAAGTACCAATCATACAACACCGGCAATTTGACTTCACTGTGACTGTCCCGTCCTTGTGGTGGGGTCGTCCTTTCTCCCGCCGGCCGTCCGTTTGGTGACGTGAATAAACTTCCGTTACTGCTGCTTTTGTAGTTTCAGAAATTATCGGGAATTTAAATATATTTCCCGTTGCTCCTCCAATTCGCAGAATGAATGATTTGCTTTGTTTGAATAAAGTGAAGCAACGGGGGCAGTGGATAATATTTGTGCCGTTTACTCGGGCCACTATACTGCAGCTCGGTTTACATATGAATCCACGCTTGGGCCCGTTCAGGGCATGAAATTCGATTTCGTCCTTAATTATAGTGAAAAGTTTCCACATTTATTAATAAAGATAATTCAAATAATGACATAATTGATATGATTGTTATGTTCGGTAAGTAGCTTTATAATAGATGGCAATTTTTTAAGGGAAAATTTAACTAATTTCATACCATTGATACGACTTTTGATTAGGAAATTTAAAATTTTTTATTTTTAACGTATAAATTTTTAAAAATTATATTTATTAATTGGTATTTATTATATATTTTAAATTATAAATTATAAATATATATATTATTGTTAGACTTTAAGCTTTTGTGGTTGTTTTTTGTTGTAGTATGATCTGGATTATCCACAGTATTATATTCATCATGTCGACGTTTCGATGATGATGGTGGTTAACGTTCACTAAGACCAAACTTTGGTCTATCGGACCTAAAGAAACAAATTATTTATAAAGAAACAAATTATTTAGTTTGATTTAAGATATTATTCCTATGCTCAAAAAGCTTGGAGAAAAACCTCTCGAGCTCACTATAATTTTGACATCGTAAAAGGCTACGAAGGTCAGTATTGCAATAGAGATTATGAAACTGAGATCTAATGTGATTGTACGCGGGGCACTCTAAGAGGAAGTGGTTTTCATCCTCGATATTCCTATTCTCACAGTGATGGCAGATCATTACATCCATGTAGTTTTAGGGACTGCCCAACGACCTGTTTCACTATGGAGCTCATGAGAGTTCATTCTAATCTTTGCTATATTAATTTTCTTCTTTGAGCTAGTTAAAACAGAGAGATACTTTTGATCTTCTAGGGTGGGGTTGATAACCATCTTATAATAACTTAATTTTCTTTTAGCTGCTAAATCTTTCTCACACCACATTTTTTCTTTGGACTTAGAAGTAACAATATTTTTAATGTTATTAATGTTTTGCAATGCATCATTCTCATTGATCTCCCAATGGTTTAACCAAGCCCTCGTGTCTTTATACCACCCCCGCTTGAGCCTTAGGTGGTTTTGGTTGGAAGTTAAAGCTAGCCTAGGAAGTCTATGATCTCCTATGTTATTGAGTTTGTGCTTGTACACTAGAAGCCTAGTCATAGCTAGGCTCTCGATAGGGGAAAGACCTACTTCTATAAGGAGAATAGGAAGTGTATTGCTTTTAATTTTCAGGTTATACGTTATAAAACGCTTCTGGATTTGCTCAATCTTTCTCCAGGATTCTCCATAGATGCTGCAACCCCAGACCTCACATCCATATAAGATAACAGGAGAGACTAAAGTTTCAAAGAGGAACTTCTTTTTATTCCACATTACGAGGTTTGCCATTTTACAATTATTTTCAAGACCAAAGTAAGCTTTCCACCCTCCATTAATCTTTTTCTCAATGCTATAGTTCCAGTTGAGCTTGTGATGAATATCAGTTCCTAGGTATTTGTAAGAATACACTTCCTCCAAGTTATTATTATCATACATAAAATTAGCGTAAGTGTCCTTCTTGGATTTGATAATCATAACTTTTGCTTTGTCAATGTTAACAGTCATACCCGTGGTAGAGCAAAAATCCTTAAGAAGCCTAAGTTGCTTATCAAGATCAGATGGGCACCTTGCGAGAAGAACAATATCGCCAGCATAGAGAAGAAGGATGATGACTATCCCAGCTAAGATCGTGCCAGCACGTCTTGCTTCCTCTAAATAACCTTCAAGCTTGTCAATGTAAATGCCAAATAGGGTAGGGGAGAGGGGGAAACATTGTTTAACTCTGATATTACATTTAGTATCTTTCGACCACCCCTCATTGCTTTTTAGCTTGGCAATTACATTCTCATATAACCTTATAGTGGCAGCTCTCAACTCGAAAGGAACCTTTAGCTCTTCTAATCTATTCCAAAGGTTGTTTCTAGGAACCATATCGAAAGCCTTTCTAAAGTCCACAAAGCAACAAAAGAGGTTGGATTTATCATTATGACATTCCTCCACAATGATCCTAAGCATAACGAGGTGGTCTGTTGTTGAGTGGTGCCTTCTAAAACCTGCTTGGCCTTTAGCCCGCTTACCTTCACTTTCAAGCCATAAGCTCAACTTCTTTTCCAAAATAATACCATATAACTTGGCTAAGAGAGGGTTGATCATAATTGTCTGATAATTAGAGGGGTTATTTGTATCCCCACTTTTAAAAATATGGATAATGAAGCTCTCAGTCCAAGGTTTAGGGAACCCTTGCTTGACTGCTTGATTGAAAAGCTTATGGATGTGGGGGATGAGGACAGGACCTCTTATTTTTAAGTTTTCTGCCTGGTAACCTTCAATGTCCTTAGCTTTCCCATTTTCCAGGCGATTAACCCCAAAATCAATGTCTTCTAATGAGAAAACTTCTTTCATTGTGAGCAGGGTTTCAAAGTTATCCATGACATTTGGAGATTCATAGAGTTTTTTAAGATAGGAATTCCAATCGTGTAAAGCAATTTTATTATTATCATTAGTTTTCCTATTCAGAATCTGCCTCCAAAATTTCTTAGGAGCTACCTTAGAGAGGTGTAAGAGATTCTCTTGTCTTTTACGAATGCACTGCCTCTTTTTCCTTTTAGTTAGGGCTTTGTATAATTTTATCTTGCACATTTTAAGAGATTCATCAACAACATCCTTAATTGCTCTCCTCGCACTTTTACAATCTTTGTCATACCATGGGTTGGTTTTGCTATTTCTTTTATTATTTGAAACTTCAATTGAGAACTTGTTAATAGAATATGAGAGGGTTGTAGTAAAATTATGATATAGGTCTTCTATGTTGTCTATACTAGATAAAGGAAGCAAATTAGTTTTTAATTCATTTAGAAAGAGATCGTTTTTATTTCTATCAAATATTAAGTTCTTTCGGCTATAAGGATTATTTTCTATGGGATCTCTATGTATGACAAAATTGAGAGTTATAAGTAAAGGCCTATGATCAAATTCAGGCTTGTGGTTGTTTAAGATGTCAAAATTTATTATTTCGTTGTATAAAGGGAGATCAGAAATAACATAGTCTACCACGCTGCTACCAAGCCCATGGATGCAGGTCATCTGGCTAGAGTTGGGCCACTTCTTTAGACCGTTGAAAATTATAAGATCCTGAGCACTACAGAGCTTGACTAGCTCCGACCCAAACAAATTCTCCCCGAGGTCTTTAGAGCTCCTTTTGTACCTACTAGCCAGAGTAGGGTCTGTTATCACCCCAAGAAACTCTCTTAGGTTGTAGCTCGGAGATGCTCGGGAACATTACAAATTAAACTTATTGTTGCAAATGGATGAATAGAAGAGATGATGCTTGTTCAATCTAGATAACCACTTCTACTTAGCTTAACTCCAGACATGCGTGAACACCCCCAGACTATAAGGCTTTAGACCACCAATTACTCACAGTTTAAGGATTGGGTAAATATGGAGAATATTGACCACACCAGCAGATGCACAAGAGCATGTGATGACCGGTTGCAACCAGTAAAGAAATCTGCAAATCTAATTCCCTATGCATAGACATGATGACAGCTCTCTGGCACTAGGTGAAAAGAAACCTGAATAGCTCATTCACTGATACATACAAGACTTCAACACAGAGATAGGATGACAGCTTCTCTAATGCTAAACATCAAGAGTTCAGAAATGCAGCGTCTCAAGCACAACTTGGAACATAAAAAGAAATGAAAGTGAGCAATTAACATCAAAAGAAGCTTGTATTAGCTGAAAATGAAGACGAGACGCTGCAAGTGCCAAAATAGTTACAGTCTCCAGAAGTTGAACCTCACATCAAAACAACAACCATCAACCCTGATTACATCTTGTTTCTGGGTATATATAGAGTTTCATTACAAAGGCACTCGGCCATTCTAAGTATGGAGGGGTCATAACTGACCACCAACCGCATTTAGTTGCCTGATGGAGTTTCTGAGTGTGTTTACTTGTCTCTATGAGTGAATTTTGATCTCCTCGGGTGCTCTGCTGTCCTCTCGGGTGGCTGGACTATCATATGGGATGAAGTCCCATAACTGTTAAATGCATTTAGTTGTTCGTGCTCTATCCTTTTCCTCCTCGACCATACTGTCTGTTGAATGCGATTGTTGAGGAGGAAATGCACCTGGTACGAGTAGACTAGTCACCTTCGTCCTTCGAGTGCACGGAGTGGATTGCATGGTGAATAGACGGGTTGGATGAAGGATGAGGATCAACCGTTGGATTGAGTGGATGGACAACGGATATGGCTTGGCGGGGACTATGGGGAAAAGTGGGGCGGAATGAACGTGGGCCGTTGGATCTCGGGTGGATAGATCCAACGACTATCGGACCGAAGAGACACGCGGGAGTTAACGGGCGGGGACGGAGGACGGGCGGTAAGTGGTATTGCTCGCACCGGCGTTGGGGATCGGGCGGTAAAGGTACAAGGGCATGTGATACCACTCAGAGTGTGACACGTGGCGGCGGGGAAAGTACAAAACCACTTTTCATCGCGTGTTATCGTCCTGGCGGTTCGAAGGTGCTGGGAAGAGCGACTACCGTCCGATTGCAGCGGAGATGATCGGATGATGGAAATTTGATTGCGCGGGTTTTTCGTCAGATGTGACGGGGGACCGTTGGATTGGGGTGGCGGAGATCAACAGCTATGGTTACAGTGGTGTGTTTATGGAGGCGCGGAGTTCGGCGGGAATAGTTTTAGAGGGTTTTGTGCTTTAACGCCCAGGATTTAAGAAAAGGAGTTTTTATGGCTTTTAACAAAGGTGCACGGGAAATGGAGATAAGGGGAGGGTGAGAGAGATAAAGGAGAAGGCGAGAACGATCAATATGGACCTCATTTTAGCATGACCAAGGATGAAGTTTGCCTCCAACCTTTAGAACATCGATGTTATATAGCAGAGCTAACATTGGATCCTTCTGGGGATGAGATCCTCCCTGCGAGGTCTCAAGAACTTGCAGACCAATGCCTTTCCTGTCAAAACGAGATGAGCAAAAATTTCCTAGTGTTCCATTAGGCATGGAGTCTAATTGAACCTACACTAAAACTAATAAAACAACATCTTTACAACTTTAAGGCCTGAAGACCTTAAACAACATAAATTTTCAAAAATCGGCCATTAACTGGGCCATCGAAAACTGTCTCTCCTTCCATACTTCGCAGCATGAAAGTATTGTTTCCTTGGATTTGAGAAATGATAAAAGGCCCTGCCCAAAAAGCATCAACTTCCCATGGTTGCCTTTCTTCTATTTCAGTACATCCCACTTTAGGACCAAGTCTCCAACCTGAAAATTATCTATTTTTTCCCTCCTGTCAAAAGCTTCTTTGATTCTCTTTTGATGTGCTGTAGACTTCTCCACCAGCTATTCTCTGATTTGATGTACCTCTGCTAAATTAGTGACCCTTTTTGCCATGTCTTCTTCTTCACTCTGCTCTTCTTGCAAGAACTTTGCCACAGGGAGGGTTAACTGAATTTGGAATACAGCCTTAGTGCCATATACCAGCTTGAATGGAGAATTCCCTGTGGATTTCTTGGTGGTTACTCTGTCAGCCCATAGTGCATACTTGAGCTTAGAATCCCAATTCTTTTTGTTGTCTTCCAACACTTTTTAATTATCCTTCTCAGGCTCTTGTCGGAAGATTATGCTAGACCATTGCCTTGAGGGTAGTATGAAGTGGAACGAACTAGCTTATTGCCCATTGAGTCGCACATGTCCATTAATTCTTTTGCCCGGAATGCTGCTGCATTGTCTGTGACTAATTTATGTGGACAACCAAATCTAGTGAAGATACTCTCATTCAAGAACTTCATGACCACATGGTGATCAGCCTTTCTGGTAGGGATGGCCTCAATCCATTTAGTGAAGTAATCTGTGGCTACTAAGATCCATCTATGTTGGCCACTGGAATGTGGATTGATTTCTCCAATGAAATCCAAGCCCCACTGCTGAAAAGGGCCACTAGCATGTATGGGTTTTAAGGGCAGGGACTTCAATTGCTGCTTCCCTTCAAATCTTTGGCACCTGTCACAAGATTTAACAAATGAAAAGACATCAGAAAACAAGGTGGGCCAATAATACCCAACTCTGAGGATTTTGTGGGCTGTAGTTTTCCAATAATGATGTCCTCCACATATGCTGGAATGAAACTGCTACATCACTTCCATGGATTGTTCTTTGTCCAAACACCTTAAAAGAACTCCAGAGGGGTCCCTCCAGTAGAGCAGATTTTCATGAATGCAATATTTGGATGCCCTGAGCTTAATAGTTCTAGCTTGGCTCGAACTAAGGCCTGGAGGAATTTCTAGCTTCAGCAAGAATTGAGCCATGGTAGAATACCATTCACAAGAAGCTATATTTTCTGCCAATGACTGATTTTTCCCTGGTTCAGCTGTTTCTCCTGCCATCTGTCCATCTTCTGAGTTCATGCTTATGAGATTTATGTCCAGCATCCTGCAATTATCTTCAGCCATCAATCTGGCAAGGCCCTGACCTTTGACAAGCTTGGTGGGTTTCAGTTCTATGTTAAATTCAATAAGCTTTGCAATCCATTTAGCCCTTCTTCCATCAACATCAGGTTGCGTTAGAACATATTTTATTGAAGCAGAGGGTACATATGCAATTATCTTGGAATGCAGAATGTAGATTCTGAAAGCTTTCAAAGATTTGATAAGAGCATATGCCTGTTTTTCAATGATATCGTACCTTAGCTCAGCATCCCTTAAAGTTTTGCTGAAAAATGCCACTGGATGCTCTGAGCCTTCCTCATCTGCTTGCATCAAAACTGCTACAAGGGTGTCATCAGAGGCAAATGAAAATATATGGAACTCCTTGCTGTAATCTGGGCTGATTAAAGTAGGAGCTTCCATAATAGCTTTCTTAATGGATTCAAAGGATCTTCTTGCTGCATCAGTCCACTTGACCTCTGACCCCCTTTTCAACATGGAGGTAATGTGTTTTACAAGTTCTGCAAAATTAGGAATAAACCTCCTCACAAAATTTATTTTGCCCAGAAAGGACTGGATATCCTTCTTTGATCTTGGGACAGACAAGGCCTGTATTGCTCTGACTCTTTCTGGATCGATTCTAACACCTGCAGCAGAAACAACATGTCCTAGCAATTTGCCTTCTTCCAAAGAAAACTATGACTTTTTAGGATTGACTGAAATCCCAAACGTTCTGCACTTCAGGAACACTCTCTTCAAATTCTGAAAATGGTTTTGATGACTACTGGAGTACACTGTTATATCATCAAGGTAGACAAGGACAAATTTGTCCTTCTCTCCCACAAATGCTATATCCATAGCTCTCTGAAAGGTGGCTCCAACATTCATCAACCCAAAAGGCATCTTGGAATACATAAAGGTGCCCCAAGGAGTGGTGAATGCAGTCTTCTCTTGATCATCTGGATGTACAGCAACCTGGTTGTATCCTAAAAATCCATCCAGGAAAGACATCACTTTGGCTCATGAGACCTTCTGTAGCAAATGCTCCATCTTGGGCAGAGGATAGTTATCTTTCTTAGAGCATTTGTTTAAGTTTCTGAAATCAACGCAAAGCCTGATTTCTCCACTTTTCTTCCTTACCACCACCAGGTTGGCTACCCATTTTGAATATCTGAGAGGGACTATGATTTTCGCAGCCAGTAACTTCTTGATTTCCTTTTCAATCAGAGGAAGGAGCAAAGAATTTATGAGTCTCAGTTTCTGTTTGAAAGGAATGGTGTCTTTCTCTAAAGGGATTTTATGTTGGATGATCTTTTTGTCATATGTTTTCAGGTCACTATATTCCCAGGCAAAAACATCAGCAACTTGCTTCATTAAATTGCAGCACTCAGAACTCTAGGCAGCAGATAAATGGGTGGAAATATTTACATATATTGGATGTTCTGGACTCCCTATATTGTGCCTATGGACTGCATATTGGTCTTCTTTTTGGGAAGCCTTATAAGGGACATCATTCTGGTTAAACAACTTTTCTAAGGGAACTAGACCTTTAGGTATCTGATTGTTGGGCAATTGGACAATGCTATATTTGCCAATTTTGTTTCTAAGCTGGGATTGGGGACTTTCTTCCAAGGCTTTATTCTCTTGGTCGATTTGCATTTCAGAGAATTCCTCAATGACTTGAAGAAATCTATTTACCTCATCATCATCTTCAAAAACTTTCCAATGCTGGATATTATCAGGCAAGGATGATCTATATTTCATTTGAACTTCATAAACTAGCCGGGGAGGCATGGGAGGGATAAACATACTAGCAGAGACAACAAGGGAATCAGCAAGCTGATTTTTTACTCTAGGGATATATGAGATACAAAAATTATCAAAAGAATCTTTGAGTCTCCATACCTCATCTCTGTATGCTTTCAGCCTTGGGTGCTTTGCTTGAAATGTTTTGTTTACTTGCTGAATGATAAGATCAGCATCTCCGAACACCTTTATGTTCCTGATTCCTCTGTCCTTAGCTGCATTGAGACCCAATATCAGAGCTTCATACTCTGCTATATTGTTGGTGACTTGGAAAGCCAGCTTAAACGACATATGTGTGCTTTCTTGTTCTGGAGATATTAGCACCACCCCTGCTCCTGCAGTCTCCCTAGAACATGCTCCATCAAAGAACATTTCCCAAACCTGACTTCCTTGCTCTCCCTCGGCCTGAACTATTGGTTTCTTGAGCTACAATGAGGCCTTCTTGGATTCTTCAATTTGGAGGATACATGCTCCAAAATCGGTGTCCACAGCATAAATGGGATGATTGGAAGGATTCTTCTCATCACTAATGATGTAGGCAAGCTGTGCTTCTCTGTACAATCTCATGCTCTCCCCTCCAAAGACTGGGACAGTGGCATAAGATAAATCATTTTGTAATGTCCCACCTAGTCTCTTAATCCACCCTCTAGACAGCAGCATGCCAAACTTGGGAGGGACATCTGCTACCACAATATCCATAATCATGCTCTTCATGGGCAACTGAGTTAGGGTAATGGCTAGGTCTTTGATTAATCCTAGGCATTTTACCTTTCTTGAATCAAATGAGAATAATTCATGATATGGTCTAGTGATATCAAGGCCTAACTCTTCCATGACAGCTTTAGGCATCAAATTGTGGCTGGCCCCTGTGTCTAGCAGGCAGTTATGGAGGGTTTTATCATGAATGGTCAAGGAGACATAGAACAATGGGGAGCTATTATCAGCAGGTTCAATCATTGGGCTAAGCACAATTGCAGGATTATCATCTTGCAAATTAACGTAGTTGGTGGAGGCTGGTGAGGCTTTTAGCTCAAGAGCATCAAGGATAGGCTTTCTAAAAACTTCACTCTTTACAAGTTCTATCAGAGGTACAAATATTTTTAACTTCTGGACTTCTGATTCAAAACTAAAAGGGGAAGGAGACTTATCAGGACCTCTTACTTCTTGAGCTGGTGCTTTGAGGATGACAGGATCAGCTGCAAGTCTTTTCTGTCTGATATTCTGTTGCTCTGTTGGGATAGCAGCTCTTTGGGCAGGATTATCCTTGACATTGTTTGCTTTCGACCTCAAATTATATCTTTGCTGCTCACCAGTCTACAAAACAGCCTCTCTGTCCCACTCTTGACTAGTTTGGTCTTGGAGTAATGATTTTTCATAGGCAGCCAATGTCAGGAAAGCAGCACTGCCCTTGTCTTCCATGCAATGAATTTCATCCTCTTCTTCAACTTGCTCCTCTTCCATGACTACATTCTAGAAGGTAGTCTTAACTCTTTGTTCTTCATTGGCCTCTTTACCTCCCTGAATGATCTGCAATTGTTCATTTTCTCTTTTGAATGGATTTGGGGTTCTGGGAGCAAATGTGTTTGGAGGCCTCGCTTTTCCAGGGTTCTGCTCAAATTTCAGCTTAGATATCTCAACAGCCAGTGACTCTATCATTTTAGTCATCTTATCTAATTTGGGTTCTGAAGATTAAGCAGAGGAAGAAGAAGCCTCGCCTCTCTGCCTCCTTCTATCAGCATGACTTTTAAGCTTTTCTACAGCCATGATATTAGACTCCACCTCAAGGGCTACATCTTGCATTTCAGCTAGAGTGGCACATCTTCTTTCTCTTAACAGCAGGCAAAAATCAGAGTCAAAAGCGTTGGCATAAGCCAGTTTGGCAGAGGTGGGGGTAGGCTTTACTTCAGCTGGTATCTTATTATACATACGGTTAAATCTTTTATTAAAATCAAGCAATGATTCCCTAGTCTCCCTCTTTAGGTTTCCAAACTCTGTATGGTAATAGAGCAGGTCTTTATTATCTCCCCAATGCTTCAAAAATGCATCATCTAAGGCTTCAATGTCTATTTTAGACCTAGGGGCCAGTTCTCTGAACCACTTTCTAGCCTCTCCATCAAGGCTCTGGACAAACACTCTCATCCACACATCATCTTCACTGATATCTAGGTTATCAGCATAACTATAAAAAGATTCAAAGTGTTCTTCAACTGTTACTCCCTCTGTACCAGTGAACTTGGGCATATATTTTTGATATTCTCCTGCAGGCATGGCATTCAAAGGAATAGGCAAGACCAAGGGTCCATACCTAGCAGCTATGATTCTTTCCATCTTTGTGGGAGCTTGCTGATCTGCGATGACTGGGGTAGGTGGAAGGTTACTAGTAGATTGGATGGTGGGGAGTAACGAAATAGATGACAGAGACAATGGAGTATGATGGACTGTATGGGAGGCTTTCTTTGGACTAGAATCCAAGGGGGAACTAAATGAACAAGGAGCGTTGTGAATCTTTGTGGGTATTTCTTCACCAACATTGCTAGGCTCTATGCCTTCAAACTATATATTCTCAACTATAATCTCCTCTTGCAGAGATACATAAGATTTCTTAGGCTTACCTGATCCTGATGCTCCTTTCTGTGATGTCTTCCTTTGCTTAGCAATCTTCTCAGGGTCAGCTGGTGATTTCTGAGGATTTCTCCGGGTATGCCTCACAAACTGAGCCAGAACTGAAATGTGGAGTCGCCACTAGGTTGGTCCTCCAGTAGAGTCGCCAGATAGATGATTACAACTTGAAATGTGTCTAGACCTTGTCTAGCATCAAAGCATGGAACTGTGTCGTTTTCCCAGGGAAGCTAAGCTTCAATCTCCTCTCCCCAGCAATGGCGCTAATTAATGTTATCACCCCAAGAAACTCTCTTAGGTTGTAGCTCAGAGATGCTCGGGAACATTACAAATTCAACTTATTGTTGCAAATGGATGAATGGAAGAGATGATGCTTGTTCAAGCCAGATAACCACTTCTACTTAGCTTAACTCCAGACATGCGTGAACACCCCCAGACTACAAGGCTTTAGACCACCAATTACTCACAGTTTGAGGAATGGGTAAATACGGAGAATACTGACCACACCAGCAGATGCACAAGACCATGTGATGGTCGGCTACAACCAATAAAGAAGTTTGCAAATCTAATTCCCTATGCACAGACAGGATGACATCTCTCTGGCACTAGGTGAAAAGAAACCTGAATAGCTCATTCACTGATACATACAAGACTTCAACACAGAGATAGGATGACAGCTTCTGTTGCTAAACATCAAGAGTTCAGAAATGTAGCGTATCAAGCACAGCTTGGAACAGAAAAAGAAATGACAGTGAGCAATTAACAGCAAAAGAAGCTTGTATTAGCTGAAAATGAAGATGAGACGCTGCAAGTGCCAAAATAGTTATAGTCTCCAGAAGTTGAACCTCGCATCAAAACAATAACCATCAACCCTGATTACATCTTGTTTCTGGGTATATATAGAGTTTCATCACAAAGGCACTCGGCCATTCTAAGTATGGAGGGGTCATAACTGACCACCAACCGCATTTAGTTGCCTGATGGAGTTTCTAAGTGTGTTTACTTGTCTCTGTGAGTGAATTTGATCTCCTCGGGTGCTCTGTTGTCCTCTTGGGTGGCTGGAGTATCGTATGGGATGAAGTCCCATAACTGTTAAATGCATTTAGCTATTCGTGCTCTGTCCTTTTCCTCCTCGACCATACTGTCTGTTGAATGCGGTTGTTGAGGAGGAAATGCACCTGGTACGGGTAGACTAGTCACCTTCGTCCTTTAGGTGCACGGAGCGGGCAGGGACGTGGACTGCATGGTGAACAGACGGGTTGGATGAAGGATGAGGATCAGCCGTTGGATTGAGCGGATGGATGGCAGATATGGCTTGGCGGGGACTATCAGGAAAAGCGAGGCGGAATGAACGTGGGCTGTTGGATCTCGGGTGGACAGATCCAATGGCTATCGAATAGAAGAGACGCGCGGGGACGGAGGACGGGCGGTGAGTGGTATTGCTCGCACCGGCGTTGGGGGTCGGGTGGTAAAGGTACAAGAGCGTGCAATACCACTCAGAGTGTGACACGTGGCGACGGGGAAAGGACGAAACCACTTTTCATCAAGTGTTATCGTCTTGGCGGTTCAAAGGTGCAGGGGAGAGCGACTGCCGTCCGATCACAGCGAAGATGATCGGAAGGTGGAAATCTGATCACGCAGGTTTTTCATTGGATGTGACGGGGGACCGTTGGATCGGGGTGGCGAAGATCAACGGCTAAGGTTACGGTGGTGTGTTTATGGAGGCGCGGAGTCCGGCGGGCATAGTTTTAGAGGGTTTTGTGTTTTAACGCCCAGGATTTAAGAAAAAGAGTTTTTATGGCTTTTAACAAAGGTGCATGGGAAATGGAGATAAGGGGAGGGTGAGAGAGGTAAAGGAGAAGGTGAGAACGATCAGTGTGGACCTCCTTTTAGCACGACCAAGGATTAAGTTTTCCTCCAACCTTTAGAACATGGATGTTATATAGCAGAGCTAACAGGGTCTTCGTCTAACCAAAGAGGATTAGGGTTGGAATGATTGATTAGAATAATAGCTTGGTTGCTTGAAGTTCGAGCATTAAAGTCACCTATTAAAAGGATATTACCTTTATTCCTTAGGCTAGAAATATCATTCTCTAAACCATTGTAAGGACTATTTTTATCTAGATTCTTCTTCTTATAGAAGTTAGAATTGATGGGGGGAAAATAACATATTGCTATGTAGGTCATTTTATTATTAATGTCAATGATCTCTATCCAACTATATTGGTTGTAAGGGTTGTTTTTATAAATCCTAGCATGGGAGGAGATGTTCTTCTTAATGTAACAAGCTATTCCCCCAATGCCTCTACGAGAGGATCGTTTGTTCTAGGTAGACCATAGCGTAAAGCCATCTATGTTAGGAACCTTAGATTCTTCGTGCTCCCAAGTTTCAACAAGCAAAATAATATCAACATCATTTGAGATCCAACTTAGCTTGGGGCCTTTGTTCCATGGAAAACCCCGGCAGTTCCAAGAAAGAATCCGGAGCATGTTGAATTGCTATTTAGTAATAATAATAATAATAATAATATCCATTTTTAAGGTCACAGCCAAGCCAGACACCAAATTGGTGTATGAGACCCCCTTGTTTGTGGGACAAGGGACCCACCTCCACGCAACGATTTGAATGCTAAGTCTATGAAGGCATACATACTCTACCCCCCTCTGGTTTTGAACCTGTGACCTCTTAGGAGGAAACACATGCTCTTAACCATTAGGCCCACTCAAGCTGTATCTTTACTATCTTTTTGGTTTCTATCTCGAATAAAGACTTTTCTATTTGTGATTATTGCCCATTTTCCTTCCTTCCTAGCTTCTTTTACCTTTTGAACCTCCTTTCTTAATTCTGCTTGATCTTCTAGAATGAGATCTTCATTTATAAATATTCTCGTTCCTTTAGACTTGAGGTTTTACTAAGTATGTCATACTTATGATTAGTAGAGCTCACCTTTATTCGGATCAGTCTTCCTTTATTCTCAGTTAATTTCCCCAACCTTGTTGCTTCTGTGAGACATGTTGTTTCAATTTGTAATCTATTATGTAATTCTGTCTGGGCTATGGCTAAAGTATCCTCATCTACCTCCTTTTTTAAACCGAAGATTACAAGGTTCAAGGCCCTTTTGTTACGCTCATGGTCTAATTGTATTAATTTTTTCATTTCATTTTTAATTGGTTTGATATCTAATTTATCTACCCCATTATTTAGGGTGAGGCGGCTATTAACTTTTTCTTCTAGTTATTTAATCATGTCCTTCATTTTAAGACTCTCTAAAGTATCAACATCTCCTTGCTGGGAAGTTTGGTTAGTATCTTGGTTTTGTTTTTCTATAACTTGCAACCTAGTCTCCATTGCCATCATTTTATTTTCCAATAGTTCTATTTTATTTTCTATTTGTTTTTGGATCGTGTCTTCAAGAGATGAAAAATTATTTTCCAGCATGGCTTCTAACTCTTTTTGTAGCTTGACTTCTCTTTCTTCTCTATGATTCTCTAAAGACTCTATATATTCATAAAGGCCTTGTAGAGTAACTGTGCTAGGTCTGCCTTTGGTAATCTTTGGTAGCTGTGGTGAAATATTCATACTTGAAAATATATGAGCAAATATGTATTAGAAAAAGATAAGGAATGTGTGCACCTGATATTAGCAAACCTGAATGCAGATCGCACTTGCCCCGGATTGGATTGACTGCAGATCCAAAGGTAAAAACCCACGAGTTTCTTTTGTGTCCAGGGTTGGCTTGAAGAATGACCAATCAGACAAGCATACCAAGAGACATTCCACTGTAGAACTCCACCAGATGTAAACCAAAAGAGAAAGGGCTTGTTCCAAGAGTGGGCTTCAGGATTGATAACTCAGGCCTGTGATGTCCCAATCAAATGATATCAGATGAGACGCTGTACTGTTGCTTCACAGGTCACAAGTGAATAGTGCACAAAGGTCGACTCAATTAGATGTACAAACAATAGGTGTAAATGTGTATATATGGTCAAGGAGACTTCTGCAACTAGACCACTTCTTCGCTGGTCATGGAGGAAACTCAAGCCTTAGAGTTATCAACTGTTTATATATCCGCACTGTTTATATATGAACCACAGAAGAGTCACACTATTTATATATGAACTGCAGAAGAGTAATGATGTGATCGCCGAGTTCAGAAGAGAAAAGATCCAAACTATTTATATATCCACACTGTTTATATATGAACTGCAGAAAATTCGCACTGTTTATATATGAACCATAGAAGAGTAATGATGCGACCGCCGAGTTCAAAAGAGAAAAGATCCGAACTGTTTATATATCTGCACTGTATATATATCCGCACTGTTTATATATGAACCGCAAAAGAGTAATGATGCGACCGCCGAGTTTAGAAGAGAAAAGATTCGAACTGTTTATATATCCGCACTGTTTATATATGAACCGCAGAAGAGTAATGATGCGATTGTTTATATATATCCGAACTGTTTATATACGATTATATATTATAAACTACATAATTGTCTCCATATATCTCAGATAGTTGTAATGTAAAGCTTCAATGTACTGGCGGCATTAACTTGATAAATAAATAAATTAATTAATTAAATAATTTTTTTTTTTTAATTTTTAATTTTTAAATTTTTTATTTTTATTTTTTATTTTTATTTTAATTTTAATTTTTTTATTTTATTTTTATTTTTATTTTTTAATTTTAATTTTTAATTTTAATTTATTTATTTATTTATTTTTTAATTTTTTTAATTTTTTATTATTATTTATTTTTTTTTTTTTTTTTTTTTTGAGTAAAGACTATTTCTATTAAAAAAAGATAAAAATATTTACAGAGAGGTCTAGACCTCTGAGGGGGCCGAAGCCAGCCCTCCACCAAAGAAACTTAAACATATAGCTTTCTTCAATCACCTTACATAATTGAAAGACTTTGAAGCAAGAATTGAAGAATGCTAAAAGACAAAAAGCTAACCAGACCTATAGTTGACATAACAGCTCCAGTGGCAGCTCTGCGTTTGCTGAGAGACAATCTTTTGAAGCCACCATTACAAAAAGAATCAAAAACCAGGCTAGCTAGGCCATAATTGTTTCTGAACTGAAGACTATAGCGATTCGTGCTTATACCAAAAGCAGTGCCAGAGGCATGAGCAGATGTAACAAAAACCATAGATGCATAACCTGAGAACGACAGATCATAGACGAGAATGCTGACAGAGCCTTTGAACCAGACTTCTTTATTCATGAGTATGAAAGTCGGTCGCGTCCTTATTTACCTGGCTAGGAGAGCCAATCCATGTGACCATTTTATTATCTTCAGCTTCCAGAACACCGCCATCTGGAGGAATTACTAGATTCAGAATGCCTTCTGTAAAATGCACCGGTTCACAAGCAAGTACTTGATCCTGAGAAGACGCTGGCTGTGGTTGAGGGGCTTCCGGGATTTCACCTTTGTTCTGCATATTATCAACGTTGAGCACTACCCCAGCAATCTCACCCTGAAATTCACTTGCATTCTGAGACTGAGTTTGAGACATGGAAATGTTGTCCGAACTGCTGGGCACATCTTCCTCCCCCGTAAGAATTATAGTAATATTGGCAGAAATCAAAGGCTTATTGAGCCTGCTCCTGAACTTAAAACGGGTGGTCTGAAAGGAACTGTTCAGAGAACGCCGAGAATGATCCGAAGGCAGGGAGGACAGGGAGGCAGAGGCCACAGGGCCTCGATTGCCAACATTACCACCACGACGTGAGACTCCGCGACGTCGAACCATGGCTGGATGAACAGGGAGCTTAGGAAGGGAAGATGACCAACGCTGGAGGGGAGAGGACCAGGCGCAGGTTGAACAAGCCAAACTTAAGAACCAGAGGAGCTTCCAGACAACCTGAACAGAGCAGGGGTGTGGAAAAAATAACGAGCAAAGGAAGAAGGAGCCTAGAATGTCACTTGCCGAAACCAGAGAGCAGGCCATGATTAAATCACCTTGTAGAATTTCTCGAGCCGAATGTGCATTGAATGCCATTAACAGAGCCATAATGCTGTACCTTTCAACATTCATATCAGATGCTGCGGGAATGTGTAAGCTGCATCCACCGTCCAGGTGCCAGGACAGCTGCCGTCTCTGCATGCGTCTCATCAATGCCGATTAATAACACCCGCATCCGGGTTAAATTAATTAATTTATTAAATAAATAAATTAAATAAATTAATTTATTAAATAAATAAATTAAATTAATTAATTTATTAAATAAATAAATTAAATAGGGTACTTATTTATCAATTAGATACTTAGGATTTAATTAATAAAAATAAAATTAACATATAAAGGAAAAAAGAAAAAGAAATATAAAAATCATCAAAACAAAAATTATAAATTAATTAATCAATTAAATTAAATTAATTAATTAACTAAACCAATTAAATAGTCTTAACCAGTTGTATCTATTAAGAATTAATAATTAATTAATTTAAAATAATTATAATTAAGATAATTAAAATAAAATAAATAATTAAAACAAAAATAATTAAAACTGAAATAACTAAAATAATAATAAAAATTAAATTAATATATGTAGGTTAAGTCCATTTTCACTATTCAGATTAATTAGGTTTATATATATGCTAGTAAGAGGATTCTTTTCTTAAAAGAGATCATTCATAATCTACAATTTTTTGTTCCGATGATAGACCCATTTTAGGATTCGAAACATTGACATGATGAATATAATAATGTGGATAATTCGGATATATATTCTTATTAATTTTTAAAAATATTTTCTATTGTAGGTGTTCGAGCAGTGATTTGTGTCCTAAATTACATTGAAGGTTTTTCCTTTACCGGATTGGGCTAGGTAAACATTGTTCAGCGTAGTCAATTTGAGGGCTTTATTTTCGTCATCCTAGCAAATCAAATTTTACCACGTGCGTCATCGGATCAGGTCGCCTCAGGATCAATTCTCCATTTGCTCTGACTCTCCGCAGTTGGTGGGCTAGAAGTATGGCCTCAATCAGTGCCATATCGGCGAAATAGCAATGGAATATGTGGTCGCGATTGGGTATGTGAAGATCCGAACAGTCATGTAAGGGAGCGTCGAGGGGAGTGCAGGGTTATGTATGAAACTGGATACAAGAATCTCAGTATTTTTTTGTTGCTGCCATAGAATTTTTTTTGGTCATTTATTTGTCCAAATAATGTGTATGACTATCGTTATTTGGATGGTAGATTTCTAAGACATTTTATAATTTGATGAAGATTAACGATTTCAAATTGTCTAGAGAATTCTGAAATAACTGTATTTTAGTTAGACTCTTTTATCCAGTTTTAAGTTTCATATTACAACGTCACAGTTTTCATAATTAATAATAATTTTCAGAATCTTTCAATACTATTGTATTCGTTAAAGATTTAATAACAGAGACAAATGTGTTTTGATATTTGACATCTTTAAGTTTCATATTACAGCGTCACAGTTTTCATAATTAATAATAATTTTCAGAATCTTTCAATACTATTGTATTCGTTAAAGATTTATGTTTTGGTATTAAGTTGTAATCCATTGAAGGTTGACGAAGTCATTGGAATTCTATTTTCTGAGTGTTATAAACGTTGGTTGGTTTTCTTTAGTCACCAAATATCCAAAAAAACTTTAATCTGAGTTTTATGTATGGATTTAAATAGAGTGCTATTATCACATTATTTTATATTTCACACTTAATTCTCTGAGGTTTAATGCATGAAAATACAATTTAGGTGTTTCATAATATCAAGTATTTTTTTATAATTTTAATGATGATAACACTAAATATTTAATATTTAGTGAATATATATTTTTGTTTCATCTTAAAGTAGGGTTACAAATATATTTAATTAATTATTTTTTTAATGTAATAGTTTAAAATTTAAAATATTTATAAAAAATAAACAATTTAAATATAAATTTCATATATACAATATTTTTATTCCTTTTTAATCTTACTTTTACAATTTATTTTTTATTAAATATAGTATTCTAGCATTAATAATATGTTTTGCAGATGAAGAAGCCCATAAATCTTCTTGGCATTTGAGAAAGGAGCGGAGCGAGCGCTTGCAACGTGGGAACCAGGCGAACCACCAGCACCCAGGGATCCTCAGCTACCCAATCCCGGCCTGAGACGTTGATCCTCCGGCGCAAGCATGAACCAATCAATGGCCTGCGCGAGGGCCCTCATCTTTTCGACACGTCCCCCATGCATGCTGAGCGAATGTTGGGCGTTGGTGTCATTATCTGGGTCAAGTTAAAACTTCTATCTTTTTACCTTAACCGGCTACTGCGCAGGTCTTTTTCCGCCACCCTTCTGCGCTAGGCTTCTGCGCAGGTCTCTTTCCGTCACCCTTCTGCCATTTTACCTTAACCGGCTTCTGCGTAGGTCTTTTTTCCGCCACCCTTCTGCGCTCGGCTTCTGCGCAGGTCTTTTTTCGCCTCCCTTCTGCCTTTTTAGCTTAACCGGCTTTTGCGCAAGTCTTTTTCCGCCATCCTTCCGCGCTCGGCTTATGCGCAGGTCTACAACCTCCCTCCTGCGCAAGTCCTTTTCGCAACACGCTCTTTACTATGTCCCGTTACTTATTCATATTTCTCTGCATGGCCTCTTTATTCCTATTCTATACATAAATATTATCTTTTATCGCGACGCCGGCTGGATGTCTGGTGTTTGTTTCATCTGGAGCTCACGTTCGAGGTGTCTCGGCTCTTGCTCCAGGTCAGTGACTGTTTTTCCTCATCTCTGCTCTACGTTTTTCACATTATTGTCTTTTTTGTTATTAGAATTTCATGGATGATCTTTCTATCTTCCTGTTGATATGTCTGTATGAATTCGTCCTAGTTTTATTTTTCTACATTAAGCGTTATATGAGCTACTATATGCCAATCTCTGGTTTTGATGAAGAAATTTCAGGATGATAAAAGCTATTCTTCTTAGACTTAGAAATTCAATTGTCATATATAAACCTTGCACTGACGTAAGGTTTAAGATAGGATATTGGTGGTGCATCTTTAAGGTTTATTGTTGCTGTCTGGACTGTGATGAACCTTCTTCATAGCACATAGTGTTTCTCCAGAGGTCTTGGAATCGAGTCCCGGTTTCTTTGGTCTTTCCTCCCCTTCGGAATTTTTTCCGATGGCCGGTCAAGTTATCGTCCTCCCCCGGATTTTTCAAATTGGTCTTGGCATTATGTTTTGAGTTAATCCCTGTACGTGTCCTTACAACTAAATCCTTAATATATCCTTTTTGGGGTCCTGGGTGGCAATAGATGTCACTCTCAGGACATCATTTGCAGAAGGATCTTTTATGAATTGCCCTGGATATCTCTCTCTCAGTGTCCTTATTCTGTACCCTCATCCGCTTTGATATTTACTTCCCATAGGACGAGGCTGGTTTCGGTTGGCAGGTTCCATTAGATTTTTGGTACTTTTCTGGAATTGGATCTATCTAGATTGTCCTCATATCTCGAGGTAATTTTTTGGCGGTGCATGGAGGGGGTCTCTGACGCCATCGCCACGGAAGACCTTATCAATGCCACCGTGGAGGCTGAACAAGCCTGGGGTGCTGCCGCTTTGGCAGGGGATTGGAGATCAACTTTAGATGACCTGGTGGTCAAGCCATCTATGTCATAGGAAGGTAAAAGCATTGGGGGTAAAAGTCACAGCTATAATAAGCTGCACAAGCCTGCCAAAACTTCTCCCCCCCCCGCCGGCGATAAGAATTGAGAGTGCGCAGCTAGACGACAGAATAGAGAGCTTGCAGAACCTGGCGCTTATTGGAAAATGGCATTTCCCCGAAATGTCCGATTCTGACATGAGGAAATGGCTGGTGAACTTCTGGAAACCAGTCATTGGCTACGTCCCGGTCATATCAAGTCTTATGAGAGAGTGGTATTGTTTCCACTTCTTAAGTGCTACTGATGCCGAAGCCATCCAGAGTCGGCCATGGGTTTTCAAAAGGAGTTTTCTTGCTCTGTACAGATGGTATATCGGCTTTAATCCTTTGAAAAACACCCCCATGAATAATCTTATTTGGGTGAAGTGCCCGAACCTTCCCCTAGAGCTCTGGTCCAGTGAAACTCTGGAGGTGATTGGCAATGCTATAGGACGTTTCATCTACGTCGATCCATGGTGCTTGGGCGAAAAGGACAAAAGAATCGCATGGATTCTCATTCAAAAGCCGTTTAGGGGAGGTTATCCTGACCATATTGAGATTAGTTGGAAAAATCAGGTTATTAATCAAAGACTGGATTTCTGGGGTATACCTTTTAGGTGTGCTGCTTGTCGCAAAACGGGCCACTTAGTTAAAAACTGTCCCAGTGTCAAATTGTATGGTTTTAGACGGGACAGGCAAAAGTCGTTCAGAAACGACTTACCATCTTCTCCATCCTCCCCGAGTATCCCGTTTCACTGTCCCAGAAATCCTGAGCCCCCACGCGATCAATCTGTTGATCCGTCTGTGCCCCCTGAGTCCTTCCCTGATTGTCCGAATACTTCAAATAGCCCTGTCATTTGCAGTCTGTCTGGGATCCAAAGATCCCCCGTTCCTGAGCCGAGAGAGGATAGGCCTGTCCCATCGCCGCGCCCCATGATTCAGAAGGAGTTTTTACCTGACTCTCATCAACTGTTATCGAAGGGGGAAGACTTTTCTGTGGGTTCTATTCCCATTCCTATCTCATCCTCATCGCCGCAACCTGATCGTGCTGGACTGGGCCTCAATAGAGGAAAAGAACAGTGTGTCGGGCCTACCCCTTTAAATTCCCCTGCATCATCGCCTGTCAATCTCTATGACAGTGATCTGGATCATTTGCTTAATAGGAAATCCCTCGAACTAGAGCCGCTTACGATACACAAGCCTGGACCCAATGTTATGCCTGTTATCAGTCCGGATTCGGCAAGGAATATTACGGTCCGGAAGAAGAGTAGGGGCGGCAGTAGACACTTTAGAGGGAGAACTACAGTAACTGATAGAGGAATTAGAAATTTGTCTTTGGTTGAGGTGCCTATCTATGATATGTCTGATTCACAGCCCCTTAGAGCAAGTCTGGCTGGCGAATCATCTAAATGATCCCTATCATCTCTCTGAATATTAGGGGTCTTGGCGTTGATCCCAAATACATAACGCTAAAAAATTTCTTTTTCCATTCCAGGCCTGGTATAATCCTCATCCAGGAAACCATGCACAACCGGGAGGACACTATATCTTATTTCAGGAAAATGCTCCCTACATGGTACATGGTTGCTACAGAGGCTCGTGGTTTATCAGGGGGCCTGGCTACTCTCTGGGATCCAGTTCGTGTAAGAGCTAAGGCGTACAAGTGTTGTGCAGGGATTATTATAGCGGCTTCTATCAGGGGATGCGACTCTCCCATCAATATTCTTAATATATATGCGCCATATAAAAACCGTGTTCCCTTCTGGAAAAGCATTTTTGCCACAGATCTGTTTGACATCGATCATCTCCTTATTGCTGGCGATCTAAACGCTGCTTTGAGATCTGAAGAGGTATGGGGCCAGGGGAAGTTAAACAATGCACTTGCTGATCTCATTAATATAGAGATGCTCAACAGGAATATGGTAGATATTACTCCTGTGGTGATGAAACCGACATGGACAAATGGCAGAGTCGACAAGGCCTATATAGCAAAAAGAATAGACCGGTTTTTTGTACATAGCAACATCCTAGAAAAATTGGGTATGCCAAGCTCATCTGTGGAAAACATTATGATCTCGGATCACAACCCCATTCTATTAACATGGCCTGGAAATCAATTCAGATTGGGATACTCATTTAAGTTTGACAGAGGTCTCCTCCAGGATTCTGCTTTCAACGAATACATTCAAAATGCATGGAAAGAGATTAAGGAAAGGGACAAACTCCACATTTTCTCTACTTTCAGAGAAAAATTGGCCGAGATCAGGGGATTGGTGAAAAAATGGCAGATTCAAAAGCGTCAGAAAGATAGAAAAGATTTACAGAGGATTCAAAAAGAGCTGGACTTGCTGCTGGGATCAACAGAATATACCTCCTGCTCTTTTGAGATGAAGTGCCGATTAAGGAATTTGGAGAAGGAAAAATTCAATCTGCTGCAACAGGAGGAAGCAAAATGGAGGCTCAAAAGCAGAGCTTTATGGATCCAGGAAGGAGATAAAAACACCAAGTTTTTCCATAACTATGCTAATGCAAGGAGAGCCAAAAATTCCATTTGGAAAATAAAGGATGATAAGGGCGGGTACGTTGTTTCACAGGAGGATATCACAAAGCAGGCAGTTAGTTTTTTCAAGGAACAGTATTGCAGTAGAAAAGATATTGCTTTCAGGGATATTCTATGGGGCATCGACTTGGTTCCGGAAATGTTTGATGAGGAGAAGAACGAAGCTCTGTTCCAGCCAGTCACTGAAAATGAACTTCTTGGAGTTATGAAGTCTTTCAAGAAAGACAAATCCCCTGGTCCCGACGGATGGACAATTGATTTCTTGATCCATTTCTTCGACCTCTTCAAATTGGATCTGCTCAGTATGGTGGAAGCTTCCAGATTATCGGGTTGCATTCACAACCACACTACTTCCACTCTGATTGCTCTTATCCCAAAGAAGGGAGAGCCTGAAACATTCCTGGACTTCAGGCCGATTTCCTTATGCAACATTACATTCAAGATTATTACAAAGATTATAGCTGAAAGAATCAAAGTGACGCTGGCATCCTATCTTTCTCCAAATCAACATGCTTTTTTAAAAGGCCGAAATATTCTAGATGCCGTCGCCAGCACACAGGAATGCTTACATTCTATGTTCTTGCATAAAACAGAAGCTGCTATTATGAAGATCGACCTCCAGAAAGCTTATGATGTATTGGACTGGGGATTTATGCAAAGTCTCTTGGCGAAAATCGGTCTGAAGCCCGGCCCTATTCGATGGATTATGGCATGTATTGAAAATGTTAACTATGCTGTCATTGTTAATGGTGTTCCCTCTCCATATTTTCGTGCGGAAAGGGGCTTGCGTCAGGGCTGTCCACTGTCGCCTCTCCTTTTTATATTGGCCATGAACTCCTTGAGTCTACACATCAACCGAGTAGTGGAGGAAAAAGCGTATGCTCCGGTAAAGATATGCAAGCAAATTTACATTTCTCATAATCTGTTCGTTGATGACGTCCTGTTATTTGCAATGTTGTCAAAAGCATCCTGGGCTTGTATTAAGAATATCCTTGACCGTTTCCAAAAGGCGACTGGGCTTGTTATTAACAAGGCCAAATCGGTCCTGTATCAACAATGGAACCGACTGGGACACGACTTTATGGATCTCACAGCTCTTCGGGATAGAAACAAGATCTTTGTCCGATGGAATCAAGTATCTGGGATTCCGCCTTAAAGCTAAGGCTTATTCAAAGAATGATTGGAGATGGCTAGTAGAGAGATTTTATAGCAAGATTTCGATGTGGGAACATAGATCTTTATCGTTGGGAGGTAGAGTCGTCCTCACCCAATCTGTCTTGATGCAAATGGCGGTATACTGGGCCCATCTTTATCTCCTCCCGGCCAGTATTATCCATGCCATGAACAGGATCTCCGCCAACTATATTTGGGGTGCTAAAGCAGATAGAGGCAAAATCCATCTGACAAAACTGAATCTCCTAACGTTGCCAAAAAAGCTCGGGGGCTGGGGTCTGATGGATCTAAGGCTTTTCGGTAAAGCCCTGGTCTGCAAATCCATGTGGAGAGGTATCTTCGGCACAAGTCCTTGGAGTGCAATCATTCATCAGAAGTATCAAAAAGGCAGAAGTTTGGAGTTCTGGTTCAGGCTCGGCTCCATTGGAATTAAACAGGGTTCTGCAATTTGGCTTGGCTTCAGAAAAATGGAAAAATACTTCATAATCAATCTGAAATGGAGGATGTTCTCTGGAAGGAAAATCTTCATTGGTATCGACTCATTTGCTGGCTTTAGGGGGAATCTCCATGTTCCGGACCCTCTTCTTTTTTTCCTTCACAGAATGGGTATTTTTACTTGGGACAGGATCATTGCGGAGTGGAGGGGCCATATGCTTTCTCTGAAGGATGCTGCTGACATTGGCCTTCCTCATGCCTTGCTATTACCTTGGGAAAATGTCAAGAACGCTCTAGATGATGGAGGGATAAAGCGGGCCGAGACTGAAGATCACTTAGTATGGTCCCTATCACAACATCCGACAGCGACTGTAAAAGATATCTATTGTGATCTCGTTTCCAAAAAAAATATGCCTGTCAGACAGATTTTTCCGGTGCAATGGTGGAAACTTGGTTGTCCTCTCAAGGTGATTATTTTCTCATGGTTAGTTTTCTACAACAAAAACTTAACATGGGAAAACTTGAGGAAGAGGTCGTGGCATGGTCCCAGCAGATGTGTGTTGTGCAACGCTGAGGAGGAGACAAACTTCCACATGTTCTTCAAATGCGTGGCCACCCAACAAATCTGGTATGATCTGGCTCTTTCTTTACATTTTCCTCACCTGTGTTTCATTTCTGTTAATGCAGCTTTTGCCTGGTGGGGAAGACAAGAGGCATCTAAGCGGCCAATCCTTCCCATTGTGTTATGGTGTGTTTGGAAGTGGAGAAATTTAAAAATATTTGAAGACACAAACATCTCCTTCAAGTCTGTCTTGTTAAGCTTCTCCACTCTTTATGAATCGATCTAAAGATAGATCAAAGAGCACTACAGGTTCACAAACTGGAGCAAAGTGCTTGCGTTTTGATCATACACTTGGAGTATCAGCTCGCATGACCTTCTCGGCAGTCGCCTTCCATCTGAGTAATATCTTGGGCTCCTCTCTCTTGTCGATCCTTTTGGTTATGTTTTGTCAAATAGATCATCCAGCTGCATGATGTGGCAATATCATGTGATTTATGTTTTTTATGTGCCCAGTGGTTTTTTTAAATATGTCCATGTAAAATCTGTTCAAAGCTGTCTTATGAGTCTGGTCACCTTTTTATGGGAACCAAATCGCTTCTCTGTAATCATACAGGTCATGTTGTATATATTGCCTCAATATAATATATTGCTTTTTCTTCTTAAAAAAACTAGTTTTAGATCTTAACTTCTTACCATTAAATTAAGATAAATATCCTCTTCTCACTTCTTTATAAACATCTTGGGAAACATCTTGCCATATGACCATCATTGTGATGTTTCAACATTAAAAATAAAAACTAATATGTGATTAAAGTAACAAACATATAAAATCCTTAACACGAAGATATTCTCGGTATACACATTAATGTTTGGGCATTACTCTTTTCGATGAAAATGTGAATTGTAATAATAATCAAGATGATTGAGTTGCACAATGTACTTGAACCTAGAGAGGTGTTTAAAAAAAAACATCCTTGATTTAATATAGACCATCAAGACTGATGATGGTTTTATTGCAGTCAACAAAAAGTTAATATAAGAAAGTGGGTTTTACTGAGGTTGGTGAGAGCTACCTAAGTTGAGAATATTTTGAAACTTACACTTGCTCAATAATTAATGTGTCCAATTATCTAGTGGATGCATGTCAATGAAGCTATTTCCCTCTTTGATGGTCATTTGTTGATGTGAAAACTAATGCAATGTGATAAATATGTATTATAATATGGAGACCCTAATATGAACATCATTTGTCATGATGTGACTTTCCCACACATGTCGGCCTCTCGTCGTTTATTTGCAACACATAGGAAAAAAAAAAGCTTTGTTTTTTTGGCTTGAAATACATGATTTCCACGAATAATTTTCTACTTATGTGTGGTGACGTTACTAATTGTGCCAAAAAAAACCTTGAAATTTCATGGCTGTGAATTTCCTAACGGATCTTTGTGCTCAGAAATTCATGATGTTTGACTAAACTAACTATTATAGCAGTGTTTCAGAGTATAAAGGCTTATAAGATATCCTTAATTTATGAATGACAAAACTTTGTTAAAATAATAAGTCATTAAATTCTCAAAGGAGTTTGCAAAAGATCTAACATTATTGGAATTACAAAATTTCAGCATATCTCTGTTCTCTATTTAGAAAATTTTCCCATGTTCCAGGATAAAGCAATGCCAAGTCCTTTGATATGAAATTATCTCCTTAGAATATGTTTGAAGGATTAGAAAGGCTACATAAATTTGAAAATATAGATGTTGTTATAAGAGACTTTTAGCAAAACATCCGAAATGACAATTCATGGCCATTGTTCATTCACAGTGAGGATAGAAAACTATGGTTTTTCAATTCATTGTTGCATTGGAACTGGTGAAATAATTATTTTATTTTAAGTTATATTCACTCATTTATTGTAGTTGGTGAAAAAATATTTTATTTAATTAATATTTACTAATTTATTGTAGTTTGTGAAATATTTATTTATTTAATTAATATCCAGTGATTCACTCTAGGTTGTGAAAGATCACCAAATATTTGTTTATTTTAATTAATATTCACTTCTTCACTAATTTTTGTTATTGTTGTTTTATCAAAGTGGCTAAAAGTTTATTTATGTTGAAACAAACGTTTGCATGAAAATCATTTTTCCATTCAAACTAACATATTGTCGTTTTGTGTAAATAACACTGAAGTATAGAGCAAATCAATGACAATGATTAAAGTATACAACCTCATCTTATTTTTAAATGCACTAAATGGGATCTCCATATTTATATAATATTTATTCTATTAGAAATAAGAGTTTTTGTATTTAGTGATTTAGTTTTTAAAGATGATCTTCCCAAATCCTTTATTCCTTCGGTGTATCTTTGCACCTTTAGGGAAAATTGGTAGTTAATATATGTAATGCAAATTTAAACGTAGTTTATTGTACAACCCTTATCTAGTGGATCACATACAAAATATGGTGAATGTGGATGGCAGAAGACCAATGTGAAGGTGTGGGAGTTATGGTTCATCGTGACGATTAGTGTGTTGGAGTCCTTGGAATGACAACCCAATGTTCTGACCACCTACAGCTCAGTTTCTAGTTTAATTATGGACGATTTGATGGAGAAGCTTAGAAATCATTACCTAGAATGGAGGGGAATTCAAGGTCTTAGGTTGTATGTTTAAATTGGTTAATCGTCTAGTGGGAGCAGTGACATGGAAGGTTAGTAATGAGTTTATTAGTTTTCAACCATCACTTTGAGGCATATCCTCACCTGGATTCAGGGAGCTTTTCTTAGAGCTTCCTTTTTATATTAAGCCCTGGAAGCCCTTGGACTCTCCATAGTCAACTCGATGTGTTTCTACAAAAAGACATGTCCCTAATTGTTAGCTTCATTCTGCCTTTTGATCTAAAGGTCGAGTTTTGTGGATGCAAGTTCGTTGGTTGCAAGCTTGGACTTTGGGTGGCTTTGTGCTTTGTCTTGGTGGTAATCTCTATATCTTATAGTTCATGCTTCCCTAGTTTTTCAGTTTTGCATTCTCAATTCAAAGTTTGTTTCTTTGGTTGCTCATTCAAATATCAGTTCTTTTGGACTGTTTATATTATTGGGGATAGTTTTCCTATAACACTCTTACTCCTCCCCATGTTATTAGTTTTCTTTATCACTCCCTGTCCTTTGTGGCCTTTATATGAAGGTATCTCTGAAGGTTTATCAAGTCTTAGAAGACTATATCTTTCCACTTTCTTGTCCTAGGTCTTTCATTTCCCTATGTTAAGTCTTCCTCTAGCACTATTTTATGTTTATCCTTTCTCTGGGATTGAACCAACTCCCCTCAATTTTGGAACATATAGTTTTTGTTCCCCCTTTCATATGGCACGAAAAGAATCTCCTTAAGAGGCAGACAAGGGAGAGGAAGCAGCTTTGCTCCCTTTGCAAGTGCAAATTCTCATCATCTGTCTTCCTTTCAACCTCGTGTCTAGACTACAACTCATTGCTCTAGGGATCATTTTTATGGATGTGATTCTTGAGATGGTTTAATGAACCATCTCAGAAGTGGAGGAGGAAGTTTGATATTGAATGAAGATTCATTCCTGATCGCAGGTTGACAAGGAAACTAGGAGTTGGATCCATGAGATTTTCACTTTTTAACCAATCTTGACAAACCTCATACACATAGGTAGCCAATCTCTATTAACATATAAAAATGATCACGAGGAGAGTTCTCATTGAGAGTCTAATACTTATCAAGAGACACTAGTTTGCATTCCAAATATTCTGGATAAATTGCAGAAAATATATAATGAAGTCTTTATTTTGACTAAGGAAATGATATGCATTACCTTTACCCCATCTTATGAAGACAATGACTCACAACCACCAATCTAGGTGGACCCTCAGGATGACATGATCAAGTAATCTTATGTTTTTGTCATAGTTTTAAAAAATGGTCAGCATGAACCAGTCAAATCGTCCGGTTCATTAGGCAACTGGGTTGAACCAGGAAAAAAACTTGGTTTAAGGGTCGACTTCGCCAAAAGATCATAAAAAATGATCAAACATGCTGGTTTATGATGGAATCGGTCAGTTTATGGTAAAACTGGCCAGTTCCGTCATAAATCGACTGGTTCATTCCCAAGGCCGCGACGGACAGTGACAGACCCACACAAAATCCTTTTGGAAGATTCTTGGGTGTTTTGGAGGAAAAGCAAGGGTTGTTTCCCTCCAAAAGCATCCTCTCCAAGTCTTTAAAAGGAGCTCACCCCCCTCATTTTCCTCACACATCTCATTTGGAGTTTTTGTGAGTTTCATTGGGAGCTTGGAGAGTGATGAATTTTTGCCGGAGTATTGGAACAACAGATATTTTGAGCTAAGTAGTAGCCACCATGCCTCCAAAAAACAAGGATACTGCGTGGACGCTTTGTGATATGATTGATGGAAAAATGATCTGTAAATATTGCCAAAAATCTATTGAAGGAGGGGGTATTAACAGGTTCAAGCAACACTTGGCTAGGATAGGAGGCCATGTAAAACCATATGGAGCACCAAATGAATTAGGAGGGCATATTAGGGTAGAATACCTTCAGAAGTTTGAGACTTAAGCCATTGGACCAACATATAAGTTTGTGACTCAAGCAGTTGCAAAGTTTGGGAGTCGAGACTCAACCAACTAAGTTTGATCATGATGAGAAGTTTCAACTTTCAAAGTTTCAAGTGATAATGTTGATTACTAATATCATATGTGTAGACTTGTAGTAGGTCATTTAGAGCCTCATTGATTATATATTTTGTTGTTGATATGTATTGCACTTGGTGCCATTTTGATATTTTCACCTTTACATGGTATATATATGAGCAAACTTTGCATATTTTGTGTCTATTGGTTTGGAATCATGGTTTTAAATCTTAAAAACAATTTTTTTCATTACAAATTAATTATTTCATGTGCTTTTTTGAAATCATTTAATTGAGATCTAACTAGTCCCGGTTTGACCGTTTATGATTTGAAACCCGATTTATTAGGTGGACCAGTCCGGTCATCGGTTCTGG
Source organism: Pinus tabuliformis (assembly GCA_031772625.1). Classification (NCBI taxonomy): domain Eukaryota; kingdom Viridiplantae; phylum Streptophyta; class Pinopsida; order Pinales; family Pinaceae; genus Pinus; species Pinus tabuliformis. Next base: position 557,085,009 of record CM062813.1, on the reverse strand, counting down.
TTTTTAGAACTATGATTTTTGTTACAATTTTATATAGTGGCACTAGTTTAATTATGTATGTGAGTATCTAATAATCTATTTTTGTTAGTTATTCTTTTACTTTAAATGATAGGCTTATAGCTTTAATAATATGTAATGTAAAAATTTGGAGACTCTGATACTTTCCCATGTAGCAGACCAATAACTTTTGGACATCAACGAGAGATATATATATATATATATATATATATATATATATATATATATATATAATATATATAAAAAAAAAAGTCAATGAAACCATAAATGGATGTGTAAAGATGGTGAAGAATACTTGAATAATTTGTTTATTACACTCTTTTTTCCGAAATGAAATATAACCATATTAAATGGGAAGAATGGACAGGACAAGGACATTTAGTTGAAATATTAGCATTAAATGAATGTGTAAAGATGGTGAAGAATACGTGAATGATTTGTTTGTTACATTCTATTTTTTCTGAAATGAAATATAACTATATCAAATGAGAAGAATGGGTATAACAAAGACATTTGGTTGAAATATTAGCATTATTAAATGGGGAACTAATAGAATAGTTATTATTGTTTTTGTTTGTAAGTAATGTATAAATTTAAAATATTTTTCTTGTAAGATGATCTAGTGGTTGATACAATGGGGGATTATTCCCTCCACCTAGTTTCAAATCTCAAGAGTACACATCCTTGTGGAGTCTCAAATTAATTTTGTGGTATATCATACCTTATAGGTTAGTTACTAGATTTATAGTGATACTTCAATAACTTTTTAATTTTTATGTAGTAGTTGCTACATTAATTATGATAAGTTCTAGAGTGTTTTTTCAATATATCCACATAATTATAATTATAATTCTTAATAAAAATAAAATTTCTTTTCAAAAGAGTTTGAAGTAAATTTTTAATAAAATTAAGATTTCTTTTAAAAAGAGTTCGAAGTATTATGAATTCCTAATAAAATTAATATTTCTTTGGAAAAAAGTTAAAAGCTTCTAAAGAAAATCCTAATATAAGTTTAGGCATCAAACATTAATTATGATAAATTCTAAAATATTTTTATGTGGTATTTCAAGGAATATTGATGAATCTCAAGTATGAGTGGAATATTGTTTTTTTTAATCAATTTATTTAAATTGTTAAAAATATAATAAATAACGCCGCAGAGCTAGTGTTCCCTATGGCTTAACTTAATTGAACTACTAATTTACTTTGCATTGTTATAATGTAATTAGTTTTGGTTAAATGTAATTTGTCCACAAATTAATATATATATGTATGTGTGTAAATTATCAAATGCATAACATGATAATAAAAAAAATTAATAAATTAACAATAACAACTATATCATTGTAACCATATGAGACATTTAATAAATCTTTCAATTACAACTCCACAAAACTTAAATTTATTTTCAAGTACATGGGCATAGACACAACAACTAGCATAATGGACATACAAGTTTTGTGGCAAAATGGCGGCCTAGGTAATCGCGAAAAATGAATTAGAGGTTTTATTACGAGACAAAATAATTTTGTATTTTATTTTGAAAATAAATAAAATTTGATAACAAAATAATTGTTAATGGTTGAAAAATTAAATTAACTAATTTTGCTTATTTCTAAGTTCTAACCCTAGATTCCAAAATATCAATATAAGATTGAAATATATGATAAAACATGCCTTTAACAATCTCATTATTATTTCTTGGTTTCTTAATACAAAGTTGCAATTTCACTAGGGAAAATGGGTTGTATGAGACATATGAGCAACACAAACAAATCTAAATATGCATGACATGCAAACAAATCTAAATATGCATGACATCCAAATTTCTTTCCAGAAATTGTTTCTTTTAGAATTTGTATTTAAATATTATTAAAAAATTTAAAATTTAAATGGTAGGTTAGAGTATTCTAATTATTAGCTAAATTATATTGAAATTACTTAGCTAAATTGTTTAAGGTAATAGAAATGTCCAAAATTTCAAATAAAATATATGATTTTAACAAATAACATAATAAAAACAAACAATATTCTTTTTAAATAGAATTTGTTAAAAATATATATTTTCAACAAAAACATTTATGTTTATATAATTATATTTATTTTTTTATAATTTCATGGGACTTATGGCTGGATTGGTTGATCACATAGCATATTGCTGAATTGAGGCTTCTGTGATCCATATCAAATTTTTGAGAGATTCTTGGATGTAAATCACATGAAATTTCATTTGTCGACGCGTTTCGAACCAATTAACTGCTTAGTTCGAAACGCGTTGACAAATGAAATTTCATGTGATTTACGTCAAAGAATCTCTTAAAAAAACCATGACATATTATAAGAAATTTCGATGCAACTTCCAGTTTTCAAACATGAAGAATCACCATCATTTAGTTGTAAAGGAAAGCTATAGTCATATGGTCTGAGTATTTTTAAACTAATTGTCAATTGACTTCATACTTATCTCATGTTATGACTTTCAAATCAACGGGCTCTCAATTAATGGATTGGGTGTCAGCGGTACAATGCTAGAGTTAGGAGTACAAGTTTTGACGGGTAAAGATATGACAACAAAGGAAACTGAGTTGATAGCGGCGAAGAAGATCATGATGGCTTAATAAGACCCAATTTCTCTGCACCAATCTGGATGTGAATAAATCAAATTTTTAAATTTTTAAAAATAAATTATATTGGTTTTCTAATGAAAACCTTTAGATATTGATTATTTAATTTTTAGTCAACACTCCACTAATTCAGGTTCAACGGATTAGCGAATGCTTTATTACCCTGCTGCCGCAAGGATAATAAGTAAAATAAATTTTAAATCTTTGTAGTTTATAATACATTATTACCCTGCAACGCATTAGCGAATGCGTTATTACCTTGCAACGGATTAGCTAATGCATTATTACCCTCTTGCTGCAGGGATAATAAGTAAAATAAATTTTAAATCTTGTAATTTATAATGCGTTATTACCGTGTTGCGGATAGTAAGTAGAATGAATTTTAAATCTGGTGTTTTTTATAAATTGAATAAATTAAAAATATATTATTAAAATCAATTATAAATTAAATGATTTTTAATGAATCGAATAAATAATAATTATTTAGAATTAAAATGTGTAATTAAATTAAATTACAAATATCAAAAACATTTTATTTATATATATATATAATTGAGGTGGTTAGGGAAATGGTTGTTATTTTCTCTACTCAAATTCAAATTTTAGCTAGTGAAATGATGAGTTATAATACTTTGATAAGTATTGTGGTAATGACTTTGTGCTTATGAATATTGTTGAATTACCTTGTGTATACTTGTGGGTTAGCCTTATCCCAACAATCTCAACCTATCCCTTCTAAGAAAAAATAATTTCTATCACATACATATATATAATTTGATTTTGTAATATATGAATTAACATAGAATTTAGTTAAAAAGTGTACCAAATGTCTAAATAAGTTCTTTTATTATAAAAGATATTCTTATTTAAACAGGTGGTGGCATGTCACTGTTTTGTTTTTTTCACATAAGAATTACTTGCATCTAGTTTTGTTTGCTTTTTAAATACTTTAAAGTTGCATATAAGTTTGTACAAATCTATAAAAGAAATTAAAATCACAAATATCAATAGTAAATATATATTTGAAAGTAAGAAAATCATTGTTGTTCAACAAAGGTTTTGATTGCATAAATAAAACAAAATATCATTCCTAGTTGTAATTTAGGTGCATATCCTTATTTTTATCCTATTCACATATATTTAGAAATAATAATAATTTATTATTATCACTATCTATTTATAACATTAGTACAAATTCAAAAAAAAAACCAAAAACTAAAATATATATATATATATATATTTTCTATACGACGATATACTTATTACATTAATATCTAAAACTTTTGTTTTAAAAATGACATTTACAACTTGAAATAATAAACTTAAAGAAAATTACAAATTAAATGAAATTCAAATTAACAAATTTAATGAAATTTTGTGTAAATAAAATGAATTAGAGTCCATTAGTTTTTGTAGCATTGGATGTGTTATAGTCACGAAACTTTATGGAGAGGCTATAATACATGAGATCTCCATAAGCCGGAAATCGTTTCAGGAAATTCCACCTAAAAACGACTCAATTAGATTATTAACCTATCTTTTAATGTTTCCTAAGTCCAAACTTAGGAAAACTGGTTAATTAATCATAATTAATTAATTCACGGTGAGAATTATCTAGAAACTCAGAGAGATCGACTTTGATACAATCCTAGTCCTTGATTAAGATTTAATCTTGGGTGTTGGTGCTCCAACAGAGGATTATAAGAAGATGTCAATAAGCGTTTAGAGAACATACTAGAGACACTCAAAGAATTTGATTTTCGAGAGTAGCAACAGTAAGATGTTGGAGAGTTCGAGCTTTAGTGAGGAAGCAGAGTTAGTGGGGGGGGGACACTAATCCGGAGGAAGTTTTCAAGATCCGGAGAGGCAACAACAAGAGGTCGAATTATTCCTAGTGAGGCAGCACAGAGGGTTGTGCAGTTGCTTCAGAAGAGAAATTTGATTTGGCTGAAGGAAAATTTGATTCAACTTCCATGTAACACCCTCCTCCCACATGTACCTAAGTTAACCGATCCATCAAGGTAAGCATGTGATGAGAGGTTACTATGATGTGATTTAACTCCCCATATATAATTAAGGAAGTGGAACCCACAAAACAAAACCATTATGACCAACCACACATGCTACATAATCTTCAGGAGCCAACCAACCCTTTCAGGTGACCAACCCCTGAGACAACCTGACATTTCACAGCCCTAGAGCCTCAGTCACTCCCATGACAAGGCATGCATGCGACTGGGACCCTCCATTCGCTCCCATGACAAGTCATGCATGCGACTGGGACCCTCCATTCACTCCCATGACAAGGCATGCATGCGATTGGGACCCTCCATTCGCTCCCACATCAAGGGCATGCCAATGACTGTGGACTTTTTCAGCTAGTTCTGAGCCAACGACCCTGAATTTTGTGCCACCTTTTCAGGGCCAGGACTCGGGCCACTGCCCAAAACTTCTTGAAACTTTCAAAAATGATAATTAACATCAAAATAAAGGTACTAACACAAACACTTGATCAATGAATTGACTGGACCCCTAATAGCCATGCTAGACATTTCGTCAAACATGTCACAAATATACATTCTAAAGGTCATAACAACATATTTAAGCATAGGGGTCTCATACTTTTTTGAGAACTGTAAGGAAGCACTGATGCCTTTTCACAATAGTTGCACTATCATATAGTAGGTCATATATTCATTGTTCATTCATTTTCAAATCAAAACATGATGAAATCCATATATCAAATATGTCATAAAACATACCCATAACCAGCATATAAACAACAAAAATAACAAGGATATAACAACCATAAAAACCACATATGAACACGTATGTTTACCCATCAATACAAGAGGAAAGAAGCTCTTATTAACATATGTAGAATGCATCCAGGTCTGGGACTTCCACATACCACCAGACCTAGATTGGTGTTGTAGCGATTGCAACACCCTCCAAAATTTTGGCCTACACTCAAATTTTGGAGCCTACTGTGGATCTTGTGATCGGTCGTTCCTTAGTCACTTATTGGTCAGTTGATTATTTCAAATTCCCTTCTTGGATCTTAAGATTCATTCACACTTTTATCTTTATATAACAAGTGTCATCTTCGGGCATGGGAATTATCGCTTGTCATGCAAAGGGGAGTTTTGGTTTGCTTCAAGGGGAAATCTTTGTGAAAATGAGTTGTTCTCATCATATAGACACATTTTGCATTCATTTCCAAAGTTTTACGCATTATTAAACAAGTGTCATCATTATCGTCACAAAGTCTATCATCGGAGCCACACTTGTCATAAGTTGCCAGAAAGGTTGTTGCATTAAGTGAAGTGTGCTTTCATATGCTTTGGATGATCTATGGTTTATCACTATGTGTCTAAATGTGTGATCACAGTCAAGTTCTATCACTGTTCGGATCGGTTTCACTGATCCCACACTTAGTCAAATTCTAGAGGATTCCTAGAAACCTAGCCTCATCCAGCCTTCCTAAATTGCGCACTTCGCATCTGCAACCCTCAATCTTCTTCCTTGCATGCTGGAACTGCGCAATGTGCAGAAAGCACAACCTCCCTATGCATCCCAAACTATGAAGCTGCTTCCTTCGGTGTCCTTCCCTCAACCGGAACTCACTATCTCCAGAAACTATGCAGTCCTATCCCCCAAGCCTCTCAGCTACCTAGTTCCCCTTGCCTCTTGAAACTACGTAGTTTGTCCTCCCAGGGCACCATCCCACAACAACCACTGCTTGATTTAACTATGCAATTTTGTCCCCCAGTGGGCACTGCGTAATTTTTTCCCTTAGTGGGCACTGCATAAACTTTTCCCTCAGTGAGGACTATGAAGAAATTTCCCTTAGTCTGGACTGAGCTGTGCACTGGGTAGTCTCAGTGATCAAGCATGACCCTTGGCTGCTTGAAATGAGCAAATCGTGCAGTCACTGGGTCTTTTCCCTTGACTTGTCACTCAGTCACGGCCCAATTCACGAATCCAAGTGCTCTATCTTAGGCTAGGGGTTTCAGACTGATGTCGTCTCGTCATGAGTGAGTTGTAGATGCAGGTACTCTCTTACACTATGGCAAGATGATAAAGAAGGAGATGAAGAAGGAGGACATACTAGACGACACTCAAGTGTTGAGGAGAAAATATAATCATCATATAGGAAGACCAAGGAACCCAGGGGTATGATAGAAGATCAGGACTGGATGAAGACTCCATCTGATTCACAACCCTTTAGAGGGTAGGAATGAAAAAAAACCACATCTTTCATGAAGTTGAAAAACACCTCTTAGCATAGTATAAAGGAAAACTTACCATTGTCATATCATTATTTCTTCAATGAAATGTATGGTCGCAAACACTGAAAGTCATTCCATGTGTTTTTCGCTAATTGTTTTGTTCCTTTTTGCATGTTGGGCTAATTGTCCTCTTTTGGCATGTTTAACTGATATGTAATGTTGCGATCCTTTTCTAGTGGTTTTGAAGGTTGTTCTTTGTGTATATGAGTTTTACTAGCCATGTAGACACCTGTCACACTCATACACAAAGTCTTGAGCACTGCTGCACAAGTGTCGTCAATGTCATCCTAAAGTCTATCTCAAGTGTCGCACCTGTCGCTTCTTGTCATGAGACAATCACCAAGATGTTAATGCTTTGTTTGTTGCTTCGGTGGCCTGTGTTGTTGTGTCATCAAAGTATGCTAAGTGTGTGATCACAAGTTCAAGTTCATCAAAAGTCTATTTTCCACCCACACTTAGCCATTTTCGAAAAATCTTCCTGACCAGGCAACTCAGCTTCACTGGGCCCGATTGAACTGCGTTCAAGTTCATCAAAAGTCTATTTTCCACCCACACTTAGCCATTTTCAAAAAATCTTCCCAACCGGGAAACTCAGCTTCACCGGGCCCTGAATGAACTACAAACTTCACAATCTCAACTCTCATTGATGTGACCTTGTTGCTTGGGATTGCGCAGTGCATAGGCATTGTCCTCTAGGGTAGTTGTATTGTGCAATTCCAGAGCTCAACAACCTTTCTTGACCCCAGAATCGCGCAATTATTCCTCCCAATCTGACTTGAACTGCGCAATTCACACTTTTAGACCTCATGCTTTTCCCTTGCACGCTGGAACCCCAAAATTCATAGAGAGCTCAGCCTCCCTTAGCCTCCAGAACTACGCATATTTTTCCTCCAATGTCCTTCCCTCAACTGGAGCTCACTGCCCTCAAGAACTGCGCAGATTTGTCCTCCATGCCTCTTTGCTGCTCAATCCCCCTTGCCTCTGAAAACTGCACATAACTAACTTCTCAGGGCCTTATCCCACATTAGCGACTGCTGATTTGAGTTGTGCAATCCTGACTTCCAATGGCCACTCCGCAATTTCTCTCCCTAGTAGGGATTGTGTTGAAAATTTCCTCAGTCAAGCCTGAGTTGCGCCCTGCATAGTCTTAATTATCAATCTCTCTCCCTGTCACTTGGAATTGTGCAATGCGCAGTTACTGGGCCCTCTCTCCCAGCCTGTCACTTGTCCTAGGCTCAATCATGGATAATAATGCATCATCTTAGACTAGGGAGTTTTCAGATTGATGTTGTCTCATCATGAGTGAATTGTAGGAACATGTACACTATCAAGTCATGGCGAGATGATGAAGAAGGAGAAGAAGGAGGGAAGCATGCCTAAAGACTCACTTGTAGTTGAACAGGAAAGTGGACCTACCAAGAGAAAGCGAAGGAACAAAAGTGTGCAACCACCTACCAAGACCAAAGATCATTGAAGACCCCACATTATCAAGCTATGCGGAGGAGAAGAGAAAGCATATCCAAGAACACATCTAGCACTCAACAGCAACAACGAATTGACATTGCCACATCATCAAGCCAGTCCATGTTAGAAGTGTCATGTCAATTCATGTCATGAGTTGTCATATGCCACATCACTATTGTGGGCCATGTATATTGTAAATCAAATGTATTATAAAGTTGAAGTCTAATGGACACACATGAATATGAAGAGTCATGTAAGTTTAAAAGTCATAGGAAGTTGAATAGTCATGAGGTTAGTCAAAGAGTCACAAGGGGTGAGCATCACCCCTTGGTTATATATACCCTCTCATTGTATGAGCAAAGGATTTTTCACCTTGGCTCCTCTTGCAAGGCATTAGAGAGACCAACAAGGAGTGGCTCCAATGTCCCACTATCGAGGCTAGTGATGTACAATGTAAATATGTGTCTTGGAACTTTTTCTTAATAAAATAAGCCTTTTAAAGCCAGTACATTATTCATGCATGAACTATGGATGTTTGTAAGACTATTCTGTGGAAGTTTGTATTTCATGTTTGCTTTCACATGTACTAAGATAGTTGAACTATTTCTGTTATTTTAGCGCTTATCTTGTTGAGAATGTGTTGTAATGGTTGTTATTTTTGTCCCATCCTTGTGGACTATTCCACAGGATACTAGACAAATATTTCCTTACTTATCGGTTATAATGACCGTCACATCCGTTGTGGACTATTCCACTGGATGTTAAATGAATCTTCCATGGTTCATTGGATATAACGATTGTCGCATCCGTCGTGGACTATTCTATTGGATGTTAGATAGGTCCTTCTGGTTCACGTGTGTCTTCCTGGGTGGTACTATTACCTCTCACTTAGAGGTTCACTCCCCCCCCCTTTTTGCGGTAAGAGAACCTAGACATAGTTGCGATGCACACTCAGCTTTCTTTTCAAATAGCTAGAGCCAAGGCGAATCTTTAAGGATTTGGAAATCGGGCCTTTATATCAGATGGGACTCTTGCACCAAACGGTGTGAGGTCTGATTGGGACTTCATATCGGGGAGATCCCCTTGGTTGACGAATTTCTAGCACCGTAAAAAAAGGCACTAGAAGGAGGGCCAGACGACAGGTTTTGCTTGTTGAATTTGGTTTGGATCTCTTATTTAAAATGGATATTCCCTAAATCATAATCCCGAGAGATGTTTTTATAAAGAGATTGATTATACCATCTCTGCAGAAGTTATTCATAACCTGTCCAAATTTAAGTTCGATAATGAGGGTGAATCAAATTTTCGTGAACATCTGTTTCAAGTTGTTCATCTTTATCTTTCTCACATAATATGTTCCAAAGATGTCATGGCTAGATTACTCACCCTCACATTCGAAGGTTGTGTTAATCATTGATGTCATACATTACCCATTGCTTCTATCCATTCATTCAACTAGCTTGCCAAGAAGCTTCATAAAGCCTTTGATAAATATAACTACTAAGATGTTTGTGGAAGAATCAATCTTTTAAGAATGAAGCCTAATGAACCAGTTGAGGATTTTTCTTATCGATTCCTTCACCTATGTTATGAAATTCCTAAAAAACATTTGAACTGCGATTTCTTGAAACAAGAGTTTGAGCACTTGATTATTGTCTCTTCACATGGTGGGCCTGAACCTCCTGATTTTTCTGCTTCCCCAACTCTTGTGAATCACCATGACCTGCTCCACTAGTGGGTTCTTCACATTCTCTTGATTCTCAAGCTGCCGACTCAAATTTCAATTAGGTACAAAGCAATCACATTACGCAGGTAGAGGAGTAGAAAGGTGAAGACACTTTCAATCTTTCCTCTCTTTTTTCAGAATGTTCTATGTCAAGATATTGTGTTTCCATTCTTGAATGATTATTAATATGCTAATCTAGGTAGAGAACCCAATGCGATCAATTATTTCAATCACCCCCCAGCCTTGGGCAGTGATCATTCCAATGGTGATAAATCTATTTTTGTATGCCACGCTGAATGCCCAAGCACATCATATGATCTTTCAGTTTCTCATGAAGATTTTAATTTAGATCTAGAATCTTCTTTGGTCAAAGAAGATGTTTGTATCGAAACTTCCTCTTCACCTCACCATCCCTTGTGTCCTACTGTTTTCAATACATCTACTTGTGATGGAGATACCTCATGCTCTTTAGTTTCTTCATCCGATGAGTTATCCCCTTGATTGACACAAAGTGGTGAGGTTGTCTGTGATGAAATTGAAAACAATCAAATCATAGAGAACCCTTCCAACCCATCATCATCTCTTCTCTTGCATGAGGATAAATATTCAAATCAACTTGTTCATGAGATCTCACGGATTGATTTATCTTTGAATTTGTGATCAGAAGAGTCTTCCGATTTGAGCAATCTGGTTGTTGAAGTTGAAAATTTCAATAAAATATTTTACAGAGATTGTTGTTATCCTATGATTAACGGTCTTACTGAAACCAACAATAGCAGCTATCCTTAAACCGTGCATGATCTGGTTCAAGCTTCAAAATGTGATTCTACAATCTTGGGAAGTTTCGGGACCTGCTAGGGAGTCGAGGCACTTCAACTTCCGTTGATGGTTATGTCAGGATCTCGTGACTCTGGTAAGCCCCCCAAACTAAGTCATATCTGGTTTCACACTATGCAGTCATATCTGGTAAGCCCCAAGCCCGATTTGCACACTATGCAGTCTTAGTGATCAAGTTTGACCATTGGCTATTTGAGCTACGCAAATCGCATAGTCATTGGGCCTTTTCCCTTGACTTGTCACTCAGTCTCGGCCCAATTCATGAATCTAAGTGCTCTATCTTAGGCTAAGGGTTTCACACTGATGTCGTCTCCTAATGAGTGAATTGTAGTTGCAGGTACTCTCTTACACTATGGAAAGATGATAAAGAAGGAGATGAAGAAGGAGGACATACTAGATGACACTCAAGGAGTTGAGGAGAAAAGATAATCATCAGATAAGAAGACCAAGGAACCTGGGGGTATGATAGAAGATCGGGACCACATGAAGACTCCATCTGATTCACAACCCTTTGGAGGGTAGGTACGAAAAACAAAGCACATCTTTCATGAAGTTGAAATACACCTCTTAGCATAGTATGAAGGACAACTTACCATTGTCATATCATTATGTCTTCAATGACATGTATGGTCACAAACACTGAAAGTCATTCCATGTGTTTTCGCTAAGTGTTTCATTCCCTTTTGCATGTTGGGCTAATTGTCATCTTTTGGCATGTTTGACTGATATGTAATGTTGTGATCCTTTTCTGGTGGTTTCTAAGATTGGCCTTTATGTGTACAAGTTGTCCTAGCCATGTAAACACCTGACACACTCATACATAAAGTCTTGAGCATTGTCGCACAAGTGTCGTCACGGTCGTCCTAAAGTCTATCTCAAGTGTCGAACTCGTCGCTTCTTGTCATGAGAAAATCACCCAGATGGTAATGCTTTATTTGTTGCTTCGGTGGTCTATGTTATCATGTCATCAAAATATGCTATGTGTGTGACCACAAGTTCAAGTTCATCACAAGTCTATTTTCCTCCCACACTTAGCCATTTTCAGAAAAGCTTTGCGACCGAGCAACTCAGCTTCATCGGGCCCCAAATGAATTGTGAACTACTCAATCTCAACCCTAATTGATGTGACCTTGCTACCTGGAATTGTGTAGTGCTCAGTCACTGTCCTCCAGGGCAGTTGTAATGGGCAACTCCAGAGCCCAATAACCTTCCTTGACCCTAGAATTGCGTAGTTATTCCTCCTAGTCTGACTTGAACTGTGCACTTTGCACTTTCAGTCCTCAAGCTTTTCCCTTGCATGCTGGAACCCCATAATGCGCAGATATCCCAACCTCCCTTGGCCTCCAAAACTGTGCAGATTTGTCCTCAAGGGTCCTTCCCTTAGCCGGAGCTCACTAACCTCAAGAACTGCCTAGATTTGTCCTCCACGCCTCTTTGCTGCCAAGTCCCCCTTTCCTCTGAAAATTGCATCTAACTGACCTCTTAGGGCCTCAATCCTGCATCAAATGCTGCTGGCTTGAGCTATGCAATCCTGAATCCCAGTGGCCACTACGCAATTTCTCTCCCTAGTAGGGACTGTGCTAAAAAGTTCCTCAGTCAAGCCTGAGCTCTGCTCTGTGTAGGCTTAGTGATCAAGCTCTCTCCCTGTCACCTAGAACTGTGCAATGCATAGTTACTAGGCCCTCTCTCCTAGCCTGACACTTGTCCCAGACTTAGTTCATGGATAATAATGCATCATCTTAGACTAGGGAGTCTTCGGATTAATTTTGTCCCGTCATGAGTGAATTACAACAACATGTACACTATCAAGTCATGGCGAGATTATGAAGAAGGAGAAGAAGGAGGGAAGCATGCCTAAAGGCCCACTTGTAGTTGAATATACAAGTGGACCTACCAAGAGAAAGCGAAGGAACAAAAGTGTGAAAACACCTACCAAGACCGAAGACCATTGAAGACCTCACATTATTTAGCTATGTGGAGGAGAAGAGAAAGCGTATCCAAGAACACATCTAGCACTCAGAAGCAACAACAACTTGACATTGCCACATCGTCAAGCCAGTCCATGTCAGTAGTGTCATGTCAAGTCGTGTCATGAGTTGTCATATGCCACATCACTATTATGGGCCATGTATATTGTAAATCAAATGTATTTTAAAGTGGAAGTCCAATGGACACACATGAATGTGAAGAGTCATGTAAGTTGAAAAGTCATAGGAAGTTGAACAATCATGAGGGTGGTCAAAGAGTCACAAGGGGTAAGAATCACCCCTTGGTTATATATACCTTGTCATTGTATGAGCAAAGAACTTTTCACCTTGGCTCCTCCCGCAAGGCATTAGAGAGACCAACTAGTTCTTTGAGGAGCAAGGAGTGGCTCCAATGTCCTACTAATGGAGCTAGTGATGTACAATGTAAATATGTGACTTGGAACCTTTCTTAATAATAGAAGCCTTTTAAGGCCAACACGTTATTCATGCATGAACTATGAATGTTTGTAAGACTATTTTGTGGATGTTTGTATTTCATGTTTGCTTTCACATGTACTAAGATAGTTGAACTATTTCAGTTATTTTAGTGATTATCTTGTTGAGAATGTGCTGTAATGGTTGTTATTGTTGTCCCATCCTTGTGGACTATTCCGGAGGATACTAGACAAATATTTCCTTGCTTATCGGTTATGACGACCGTCACATTTGCTGTGGACTATTCTGCTTTAGACAGATCTTCCCTGGTTCATTGGTTGTAACAACTGTCACGTCCACCGTGGACTAGTCCGCTAAATGTTAGACAGGTCCTTCTGGTTCATGTGTGTCTCTTCCTAGGTGGTAATATTACCTCTCACTCCTTCCCCCCCCCCCCTTTTGTAGTTAGAGAACCTAGACACAATTCCGCTGCACACTCACCAGACACACTCACCTTGCTTTTCAAAGATGCCATTGCATCACTCTCTTGTGCTTATAGCTAGAGCCAAGATAAATATTTAAGGATTTGGAAACTGAGCCTTTACACCGGATGGGACTCCTACACCAAATGTTGTGAGGTTTGATTGGGACTTCATATTAGGGAGATCCCCTTGGTTGACAGATTTCCAGCATCGTCAACAATTGGCTGTAACCAAACCTTTCTTTCAGTCAATCACCCTCGTGCCATATTCCAAGAATGAATGAGGGATCTCATAAAACAACTCAAGAAAAACCAAACATCAATCCTCAACCAGTGATTCCACCTCATGGTCAGACATCACTAATCATCACCAGATTGGTCTCTACCCAAGATGTCTAGGTTTCCAGAGCGTTTTTCCAACTGAGGCTTCCACAACTAGTAACTCAACCCACAGTTGTTGTCGGACTTCGTGAGTGTTTGTCGAACCAGGGGTTCCAGGGCTATTAACTCAACCCAAGCTGTTATAGGGCTTCCAAAGTGTTTGTCCAACCAAGGCTTCCAGGAACTAGTAACTAAACCCACATCCATAAGGAACATGAGAACCAACCAGAAAACAAAAGGAAAGACATCCACAACACCATGGTTATCCAGGAAATGGCAAGGCTAGGCAAATCCACCGTTAATCCTCCATGCCAATGATAGATCATAACCAAGAAATGACATGCATGTGCCATGCATGCCAAAACTAGCAAGGAAATCATATATGCAACTTGGTACCTACAAGCAAAACATGTTGTAGTTGCTGATCCCGATGTCCTCTTGCACTTTCATGCTCTTCCTTTGCCTTCTTGCTCAGAAAATCTAAGTATGCCAAACTCCTCCAAGAGTGCCCCAGGAAAACTCTAAGTGTCTAAGAGTATGAGAGAGAGAGAGAGAGAGTAGAATAGAGAGCTCCAAACTAAACTGACAAAAGTCTGAACTAGCCAAAAGATACAAACTGATCCTCATAAATCTTTTTATTAATGAGACCTCTATTTTCTTCAATTTACCATTATTTTCCTTCATTTTCTTCCTCACATGCAACTTGTGACCTTTCACCTTCCTTTTTTTTTTCCTAATTTTCATCTTTTCATAAATAAAATGCTAATTAATGCCACTTTGCCTTTCCAAAGCCTTTGCCATTGCCTTTGCCAATTTCCATAGCCATTAATTAATCACAAGTGATTCCCATCACTATGGTTTTCCCAACATTCAACTTGGAATACATGTCCCATAACCATGGTTATTATTTTGCCTTTATTAACTTTATTGCATGGATTTTTTACTAGGGCTGTTACATTCCAGAGGCCGAGAAAGTCTTCCAAAGGGATGAATAATCAATTTACTCATCAGAGACAGGTAGAACGAATTGATCAGAGGCAGTTTCCAGCTATATGTCCAAGGGTTTGTGCAAGCACTGCGCATAAACGCAAAGGGTTCAGGAGGATGAGTTTTCTTAGGTAGAGTTGTGTCGGGGTTGCTTGTGGAGGAAGGGAAATTCCCTTAGATAATTTTTGCTAGATTTACTTGTTGTTTGGATTGCCAGCTGGGCATCCATAGATTTTGCTCATATTTCACTAGTGCATAATAATAAAAAACCCTCAGTTGTTGCACCAATTTTCCCCAAGTTGGGTTTTTCTGGGGACATTTGTCCAGAAATATTTGTGTTAATTATTGTGTGTGTGCTAGTATTTTCTCAACTCCAACGCTATTTTCTTATGTAGTTTATTTGTGAATATCACAGTTTGAATTATTTATATTTATCATAGAAGATAAATTGTTAAATAAATTAACAATTAGAAAACTAATTTCCAGATGCTATGATAAATGAAATTTTCACATGGCATCAGAGCGTAAGTGATCAACCAGGAAGCTTAGAAGCAGAGGCGAGAATTTCGTTGTTTAGAGGGAGCAACAGGTAAAAATTCTCAGGTTGCGTAGTACCCACACAAGAAGGCCAAATTGTTGGGGCAAGGTTTCGATTTTTCAGGTGCAAGCTCATAGAAAATTCAATTTTTTTAGGATAGTGATTCTAGCAGTTAGAGGGAGCAACAATAGCTCAAATTTTCACTGTGCAGACTTGTAGTTGGATGAAAAAGGTTTTGCAGTAGTAGAACCACTGTCGGGTGGAAGAGAAATTGCACACACAAAGGGATATTTCTCTCAGAGGGTTTCTAGCCAAGAAATCTGATTTTCCCAGTGTCAGGTGGCATTAACAGCAAGTAGTACTGAAAATTCCAGGAGGAAGTGCGAGTAGCATAGCAGTAGCCTAGCAGAGGAAGAGGGAGTTTCCAGATCAGATCATAGATGGCCACAACAGGGCTTAGATACCAAGATAGATTGGAGGGAGCCTCCAACTATGTCGTCTGGAAGGCAAGGATGCTATTCCTTCTAGATGAATATGGTTTGAAGACTATGCAGAAAGTGTGCTAGCAGTACCCCGGGATGTCGATCAGTAGAAGGAGTACAAGAAGGAGATGGTGAAGGCCAAGAGGTTGATTTTTGATGGAGTCTGAGATCATCTTGTCTCACATTGTGGTAGAGAAAGGGACATCCAAGGAGATGTGGGATGCTTTATTTGAGTTGTTTCAGAGTTCTTACGAGTAGTGGAAGATGTACCTCTAGGAGAAACCGAGGAACACCGGGATGCAGAAGGGTGAGAGCATAGATTCCTTTCTCACTCGGATTCAAAAAGTACAAGATCATTTGTCAGTTGTTGGTTCAACACCTTAACCCGGAGAGCTTGTACGATTGGAACTGAATAGTGTATCAGAATACTGGAAATGAGTTGTCCAGAGTATCTTGGGTAGAGATTCCTTGCCAAGGTGGGACAGTACATGGTCTAATCTGGAGCAGGAAGAGTTGAGGCGGGCTCTATTGAAGATCACCATTAGTGGCAGCAACAGTAAGGGTGTGAACATTGAAGAGGATAATGTGGCCCTTGCATCTAAGGGTCCTAGTCAAGCACATGGGGAGCAGAAGAAGAAGAAGGATATTTCAAAGGTCAAGTGCTTCAGGTTTGGTGAGTACAGTCACTACAACACATAGTGTCCTCCTAGAAAGAAGGACAAGCAGGAGAAGTAGGACCAACAGGTATCGTCAACTGAGATTGACAAGTTGTCCTCCAAGTTGGAGGAATACTTCGCTATGTTGCCAAATATATCTCTAGGAGTGAGGTGGGGTGACTTGGAGTTGCAGCCCTAAAGAGCTATAGGTTTAGGTAGGGTCCATTGAAGATTCCACCTCATGGATCATTACCTAGTTATGGGGGCACACAATATTTAGTAACAGGATGGATCAATGTCAAAGATGTAGTTAGATTCCAAAGTGACAGTCGCAGACTAGTAGTAGTCAGATGTTGGGGAGCACAGTGCAGAGTTGGCAGCAGTTCATAGTGGACAGCAGTGTAGAGTCAACAACATCGCAAATTCTTTAGTGACAGTGAAAAGGCTAGTAGCAGTTAGGACTCAGGTAATAGATGCTTGATACAGTAACAGTCAGGACATAGTTGATTCAATATTTTAGGTGCTTCTCAATTGCAGTAGTTGAAGTTGCAACAACAACAAATGAGAGGGAATTGCAGTGTAGATGCAATGTTAACAATAGCACAACAGGGTCAGTGTAACAACCCTGGTTAAAATCCATGTAAAAATATATAAGACCACGGTCATGGGACATGTATTCCAAGCTGAATGTTGGGAAAAACATCGTAGTGGGTGTTCATTTGGTTTATTATGGCTAAAGGAAATTGACAAAGGCAATGAAAAAGGCTTTGGAAAGGCATGAGGCATTATTTGGCATTTATTTATGAAAATAATGGAAATTAGGAGAAAAGGAAGGTGAAAGGCCATAGGTTGCATGTGAGGAGGAAAATGAAGGAAAATAATGGAAAATGAAGAAAATAGAGACCTCATTGATAAAAAGGTTTCTAAGGATCAGTTGGAAATTTTTTTCTCAGGCTTGGTTAGTTTCACTTTTTGTCAATTCAGTTTTGGATCTCTCATTCTATTCTCTCTCTCTCTTGTACTCTTGGACACTTAGAGTTTTCTTGGAGCACTCTTGGAGATATGGCATATTTGGATTCTTGGAGAAAGAAGTAAAATGAAGAGCAGGAAAGACCAAGAGGACAATAGGATCAACAACTACAATGGGTTTTGCTTGCAGGTACCGAGTTACATGTATGTTTTCCTCACTAGTTTTGGCATGCATGCCATATGCATGTGGTTTATTGGTCATGATCTATCATTTGCATGGAGGATTTCCTGGATTGACAGTGGATTTTCCTAACCTTGACATTTGTGGGTTCATTTCTTTGTTTTTTTGGCTGGTTCTCATGTTTCCTTTAGCTTGAGTTGAGTTACTAGTTCCTGGAAGCCCTGGTTGGATAAATGCTCTGGAAGCCCTGTAACAACTTGGGTTGAGTTACTAGTCCTAGAAGCCCTAGTTGTGTTGTCATTCTGTATCTTTGAGGTTGAGGGATTAAACACATAGGACAACATCAAAACCACTTTGGAAGTTGGGATCTAGCCCTGCCAGCTTCAGAGAGGGATCTCTCTGTGAAATTTAGTTTTGTTTTATGTGAATTTTAGGCTAATCACTGTACTGATTGTTTTGATTTGATTGGTTTGGTTGATTTAAGTGTTATAATTCCATTGGGCTATGGAGTCTATAAATTAAACTGGATTTTGCATCAATTTTTAGAGGAGTTCTCATAGGGCAAGCTAGGTTGCACTATTTGGATCTTTTTCATAAATTAAATGAATTGTGAAATAACAGAAGTGTAAGGTTCAGTAGAAATTAAGGAGCAACTAAGAATTACTTAATTTGACTTCAATGGAAAACATGAAAATTATTAACAGCCATAATAGGGTGCTTTGAGTAACAAATCCTTTTTATCACAGTTTCTGTTAAGTAATTCAGATATTTAGAATAACAGAGAAAGAAAAACAATGTTTAAACAAATAAATAGTAGAAACACATCATCATTTGGTACACCACATGAATCCTGTGAAAGGTCCCTGTATTATTGATGCTCCAATACTTTGAAAAATTACAATATGCAGATGAAATTACATTCTGAAATCAACATCTCTTACTTCAAACTATGAAGTATTTATACAAATTCTAAACTAAAATATCTTGAAAAAATATCAAGATTTGTTTACAAATATCTTGATTTGTCTTACAGAAATAGAACTAAAAGATATGACATCCAAAACTAATGTATCTACTTGGCACTATCTTTGTGGATTGCTAGTGACAAAGAAGAGCAATTCAAATTTGATTGCAACTCTTCTTTGATGAGGTGGGATCCAAGTCACTAACTGTCTTTGAGCTTTTTCCTCCTGACATTCTGAAAAATAGGGTCCTGTAATCCCTTTGTATATCCGAAACCATAATAGCTGTTAGAAAACTGAGAGAGGTTTTTGTAAACGATGATGTTGGCAACAAAAACCTCTTTCATTTTTGAAAATTCATTTCCACCTGCTCGGAAACTGCATTTGAAAATGTTTGTGTCCTATAATTTATAGGATCTCAAGGTAATTGAGTATTATATCTCAGGAATCTTATTTTGTAAATACTTGTCAATCTGCCAATGATTTACAAATAAAAGAAAAAAAATTAAAAAATGAAAAGAGGGTATAAATAAGAAAAAGAGTAAAAAAAAAAAAGATTGAAAAAGAAAAAAATTGAACCCCACCAAAAGAAAGAAAAGTCAAAAAAAGAATAACACTGAAAGTGTTGCAAGTCTAAATGCCACTACTCATAGATAGTTTTGCTTCATTACTGAAAAATAAAAGGTTGTGTGCAGCTTGTTCAAAATGCCACAATCACTAGCTTTTAGTTTGATCATACAGTGTAATCATGATTAAACTCTAAATTTCTAAAAATTAAGTTAGAGAATAAAGACTTACCCAAAAGTTTAATCTGGGTAAATCACTAGTTAGGTAGAAAATGACATTGATCCAACTGTTTAATCTAGATCAATAGGAGAAATAAGGGATAGGTTAGATAGTTCTTTTTATTATGTATAAAAGAAAATAATGTGGGTCTGCTAGTCTAAGTGCACCCTATAGTGAAAAATTAAAAATTCTAGTAAGCTAAGGGTAGGTAGATAGCATTATTTGTTAATATTTGTCTATATGATTTTTATCCAAAGTTTGATCTTAGGCTAAAGAGGAAAATATGTGTGCTATGTGGATAAAGTAATTTATATGTTTTCATTTTCCCTTTATCCTAAGTCAAGAAAGCAATAATCAAAAGGCGCAAGCGACAAATTTCGTTGTCGTTTATGATTAATGTGCGACTGTTTGAACACATCGGGATTTGGAACTACACATGATCAACATATCTCATCCGCTTTCAGCCCCCCCTCTCCATTCTTCCTTTACCGCTGGGGGGGGGACCGAAAAGTTGTTTCTCTCACCGGGCCCCATCCCCTACGTGTCGCATCCTCGGGATTTCGCACCCCCCCACCAAAACCATAAACCGCTTGCTACCCCCTCCGGAAACCACCTTTCCCTCATCCGCTCTATCGTGCCCCACCATGTTTCCTCCACCACTCTCCGCCCGCCACATGGCATGACCGTTGAACCAATTAAATGTTTTCCCGACCAAACGACCGTTCTCCATTAAATGTGATTTCTCCCGGGTAACCGTTCAAAAAACTAACGGTCTTGCGTCGTTATTAACGAGACTATTCTCAGTGTTTAAAAGCTTCCCAACCTGTCATTCTCATCCCTTTTCGCTCCTATTTTTTTTGTTATTTCCAGTTCTACACATCAATCTTTCTCAGAGCAAGTCCACTGCCAGATCACAACATAAAACTGATAGTTCCCTTTCCTTGACACCTGAAAATCCATTATTCTACTTTGCTTGGTAAGCTCCTCTACAAATTCATCATGTTCTCAGAGTTTTACAATGATGCCTCCTAAAACTAAGACTCAAGATAAGCCTATTAATCCTTTAATTCCCCCTTCTGTAGATTTAGATCATACCCCTTTAGCTGATAGGGATTATAGGATTAACGAAGCCCAGTGTGACTGTGATTTTCTGGAATTGTATTGCTGGTTAGAGGATAAACACACAAAAAAAACCGATGAAATTGGGCTCTCGGAGTCCAACCTCCCCCATTATATTTTCCCCTTGACATTCCAAGCCCCAGAATTTACCAGAAGATGTCAAGCATGCTATGTCCCTACCCAAAGAGCCATCATTTCCCCTATAGGTGACATTCTTTTCACCATTACAGCCTAATCCATTGACCAAATGATGTTGGTCCCCACTGTGGAAAATGCTGCTCCTTTCTCCCTAGAAGCCCTCACCCAGCTTTATCAAAAGCTGAATTTTGCCACTAGAGCCAAAATTTTTGAAATTTTCTTGCTAGAGAATGCCAAATTAACCAAAAAGAATCCTCCATATCCTTCTTCCATCTTCCCTTATCAGGCCAAGCAGATTATTTCCATGATTTCTTATATTTTAGGCTATTATTCTGATCAGTGGGTAGATGAGCCAATTTTAGGATTCCTCTCCATATTTTCCACAGACAGCAAGCCCTCCTTGGTGTTCAACTTCAGTCAATTCTTGGATGATAGTATCCATGAACAGTTAATAAATTTTCCCACAGAACATGTGTTCAATTACACCTCAATTTTGGTTTATATGTTCCTTTATTATTAGGCAAATAGATTCAATTTTGCATTGCAGAAGCTTGATGATGTAGGTAATCAACAACCAGTAATATTTTGGACCTCATTGGTCATGAGAGAACAAAAATAATTCACTTATAAGCAGTTTATTGAAGACTTTGTTCATCCAACCATGAACATTCTGAACAGTGTAGTACAACCCAGGATCAGTGAGGAAATCAAGAGAATTCTGCACTTGACAGATCAGGCAAAAACTGGGGATTGGTATCTATACCGAAATTACATAGAAATTAGGGTGTATGGATGTGAATTGGCACCCTATAAACTTCCCAAATACCTCCCAATGAGGATCTTTGCCCGGGAGTACATCAGACAGATGCTGAATTCAAATGACATCCACTTTGTAGTGGCCAAGAAGAAGTCACAATTCAGGATAAAGACATAGGTGGGCCCATTTATGTGCAACACAAGGACAATAGGTGAAGAGGAAGATAAGATGCTTAAAGAAATGAAGTTAAGTATGAGATTTAGATGGTATTATGATCCTTGTGGCATCATTTCAAAGTTCATAGTGGAGAACAAAAACACTCCTTGCATTCATACCTCAAGGCTAGAAATAGAGCAGTATGCCAATTAGCTAGAGTGGACAGAAAATACCTTACAGGAAGCTGAGGAAAAACTTGTTTCTACTTCTATTTTGCAGACTCCCATTCCTCATGAAAAATTAAGCAAAAGATAGAGGGAGGAAGGATCATCATCTAGAACTAGGAGTGAAGCTAAAGAATTCAGAATCAGCTATAGGAAGAGAGCAAAGGTAACTCCTAGAGTAGAATTGGACAAAGAAACTAAAGAGCAGGCTGCCATCATCATCACAGATTCACCACCTGCAACTAGAAAGTTCACAACATCTCCTACTAGACCTTCATCTTCACAAGGTCACAAGGAAACTGAGCTAGAATCACAAAATGTCCAAACAGAAAAAGAGAAGACAGTTTTTGATAGGTATAGGGAGATAAAGCTCAGGAATGAAATTCTAAAAAATAACACTTATAACCAATTCTGGAAGCAGACCTCCAGCTCACAGAGTAGGTTGCTGTCAATCTTTGACACAGAGCATGGAAAAATGTAGATGGCCTTTCTTGAGGCCCAGATTCCACAGCCAAAATCAGTAGCAGACTACAAGAGCACCACTTTTGAATTCAACACAAAGGACATACATCCCATCGATCAAATGGAGATGCACAAGAAAATTGGTGAAATGATATCCTCCACTTTGACTAACACTGCTATGTCACTTTCTAAATTGTAGGTTTCTTTTGCAAATGTCCAGTCACAGTTGAAAATGGAGAAAGTGTCCTCCTTAGCCAAAGATAACAGGATCAAGTCTTTGGAAGACTTGGTGATTAAGATAGGGTATGACCCTAAAGATGTCAATGTTGCTGAGGAGATTATTAAAAAGAAGAACCTGGACATTGCAGCCTTAAGAAAGCAACTCAAGCTGCCAGCCACAGAAGATCCAATGACCAAAGATATTGAAGAAGGTGAAGCACATAAAGCAGATATGATGAAATTGATCATAGAACAAAATATACAGATTAGGAAGATGGAGGAAGAGATGGAGAAACTGATAAAGGAGAAGGAAGATAGTCTGAAGATGGCTATTGTCCCCCTGGATGCCATACCTATTTCTCAGCTTCCATCAACAGGGAAAACTACTACAGCCAATTCTTCCACTTAGACTGCAAGTGCTGAACAGGTAACATATACACTACAGAACATGTCACTCTAGTCAAAGGAGATTGAGACTTTGCAGGGCCAACTCAAAGCTTTGGAAGTGCAAAAGGCCAAAGCTGAAGCTGCTCGGGTTACTGAAATGCAGAAATCCCAGAGGATGTTGGAGAAGTTGCATAAGGTAGAAAGAGAAACTTCAATTGGTCAGATTGTGGCCCAAGCCAAGGAAACCATTTGGTTGAACATATTGGACTCCATGAATGAAATTTTTCCTTCTATCCAAATCATATTTGAACAAAAAGAGCTAATAGAAAAGGCTACAAAAACTATTGTGCAGGGAAGAGAGAAACTAGGAGAAATGCCTACAGAAGCCTCTAACATAATCAGGTTCTTGAACTCTAAGTCCAAGTATGAGCTGGCAGAAGTAGGGATCACTAACAAGGCTGCTACTATTTTGGAAGTTAAGAAAGTCTTAACAAAGAGAAATCTCATTGATCAGTTGGAAGAAAGGTGTGAAACCTTGGAGCTACAAGTAAACAGGTTCACAAATAGAATCGAAGCATTAATCCAAAAGGGATTGCCCAGGATCTATGTTATAAATGAAAAATTAATCACTCGGGAAGATTATATTCTGAAGATAAAAGAAGAGGCTAGAAACAACATCAAGGTCAGTGGGATTAAGGGCAGTGTAACAACAAAGACCTTTTTGGAAATCATGTCAAATGATTTCTATGTACAGAACAAAGTAAAACACAATTTCAATGTGAAACCAACCTTTTCTAAATACACAGAGGTAGATGAAATTTACCATAGAGTAACAAAGCCGACAATACCAGATGAAAAGAGATGGGAAGAATTGGTGAATTTACTGGATTGAAGGATAATTCAGGAGTAGTGAAACAAATTGCCAGTGCAGCAGCCAACATGATGGTCAGTTCAGCATCACAACACTGTTTCGGGTTGATTCAACAACCGAAACCATCAAAACAGGGTCACCTTTCCTATTCAGTTTCCTACGTGGCGTATTCTTCTGCTAAGATTAGATGATATTGTTTGTAATCAGGCTAATAATACATTGTCGGTTCGAAAACGATTTTGTAAAGCATTTTTGTAATTTTCATTATAAATACTTCACTGTTTGAAGTATTAAGTGTTGATTTCCGAATGTAATTTCCTTTTACATATTGCAATTTTCAAAGTACTAGAGCATCAATAATACAAGGACCTTTCATAGGATTCATGTGGTGTACTAAATGGTGATGTGTTTCTTCTGTCTATTTGTTTAAACATTGTTTTTCCTTTCTCTGTTATTATAAATTTCTCAATTAATCAACAGAAGCTATGATAAATAGGATTTGTTACTAAGAGCACCCTATTTTGGCTCTTGATAATTTTAATGTTTTCCACTGAAGTTAGATCAAGGAATTCTTAATTGCTCCTTGGTCTCTACTAAACGTTAAACTTTTGCTATTCCATAATTCATTTAATTTCTCAAAAGATCCACTTAGTGCAACCTAGCTTTCCTTGTGAGAACTCCTATAAAAAATTGATGCCAAACTCCAGTTTAGTTTATAGACTCCATAGCCCAATGGAATTATAACGCTCAAAGCAACCAAACTAATCAATCAAAGCAAACAAGTACAATCATAGCTAGCCTAAAACTTACACTAAAAACAAAGCTAAATTAAACAGAGAGATCCCTCTCTGAAGCTGGCAGGGTTAGATCCCATCTTCCAAAGTGGTTTTGACATCTTACTCCCTCAACCTCAAAAATACAAAACGACAACAGAAAACACTGACTGAAAACATTAAAATTCATGAAAATATACTTGCAAAGATTCATCCAAATCTCCCAAACCATAACATTTGTTAGAAAACTGAGAGAGGTTTTTATACATGAGGATGTTATCAGCAAAAACCTCTTTCAGATTTTAAAAATTCGTTCTCAACTGTTTGTAAACCATGTTTTAAATGAATGTGTTGTATATGAAAAAACATATTTTTAACTGACCATGAAATGGACATATGACGTGGAGGCGTGAGGTGACATGGAGGTGGGGGATGATGTGGAGACATGACGTGGAGGTGAGTGGGGACAACAGTCCAAGTGGTAGGCAGTGAGTGGTGTGGGAGTGATAGTGAGGTCAAATGTTAATTTCGTAACGGACATGGCCAGGTGTCGAGATAGGAGTGGAGGGGAGCGCGCAGGAAGAGCTAGTGGGAAAGGGGGAGAAGGTTGGCAGATTTCAGAGGGGGTATAAGGCGATAAGTCGTATCGAGGGGGTAGTGTGGGGTGTGAAATGAGGGGAAGACGCCACGTAAGGATGGGGCCTGGCGGGGAATATTTCCTTTTCGGACCCCCCTAGCGTTAAAGGTAGGATGGAGAGGGGGACCTGAAAATGAATGAGGGTCATGGATTGCGAGGGGTGGAGAATCTTGACGTTGTGACTGTAACCTCTTTTAACCATATATGACAAAGAAAATTTTGTCCCTATGCGCCTTATTACAATTTATTTAATCACATTTAAATGATGTGATTAATTTAATCTAAACACACTTAATTATTCTCTAATGCTGCATTTCGACTTGCAAGCATATTTTTTTTATTTTCTCAAGGTTTTAACCTTTTTTGAAAATAATTTACAACATGGAATATTATCTACAATATCCACAATATAATAATCATCACCTATAATCAAGCAATCCTATAAAAATTATAGGACCCTAACAATGGCTCCAACTAGGGATGGCACTTTCTAGTGAAGTGTCAAGAACACTGTAGACTAGTAGCCTGACCCCAAAAACCTGCAACCTGTTCTGCCATAAAAACCTCTATGACTCATACTCTTAAAAATGGAATCAAAATCATTTTGTACACTGAAAACTGTACTACTATCTGAAACTGAAACTGGAAAGAATGCTTGAAAAAAAATGCTCAGAGTGCTGAGCTTATTTGCACACTGCTACCTACTCTACACTGCTGAAAATTATGCTAAATCAAATAATACAAAAATGCCAATGAAGCCAGTCAAGTAGCTGCTGAAACAAGTGGGCTGCTTGACTGTTTGTTAGCACAATCAAAAGGACAACTTGACTTTTTGTCCATAAAATCAAAGTTGTAGAGTGCAATGGCAACTGCTGTTGGATCTGGTCATGAAAACATGATTGAACACTTGAGCTAAAAATAACCTCCATGTAGTTTGTTATAGGATCAGTAAAGGCATGATTAATTAGTTTACCTTGCAGGCCTTCATTGACCAATTGAGCATGGAAGATTTCATCAGTTGTATTCTCAAGGTTAAACCCTGATTCCCACTGTTCAGTTTCAGCCTTGTACTCGAAAATATAATTCTCAGCAAATCAAAGGGCAATACAATCTCCTCTTGTTCTAGAGAAGGAAGATTTTCCAAGAATTGTTTAGGATCTCAGAAATTATAGGACTGAATCTAAAAATCCAAAAGTTCAATTTCCTTCTCGAATCTTTCAACAATTAACTCAAGAAAACAAATTTTACCTTTAGGAGAAATTTTTCTCGTTTTCAAAGAACAAAACATGGCCGTTGAAACATCTTCATCAATTTGAAAATCAACTAATTTATCCCTGGCTTTTTTTAAAACTTCACAAGACAGAGGATTTGCCACATAACCTGTCATTTTGTTTAGCAAGAAATCTAATCAACTTACAGTGGAGTCACCATGAGTTTTCTACAAATATAGATTCTTTGACAATGGAGTTGCCATGAAATCTTTGAGCTCTGGATACTTTGAACATGGAGTCGCTAGGTGAATGATACAACCTTGTGTCTGATCACTGTCCACCGTCAATAATCAGATCTGGAACTTGATATGCTTTTCTTAGGGATGTGTAATTTTCAGGTTCCCTAGTATGGTTGCCACTATGTTGTCATTATGTATTTTTTAGGTTGAGGGAGTAAACACATAGACAACATCAAAACCACTTTGGAAGCTGGGATCTAGCCCTACGAGCTTTAGAGAGGGATCTCTCTGTGAAATTTAGCTTTGTTTCATGTGAATTTTAGGCTAGTTATGACTGTACTGATTGTTTTGATTTGATTGGTTTGGTTGATTTAAGTGTTATAATTCCATTGGGCTATGGAGTCTATAAATTAAACTGGATTTTGCATCAATTTTTAGAGGAGTTCTCACAGGGCAATCTAGGTTTCACTATTTGGATCTTTTTCATAAATTAAATGAATTGTGAAATAGCAGAAGTGTAAGGTTCAGTAGAAATTATTAATAGCCATAATAGGGTGCTCTGAGTAACAAATCCTATTTATCACAATTTCTGTTAAGTAATTCAAATATTCAGAATAACAGAGAAAGAAAAACAATGTTTAAACAAATAAATAGTAGAAACACATCACCATTTGGTACACCACGTGAATCCTGTGAAAGGTCACTGTATTATTGATGCTCCAGTACTTTGAAAAATTACAATATGCAGATGAAATTACATTCAGAAATCAACATCTCTTACTTCAAACTATGAAGTATTTATACAAATTCTAAACTAAAATATCTTGAAAAATATCAAGATTTGTTTACAAATATCTTAAACTATCTTACACAAATAGAACTAAAAGGTAGGACCCTATTTTTTCCTCCCAAAATTCTAAAAAATAGGGTCTTGTAATCCATTTGTATATCCAAAACCACAATAGATGTTAGAAAATTGAGAGAAGTTTTTATAAATGATGATGTTGGCAACAAAACCTCTTTATGTTTTTGAAAATTCATTTCCACCTGCTCAGAAACTGCATTTGAAAACACTGGCTGAAAACAAGAAAATTCGGGAAAATATACCTGCAAAGATTCATCTGAATCTCCCAAACCATAACAGCTGTTAGATAACTGAGAGAAGTTTTTGTACATGAGGATGTTATCAGAAAAAAAACTCTTTCAGTTTTTGAAAATTCGTTCTCACTATTTGTAAAACATGTTTTAAATGACTGTGTTGTATATGAAAAAACATATTTTTAACTGACCATGAAACGAACATATGATGTGGAGGTGTGAGGTGACATGGAGGTGAGTGGGGACAACAGTCCAAGTGGCAGGCAGTAAGTGGTGTGGGAGTGAAAACGAGGTTAAATGTTAATTTCGTAACGGACATGGCTAGGTGTCGAGATAGGAGTTGAGGGGAGCACATGGGAAGAGCTAGCGAGAAAGGGGGAGAATGTTGGCGGATTTCGGAGGGGTATAAGGTAGTAAGTGGTATCGGCCGGGGGGGGGGGTGAAAAATGAGGGGAAGACGTCACGTAAGGAGGGGGCCTGATGGGGAATACTGCCTTTTCGGACCCCCCCTGCGGGCGATAAAGGCAGGATGGAGAGGGGCGACCGAAAATGAATAAGGGTCATGGATTGTGAGGGGTGGAGAATCCCGACGTTGTGATTGTAACCTCCTTTAACCATATACGAAAAAGTAAATTTTGTCCCTCTGTGCCTTATTACAATTTATTTAATCAGATTTAAATGACATGATTAATTTAATTTAAACACACTTAATTATTCTCTAATGCTGCATTTTGACTTGCAAGCATATTTTTTTTTTTCTCAAGGTTTTGACCTTTTTTGAAAATAATTTACAACATGGAATATTATTTACAATATCCGAAATATAATAATCATCAGCTATAATCAAGCAATCCTATAAAAATTATAGGACCCTAACAGGTTAGACAAACGCTTTGGAAGCCCTTGGTGGGTTGAGTTACTAATCCTGGAAGCCCTGGTTGGACAAACGCTCCGGAAGCCTAATGACAATTGTGGGTTGAGTTACTAGTCATGGAAGCCTTGGTTGGAACAAACGCTCTAGATCTCTAGAAGGCTTGGGTAGAGCCCAATCTAGTGATGGGTTGTGATGTCAAACTGTGAGGTGGAATCACTGTTTGATGGGTTGAGGTAGTTTGGCTTCTGGAAGCCCTGGTTTGGTTTTGATGGATTGTTCCATGAGATCCCACATTCATGCTTGGAATATGGCACACAGGTGATTGGATGAAGAGAGATTTCGCTTAGCCATGTCTACGGTCAGGTGGTTCGTGGAAATCCCACACCTGGTTGGCCTTTGCATCATTAATATGGGGTTATTTCTCCTTGTTATTTTATGAGTATTATATTGGTTCATATGTGGATTATATGGCTTTGGTTACCTTGGTATTTATATTGTTATTATGTTGGTTATGAGCATGTACTATGACAATGGCTATGTATGGCTCTCATCATGTTTTTACTTGTAAATGAATGAATAATGTATCTATGGCCTAATGGATGAAATTGCAACTAATGTGTTGAGGCATCAATGCATCTTAGCGATTCTCAGATAAGTATGAGACCCCTATGCTCAATTCTGTTGTTAGTACTTGTAGCTTTCATGTTTGTGACATGTTTGACGAAATGCCTGTCATGGATAGTAGGGGTCAAGTCTAGTCATTGTTGATGTTTTTGCAAATGTATCATTGTTATTTGGTGAAATTTCATTTCTGAAGGTGTCATTGAGTTTTGGGCAGTGACCTGGGCTCTAGGCCTGAAAAAGTGGCACAAATCTTGGAGTCGTAGGCATAACAATGGGGAAAAATGTCCCCAAACACTTGTTTTCCCTTGTTGTGGGAGTGTTTGGAGCCTCCTAGATGCATGCTGGTCCATATCAAGGGTGTGCCCATGGGTTTGATGTACTAACACTTTAGTTGGTCTCAAGGGTTGGTTACCTAAGTGGTTGGGATGGCTCTTGGGAGTTCTATCGCTGATGTGGAAGGTCTATGCGATGTGTTCCTTCGGTTCCACTTCCTTTACTGACACATAGGGAGCAAATCATATGATAGTAACTTCTTGTCACATGTTTACCCTGGTTGGCCAGTTACTTGGGTAGATTTGGGAGGAGGGTGTTACAGAGTGGTATTAGGGCATGGTTCACCCCTTAGACTAGATGGGCGGTGTGTTGGTCATGCATTCATGTCAGCTGCATATGTGTTCTTTATGTTTGTAGTCCATGTGCTTGTTGCATTTGCATGGTGTTGATCATGGTTGTAGTGATGTCGCCATGTGAAGGTTGATGGTGTTGTTGTGGGATATGTAGTCATGAGTGTATGGTTGTATATGCATTTGCTATGCATGACAATGTCTATAGGTTGTTGTGCATTCATTTTCATGGTTAGGGTTATGCATGTATGGTAGGTTAGACATGCATTGTGAGGTCATTGTATGCAATTAGGTCATCATGATGATATTGGTATGCTATGTGGCTAATGTGTTGGCTGAGATAGAGCAGGAGATGCAGACCATCAAAGTGAAGTTGCAACATTGGACCTCAATGCAAAATCATGTTGTCATATAGGTTTGTATGTTGGGCATGTAGGTATGTAGCTTAAGGATTGTTATATGCATTATGGTTATGTGTATGCCTTCATTCTATTGAGGTTATGGTTACATACACGATAAATGATAGTTGATTAGTCTAGTCATATGCACATGTGTCAGATAGTTAGGAATGATAGTAAACTATGGTTGTATGCATTTCTATTGTTGTTTTATCTTAGATAACTTGATGATTAGGTTATATGTTGTTGATGAGAATGATATATAACTTCTTGTTATATGCTAGTAACTTGATGATTAGGGTTATTACATTAAGATCTCGATGTTATATGTATCATACTAATTTGGATTGGTCTATGCATATGGTTAGGGTTATGACATTCAGGTATGAGTTAATATGTTGTGATATTATGTCATACTAATCTAGGCTAATTGTGTAGATGTGATTATTATGTATGAATGATACTTTTTTATGAGTTTATGATGTGAACATGTTAGCTAGTGACTATTATGGATATCATGGCCTTATTTATGTTTGAGTTGACATGTCGTGAAGTTATATCATGCTAATCTGGATTGATTATGTAGACAAGATAGCCTCCCCCGAGATACATTAAGATATGAGTTGGATTATGTCGTCTATTTGGTGTTTGAGTGTTTGGTGTCTATTATGTCGTCTAGTTGATTTATCTAACATGGTATGATATAGTTTGTTGAATGTTTGATTTATTGCATGATATGAGTATGAGTCTATAGGATTGCATGAAGGGATGATATTGCTTTAAGATGGTTATACTAACACATATGTGTTGAGACAACTAATATATACTTGGGTGTGAGTAGGTGATAGTTGTAGCATTATGTCTAATGACTATGAATTGACTATGGATTATGACATGATTGTTAGTCTTGGAAAAGGTTGATTTCAAATTGATAGACATGATGCCTTGATTTATGGAACATGTTACTAACATGTGTGAACAGTTATAGGGAAACATGTTTGGTATTAGTATGACAAGATAATAGTTGATGTGTTTATATAACTAACACTTGGGTGATGTGACAGTACATAATAAGACTCGATTGCAGCAAGGAAAAGGGTAAAAGGAAGGAATTGAGTATGAATGCCTTTGACAATGTTTGGAAACCACAATTCCAAACGAACGAGTGTTTTGCATACAAAAAGTCTTCCTAACTCTAATTTATATGAAATTATGTGGTTATGTGCTATATTCATGGACATGTATTTGATAGGTATAACAACTGGTGTCTAGTTACAACTAGATCTGTCAAGGGAATTGGATTCCCTTGAGAGACGACACAAATGTGTTCAACTACAAGGCAACGTGCTTGGCACAACAAGGTACGATAAATGGTATATTGTTATATTTATTTATACACTGACATTTATGTGTTTATGGTAGTATGATATAGGGAATTGCATGGCAAAGAGAATACCATGAAACCTTGAAGAAGGCTTTGGTTAAGCTTTCCCTTGGATGCATCAGGAACTATGAGGATTGAGTCATGGTGTCTGTTGTTAGTCTTGTGCTTTTGGTCCTTTGTGATTTTTTATGTTTGATTGTGACTTGTTTATGTCTGGTGCATAGCTATGCCACTTTGGTTGCAGTGTCGTATCATTGTTGGTTCTTCGTGTTTTTTCTTGTTCTTGTTTTGTATGTTTGAATATCGGGAATTGCTTGGGGAAAGAGGAAAGTTAGTGGAGCTCGGGGAGAGCCAAATAAAGTCGAATAGGTAATGTAAGAATTGAATGAAGATCGACACATGAGTAAAGGGCAGCTGGAGACTAGAGTATGACAGTGGATTGGATTGGATGGGTCCATTGGGAAAAATGGACAGTGGCAGTACAGTCACGAGAAAGGTAACATAAAGGGTAAAGTAAATGGACTTGAGGCATTCGATTCCATGGCTATGTTGGGAACAATTGTTCTCAATGTTGTGCAGGTTGTGCACGGATAAAGGGAGTTCTCTTAACCTTGACCTTATGACATTTGCTCATTATGTTGTGATCATGTTTATGCTAATATATATATGTATGTATGTATGTTGTCTAACTAGATCATTATTATTTTATGTTGATGTTTATATGTATGTATCTATGTATCTATGTCACTGTCTGACAGGGTCATCAGGGATCATTCTTGTGGAAGCGTGATTGCTTATGCAGGTGAATGGCATGAAGAGGTTCCTGGTCTTACAAGGAATCAATTGGGAAGAGTAACCCTAACAAATCTATCAGGTCAGTGTCATGTGGATATGAATTGCTATTATGTTATTATCGTATGTTTATGTTATGGACGGGCTAGGCCGAGGGATACATCAACGAAATGAAAGCAGTGTGGTCTGTGACATGCTGGGACAAGCATGGATAAGACACTGGAAGCAAGGTTTCTTGGTAGAGACAATGTGGTTTTGGATGTGTTGTATTACTATTGTGCATATGTTTTATATGTTGTGCATGTTGCATCTGTGATGTTGCGCACATGCGGTGTTATGTATATATAGTGTGCGTACATGTTGTTTATGAAATATTATGTACAAGGTGGTACATATAGTGTTGTGTGAATATTGCATATGCAGTGTTGGGTATAAATGGTGCTATGTACATGTTGGATATGCGGTGTTGTATACATATTGTACTGTGCTCACAATGGATATGCAGTGTTGTGTACATATGGTGCTATGTACATGTTGTATATGCAATGGTATGTACATATGGTGTTGTGTGCATGTTGTACATGTGGTTCTATCTACATATGGTTTTGTGTGCATGATTGTACATGTGGTGTTGTGTGCATGTGGTGTCGTGTACATGTTGTACATGTGGTATTGTGTGCAGGTGGTGTTGTGTACATGTCGTGCATGTGGCGTTGTGTA